>JAMPIV010019800.1:0-637500 GCA_024509875.1 Oreohelix idahoensis | reverse complement strand
GCAATGAAAGCTCCTCTTGCCTTTTGTATTCTTATTTTGATATCGCTATCTGTCCCTCCAACTTTGTCTGTATTACTGCCAAGATATGTGTACGCTTCTACATCTTGTATTGGTGTTTCTTCAAGTTCAACCCTGTTATCATTACCTGCATTTATTCTCATTATTTTTGTCTTTTCCCTGTGTATATACAGACCCAATTGCTGTGACCTCTCATCGAGTGTTTTCAATTTGTCCTGCATCTGATTACAGTTATGGGACAGAAGAGCCAAGTCATCAGCAAAATCCAGATCATCCAACTGCTTAGTCAGAGTCCTTTATATTTACACTTGTTGAAAAGTTTGAAACTTCTATTATTTAAAATGAATATTTTCACATAGACATTTACACTGGTTAAAGCTTGAAAACTTACATTAATTTTGAAGTGAATATGTTGATAGGGACATTTACACTGCTGTGACAATGTGAGTATTATACTTAGAATGTACATCATTTCTTCCATCTTTCCCTCCCTGCTCCATAGGGAACCTGGAACTACTTTATGCTTTTGATTCTCTTTAGGAAACTATCAATAAAGCAATCATCAGCCCGTGCAGTGGTGGTTCATGAATCATCATACTATAAGCTGAGGTTGCCATCCTCCAATGACTTTGACATCCAATAGTGAGTTTCCCACATTAAAATTCACATGGTAATATATATATATATATATATATATATATATATATATATATATATATATATATATATATATATATATATATATATATATATATATATATATATATATATATATGTGTGTGTGTGTGATGGGGCCGAAAAGGAGACGCCCGCCCCCTACCTGTTTCTAGGCAGATTTATCGCCCACATATTTTCGATGTGCGCGAAGCATTCTGGGATGTGAAAAGTCTTCATGAAAATATATTACTTAGGCCATAATAACGCCTAAAGATTAGTTTTGGTGCATAGTTGTGTTACACGGTGAGGTTGCCAGCCTCATGCACAACACCATACTAGTCTCATTGGACGACATGCATGAGTGTGTGTGTGTGTGATAGCTGAGTGTGTGCTCTTGCAGTAGTGGTTTCGGTAGCAATCTGTGTTACATGGTGAGATTGCCAGCCTCATGCACAACACCATACTAGTCTCATTGGACGACATGCATGAGTGTGTGTGTGTGTGATAGCTGAGTGTGTGCTCTTGCAGTAGTGGTTTGGTAGCAACCGATGTTACACGGTGAGATTGCCAGCCTCATGCACAACAACTTACTAGTCGCATTGGACGACACGCATGAGTGTGTGCGTGTGTCATAGTTGAGGGTGGCGTGGAAGGACTGTTTAGCAGGTGAGAGCATCATTATTTAACTACTATGATTTTAACTATTCGTTGCTTTGTTTGTTTCTTCAGACTAGCAATCGGGCACATGCTGGGTGTTTTGTTTTGTTTTGTTTTGTTTTGTTCGCTTTGTTACTTGTTTAATGTTTGCTTCGTGTGTTTACGTGTCACTGATAGGGTTGTAAAAATAAATACAGCCCCTGCCTCAGAATCAAGAGTTTTATTGTTGTTCGGGTTGGTGCGAGTGTGAAAGGAGAGTGATCAAATATCACAACATCATCATCACCATCATCTTGCCCACCCTACCACAATTGTCTTCGTCGGCAGGATCAGGTAGACAGTGACACTGAGCAGACAGCAAACGAACAAATATTGTAAACACCCAGCAGTGCAGCCTTGCATCAAGATGGCTTCGACCAATGCGCCTGTGAAGGTAGTGTACGTCAAGGGGCCAGAGATAAGGTTATTTAGTGGAGAGGGGAGTCCCACTTGGCAAGAGTTTGTGGAAGATGTAGAAGCCGCGTGGAAGGTCGCGCCTTTTTGGGCAGAAGACAAGTTAGACATGATCTGGAACAACGTGACACCATGGGTATCTAGAGAATTACGGATACATGGCGGAGCCAAAGCCAGCCCTGAGCAGTTACTCAAGATAATAGAGAGAGCCTACAGCGAGCAACCACCAGTCAGTGAGATGACCAGGAACTTCCAGGCCGGGAGTCCGGGGTCTAGGGAATGTTCTGTTTTCTTGGGAGGCAAAAAGCCAGAGACACTGGTGCAGATAGCAAGTCCAGAAGCCCACAGTGAAGAGGAAGCACTCAAAGCAGAATTATCTCTCCTAAAGGCCCAGCTAGCACAGATGTCACAGTCCAGTTCGCCAGCACAAAAGGAGGTGCAGAGAAAGAGAGCACCATGCCAGCCGTGGGAACAGCCAACGCAAGACGAGGAGGTGTGTCCGCGGGAACAGCCAACGCAAGACGAGGAGGTGTGTCCGCGGGAGCAGCCAACGCAAGACGAGGAGGTGTGTCCGCAGGAACCTCAACTAGACCTTCTTGTATGTGAGAGTCAGGCTATTGTCAAGGAAAGCTGTGAGCTGACAGCACCAACAAACGCAGCTACACCGACAAGGCGAAAAGGAGTTTGCAAGTGGTATAGTGTCCACAGGGGATGGGGGTTCATCACGCCAGATAATGGAGGTATTGATGTATTCGTACATCAAACCAAGATCTTCAGAAATGGATTCCGGAGTCTGGCGAGGAATGAACGAGTAGAGTTTGACAGCAAACCATCGGCCCAGGGCATGGAAGCAATTTATGTATGCGGCATTGGCGGTCAAGAGTGTAAGGGCAGCAGGAAGCGACCCATGGCACAGAGGAAGCCCAGAAAGATAAGATGCTACAATTGTGGAGACCTGTCAGACCACATGGCAGCCAAGTGCCCTCAAGGCCCGCTTCCGAAGAGATGTTTTCAATGCAAGTCCACTGAACACTTGATAGCCGCCTGTCCCTCAAGGAGCTCTTTCCCGAGACGTACTGCCACAACGAGGTTGCCTTTAGGGCGCAAGCCAAAAGAGGGCCACGTCAACTGTCACACTAAGGGCGCCGAGAAAATTGACCGTCGTCTAGGGGAGGAAACCCGTCCTAAGCAGATAGGAGGGAGTGCAAATCAAGGTTCAGCAGAGGAGACTCATCAAAAGCAGATTGTGGGGAACGTAAGCCACCGTCCACACAAAATGAGTGGAAAACATGTCAAGAGCGATCTCCCTTCAAAGTCGACAGCTGCAAGCACTGACAAGCAGATGTCACGGGCAGGCAGCGACGCGGCACCGGAGAGCGAGTCTTCAAGACCACAGCGGCTGACAGCCCGACAACATACAACTGGAGACATGACGACCAAGAGTGTCCCCAGCCGGGTTGTACCGAATACAGAATCTGAGCCCAAAACATCGCCGCTGAGAAATAATCAGGCGCAGCACCAACGATCCGAGAGATTTCGATTGAAGTGCCTGAAGTAGTGATGTTGTCGGGACGACAACAAAATCAGGAGGGAGATATGTGATGGGGCCGAAAAGGAGACGCCCGCCCCCTACCTGTTTCTAGGCAGATCTATCGCCCACATATTTTCGATGTGCGCGAAGCATTCTCGGATGTGAAAAGTCTTCATGAAAATATATTACTTAGGCCATAATAACGCCTAAAGATTAGTTTTGGTGCATAGTTGTGTGTTATTTGATAGTGGTGTTTTTGCTCTAGAAATAGTTGTGTATATCTGTGTTTTCATGCCTGGTAGAGCAAATATCGCGAGTGTTGTTTGAGTGGCGCAATTACTGCGCGCGGACTGGGTTGAGTGTTTAGGCTTAGCGGTCTATATAAAGCGCGTGATAGCCAGCAGCGGCCTTTCCTAGTATCAGCCCAGACGAGAGAACAGGCGAGACGAGGTGACCGGTGTAGGTAGCAGATAGACCAGAGCACGTGAGCTGTAAGTCTTAGCGCATTTTGTAGAATTTAGCATTCGTGTTCTATAAGTCTGAAATTATATTCAGCACGAGTCTGTTTTAATGTTTAGTGAATTAGGTCTAAATAGATAGATAGATGTGAAAGTTTAAGAGCGATTATTTTATTTATCAGAAAGTCAAATAAGGTATGAAGCTATTTCACGTGAATTTAGATAATATCTACCTGTTAGCAAAAATAGCAAGTTGGCGGCCACGTGGTGATGTATTTAGTTCCAGCTTTGTTAAAGTTAAGAATAATTATATTGTATTCCTTAATGTAAGAGTAATTAAGTGTATTTCACGATTATTGATATTTCTACTGTATATCTTTAGTGAGTTACTTTGAAGTGAGAATAGTCATTTAGATTTCGGGAGAGCGCGAGGCCACTCCTTTGTTGAGACATGTGTTTCTCTGGTTGCTCCCGGCGGAGCATGGAAACACCAATGCAGCTGGTGTCCTTTACAGGCCCACAATAAGCATTTTTATGCTATTGCTGTGGTTGTTTCGGTGACGGTAACGATGTGTTTCATGTGATGAGTTCTCAGTCTCATCAGGGGTCGTATACGACACGCTTGTTACCAGGCGCACCAGTCGCCACTTACGACATGTTCAGAGGGCAGTGAAGAATATTGAGATGGATCAGTTCGAGGTGGTGGTTTACTCTTATTACTGAGAGTATTTGATGTACATGTAGTTGAAGAATATTATTTTATGTCCATTTTATTATTATTTAATTATGGTTATGTAAAGAATGGTTTGTGAGAGCACGTGGGCTCACTTGGAGATATATATTTCTCTTCTCCGCTCCTGAGGGAGCATGGGGCCACCAGTGTGGTTTCATCCGTATGAAGCATTCAGATGCTCGTGCAGTAGTAGTTTCGGTAGCAATCTGTGTTACACGGTGAGGTTGCCAGCCTCATGCACAACACCATACTAGTCTCATTGGACGACATGCATGAGTGTGTGTGTGTGTGTGATAGCTGAGTGTATGCTCTTGCAGTAGTGGTTTCGGTAGCAATCTGTGTTACATGGTGAGATTGCCAGCCTCATGCACAACACCATACTAGTCTCATTGGACGACATGCATGAGTGTGTGTGTGTGTGATAGCTGAGTGTGTGCTCTTGCAGTAGTGATTTTGGTAGCAACCGATGTTACACGGTGAGATTGCCAGCCTCATGCACAACACCTTACTAGTCGCATTGGGCGACACGCATGAGTGTGTGCGTGTGTCATAGTTGAGGGTGGCGTGGAAGGACTGTTTAGCAGGTGAGAGCATCATTATTTAACTACTATGATTTTAACTATTCGTTGCTTTGTTTATTTCTTCAGACTAGCAATCGGGCACATACTGGGTGTTTTGTTTTGTTTTGTTTTGTTATGTTCGCTTTGTTACTTGTTTAATGTTTGCTTCGTGTGTTTAAGTGTCACTGATAGGGTTGTAAAAATAAATACAGCCCCTGCCTCAGAATCAAGAGTTTTATTGTTGTTCGGGTCGGTGCGAGTGTGAAAAGAGAGTGATCAAATATCACAACATCATCATCACCATCATCTCGCCCACCCTACCACATATATATATGTGTGTGTGTGTGTGTGTTAGTTCACATGTTCGTAATGAAACATAGAATGAAAAATGCACTATTTACGCCAATCTTGGCTACAGGCGTTTTTGCTCAGAGGACTTAAAAAGGCAC
This sequence comes from Oreohelix idahoensis, assembly GCA_024509875.1. Lineage (NCBI taxonomy): Eukaryota > Metazoa > Mollusca > Gastropoda > Stylommatophora > Oreohelicidae > Oreohelix > Oreohelix idahoensis. The sequence continues at coordinate 631,984 of JAMPIV010019800.1, read as the reverse complement.
TGGCAACTGCCTTTTTTACATGTACTGGGGGTCGATAATCTTAACTACAATTCCCTCTGACTCCGTGTCTTTCTTCAGTTTCCTAGTCCCGGTGTTCCTTATTAAAATGTTGAGATTTCCTGTGCTTTGTAAGTGTTATCTGGTTCTACAATAAAAAGGTCAGGTTAACAAAAAGGAATTATGAATCTAGTCTTCACTCTGGCAAGGTCTGATGTTGTCTTGGCAAGCGTGAAATTCACAGTGAAAAAAAAACTGCGAAAGGGTCAGACTGTATTCCTAATCTTCCCAAGCGTTGTTTGTTATAGAGTTAAATAAACGCTCCAATCATATTCAAACAGGTCGGGTGTGGTACTTTCAAAATATTTACGACATGGACCAATTTTGCAAAGGTCCAGTCTCCCATATATGGTAATATGGTGTCCGATGCCCTTGTGTACAAACTTACAGACACATCGGTAACCGCATATGACCATGTGTTGGAGATGTAGCAATCTTACTTTTATCTAAAGTAATCTTATCATCCATGTCGGTCTGTAAGTTATCTCCCCTCTTCTAAGCTTTAGTGAGGCGTGCACCCGTGTCTTATCGGTGATTACGCCGATAGCGGTGGCCGATGTACGTGTTAAGAAAGAAAGAAAGAAAGAAAGAAAAGTGCGACAATTGATGACAAATAATAAAAATCAGTACCACAAGTGTACCGATACTGTAGGAGAGAACCAAAGATCGCGAAAAGGTCATCCATTTCGAAACAACAGTAAAGGAACTTCTTGATAGCATTACAAGGCAGTCTTTGTTTCTGAATCCTCAGGGTAACAGAGGTGAGAGGGCGACCGACAAAAAAAAAACATGGATAAAGGAACTGAAGTCAGACATAAAAGAGATAAAGTATTTGGCCGTATGACCTACTACCTTAGCATTTATTCGTGCTAGAGACTAAATAAAATAAAATAATAGAAATGATCATTCACTATTATGGAAAATAAACAAGCAAGATTTTTTTGCAAATAAATAAATAAAAGAAAAGCCCGAGACACATTGAGTATAGGGTGAAGTAAGGTGAAATTAACTATGTCAGGTTTGACAAAACCAACGCTGACGATCGGCGGGAGTTACCGTAGAGATTAGTGACGTAAATAGGAATAGCCTCACTCCCTGTAAGGTAACCTGATGGGATGACCAGTAAATAAATGAATAGAATACAAATTTAACCAATGAAAAGTAGCCAGCAGCGCGCACTACTAAACCGGCTCAAAGATAATTTTCTGAAAGTTAGTTGTACGGAGTTGAGCATTGCATAAAGACGTGTTTGTGACCGTGTGAAGATATGTAATTCCGGTCTAACACACCAGTCTTGCTCCTGCGTTGAGATATTCAATAAGAAACTTAGTGCATTTTTCACACTCTTCAACATTTATGCGGTCTGCAGGAAGAGATTTCAGTTTCTGTGATAAATCTGTGCATGCAGATTAGTGGTTCATCCACGTAAGTACGTTCCAAGGAAACTGTAATTCTTTTTCAGCTCAGTTTTTCGCAATAAGTCTCTGATATTTGAAACTAATGAAGCTGCTAAAGGAAGAAATAAATACTGTAGAGATTCCTTCACATGAAGTGCCCAAATATGAAATGATAATCACCAAGAACTAAGAGGATTTTGAAACTGTTGAGGAATTTTATAAACCACCTTGGATAGAAGTAAAGAAAGGAAGATTTATCGTACATGATGAAAAAGATGCTTTGATGTAAATACATGAAAAATTGTTGAATTAATTGCCTGTTGATCTTGAACAGTTCTGTTTTAAATAAACTACATTTTAATCGTCACGGCTGTTGATGGATTACTTACCAGTTGGTTAAGTTAAATATATGGTACCAACTTGATACACTATCACCACTATTCTCTCCTATTATAACATCCTATAAGAGGAACGAACAAACCTGGGACCAAATAGATAAAAGCCAAGAAAGAAATACCTCTGGCGGACTTCAAGCCAGTCAAGATTTAACTTGGAGTATAAAAAAAAGTTAGTTGCTTATCCTTTACAGGACGTGGCAATCAACCCCATCTTTTATTGGCTGTTTGTGATTTTTCTAGGCAATTTTTTCATTCAGTAGTTTGCCATTGCTTTTTGAACGGTACGGCGCTTATACCATTGTTAAAAATCCACACAGAGCGATCTGCTACAAAACCGCCTGCAGCAAACCTGGTATATCTGGATTATGAAACTGCGTTCATATCCATTAGGCCACAGACGCCGACTAAAGTCGGAGTAAAAAGAGTAAATTATTATTTACTCACCACACTGGTTATATAATAAGAAATAACACGGACTCTGACACATATATTAGGAGAAATGGTGCCATGACACCTCACATGCCCCGTCATAAGTAGACCTTGATCTGGATGGCACAAGACACGAAGGCTTGCCTTAATTTGTTGAAGACTTACGCTTCTTAAGAAGCTGGGATAATGAGGATAATGATTATTCTAAGAGAGTTAAAAACAAATACGTATTTATGGTAGTGATTTTACAGGATGACGTAAATGATGATAATAATGATAATATTAATGACAATGATAGCAAAAGTGTGTGTTTTTGTGTGAAGTATACAAAAATAATAATCAGATAATTAAGAACAACCCTACTGTCTGAAGTAGATTCAGTCACATATACGGACAGGGTTATAAGCCCCAGGGACGATACAGGTGTGGATGTAAAATAGACTAACAGTTTCTTCGGCATTGTCGTGAAATATTATAATCCACATATATAAATTGTCAGGTAAATGTAAAGCCTAACACATACATTCAATAAAAGGAAAGAAGAATGGTAAAGAACAGTGCTGTCACAATGACTGTACTCGAAATCCCCCTTGTTTTCTACTTCGTCTGCAAATTGTAACGTTTCACGTTGATAGTAAAAGCCTACTGCTTCAATACCCGCTTTCTACGATAAAACGTGTACTGCCTTTCTAAGAAAAACCTTGAGATACGCAAGTTGACCTAGATTTAAAATTCCATTCATGTCATTTTATACACTACGTTACTAAAAAACGAAAGACAGATGGACTAACGGATAGAAAGAAAGGGAGGGGCTGAAAGCAGGAACGCATGCAACACTAAACACGCGTCTCGCTATACAGTTACTACCATCTCGCGTGTAAGGCCACAAGCACTAGCTTTTTTCAAATCGTCAGTGATAAAAAACACTACCCATACCAGAGCTAGGTTTTAAAATCCTGAAAAATTCTTATTAGGAAATATGACATTATACTGGTTTACGTTTGAAAACATGACAGTACCCAGACACCACATCGTATTCGAAGTAAACAGGAGGTAGAAGAAATTGTATATTTTGAACGCAGCCACTTAGCTCCTTTAAATTTGTATATTTGGGTTCCTTGGGACTTGCTGACAAAGAATATGTTAAACGTTACGCAAATAGTCTAGGAATTACCAAATTATAGCCAAAATAAAATAGTGAGGGTGTCAGACAACACTAGAATCAGAATCGCTCAGTGGCAGATTTTCACCCCACCATTGTACGGGAAAAGGGTCTCCATGTTAAATCCGATTTGATTGGAGTGCAAGAAATGTAAGGCTAAACACGATTAGTCGGGCTATAAATACTATCTTTTGTTGTCAGGGGAAACGGGAGTAGGAGTACTTTTTTTCAAACGATTGGGTAAACATGGCACGATTGGTTAGACCCGCGAATATAGTCAATCAGAGGCGTCAGGTCACCACCACATGTTCAAATAAACTTACTACAGAACCAGTGCGTTGAGCACCAGTGCATGTTTTTATAAATAAAAGCCTGGGACATCGGCAGATCGAAATTGTGCTATATTCATTGCCAGTCAACGTAATTCTGTGTTATTTCCATGAATTGTGGGACCGTGGTCCTAAAGCTATTGAGCAGCACCTGGTCGGAGCTTTGCTGAATCCAGAGGCGGACAGCATACTCCTTGGTCCATATAGCAAACAGTGAGGTGTCTCCAGAACGCAGGGAGGCAATCGAGCAGAGGAGTCTTTTCCTGCCGCCATCACGAAAGTTAAGCCTATGTGGCCAGCGGAGCTCAACATTATGTATACCCCTCTTAAACTGACATTGTATTAAAATAAGAGGGGAAATTAATTGTTTTAATGATAGGAACTGAGAACATCTCCAATACTAGTTCCAACAGAAACAAACACTTGAAGTCATGATGACATCTAACAACATAGCTTGAAAAAACAAAACCAGTATTACCTCATATTACTACTACACAACTGACACACATATGATAATATCAATAAAATATGTCACTACAAAGTTCATATTGATAAATCCTGTACATATAAATTGTAATTAAAATTGATTGTGATTCCTGGTTCATTTTGTAAGTGAATCAGGACATATATATTAATGAGAGTGCTTAATACATATTGATATTTGAAAATTTACCAGTGACTCATTTAAGATAGTCTTATAGAATGTTACATGTGTGTGAGTGTCACAGTGTTGTCAAGTGTGGTGGAATAAATTAAATTGTTTATCTGTCTGTTGTTGTTGTGACTTACACTTCATCATATACATACCCTAGACATTTAACGTAGTCATCACAATATTCCAGAATAATTCTGACTGAGATATAAATATGTGGTAGCAAGTAAGGTCATCTGTAATACACCACACTTATTAGATACAGATACCTTCACAGCTGATCTCAGTCAGTACACTAAGTCCCCTATAAATATTTATAACATCCCACTTTACCACAGGCATGATGATAATAATAATACCCCATTCAGTCATAAATGACTATGGGAATGCACCCTCATCTGCTTATTTTCCTGGTGTTCATTTCGACGTTTTTTCCTCTCTTCTGCTTGTTGTGAGAGGTTCTATTCGCACAATCTGAAGCGGTGCAGTAGAAAGCATCGTCACTTGGTGCGATCGGCAGCTTCATCCACCCAGGTTGCTGGATTTATGTCCAGTGCCCTTATGTCTCTCTTGCACACATCTTTGAATCTCAGCTGCGGTCGCGCAATTGTTCTTTTGTCACCTGCCAGTTGTCCATAGAAGAAATCTTTCGGAATGCGACCATCTTCCATGCGGCAGACATGGCCAATCTAGCGCTGCATAAGCAGTGTTTTCAGTCTGTGAAACCGGTAACTGCTACTTCCTGTGTTTTGCCGACATCTATAGGATGACGCTGCAGTGCTCTCTCCATGGCGCGAACTTGGGCACAGTCATATGGAGATCAAGCTGTTGCCCATGCAGCATGTTCCCCCTCTCCACGCAGCCGGTAGATCCAAAGGAACGGCAGTAGCCGATACATTCTGGTACCAGCCACGTCGCAGGAGTTGCCAGAATAATGTCGAATCAACATTAGACTGCCTTAGGGACTCCGGCTCTGTATTTATCCTCAGGGTTAACTTCCGAAGCCTTTCCCATAAATGGATATTCCCGCAAAGCAGTGGTGGTTTGAATTCAGAGTTTTGCCTTCTCTTAGATAGTCTACCAACCAAGGATCACAAGCCCTATCTGCCCGAAGCTGCTGGTTTTAGGTGCCAGTGATTCGCCTTCGCTCAAATTGAGCCACACATGAAGGCCGAGAGCTGTGCTTAGTAGTCAGAGGCTACGTGAGACGCGTGCCATAGAAGCATTTATCTGCAGTGAGAGCTTATCCTCACTACTCGGAACGGTGAAACACCTGGAAAATCAAGGTGTGCAATGGAAATAAATACGGCAAAATGAAAGAGAAAAAAAAAAACACCTCACGCAGTGTTCATAATCAGATAATGAAATGATTAAAGACTTTTGGTACAAAGCCAAGGAAGCGCCCATCAAGACACAGATCGAGAGAAAGACGGAGAGAGAGAGAAAGATGTTGACTGATTGGAAATGTAGGACGAGTCCTTTAGAGTAAATATCTTATTTATCTTAAGGCATGCACACGGCAGCACTGATTATATTTCAGCTATTTTTTCATGATTATCGAGCTTTTCACGGCAGGTCTAGCCATGAATCATTCTCCTTGTTTACAGCTTAGGTGGCAGGTTGCTGCAGTCGTAATTTCCCACTTGTCGTTATGTCATTCACAAAGAATCTGCGCATCCAAAGAAAGTGGGAGTTTGATGCGCCAAACGTAGTCAATGGATCATTGGTTTCATTGGAAGCGTGGTATATGTGCATGCTCTCTCGAAGTCTGTGGAATAGTTAGAAGATATGGAACGCATTTAGATTTACATCTAGCAATATAGTGCAACAGGCCCCACGCCAAGAGATATGGCTTGCCTTTTGTTATTCAGAATCGACATCATTGCACTCCGGGCAAACCCGTAGGTGCTCAGTCTCCCTCGGCAAACGAGGAAGCGTATGAATGCTAATTGTTTGCCTTGACTTATTTCAACCCTACAGTTGCTTATTGGAACGGAACATCACAAACGATGAGCGTATGATCAGCAGCCGCCATCTATTGATGCTAGTTTCCTTAGTTATTCTACAGGTAGATATCTCCGTTCTTTTTATTGTCAATTATTTTTGTCTCTCCTGTCTTCTTTTTCCCGATACGTTGCCTCGAAGGTAAACCGTCAGTTGTCAACGTGACTTTTATTTGTAGCTAAGCCAGTCGACTTCGTCTCTTTATTGTTGCGAGAAAGTCTTCCTACAGCAATTCTTGTTTTATCTGTTCATTTATTACATGATCCACGTACGTTAAAAAAATCAATGGCAATGATCTAGAGTCCAAATTGTCTTCAAAGATCCAGTGATTTCCAAGGATCTGTGACCATCACGAGTAACAGAGTTAACCCCACTTGATTTCTTTTAGAGGTTATTATCTTAGGAGCGAGTGTTCGGTAAAAGACAAAACACTCAACACAACTGTCGCACAAAAAAAAAAAGAGATTACGAACTGAAAAATCGAGAGTATGATGCGAATACTCATCATCATCCTCCTCCGCATCACCATCATCATCAACATCATCATCATCATCAACATCGACATCATCATCAACATCGACATCATCATCAACATCGACATCATCAATATCATTATCATCATCAACATCATCATCAACATCATTATCATCTTCAACACCATCATCAACATTATAATCAACATCATCATCATCAACAACATCATCATCATCACATTTCAGCTCTTTATGGAGCATGAGGCCAACCACTTCAGATAACCCTCCCGAGGAAGCACGTGTTCTTGCAATCATGCTTTCTGTAGCAATGCATTTTTCATGAGGAGTTTGCCATCCCTATCCACACAACTCACACTAGTTACCTATAACGACATGTATGAACAAACAGTAGTCCTGTTCTTTATTTTGTCTCTTCACAAAACCCTGGAAACTGCACACGGCCACCACTGCAGTTAACCACCTTGAAGAAGTTTCATGCTCTTGCAATCATGGTTCCTGTAGCAACTTGTTTTTCATGGTGAGGATGCCAGCTCCATGCTTAACACTTCCAATAGTCGCCTTGAACGACAAATATGAATGAACAGGTATGGTCCTGTTCTTTCTTGGTCTCTTCAGAAAACACAACCTGTAAACTACATAGTGCGACTACTGCACAGGTAAAAAGAGGTTATTTTCATCACATGAATTAACCATTACTCGGGTAGGGCAAGGTTGCAACGTACACTCAGCAAGGGTTTAACAGCCTATGTATATATGTTTGTGCCAAATTGAGACCGCCTGGTGCGTAACATAAATGGCATGCTCTGGCTAACAACAGATTGCCAAGGTATAAATGTGATATTATTATTTTCATGCAGGGTTGGTGCTAGGGTATTTAAATCCTTTGGCAAACAGCTCATATGGCGCCTCAAGTAGTTTTACTTACAGCCGCACTCAAGTACATGAAACGTGTACATGAGGTGTGGTTATACACATATATGTATACTCACCGCTTGTTTACAATTGTGTGGACGGGCAACAGAAAATAAGATGCAGTAATACTACACCATAGCGATCAGAATACTGTTGAGAGCTGCGCACTGTGATTGAGGGATTTGGGTTTATCCGATGGTGGTGTTGCTTTAATTGTCGTTGCGTTGTTCTACTTATAAAGGTAGATGAGTTGGTAATGGAAGTACGCCCGAGAATATACTGGAGGATGGTCGAGTTGGTGTAAAGTCTAGGTGGGTCTTTGTAGTAGGTTTGATGGTATTGTATGGTGGTGATATTTCTAAGTGTGATGCATGAGGTCAGCTGTGAAGGCTCCTGAGATAAAATGTAGCTGTGAATTGTCAGAAGGCCCTTCTTGCTACCACTACGACCTCACACCTATCTTTTTTTTCTAATGAATGTGGCTACGTTAAATGTCTAGGGTAATGATATGTAATGTGTTGTGGGAGTTTACAGACACACACACAGATATTTACTAAGTCTAATAATATTAATAAAATGTTATAATACACGGAACTAACTCAGTTGTGTAAAATTTTGATAGTAATTTTCTTACATTTATTTGTTCTGGACCAAGGTTTTATTTTGGCCAGAACATATGAAAGGTTTAGAAATTATGAAAAAATGCATGAATATTACATGATAAATGCAAGATGTGTACATATATATGTTACTAGACTAGTTAATATTATTACTGGTTATAGTAGTAATCTATTGTGGGAGAACTTTTAATGGATGTGTTGTTGGGGTGGCCTCATCACTCCCTGTCTATGGCGATTACACATTGTCCAGTTAATTGATGGAATTTTTATGGGTGTGTTAGGAAATAAGTTGAGTTGGTGAACTCTCAGCAGACCAGGCGCTCACGTAACTTGAAGGTGTAGCTCTGGTGCTGAGATCTGGTGGCCCCACCTCTCCGTGCTTGGGGGCAATATCAGAAGTCTGGTGGCCCCACCTCTCCGTGCTTGGGGGCAATATCAGAAGTTTGGTGGCCCCACCTCTCCGTGCTTGGGGGCTATAATAGGCTGCTCTGACCAAATGTCACTGCACGGGTCCACTCTGGTAAAATTCAACAACTCATTTGACACCACAGTGGTGCCAACTGAAACTCACAGCTCTGCAATCAAAGTATTAGTCATGTGTCAGAATTCCATCCTCTAACCATTTCTCGACACAACACTACACAACAACAACACCATATAGACGGGTCAGATCTTTCTGACCAAACAACACATCTTACCAAGTTGGTTTCACATAGGATAAGTTCTCCCAGACTACAGATTCTGAAATATGTTCATTAGTTTCCTGCCATAGAATAGGATAGGTGATATGTTTCACTGATCTCAACACTTGATCTGTCCTTCCTAATCCTTACTGGAGTTTATGTATTTTATTTGTCTCTAGACCCTGAACTGGGGCGGGGGGTCTAGAGCGAACCCTTACTTGTTGTAAGGAACAGATTATGCTATTGCAGTATCAAATCACTCGAACCTTAAACAAATATTAAAATGTACAAAGAAATAATTTCAGTCTTACCAGAATTATGAATATAGTACACAGTAAAAAAAATGCTAGCAAAACTCAGCTGAGCTGCTGGCCTTATGATGGCGTCCCTCTAAATATTTCAATAGCTTCTGGGAATTACACCACTTAATAATTCACTGTGTCTACCAGGACAACTTATACTGAATGGCACAAAATGCGCGTCTGAGCGCCGCTAATATCTTCATCTAGGGCCAATCACTGCCTTTTCTTTTTCAAATTCAAATATCCTACCACAAAGTCATTTCAGTCATACCTCAGTCAAGCATGCCTTATTGTCTGTTGGTCCGTCCGTCTCTACTTGCGTTTCCCAAAAAAACACACTTGTTTTTTGAACCAACCCTGCTTTCCCCTACACAATTTTGCTTTTAAAGTTATATTTAGCCACAATTCACCATCCCACCCCGTCTCTTCATTCCAACTAGATTTTAGCACTTGCGTCTTCAAGGCCACAACTTTTTGAAAATTAGTGACATGTTTTATTTCAATGCAGACGTTCGCTGATATGAACAACACAGTCTTTTGTCAATATCTTTCTTATTATCTGTCCGTCTGTATAAATGAAAGCATATTATTTCACTGCTCAAGATGGGCCATCCGGCCAGCTAGGTTTTATATTCCTAACATTATTATTAAGAAAAGTCATTTTTCAAATTCCCTCTAGAATCTTCTGGAATGCGTTCATCACTGCATTCAAATAAACGGACTAAGTTATAGCAAAAGCGTCCCTTTTGTCGATTTCTTTACTTTATGTCAACTTGGGGGACGTGACTTTTTCCTCCTTTCCCCACCAATTTGCGTCATTTTAGCATTGCTAGTTTCAAGCACGCGTTCAGTCAAATTTTCCTTTTTGATCTCCGTTCTCATCCCGTTCCGTTTTGCCGTCAAGTCTAACAATTTAATTTCCATGGCGGGTGATGACCCGCGGCGTGGGCGATCATGTATTCTAGCAGCTTACGCATTATTTTTGTTTCTCCCTACGTTGTATCATTGGAGATATTTTAACGTTGTATCATTGGAGATATTTTAACGTTGTATCACGGTTAATTTTGTGACAGTCTTCTGTATATTGTCCACGGTATCAACCGTCAAATGTAGGGTGATTTTGACGTACTAGGATTTTGATGCACCAGATATAAACAGGAACTATTAACGTAAAAACATACTTTGGACTGGAGCGTATTAAATTGAAACAAGTGACCTATAACAAGCTCAACAGAAGAGAACAAGTGATAATCTTCAGCCTCCGCACGGGCCACAATAGATAAATTTATCACTTATTCAAAAAGCTACAGATAGGAAATACCGATGAGTGTGACTGTGGCACCGATACAATTACTGCTGAACATCAAAGATGCCCAACATATGAGGAACTGAGAAAGCACATGTGGCCATCACCAGTACCATTCCTGAAGAAGCTCTTTGGAGATAAAAATAGCCTCAGGCTGACCACTGCTTTCTTTGAACATATTCAAGTTGACGTCTGAGAGTGTACGAAGAAGAAGAAGAATCAAGTGACCTATACATGTCCGGCTGTAACAAACATTATAGTTTCATTGGTAAGGATAATGTATTAGCTGACAACGAACACAAGTATTGTAAGTGATGCCTGCATTGCCTTATAATAAATTATTGTTGAAGTTAACGTACGGTACTAAATTCTTTTGGATCGTCTAGGCTGACTTGATTTCTTCTCTTGCGTTGTGAAGACCCTTTGAACGAAAGTGGTCCCTCAGATTACAGGCGTTCCTTGGAAAGGTTGCACATCAGGTACATCTGATTACCTAATTGAATGTTAGCGGTAGTGGCCTGTCTCGGGAAGTTTTGACTGATGTGACTTGCATTCGCATTCGTGAATTCTTTTATTTTTAAAATATTTTAAGTAAAAACTGAATACCAATTTGCAACAACCTATAAGAGAAACAGCACCTAAAGGGGTAACGCTAAGCGGGGCATGACGAAAAATTTAGTAGTTTGCCAAATGGTTAAACCAGCCCTTTTTTTTCATGACGTTTAATTATGCTACGAAAAGAAATATTTTATGCGTGGCTCCCAGTAAGTTTGGTCTTACAGTAATGTTGCAGTTAAATTATAAAAAGATATAAATATAGGTTTACCAAATATTAGAACATCATTATTTTATATTTAATTTATTCAGACGCTTCCAAGATAGCAGCCACCTGAAAGGATATGGTCGGGGTAGGCTTCAGAGAAGTTGCTTTGCACAAGAAGCAAAAAGAACTTGTCCCCCATTGTGGAACAGCTGGACGATGTGGAACTCACGCAATGTTACCCAATCTTAAGTAGACAAAGGCAGAGAACCTAACTACCAGCAGCACGATCCCGCCACAGAAGAAAACAAGATTTGCAGAGTTGATTGCCAACATACCAGAAATAATGAAAACAAAGGCAATCAAAAAGACGGAGAGGAAACATAAAGTTGTGGACAAGAAGGCCATATTCCCAAGTGGTAAATTCTCAATCAACGTCAACGCTGAAGCAGAAACATTAAAAACCACCTGCAACAACCATCATGGAAAACTAGAATTAAGCTTAACTCTTTGACTCCGCAATTATTTTCCACCCTGTGCCGTAATTTTAATTCGTGATAGACTAAAAACAACGCTCAGAGAGTTGTTTCGGAATGGGTGTCAAATCTGACCAATGCTCTGAGCGTTGTTCCGGAGTCAAAGAGTTAAGGCAAAGTTTGTATTCCTCGCAGATCACTTTTCAGTCATAACTGCCGCAACGAACCATAAAAACAGGAAGCACGACTGGAAACCACCAATAAATTCTACAAAATTAAAGTACAGCGGAATCCTGCCTTCTGCAAGATTTGTGGAATTGTGGGAGGCAGATAGACTTGACAAAGAATGAGGAGGCTAAAATAAAACTGAAGACAGAGCAACGTATAAGAGATAAAAGCAATAATTACAGACATCTACAAGGACATGGGTTAGCCATGTCCTCAGAAGAGACCCCGATGCCATCACAAGAACAGCTATGCTTTGGACCCCCGAAGGAAAACGAAAGAGAGGCCGACCAAAAACAACCTGGCGGAGGACTGTGGAGGCTGAGATGTAAAGAATGAACCAGAGTTGGGGCACTGTACAAGCAAAGTGGAATCAATTTATTGTTGCCCTACAAGACGCCACTAGGCGTGATGGCCACTGACTTCTTTGACGGTCGGCGGCTAAGGATCAAAGAAGAAGAAGACATGGACAAATGGCTTAAGAGAACACCCAGAGTTAGATATAACAGATGTTTATTACCCCTGGCCAAGATAAGATCAGGTGATAATTTTCAGACTGAGAACCAAATATTGCAGATCCAAATATTATCTGTTCTTCTATTTTGTCTTGTTCTTCTTGTTCTTGTTCTGTTTCGTGGTGCTCCTTACGGAGCATGGAGATAGCCCTGTAGTTGTTCTTTGGAAGCCTGCACCAACCCTTTTGTGCTCCTTTCAGATCATGAAGCCAGCACTGCAGTATGTGCTCACTAAGCCTGCGCCAAGCATTCGCATACGCTTTCAACAGTGGTTTCTATGGCAGTTAGTTTTGTATGATGAGGTTGTCAGCCCTCTCAAAACCTCTTATTAATAGGCTTCTCTCGTAGTGAGCAGGATTACCGTATCAACGAATAGCCATCAGTAGGGTAAAACTAATGTCTTTAAAAATTGGGCAGATGGGTGTGTGTCCTGTGTCCATGTGGGAAGGTGTAATAAAGTGGTCCTATTCTTACGTCGATTTATACATTTTTCTTCATCGTTCTCATTATCTTCTCCCCCGTCTTTGCTCTATAAACATTCTTGAACGTGATTGTTCTTAATTACACCTTGTATTTAAATTTAACTTTAATCTTTCCGGTCTTGGCGCAATCCTGTAGCAGTATCGTTCCTATCACCTTGCTCATTAAAGGCTATGGTAACTCGTTGTGTATTGCAACACTGGCATGCAAGAGTTCGATTGATAACATAATTCCCCGTTTAAACAAACCGGTGTCACCACGTTTGAATACAATAGTATGTCTAGCAGGAGAAGTTGAAGTCAAAGGACGTTCGGGACTAAGCCACCTGGGACACAAAGATCGTCTACCTTTGACGGCAGCTGGAAGCTTATATTTTGTTTGCGTGCAGAGACAATAAAGGAGGATATTAAAGGGAGCTGTCATACAATAATGACTCAAAAACCGGAGCGCCAGACAGACTTGAAAGAGGAGACATGTCGGGGCCGCAAAGAAAGATAACTCTCTGACTAAAGGGTAGATAATTGCTCTATCAGATGACCAATTACAAGCTACGGCTATTCTTATGAGGCAGCAGCCGAAGATTTTTTTAGGAGATCCCACCCCTTTTTCACCGATGGACAGGCGCGGACTCACAAACATGCACTCATGGTATTGCAAAGTGGAAGACGAGTTAGTGGATAAAGGGCTAAGCTATAAGAGCCGCCTGAAAACTGTTGCAAATTGGCAACAGAATCCAGTACGTCTATAAACATTCGTGAAGGAAAGCGGAAGTCGCAAAAGCGTTGGTCTTAGATTATAATTTCATTCCAGTGAAATTAATTCTAATAGTGCTTTTAAGGAATTTACGAAGGGAAAAAAATCAGATTCGTAGACTTTATAAAAATGTAGCATATTTTTTTTTCTTTTTTCATTATTTGTTATTGGTATTTGCAATTTGCCTTGTAGCTAGTGTGCGAGATACTTTTTTTTTCATTACTTCTCAATAGTTAGTTGAATCATGGATTCTTTCTTTCACCCAATTTTATGACTTATAATATAAAGAAGTAGTTTACAGTTCTTTACGTCACCTTCATATACATTATTAGATCATCACTATAGACTGACATTGGCACTCATTTTCATACACACAATCATAGGGGCCATATGCTTTACCATTAAAAATGAGAGAAGTAAAGACAATGTGATCAATTATGAAGAAGCAATAGTAAAGAATAAGATAAAAAGAAAGTCAATTATTGATAGCAGGTGTGAAACTTATGAAAGACTGTCATGGATTGCCTCCCCTTAGCTCTGCAGTAGTGGTCCACCAGTGGCCAACACGCAAGAGTATCTAATATGGGTCTTCAAAGGTGTCTACCTTCGCACAAAAATACTCTTGGTAGAGATGTAGATAGAAGGATAATGACGCATCTATCTCAAGGGAGTGTTCACAAGATGTTTTCAGAAATTAAGAACAATGCTGCAAAGGGCAGAGCACTATTAACTTATATCTGATCCGTCGCCTTTTGTGAAGAATTAAGCAATAGTTTTAGCCCGTTCAAGCCCCCATCTGGTGTAAATCCAGTGAAATTCTTTTTATAAGTATTTGATCTATAGGTGTAAATATATGTCTAGATGTATATATATATTAAAGAGTTTTGCTCATACGTTTGCTTTCATAACTGAATCAACTATGATTCTTTTGTTTTAAAATAACATGTAACAAATTTAAGAATCAATTAGTCTTAACAGGTTAAAATAGCGATGGAATGATGGTAAATTTTAGATGTAACTAAAATTGTCTTCGCTGAGACTTGGTTTTTAGATTGATAAAAACAGTTGTCCTTTTGCTGGTTCCTTTTACAAGAACTTAGCTGGTATAAGTGAGTCCTGCAGCCGTGGTTTTGTCAATTATTCTGTGATGAGGGCCCTTCTCCACACAAATCGTACAATGTAGGCGGTTAGTGTTGATTCCCTGCTTTTAACTCACAACTAGTGACGTCGAAACTTTAGTCTTGCAGCTTCATACCACGAACAGTCTGAAAGCTTCGTTCCACGAACTTTAGACAATAAAGAAAGAACAAATGCCTCGGCTAAGTACACTGGGTTGGAAGATTAACAGGCGCATTGTCTCGCTGTCCACCCACCGATGTTAGCCTCTCTAAATAATTAAATTCTTGAGTATACACAGTGCAACTCAGGGAAGATGATTAGAAATCACCAATATTCTTCTGGGTATTAAACTGGGAAAATATGTGCTTGGACAGCGCGATGTAATTATTTGCCTGAATTACAATTAACAAGGTACATATATCTAACAAAATGATATTATATACTTTAGGCACATGTGATGTAATCATCACTCATCACTGCTCCATTCGGAGTCTGGGGGCACATCTGTTGTCGGTTTTCTGTACGACTAGCAAGAAGCAATTATCAGTGCTTGCTGTAGTGACCCACAATCTAGTGGTGTAGATATTTTCCTATAACTGACCTCGAAACCCTCGAATCGGTCGGTTGGATCGGAGGGTTGATCAGTGAGTTAACAATTCACTATCGTAAAACAAGCTATTGTTACCGAAACAGAACCAGGCTCGACAGTAAACATGACTCACTCTAATATCTTGGGGGCTAAGGAGATTTCTAAAATTGGATACTGGAATGTAAGAACTATGTATCAAGACGGAAAATTGGAAGAAGTAATTAAAGAAATGGATAATTATAAGTTGGACTTATTGGGTGTCAGCGAGTGTAGATGGACGGGGAAGGGCATAAAAATATATTTCAGAAGAAAAAAAAAAGCAAATTATATACTCTGGTAGTAATGATAATCGTCACACAGAGGGAGTAGCCATCCTAATGACACAGAAAGCAGCAGCATCGCTTATCAGCTGGGTACCTATCAATGAGAGGCTAATATTAGCTAGATTTCAGACACGATTTTTCAAGCTCTCAATTGTACAATGTTATGCACCAACTAACGACGCTCTTGATACCACAAAAGATGACTTCTATGAAGCACTTCTAAGTACCATCAACACAATACCCAAGCATGACATAATAGCAGTCATGGGTGATTTTAACGCCAAAGTAGGTGACAACAACGATGGAGTACAAAGATATCTCGGTACTCATGGCATAGGCTGTTTGAATCAAAATGGCGAAAGACTTCTAGAACTTTGTGAAATATCAAACCTCGTTGTGGCAGACACCATCTTTCCACATAAGAATATCCACAAGATAACATGGAATTCACCTGATGGCAGAACTAAGAACCAGATAGATCACTTCTGCATAAGCGCTAAATTTCGCTCATCAGTTCAAGACGTCAGAGCATACAGAGGTGCAGAGATCGGAAGCGATCATAACCTCTGCATAGCTAAAATGAGAATTAAACTGAAGAAGTTATACCAACCGAATAAAAATAGAAGAATAGATGTACACAGACTGCAATCAAATGATATAAAGAAGGAATATAATGTCAAAATGAACAACTATTTCGATGCTTTAGGCAAAATTGACAACGATATCACCACCAAGACAATCGATACTAAATGGGAACAACTGAGAACAGCAATGACAGAAGCAGCTGTAGCGACCACCGGATACCTAGTACATAAAAAGAAAAAATGGATGAGAGAAGATACTTGGGATAAAATACAAGAAAGGAAAACAGCAAAACTTAAACTACTAGCGGCAAGTACACATAATGCAGTTGAATCTTGCAAACTAACTTATAACTTGTTAAATAAAGAAGTGAAGACAAAAACTCGAAGAGATAAAAGACATTTCATCAATGAACTGGCCGTAGAAGCTGAAAATGCTGCAAGAACTGGTAATAGTAGGTGCCTTTATCAAATTACAAAACAACTATGTCACCAGCCTACTGCTATGGAAACACCTGTTAAAGGTAAATTAGGGAATGCAATACCAACAGAAAAAGAACAAATGAAGAGATGGGCTGAGCACTTCATGGAGGTGCTAAACAGACCACCACCAACAGTAACACCTGATTTTAATAATGAAACATCCACAACCACCTTGCCAATAACTTGCGATGAATTCACGCTGGACGAGATCAAACAAGCCGTTAAAAGATTAAAAAATTTTAAAGCTGCTGGAGTTGACGAAATTTCAGGGGAAATGATTAAAGCAGTTAATGACAACAACCTCTTGAGAATTTTAGATATTATAAATGAAGTATGGAGAGAAGAACAACCACCACAACAATGGAAAGACAGTATTATTGTAAAGTTACCGAAGAAAGGTGATCTATCAGACTGTAATAACTGGCGTGGTATATCTCTATTATCAGTACCTGGAAAATTATTATGTTGCATGATGTTAGAAAGACTTAAATTGCATGCTGACGAAAAGATCAGAGAAGAACAAGCGGGTTTTCAGGCCGAAACGATCATGTATTGATCAAATATTCACACTAAGAACAATTATAGAAGAATCAGTGGAAAGGCAATCGCCACTTATTATCACCTTCGTCGATTTTCAAAAAGCCTTTGATAGTCTACACCGCCCATCATTGTGGAAGATACTTACAATCTATGGTTTTCCAACAAAATATGTGAATATAATCAAAGCGCTATATGACAATGCAAGATGTTGTGTTAGAACAAATAAAGGGAATACAGAATGGTTTACAGTAGAAACAGGGGTGAAACAAGGCTGTATTATGTCACCACTACTTTTTGGAATAGCTATTGATTGGGTTATGAGAAACTATACCCACAATGAACAATTGGGTATAAAATGGACAAATGGAAAATTCCTGGGGGACCTGGATTTCGCAGATGATGTAGCATTCTTAAGTTCAACACCAAGACAATCCCAAGAAGCAATAAATAATTTGTGTCATCTCTCGGTTAAAATTGGTCTCCAAATAAATGCCTCTAAAACTAAAGCTATGAACTTTTCTAACGAGGCCTTTGATATCATCTTGAACGGGGAAAAACTACAGAAAGTTGAAAGTTTCAATTATTTAGGCAGTAAAATGACTCAGGATGGTGACACAACAAGAGAAATCCATACTAGAATTGCTTTGGCAGCTAGCGCCTTCAATAGATTATCTAACATTTGGAAATTACGATCATTGAATATACATACCAAGCTTCGTCTGTTTAATTCAAATGTTATCTCAGTGTTAACATACGGCTGTGAGAGTTGGAAAATAACAAAATCATTGGAGAACAAGCTGAATACATTCGAGAACAAATGTCTTAGAAAACTCATGAACATCAGTTGGAAAGAATTCAAGACTAATCGACAAATAAGAGAAGACTCTAGGCAGAAATATGTCTCCGACTATATAAGGAAAAGACGATGGTCATATATCGGTCATGTCCTACGAATGCAAAACAACAGAATACCACTACAGGCGCTCACTTGGGTTCCTGAGGGTAAGCGGAAAAAAGGAAGACCAAAAGAAACACTCAGAAGAACAATAATAAGAGAAGGAAGAACGTTGGGCCTAAATAATGTGCAAGAGCTAAGAGGAGTGGCGTCACAACGAACAACCTGGAGAGCACTGGTTTCTGCCTTATGCGCCGTGTTTGGCGCTTAAAGAATTTATTATTATTATACCCACAATGAACAATTGGGTATAAAATGGACAAATGGAAAATTCCTGGGGGACCTGGATTTCGCAGATGATGTAGCATTCTTAAGTTCAACACCAAGACAATCCCAAGAAGCAATAAATAATTTGTGTCATCTCTCGGTTAAAATTGGTCTCCAAATAAATGCCTCTAAAACTAAAGCTATGAACTTTTCTAACGAGACCTTTGATATCATCTTGAACGGGGAAAAACTACAGAAAGTTGAAAGTTTCAATTATTTAGGCAGTAAAATGACTCAGGATGGTGACACAACAAGAGAAATCCATACTAGAATTGCTTTGGCAGCTAGCGCCTTCAATAGATTATCTAACATTTTGAAATTACGATCATTGAATATACATACCAAGCTTCGTCTGTTTAATTCAAATGTTATCTCAGTGTTAACATACGGCTGTGAGAGTTGGAAAATAACAAAATCATTGGAGAACAAGCTGAATACATTCGAGAACAAATGTCTTAGAAAACTCATGAACATCAGTTGGAAAGAATTCAAGACTAATCGACAAATAAGAGAAGACTCTAGGCAGAAATATGTCTCCGACTATATAAGGAAAAGACGATGGTCATATATCGGTCATGTCCTACGAATGCAAAACAACAGAATACCACTACAGGCGCTCACTTGGGTTCCTGAGGGTAAGCGGAAAAAAGGAAGACCAAAAGAAACACTCAGAAGAACAATAATAAGAGAAGGAAGAACGTTGGGCCTAAATAATGTGCAAGAGCTAAGAGGAGTGGCGTCACAACGAACAACCTGGAGAGCACTGGTTTCTGCCTTATGCGCCGTGTTTGGCGCTTAAAGAATTTATTATTATTATTATTATTATTTACTTTTAAGTTTAAAAGTTACCCAAATACTTCGATCTGTCACTTATAATTTTGGAATTCTTTGTCCGATGTCTCTCTGGCTCCTGTGAGTTGCTAATTTGACGTGGCGATGAAGTCTGATCTGTGTCTCGGATTTCGCTACATTATATTGCCATTTCTCAGGTCAAGTCCCAGATTGTACTTTTAGACCAACTTGCAAATGAAAGTTAAAGTCTATTCCGGTTCTCAAATCAAGCAAATGGTAAGCTCATTAGAACTATATGGGTTGGGGTGTTAAATCATAATATCCCCCGCGTGTTTTAAAATATCAAATTTTAAAATTCCAACGCGTGACCTCTTTCTAATAAGGCAGTAATACTTTCGAATGCATCTTTGTGCAAACTCACAAACAAATCTATGAACTTATTTCCCGGCTGATACTTTCCGCCCATATTGTCTTCCCAGACAGATTACACTGACTAACAAAAAAAAACTTTTTTTTTCTTTCTCTAACATTTCTATGTTTTTCTGGTCAATTTTAATGCGCTGTTTTTAAATCTGCAAACCGTTTTTCTCTATCAGGTCGGGATCTCTAGACATACGCAATTGAAGTTTTTTAACAACGCATACAGTATTACAACATCATTCGTACAAGAAGTATAACAGTTATGTAGGCTTGAATTTCTTTGCAGTCGACTTTCGTCGGTGAATGGCATGTGGTACATCGCGATGAAGCATCCAACAATAATCGGCAAGCATGGTCACACTCCACCGTCCTTGATAACGTGACTCCATTACGGCGATATCTTGATGGAATCGTTCTCCATGTTCATCGCTGACTTCGCCAAGGTTGTCAGGGAAAAAGTCAAGATGCGAATCGAGCAAATGGATTTTGAGGGACATGTTACAGCCCATAATTCTGTATGCATCTATACACTGCTTAACAATATGCAACATAGTCGACAGATTTGTGATTTCCCAGAAAGTTATCGACGATCGATTTGAATGCCATCCATGCGCGAAGTTCACTACCATGTAACAAGTTCTCGAATTGTTTGTCTGCAATAACTTTCCTAATCTGAGGTCCTACAAAGATACCTTCCTTTATCTTTGCATCGCTAACTTGCGGAAACTTTTCTCGAAGATAAGTGAAAGCTTTGCTCGTTTTATCTAACGCTTTTACAAAATTCTTCATGAGCCCCAACTTTATATGTAACAGTGGTAAAATGAAGCTGTCTTTGTTAACTAAAGGCTCGTGTATTACATTTTTATGCCCGAGCTGCATACGATCCCGGATAGGCCACACCTTTCTTGCATAATGTTCCTGTCTGTTGCGGCTGTCCCATTCACATCGGAAGCAACAAAATTTAGTATACCCAGTCTGCATGCCCGTGAGAATTGCAATGACCTTTAGGTCTCCACAAATCCGCCATTGGTAGTCATTGTACTTTATTTTTTTCCAAACGTATAGCCATATTGTCATAAGTTTCTTTCATATGAACAGAGTAGGCGACTGGAATTGATGAAAATAAATTTCTGTTATGCAATAACACGGCTTTTAGACTAGTCTTGGAAGAATCGATGAAAAATCGCCATTCGTTGACTATGTGCTCATGATCGTTTACATCTTTGCAATAGCAAATGTCATCATCCATCTCAAAGTATTGAACAAGTTCTCTGTGTCTATGACGAAATTTAGATATCGGAGTATTGGGCGCTAAAAGATTCCATTCTTTGAGTCGCGAACCGAGTAATTCCGCTTGTCCTTTGGTAAGAGCGAGATCACGTATTAGATCTGAAAGTTCTGAATGGTTAATTAAGTAAACACCATCATTCACCGGTATGTAATCTGAGTCAGAATTAGTTTCTAAAGCAGGTAAACTATCACTTTCTGATGGTTCATTCACGTCCAACGGATATTGTTCTGGTGGTACTTGGATCGGACACGTGATTGGATCATGAGGCACTGGTTTCGAAACCAATTCAATATTTGAATAAACCACAGACTTTCTAGTTTTAAAAGTGAAACCATGGATATTTGTCAAGCAGAAGTAACAATCAGTAGTGTGATTTGTATGTTCACGCCATATTACTGGCACTCCAAAAGGCATCGACTTATGCTTCGGCGATTTTCGTAACGAACCTGCCAATGTATCGAACAAACTGCATTTGGCTTTCAAGATTTATTTGCATCATCAACTTTCAAATCGAAATAAAGTTCGTATGCTTTCTTTAGTAATGGTGTAAAGTTTTTCTGGTCAACACGATCGGTAAAATATCCGCACACGTAACAGAACAGATCAGCCGAATTTCTACAACTTCTAGAAGCCATATTTTGCTCAGAATTATTTCAAAATACAGTAACTATTAGAAAAATCGCGTAACATATGTCATGCATCTTTTAGCAGTATAAAAAGTAGAATTATGTTGCTTTTTATTAATTTTTAATAAGTTATAGAGTAAAAATGAAATGGAGCAAATAACGGTTTCCCAAAAATATATTTATTCACAAATATCTTAAGAACTTGACGTGATAGAGATAAACGGATTTCAGATTTGAAATCAGCGTAAGAAACTGACCTAAGAACACTTATTCTTATATAAGAAAGAAAAATGTTGTTTGTCAGTGTTATCTGTAATAATTACACAGAGATGGCCCAGCGAAAGCGATTACGTATTATCACCTGTGTTTGCGTAAATCCCTCAGACGGATTTCTTAGATAGCTAATCTGGCTTTCTTTCTATCGATCTTGCGCAACCACCTTGCGTCAATACAGATCGTCTCAATCTAAGGAGGCTTGACGACTCATGTGATAAACGTATTATCAGCTGACGTGTCTAGTTAGCCTTGTCATACGACGATTCACAGGGCGAAGCGTAAACAAGTCTTGGAGCGGCTCAGAGCAAACAATGTAAGACCATAAAATATGCCAAATAATAGGACGATGAAGGAGAGAGAGAGAGAGAGAGAGAGAGAGAGAGAGAGAGAGAAAGAGAAAGAGAGAGAAAGGCGCAAAAGTACATGCACAAACGTTTTGTGACAACGTCATTTGTGTCTTCGGTCCTGTAGAAATCTGAGTATAAACACTAAGTGTTCGGTATCTAATCGGAAAGAAACTAGAATAACTGCGTCCGAATAGCAGAATTCACAATATAAGATATCATATACTTCTTAAGTTACAAGGAAGATATCCACGCCTGCGTTTGTACACAGCTGTGACGCAGTAATGCATCTTACAAGTTTCTCACTACTACATGTGCGATATTTACATCAATAAGTACTCGTCTTTGAGATAATCCACATTGCGAAAAAGACGTCTACACTGGATAGTCTGTGTAGACCTTTGTATAATCATACAGTGGAAGATATTTGGAAGGATTACGGACTGCAGATTACTGTCATCAGTGTGGTAAAACGGAACAAATCTCAAAATCCCTGCATTATTTACATAGTTTCATTGTGATATGTAATTAACTACCTTTGACATTTCATGTGTGAGTCGTCTTTCACGATTATCCTTTTTACTTTCATCCTAACCCTGTATGTGTACACATTTAACTATTAAATTTTAAAGTCTCGTTGATCGTTATTGAGCAATTAGGATCTCTTGTGCTGTATACGTTTAGTATTTACATATAGGCTAAATCCTTTATTTATCAGGTTGGAGGATCTATCTTTATCGAGATCTTAGAGAAAGAAATCAATGTTGCAGGGATCCTGAATTCACTTTTCATGATTTATTAGATATCACTGTCTATTGGAGAACATTCGCCGTCTCTTCTTCTCGTCCTTATCTCGATTAGATCTCTATCTTTTCTTAGTGAGCCGATTTCTGGAGACCTTCTTGAAAATATTCCATAGGCCTTCCCCATCAATCACTTGTCTTACGGTAGGTGTGCGACAATGGTGTCCCGACCGATATAACTGTGCGACAGGAGGTCAAACAGATAGTCGAACATGTTCTCTACGACTTTCGGCGCCACCTGAGAAGTAGATTCACAGCAGGGTCTGAGTCAATCCTTTTGATGGTGACATTTTGTAGCGACAAGAGACGTTAATCTAGTTATTTAACAGCGAACAAAGAAGAAGAAGGAATAGGTAGAGGATGAGAAGAGGAAGGAGGAGGAGAGGAAAGAGGAGGAGGAGAGGAAAGAAGAGGAGGGAAAAAGGAGGAGGAGAAGAAGAAGAAGAAGAAGAAGAAGAAGAAGAAGAAGAAGAAGAAGGAGAAGGAGATGCAGTAGAAGAAGGAGAACGAACGAACGAACGTCATTAATTTAAAGACATGCAGCATTATAAAAGTAAAATATAACAGCATAAATTTACAGTATCCAATCATAATCAAAATAAAGTATTTTTTTAATTAAACAGACAAGAAAGTAATGAAAAGGACCTTATCATATTCAACACTCAACAGGGAAAACAAATCCTTAAAACATCCACATGACAATAGATAATGATTTGGGAACATAACTAAATTAGGGTGGCATTTATTCTTATGATGTATTTGAAAAGTCTGCAATTGTATGAACATGGACTAAGCGGGCTTTTTAGGTTGTGTGGAAGATAGTTCCAAAGATGAGCAGCAAAAAAAGCTAAACTTTTTGTGAATAAATCAAGCCTTAACTTGAGCACATGTAATTTGTTTAATCGTTAGCTGCTTCTTCCGTTGTACTTGAAAATGGGACATAAATACGTTAGAGCATTCTGGGACAGGATTTTGTGAATGAATTAGGCTTTGTTGAGGAGGACGCGCTTTCTTAGAGGTAATATGTTAAGATGTTTATATAGATCTATTAACTGTGTTAGATGTTTGTCAGAAACTAGGCGCACTGCACTTTTTTGTAATGAATAGAGTCTCTTTGTGTTGGACATGGAGCAGCCATCTCATATTGTGGAGCAATAGTGTAGATGTGCTTGTATTTGGGACATATAGAACATTTAAGAAAAAGGAGAAGAAGGGGTGGAAGAATGATGAGATATATGAGAAGAAGGAAGAGAACAAAGAAAAAAAGAAGGAGGATAGAAAATAGAAGAACAAGAAGAAAAAGAAGAAGAGGATAAGGAAAAGAAGGAGAAGAGAGAGAAGAAGAAGGAGGATCAGAAGGATGAGAAGGAGAACAAGGATGAGAAGGAGGAGGAGAAAGAAGAGTAGAAGAAGAAGGAGAAGAAGAGAAGGATGAGAATAATGAGGAGACACAGGAGAAGAAAGAGGGGTGGAAACAAGAAAGGGGAGGAGATAGAGAAGATGCCGAAGAAGACTGAGGAAAAGAAAGATTTCTGAAGAAGAAGAAGAAGTAGAAGAAGAAGAAGAGAAGAAGAAGGTAAAGGAGAAGAATATCAGCCAACATTAAGTGACTAAAAGCCGGATAGCGAGCATTAAAGGTAGAATAACACGACTTGATTGAACTCTTAGACCAGCCTTTCTCCACCTTTTTTAGCCTGAAGGAACCCCTGAAATAATTCTCAGGTCTCACGAAACCCCTGTTCAAAAATCAGTATATATAGTGTCAACTCCAATGCAAGTTAGTAGAGTAGGTAAAAGAAACTTCACATTCACCTTATTTTCCTACTTGATTTTTCTTTTACCTTAGTAGTCCTAAAAGTCATATTATACATTTCTCCTCTACTAG
Organism: Oreohelix idahoensis; assembly: GCA_024509875.1. Taxonomy (NCBI): domain Eukaryota; kingdom Metazoa; phylum Mollusca; class Gastropoda; order Stylommatophora; family Oreohelicidae; genus Oreohelix; species Oreohelix idahoensis. The sequence continues at coordinate 606,736 of JAMPIV010019800.1, read as the reverse complement.
ATGCTAATGAAATATGGTAACTACAAGAGTTCTTACAAATTTAAAACTAAATATGAATTTTTTTTTTAGCCAACCTTTCTTGGGGAAAAATAACAGGTAGTTAAGCTTAGGTTATCTTTCTTGAAAATAATCACGTTCTTTCCCTTTCATAAATTTTAAAAACTCGCAAGACAAACATATTATATTTCTGAAATAACTCGTTTAAGCCAAAATGGGATTTTATCTTTGTAAGGTAGGCTCTGTAGATTTAATTTAAATAAAAGTTGTCCGTTGATTCTAATTAGTGTTATTTACAAAATGAAAATGTATTCACAATGTTTAATAGTAAAGCTACTAAAAACTATAGGACAAAGTAATATGAATAAAAATATAGCCAGCTCAGTCATTTCTCACCTTTTCCCGCGTTAACATCGCCCGGCGGCAAAGATAAAAAAGTTAAAACACACCGTTTATGTTTTTTTTCAATCAGGATCTCTCGCGGAACTCTAAGGTTCCGTGGAACTCTGTCTTAGACGAAGACGTTAGTACTCGTGGAGTGAAACTGCCATTAATGACACAGGCATCATGAAATGCTAAACAATTGCATGGTAATTTCGAAGACTCATTTTCACTACAGTAGGATCGTCATTGTTTCCCCTGTTCAATCCTTATATAGGATTGAATCACCACTGCACCTTTTTTTAGCAATGTGGTTTACAGTGGCGTATCCTGGTAATGCAAGCTAGGCGTGCTGCTACATAAAATGAATATGTACGCCTACTATTTAACTTCTTCCCCTTTTAATTTAAAAACCAACTATATTCAATTATGCAACGATAGTTATTAGGGGTATATGTCAATTATCTCCGAAATACTAATTAACTTACAACTTGAAACTCACTGTCACTGTAATAATCTGCATTCCTGGCAACTAACAAAAATTAATCACAAAAAACACTTAACGGATACAGCCGATTTTTACAACTTGAGAGCTGCAAGACCACCGCACGCATGTTCGTATTGTATTGACGTATCTGGCCATGACCCCGATCCACACAAAGCAATCTTCAGACGTGGATCCGAAAGGTGCCGCACGCATTGTGACGGAATTACCCGAGAAACTTCGGGCGATGTAACCAACCAATAAAAACTGCACTATAAAACGCGTCTGGGAAACTGAAACTAGATATACTCGTAGATTCTATGCGGGAAAATCCGTTATCCTGATGCGTGCGGTCCGAAAGCAGAACTTTAGAAGAGAAATATTTTATAGAATAATAAATTAAATTTTTATTTTCCTTCGGGCATAGGTGTGCGCAGCACGCACAGCACACATAGAGAATACGCCACTGGTGGTTTACCCAATAAGGCTTTCAGGGGGGAGGGGGGGGGGGAAGGGGTATGATGAACCATACAAAGAAAAGATCGATTTCCTATCTCATGCAGTTCACGAATACATTTTAGTAGCCAGCTTGAGAGTTTTCATTGGGAACGTGGAAAAAAGTACATTTGACACCGATATTTTAAATTCCGCCTGGAGAGGTCTATAGTTCAAAAACTATTTCCTCTGCAGTCGCATACAGATCTACCAACTCATTCACAGGGATCTGGTGAGGGTGTTCGGCCAAACAATGTTCCCTAGGCAGGCTGTGTGGAAGGAAGCCAGTTTCTACATTTCCGTTTCTGTTACTCTCCAGCATTCCACACCATAGAGAAGCTCAGATGGTACGTGACTCTCATATAATCTTAATTTGGTGTTTGTATTGTTCTTGGACGATTTCCAGATGTTGATCAGACAAGTTAAGGCTGTTCTGGCTTTATTAATTCTGTTACGTCATATTTGATAAAACAATAAAGTTGTTCTTTCTTTGTCCGTTTACAGACCACCGGGAAATACACGGGATTGCTGGCAGAAAAAACAACAACTGTCTGATCGGTAGATACATAGATTTAAAACTGCAGGTAGACGCGGATGTTACACCGGCAAAAGAGTAATCACGGAAATTGCACCCCAAAAAAAAAAAAAAAAAAAAATGTAGTTTTATTGTCACAAGATTTAGAATTGTGCATTCAAGCTGTCTAAAATGTTAAGCCTCACCTCTCTCGGATAAAACGGGTACGGTAGATCGACAAACATATAAGACAGGCCCGGTAAATATACAGACATGTAGACAGACAAACACATTCAAACAGGTACATATAATTTGATATACATAGCAGAACAGACTTTTCAGTAAACAAAAAACGACAAAGAGTGACACATATCAAACATGACGGCGATAACGACAAAGAGATACGACAAAGAAATTTCCAGAAGATAACGAGTGGATGATAGTATCAGAATAATTGAAGAAAATGATCAAGCTATCGCTGTTTGTATTCCTCCATTCTTCCATACCAATTATTGTCAGCCATCAACATTTTCTTAGGTGTATTTTCTGTGGCAAAATTACCGATAATCTCTCTACGAGCTAGTTGTGTCATCTTTGGTTTGTTGATATGAACTTCTTCTCGTATTTACCAGTTTCACAGCCGATTGCTGTCAGAGCTCATTTATCGACTATATCAGCGGTAGGCAAACCCATGCGCTGCTGAGGTGTACAGTAGAAACACTGAGCTAACTTAAGATCTACCTTGAAAAATAATGTCTGTTTTCAGATTTAAGAGTATTTGGAATTCGGAATAAGTGCAGCCTATATAGATCAGAGTGTCCGATTGGCTAAGCCGCTAGAGCGCTGACCACTCGCGACGAAGTTACCACGGTCTGGGATTAAAACCTGGTATCGTCACGCTCCAGTCTATCCAGCTGTAAATTGTATCCGAATAGCTATTGAGACAGGGAACGAAAAGGCAGCGAGGAATGAAAACTAGTTACCCCCCACCTCATTAAAAAGCTGGACCTAATATAGTAAAGTCTCTAACACTTCACTCCCCCTACGGTATGATCTGCCGCGTGACTACCTTTACCTTAACATGTAACTGTTATCTATGCCTGACAATCTATTTCCTGTACTTCCACATGCAGAGCGGTGGAAAATTCAAACTAAATATATTTTACCGAATGTTTACTTCAATTAAGAAAACTATAGCTTAATTTCTCCAAACACCTACAGGGTGAAAATGAGAAATAATTTTTGACATTTTGTAGCAAGTGGCATAAGTGTGATAATGTAAGTTATTAATAGTGTAAATATTAGTCAGTGTGTGTGTTCTTGGGCTTGTTTTTCTTGTCATTGGATACACTACATGATAATTACCAAGAGAAAGGTATTAACTACCTTAGAAACAAGCAATTTGAACATAAGTTGATAATTTGAAAACAAATTTGAGATACCGCCGCTACTATGAGGAAGGAAAGGTCTTGTCAGAAATTCCCCTAGCTTAAACATTTTTACTTGTTTTTCCCAACGTCACCAAGAAATCTACCAAATCTTTCACTAAGATCTACCGGTAGACTGCCATAGATCGGTTGCTCATCCCTGGACTACGTGATATATAATATTCTAGTACTAGATGTGATTTCTGCGCATATGATCGTGTATGCAAGATACTTCCTTCGTCTGTAACTTATTTAATTGACTCACCAAAAACCTCACGAGCTGTTATTCATTTTATATTTTCAAACTAACACCTTAAGATCTTTTATATTTGGACATGCGCCCTAACATAACCGACTAGGTTATTTTATTTACATTTTATTTCTTTAAATAAAAAAACTCATTCATTGAATCTTTCTTTCATTCACCCTTTCATTTAATTTTCTCATTCATTCATTCTTTCATTCTTCCATTATTTCATGCATTTATTCATTCATTCACTCATTCATTTACTCTTTTATTCATTCATTCACTCATTCATTAATTTATTCATTCAATCTATCTTCATTCATTCATTCATTCATTCATTCACTTTTTCATTCATTCATTCACTCAATCATTCATTAATTCATGCATTCACTCTTTCGTTCATTCCTTCATTCACTCACACACATTTTTTTCATTCATTCATTGACCCATTCATTCATTGACCCATTCATTCATTGACCCATTCATTCATTCAATCAAACTTTCATTCATTTTTTTTTCTTTAATTCATTCTTTCATTCACTCATTCATCAACTCTTTCATTCATGCAATGATTATTCATTCACTCATTCATTCATTATCTTTAAGCTCATCGAGGAGAATAGGTCTACAACAATTACACTGCAAGCCTTTACGTTCTGTGCCATCTGCTCATAGTCTTTCTATGTCTAATTTGTTCCCTTCATGCTGCCATCTTATTCCACTTTTCCTTGTATTTATGGTCTTCTTGTATTCTATTACACTGGAGATTTCAGAACAAGAACTACCTTGTAATGCTATCAACTGATTTTTCATTTATCCCTTGATTCTACACATTCTGTTATGCATGTATCAGTCGGCGTCGTTTCACTTGTTTTCATTTCACCGTCCATGTTGTCTTCTTTTACTTCATAGATTATCAACCTTACTACTTCTTCCTTTACTTCAACTTTCATTGTGATACCAAGAATACAGGCTATCACAGTGCGAACACTGATCACGATTGTCCTCGTGCTTTCCCAGGAGTCAACATTTATTTCCGGTTCCTAGAATGTCGGCCATGTTTAATGGAAGCAAATGTGATTATGATGGTAGTAGCGCCATTGTGGGTCTACGGGGAGTTGTCTTTTTGTTCTAGATATCAGAATAGAAACGGGATTTAGAGATTGTAATAAAAACTATGTAAAAAAATTTTTGTTGCTGGTTTATGGCGCAAAAACAAAAAGAAGATACATTTTGTTCATAAAGGCGCGTCCATTTGTCAGTGAATGCAGTTTATAAATCATTATTGTTATCTTACGTAAAACAACTCAGAAATATCATGTAGAGGTTACTGTGAATGTTTATTGAAATATCATGTAGAGGTTACTGTGAATGTTTATTGAAATATCATGTAGAGGTTACTGTGAATGTTTATTGAAATATCATGTAGAGGTTACTGTGAATGTTTATTGAAACATCATGTAGAGGTTACTGTGAATGTTTATTGAAATATCATGTAGAGGTTACTGTGAATGTTTATTGAAATATCATGTAGAGGTTACTGTGAATGTTTATTGAAATATCATGTAGAGGTTACTGTGAATGTTTATTGAAATATCAATATTACTGTGAATGTTTTATTGAAATATCATGTAGAGGTTACTGTGAATGTTTATTGAAATATCATGTAGAGGTTACTGTGAATGTTTATTGAAATATCATGTAGAGGTTACTGTGAATGTTTATTGAAATATCATGTAGAGGTTACTGTGAATGTTTATTGAAATATCATGTAGAGGTTACTGTGAATGTTTATTGAAATATCATGTAGAGGTTACTGTGAATGTTTATAAACTCACTTGAAATATCATTTAAAAAAAAAAATGAAATATCATGTACTGTGAATGTTTATGAAAAATGAAATGTTCTGTGCTCCTGTTCACAATTTTGTGTACGTAACCACATTCTGTGATTCTGTTCACAATTTTGTGTACGTAACCACATTCTGTGATTCTGTTCACAATTTTGAGTACAACGTTACCAAGGTATGTGATCCTTTCAAAGGTGTAATCTTGTACAAATTATGACATTTTCGGCTTTAATTTTTGTATGGCAGGCCAGCGACTGGTCACACGAGGTTTCTTCACATTTTGCTAGTTTAAAATGTACCGCGATAGAGGATCGTGTGCAAAACTTCAGCTTCTTAGGTCATCCGAAACCTAGTGAAACATCCAAAAACTTATTTCGAATTAAAGAAACATGTTTAAAAGGTGATGATATATGTAAAGAAAAGAATTAGACAATGAAACAGTACTGCTGAAATTTCAATCCAGAGGATGATATTCATCTTTTTGAAAGACCATGAAGCAGCCGTTAGTTTGTTGTTATATTATTCAATACCAGACCACAAGGTCTTTTATATTTGGACATATGCCCTAATATAACCGACTGACCTTTTGTACAAGTGAAATGTACTGCGCCTCGCCAAAATGAGTCAAAACTCCTAATTAAAAAAAAAACATGAATTTGTTTTAGTCCTAGATTTATTTGACAATAAAGCCATAATGTCCTGATTCCACAGGCTTATTTTAAGTGCAGTAGAAGTTGTAAATAAAGATTAAGGTTTTTTTTTTTGGTTCCTGTGATCATTTTTGCATACATCTCGTAATGTTTTATGTAGTTCAAGGAATGTTATTTTTAGGAGTATCAAACAATGAGTCTCAAATTATAAGTGCAAGGACCATTTCTTAACTACCAAAGAATCGCTTTTTACCATCCACTGTGTGGGTGAGCGTTTTTGCCACTAAATGAATCTGAACGGTTCAGCAAATCATTGCAGAACAAATATTAGGAGCAGCTTATTAAAAAAAAAAAAAAAAAAAAAAAAAAAAAAAAAAGCACATACAAATCAAGAAAGATTTAAAAAAAAAAAAAAAAAAAGAACTGACAAAACTCAAATCACTGAAGACCAAGAAACAAATACGTCTAAGAAATAAAAAAAAAAACGGTTACATTAATACCGCAATAAATGTTATCGTCATGGTTGATCAGAGGTGACCTCATTGCACTCCGGGCAAACCTATAAGTGCTCAGTTTCCCTCAGCAAATGTCAAATGTTATGAATACTAATTGTTCCTTTTGCTCGCAGGTTGTATAGACGACAGATACATCCTCTCATACATCCATCTCTGCTGGTCTTACGTTTGAGGCCAAATTCCAGCAGTCTTAGCCTTGTTGATTCATCGATTGCAGTGTCATTCTCTAATAGGCAATCATTAATTGTCCCCAGTAACTCTCCCATAACCATAGCTAATGCACGTACTATGGGTGCTCTCGAAGCTAGTCTGTCAGCTCTTTCACTGCCGTACACCCCTGCATGACCATGACAGTAGATTCGAGGCTTCTATTGAGGTTTTCCATTCATGTCGTAATCATCCATTCTGGTCCTTCCGAAGCATGCACTTGGAATCTGACACAACTGTCTCTGTTAATGAATCTGACACAACTGTCTTTGTTAATGAATCTGACGCAACTGTCTTTGTTAATGACGTTTCAGACAGCCACATTAAGGCTGCAGTAGCTGCGTCTACCTATATTCTCATGCTGGAGGTTGTTATCACGTAAGCCCCAATAATTGTTAAAATAGATCAAATTAATTAGAAAAAAAACCTGTAAATTGAAATACTCGTATGTTACTCAATGGTTCTGAACGATTACAGAACTTTAGAAATATCATCCGAATGGAAATAAATTAATGAATTTTACTTCAAGGCAAGCATGGTGTCACATAAAAAGAAACATTAATGGTGACATGCTGATTCTGTGAGGTGTCTTACTTGACGGGTTTCTCTGAGGTAACTGGCGCAAACTTCCTAACCTGCCGCAGTGGTCTACGAATTGTGGCCAGAGATTTAAAGTAAGGATAGTTTTAGAAATGTAGTGATCATTTACTCAAGAATTACTCTTGGCAGTAGAAGAAACAAGATGAGAGTATTTCTATATAGGAAGCCATGGAGGGTAAAGTTGGTAACTGCAAAATACAAGCCGAGTCTGCAAGGTTTTCATCTTCGCCGCTCTTCTCAAGTGTTATTATATGTCAATGATGACAGTTGGCTCGTAGACCATATGACCCCAGTTGAAGGGAATTCAGAAAGATATATGTCTATGTATCGTACACCTATCTTGGCAGTAATATAGACAGAGTTGGAGGGACAGACAATGATATCAATATAAGAATACAAAAAAGCAAGAAGACCTTTCATTGCATTGGGAAACATATGGAGAACAAGAGAAATCAAGTCCAACACGAAAATAAGAATCTTCAACTCAAATGTGAAGTCAGTCCTATTGTATGGCTCTGAGACATGGAGAGCAACAAAAACAACAACCAAAAAGCTACAGACTTTTATAAACGGTTGCTTGCGAAGAATAGAAGGACTGAAATGGTATGACAAAGTCACAAATGTGGAATTGATGACAAGAACCAGACAAGTGCCAGTGGAACAAGAGTTGAGAAGAAGATGCTGGCGGTGGATATTGACACACATTGAGGAAACCTGTTGATAGCATTACAAGGCAGTCCTTGTTCTGGAATCCACAGGAAAAGAGAGGCAGAAGAAGACCAAAAACACATGGAACAGAGATACAGAGGTGAAAATGATGAGGAAAATATGGAAAGAATTTGAGCGGATGGCACAGGACAGGAAGACTTGGCATGTGTTTGTTGAAGGCCTATGCTCCTCGGGGAGCTAAAGGGTATGATTGATTTTGATATATCTATGTGTTGTAACTGAGTTCGAACGGGTGCAAACAAGAACTATCAGTCAACCAAAAGTTATAAACTCCAACTATGCATTTATATTTACACACACAGACACACATCTATATATATATCCCCCGGTCGTTTGGTGATTCCCAAACGGCCGGGACAGAAACCATATAGACCACATTATGATCAACGGTAGATGGAGGCATTCACTACAAGACGTGAAAGTAAGAAGAGGTGCAGATGTAGGAAGCGATCACCACCTAGTAGTAGCAAAACTGAAGGTGAAACTCAGAGCTGCTGGACTAATTGCAGCTAAACAGAAAAGGTGTAACATCATCAAACTCAAGGACCCCCTCACCAGAAAAGCTTTTGTGGTTGGTGTAAAGAGATGATATCAAATTGCCAATAGCCAGGAAAATACAGCGATTGATGATTTTGACCATAAATTCAACACCTTTTCAACTATATATAAGGAACGCAGCGAATCATGCCTGGGATTCCAGGAAAGAACGTGACAAGATTGGATAACACCAGAAACGTTAAACATCACAGCGAGGAGAAAAGAAATGAAAGAAAATAGAAGCACAGTCTCCCAGGTTAAAGGAAATGTATAGCGAACAGTACAATCAGCTGGACAAGAAAGTAAAACGTCAAACCCGAGCCAGCAACAGGAAATTTCTGGACGATCTTGCAAGACAGGCAGAAGAGGCAGCAGTGAGAAATGAACAAAGCATAGTATATTATATAACTAAAACTATCAGCGGAAAACGGGGTAAAACTAATATTTCGTTAGTAAGAGACAAGAAAGGAAATCTCATCACCGCAGCACAAGGGCAGGAAACAAGATGGGCAGAGCAGTTCAGAAAAACACCGAATACGGAACCACCAGTGACGAAGCTAAATGTTCCTGAGGCTGAAAATGATCTAGACGTAAATACAAATATTTCATGAAGAGATGAAATCATCACAGCTATCAAAGGGTTAAAGAATGGAAAAGCGCCTGGTCACGACAATTTAAATGCTGAGTTATTCAAGGTACATCCGGAACTAGCAGCAGAACTTTTAGAACCACTATTTGCACAAGTCTTGAAAACAGAGACAACACCAACAGAGTGGCGTGATGGGATAATTGTCATATTGCCCAAGAAGGGTGACCTTGCAGACTGCAACAACTGGAGAGGAATTACTCTCCTATCAGTTCCCAGTATTCAGAAAGAACAGAAGATGTGCAGATGATATATTCACCCTCAGGAGCATTATAGAGCAGTGCACGGAATGGCAGAGACAGCTATGCATTAACTTTGTTGATTTTCAAAAGGCTTTTGACAGCATACACAGGGACAGCTTATGAATAATACTGAGGGCTTATGGAATTCCCAGCTGCATTGTTTCCATCATAAAAAGCCTCTATGCTAACTTTACATGCAGTGTTGGGTTGAGCAATCTAACTTTTGAGGTGAATACAGGAGTACTACAGGGATGACCCTTATCAACAACTTTATTTTTGACAGTCATGGACTGGGTGATGCGCCAGACAACAGAGAGCAGTCCAAGAGGAATTAGATGGACAACGTTTTATGCACTAGAAGATCTGGAATATGCAGATGATACTGCAGTACTCGCACATTCATAAAACATATCCAGGAGAAAAAAGATAGACTGAATAAGTATAGCCAGGAAGTGGGCCTGAACATCAGTCTTAAGGTGACAGACGTCATGACATTCAATATGGGCAGTCCTGAGCCAATAATAATAAGGAACCAGAAGCTGGAACAGACAGACACATTTACTTACCTAGGATGCATAGTAATACCAGACGGCGGAACAAGCAAAGACAGCAAGAACAGAATGAATAAAGCGAGAACAGCCTTTGCTAGTCTCAACAACATCTGGAAGTCTTCCCAGTACAGCACTGTAGTGGTGTTTGATGGTATTGTATGATGGTGATATTACTAAATGTAATGTATGAGGCCAGCTGTGAAGGCTCCTGAGATAAAATGTAGTTGAGAATTGTCAGAAGGCCTTTCTTGCTACCACTACGACCTCACACTTAATTTTTTTTTTAATGAATGTGGCTACGTAAAGTGTCTAGGGTTATGATATGTAGTGTGGTGTAATAGGTTATAGATATACCCACAGATATTTAACAAAACTAATAATATTTAACAAATATTACAACACACTGAACTAACTCAATAGTGTAAAATTTTTTGATAGAATTATATTACATTTATTTTGTTCTGTGTCAATTTTTTTAGGTTGACCAGAACTTAAAAGGATTTAGAGATTATGAAAAGAAATGCATGGAATATTATATCATAAATGCAATAGTGTACATATATATGTACTATACTAGTTAGTTTTATTAAAATGTTCTAGTAGTCATCTACTTGGGAGGATAGTTAATGTTTGTGCTGTTGGGGTGGCCTCATCACACCTGTCTATATTGACTACACAGTGTCCAGAAAATGGTGGGAATTTTTATGGGGTATTAGTAACTAAACGGTGTTGGTGAATGTCCAGCAGACCAGAGGCTCACTCATCTTGTAGTTGTAGCTCTGGTGCTGAAATCTTGTGGTCCCACCTCTCCGTGCTGGCGGGCAATAATGGTGGTCTCTGTCACAAGTACTGCACAGATACACTCGAGTAAAGTCACCAACTGAATAGACACTGCTTGGTTGACAACAGAAACTCACAGCTCTGCAATCAAAGTATGGGCCATGTGTCAAAATCTATTCTCTACCCACGTCTGGACACAACACTGACACAACAACCACATCATACAGACAGGTCAGATCTCTCTGACCAAACAGCACATTTACCATGGTGGGTTTACATCAGATAGATCCTCCCAGACTATAGATTCTGAAAAATATTTATTAGTTGTCTGCCCTAAAAGAGGATAGGTAATATGTTTCATTATTCTCAACACTTGATCTGTCTTGCCTAACCCTTGCTGGAGTTTATGTACATTGTTGGTCCCTAGACCCTGACTTGGGCGGGGGGTCTAGAGCAAATCCCTACTTGTTTGTAAGGCTAGATTTCGATATGGCAGTATCAAATCACTCGAACATGAAACAATATTCAAAATATATAAGGAAATAATTTCAATCTTACCAGATTATGAATAAATAACACAGAATTGCTAGCAAAACTCAGCTGAGCTGCTGGCTATAGTATGGCGTCCCTAAACTTCTTACACTTTCTTTCATATGGAAATCACCACACTTTAAAATCTGTGTCTATCACTGAACAACTATTGAGAAATGACCCCAAATCCGCGTCTAAGCGCCGACAAAATGCTTGTCTGTGGCCAATCACTGCCTAGGTTTATTTGAATTTCAAATTTCCTACACTAAAGTCATTTCAGTCATGCTTCAGTCAAGTATGGATGTTTATCTGTTAGTCTGTCCGTCTCTACTTGTGTTTCTACAAAATGTACTTGATTTTTGAACCAACCTTTCTCTCCCCTCCAAAATTTTGTCGTTAAAAGTTATTTTTAGACACAGCCACCACAATATCCCCTCTCCTCCATACCAAGTAGATTTGAACACCTGCGTCTCGAGGTCGTGTTTTTTTGTGCAAAATAGCGACACTTTTAGATTCAATACAGTCTGTCGATGATGTGAACAACACTGTCTTTTGTCATTATCTTCAATATTATCTATCCGTCTGTAAAATTAAGAACATATTAGTTCACTGCTCAGAATAGGCCATCCGGCCAGCTAATTTTTATATTCCTAACATTAATATTAAGAAAAAAGTACTTTTTAATTTTTGTAATATTCCTAACATCTGCGTTTAGCCGCTGAATTCAAATCAAGGGCTTGGTATCGCAAAAGCGTCCAATAAATGACTGTGGCGTAACATATCTATGGTCCCTTCTGTCGAGTTGCTTACTTTTTATGTCAACTTGGGAAACGTGACTTTTTTCCCTTTCCCCCCCCCCCCCCCCCCCCCAATTGCGTCTCCTTAGCCTTTCTAGTCTCACGCAATCTTTCCAGTCATATTTTTTTTTCCTTTTTGATCCTCCGTTCCCCTCCTGTCTAGCAAGTCAATTTTTATGGAGGGTGATGACCCGCGGTCTAGGCGATCATGTACATCAGCAGCCTACGCATTATGTTTTTTATCCTTATATGTTATCCTTGGAGGTATTTTACCGTTGTATCTCTGTCAATTTCACTACACATCTCCCCACTTGAAAACATGCCTATGGCAAGTTCCAAAACCAGCGATACACATAGGTAAAATTACTCCTCACGTCTGCCACTACTCTAATTTTGATCACAGGGGTGCCGACTGAGGAAATCTGCACCGACATTCAATTTGCCTGGGATATATTGGATACTAAACTGATAAGGTTGAAGCAACAAAGACCACCTCAGCAATCTTGCGTTTTCATGCTTAGCCTGAGACAAGAACACGAGAGGCTGATGGTCCGTCTCCACCACAAAAGTCCTACCATACAGATAGATTTGAAACTTCTTTATTGCCCAGATTAATGCTAAACATTCTTTTTCGCTTGTGGAGTATCCTTGTTCCGCCTTATTCAATTTGCGGCTTGCATAAGCGACTGGTTTAAGTTCCCCATCAGGTGAAGCTGATCTTTGCAACAAAGCCCCTCCGAGTCCTACATTACTTGCATCGGTTCTTAAGACAAAGTCCTGTGTCAAATCAGGCAGTTTGAGAATAGGCTTGCTAGTGAGTTTTTCCTTTAACTCTTGGAACGCTAGTTCACATTGTGCAGTCCAAATAATTTTATCTGGAAGTCCCTTGCGAGTCAGATCAGTCAGAGGAGCACAAATAGCGTTAAAATTTTTGATGTATTTCTGATAAAATCCGCATAACGACACGAATGATCGCACGTCCTTTTTTGTTTGTGGCCTAGGTGCTCTCTGCAGTTTTTTCCAAGTTCTTAGGATCAGGGGTCATATTACCCTGATATACAGTGTGTCCCAAGAATTCCAACTCTTTGCATCCAATACAACATTTTGTTGGCCTAGCAGTTAAGTTCGCCTCCCGAAGTCTATCAAACAACATCTCCAGAGCTTCAATGTTTTCTTCAAATGTCTCGGTGGCGACGAGAATATCATCCATGAAATTTGTGATACATGGGTTATTCAGGGGATCCAACAATTTGCGCATCATCCTTGAAAACACACTCGGAGCATTTTTCAGTCCGAATGGTAGCATATTGAATTCATAATGTCCATCCGAAGTGCTAAAAGCCAAATAAGGTCTCACTTCAGGCTTCACTGGGATCTGGTAATAGCCTTTACTAAGATCCACCTTTGAAAAGTATTTTGCCTTGTTCAGTCTGGCAAATAACTGTTTTGTGTCTGGTAATGGATCCACTTGTCCTTCTGTGACAGCATTCAGTTTCCTGTAATCTATGCACAATCTGTGTTCCCCAGACGGTTTTCTCAACAAAACGACACTAGAACTAAAAGATGATTCACTGTGCGAAATAATCCCCTCCTTCAACAAATACTCTATTTCTTCCTTCAATGCCTTCTCCTTCGCGAACGGAATAGAATAGGCTCTCATACAGATTGGGTTTGAGTCTACCAGTTTCATGTCATACTGTAGCAAATTTGTATGGCCTGGTTTATCTGTTAATACATCTGTATGTTCCTCCAGAACCTGTTGAACTCTCTCCCTCTGGTTTTTAGTCAGGTGCTTACTGACTTTTACCTGTGCTGCTGTTTAACAAGGATGTAATGGGTATTCATGTGAGGTGAGTGGTTCTTTTTGCATCTGGGTTGCAATAGCCAAGGTCAATAAGGGGGTGCTTTCCTGGAGTGGTCTGTCCAGATACTTCTTTAACAGGTTTACATGATAAACTTTTTCCTTCCCCTTTTTGTCAATTTTATAGTTTGTTCTAGACACCTTCTCTAGAACCGTATATGGACCTTGCCAACCAATTTGTAATTTATTCTGGCTTCCCGGTAGTAGAAGCAGCACCTTCTCTCCGACTGCCAGTTCCCTGTCCTTTGCCTTCCTATTAAAATATGCTGCATGTTTCTTCCTGGCTTGTTTCAAATGATAATTTGCCAGTTTCCATCCAGCTTTCAAACGAGTGGTCAGTTCGTTCACATATTGATACGATGAGGTAACAGTCTCTTCCGCCTTCTCATCTGTCCAGGTCCTTAATAAAGTTACATCTGGATCTTTAATTTATCATACGTATTTTTCCTGGAACCCGTCGGGTCCCGTCCATTAGAAGCTTTATAATGAGGACTTTTCTTCCTAGAATCATCACTCACAAATCGACCACTACCAATTTTTTTCTTGGGTTTATCTCCCCACTTTAGATTGCTTATGAGAGATCTTCGCTCTCTTTTCTGTTCTTCCAGCTTATATAATCCTGACCGAGGGATTGTCAGATTATTCTGGGTTAAATTTCTTCTTTGTACTTGTCGCATAGTGGCCATGTTAATCCATTCAAGTGACGACTGGGTGTGAAAAGGGGGCTCCCATTCCACTTTGTCTACCTGAGTATAATTAGTTTTCCTTTCAGGCCTAAAGTTGCCCCGTGGCTTTTCTAGGTCCTGCACATATTTTCCCTTTGTGGGTGTTCCCTCATGAAATACGCCACATGCTTCTACAAAGTTTTCAACATCGACATTTACGTCGGGCCAATAGTATCTTTTTTTTTCGAGCAATCTTTTGGCAGATGGTACCGACTTTCTCATGGTCACCATCTTTTCCAACATGTAAGCTCCTTATTAAGTTTGCCCTATATATCTTGGGAAGAACTAACTGTCCGTGACCAGTGGATCTAGTTCCTGTCTTCCTGTATAATAGTTTGTTCTTCATGAAATATTCCCCCTTGCTCGGAGGTGTGTGGCATTTGGGCAATTTTTTAAAACAGGGCTTGAGTGTCCTATCCTCAGCCTGCGCCTTCCTCATCTCCTCTGGATGAGCATTTATAGGTTCACCTTCTTCCTCCTTCTTCTGTGACCTGGTCTGCACTGTCGCCATGATCACAGGTTTCTCGGGATTCCCCCCAAGAAGACGTATCTACACCCCAATATCAGAGGGTAGATTGGTTCATCTATCACTGCTGCTCTGATTTCTCCTTCCACATAGCGAGTTTTCACCGTTATCCTTGCGATGGGAAGTGTCATGAGTGGTATGTCCTTAGTCGCCCCTTGTATTTCCACTGTTTCTGTGGTATACTGACTTGGGTCCACTAGGCTAGACTTCACAACTGAATCATAATCCAAACCTGTATCATAAAGGCACCTTATGGTGACCCCATTACAAATAACATCCTCACAAACTGGGGGGTGATAAGGTTCCTGTTGTCCCATAGGATTAACCTTTAAT
The DNA here is from genome assembly GCA_024509875.1 of Oreohelix idahoensis. Lineage (NCBI taxonomy): Eukaryota > Metazoa > Mollusca > Gastropoda > Stylommatophora > Oreohelicidae > Oreohelix > Oreohelix idahoensis. The sequence goes on along the minus strand of JAMPIV010019800.1, from coordinate 591,112 downwards.
CTTTGCGTCCCCGACTTCATTGCAGCAATGTTTGAAGGTTTCCTTCTACAAAATTCGGTGTTATGGTTATCCTTCTTACACCATTTACACCATCTTTTTCCTTGGTTCAACGGTTTTCTTTCATTGAACTTTTGGTCATTGAACTGTGAGTTTCTGTCGCGATAGTCATTTCTTGGCCGCTCAAAGTTTGTCCTACCTTTATTTCCCTGCTCTCTATTATCAAATTTATTAAATTGCTGTGGAGCTTTAAAATTGTCTATGTGCTTCTTCTTAGCACCACTTACCTCTGCCTGGGCTGCCTGATACCTCTCAGCAACATTTAAAATTTCCCCCCAACTTCTCTGCACCTTGTTCCATGAGAAATTTTCTCATGTCTGGAGCCATGGACTCTCTCAATTGCTCAATCATGATCATTTCTTTAAGATCTTGGGTCTTCCCCAGAGCCGTCCATTTCTCCAAATAGGTTTCTAGTCTAGCAGAGAATTGGTGGTATGTCTCCCCAGACAACAGTTTGGCATTTCTAAATTTCTTACGATAAAATTCACCATTCTTCTCGTACCTTAATAACAAAGCCTGCTTTAACATGTCATAATTGTCTTGGTCTTCCCTGTTCATTTTGGCAAATACTTCATAAGAAGTACCTCTCAATCCCTGTGATAGCTTTAAGCTCCACCTCTCTCTCTCTCTCTAACCCATATGTAGTAGCTAATAACTCAAAACGTCCTAGGTACCCCTCTATGTCATCGTCTTTTTCAACAAAATGGTCTAAATGAAACCCCATAGCTGAGTTTGAGGCTCCCAGACTAGGCGTAGCATCTAACTCTTCTATCTGTTCTGGCCTCCCTTTCGGCACATAAGTCAACCTTTTTTCTTCTTCTTGCCATTCCCCTCCTTTGCTGTCCTTTTGACCAATCTTCTGCCTGGCTCCCTTTGCTGTCGTTTCTTCTGCCTCCCTTTGCTGTCGTTTTTCTTCTGCCTCAATCTGCAGCCTCTTAATTTCTATATCCGCCTCTAACCTCTTCTCATCTTTTTCTAACCTCCTTTCTTTCTTCCCGTTCAATATATTTATCACATTCAGCCGTTACGTATTGAATTAAAATTTGACCATCCCATTCCCATCTCCTTCGCGGTGAGCACAGCAGCGCATCTAAATTTTGCCAGCTCCGCCATACTTTTTAGACAATATAATAATATACAAGCTAAATCTCTAACCAGCAAATACACTAAGTACTTCTTATGACTATAGTCTAACTAATTCTAACTAACCAGTTAACTAATTAATTATTACTGGCTGTGAAGATTCACCAACTTTTATCTACAGGGACACTTTTAATGTTAAAGGGAATTTTACAATTTATTTCCCTACTTTTATTTCTCCCACCAGGAGATCCTAATATTACTGTTGGGCTAATTATCCCTGGACAAGACCCCAATATATGTAGTGGTGTTTGATGGTATTGTATGATGGTTGATATTACTAAATGTAATTGTATGAGGCCAGCTGTGAAGGCTCCTGAGATAAAATGTAGTTGAGAATTGTCAGAAGGCCTTTCTTGCTACCACTACGACCTCACACTTAATTTTTTTTAATGAATGTGGCTACGTAAAGTGTCTAGGGTTATGATATGTAGTGTGGTGTAATAGGTTATAGATATACCCACAGATATATAAAAAAAATAATAATATTTAACAAATATTAAAATACACTGAACTAACTCAATAGTGTAAAATTTTTTGATAGAATTGTATTACATTTATTTTGTTCTGTGTCACTTTTTTAGGTTGACCAGAACTTAAAAGGATTTAGAGATTATGAAAAGAAATGCATGGAATATTATATCATAAATGCAATAGTGTACATATATATGTACTATAGTAGTTTGTTTTACTTGGGAGGAATAGTTAATGTTTGTGCTGTTCTGTGTTAGTCATCTGACAGCCTCTTATTTACTTGGGATATCTAAGATTATAGTGTTTTAATGTTTGTGCTGTTGGGGTGGCCTCATCACGTATTGAATTAAACCTTGTCTATATTTGACTACACAGTGTCCCAGAAAATGGTGGCTAATTTGGGCCTATGGGGTAATTAGTAACTTTTATGGAATAATTAAAACTTAACCCGGTGTTGGTGAATGTCCAGCAGGGACCAGAGGCTCACTCATCTTGTAGTTGTGAAGCTAATTAATTAATGCTGAAAATCCTTGTGGTCCCACCTCTCCGTGCTGCGGGCAAATAATGAATTACTTGGTATCTCTGTCACAAGTAACTACGCACAGATTACACTCGAGTAAAGTCACCAACATGAATAGGACACTGCCTGGTTGACAAGCAGAAAACTCCAGCATTCTGTACCCCAATCAAAGTATGGGCCATGTGTCAAAATCTATTCTCTACCCACGTCTGGACATCAACAGGACAGACCAGGACATGCCCAACAACCAGATGCACATTTACAACATGTAGTAAGACAGGTCAGAGATCTCTCTGACACAAACACACACCACCATTTACACATTTTTAGCTTGGTAAAAGGACTAGATATCAATATGGGTTTACATCAGATAGATCCAAAAGCCCTGTAGGACTATTAATAGGACCGTCCATAGTGTGACGCAACGGGTAAAATAAATATTTATTAGTCTGATGTTCAGACTTGCCCTGAAAAATGGGGGGCATGGCTTAATATGGTGAGGATAGGTAATATGTTTCATTATTCTCAACACTTGATCTGTCTTGCCTAACCCTTGCTGGAGTTTATGTACATTGTTGGTCCCTAGACCCTGACTTGGGCGGGGGGTCTAGAGCAAATCCCTACTTGTTTGTAAGGCTAGATTTCGATATGGCAGTATCAAATCCCCCGGACAACGGCTTTGACAGGCCGGCTAAACTAGGTGAGGGTAGCCGAATGGTTATAAACCTTCGGTGAGTTAGGGTCTGCCTACCCATGCATGCGAAGACTGGATTCGATAGACTGCGCGGAAGAAACCACCTGTTGGTTCAACGGGCATGACGGCGATTACCAGCAACGCGCTGTGGAGCGTAAGGAGCACGGCGAGGCACGTAGAAAGCCCTGGTCATGAAAACTCCACCTTCTGTCATAAACCTGACTTCATCTCCAGTCGTCTTGACTTGTCTTGCCACTGGATTGAGATGGACCCAGGCGAGAGAGTGAGGTCGACGAATTGCGCAACTCTTCCTCACTTTAATCCAAATCACCGCGCAAGTCACTCTTTCATCCATCATTCCCTGCCCACACTGTCCAAGATCTTTCCAGGCCCGCATCGGGCTCTTCAGTCACCTTCGTACCCATAGACTAACCTAACATATTCTTAAATAATTGGATGAACAGAGTGGTCTTCATCACCCGTGATGGACGAACAACATCAAATCACTCGAACATGAAACAATATTCAAAATATATAAGGAAATAATTTCAATCTTACCAGATTATGAATAAATAACACAGAATTGCTAGCAAAACTCAGCTGAGCTGCTGGCTATAGTATGGCGTCCCTAAACTTCTTACACTTTCTTTCATATGGAAATCACCACACTTTAAAATCTGTGTCTATCACTGAACAACTATTGAGAAATGACCCCAAATCCGCGTCTAAGCGCCGACAATATGCTTGTCTGTGGCCAATCACGGCCTATGTTTTTTGTAATTTCAAATTTCCTACACGAGAGTCATTGCAGTCATGCTTCAGGCAAGTATTGATGTTTATCTGTTTTAGTCTGTCCGTCCCTCTACTACTTGTGTTTACAAAGACTTAAAATTGTACTTGATTTTTGAACCAACCTTTCTCTCCCCTCCAAAATTTTGTCGTTAAAAAGTTTATTTTTTTTAGACACAGCCACCACAATATCCCCCTCTCTCCATACCAAGTAGATTTTGAAAACACCTGCGTCTCGAGGTCGTGTTTTTTTGTGCAATTAGCGCCACTTTTAGATTCAATACAGTCTGTCGATGATGTGAACAACACTGTCTTTTGTCATTATCTTCAATATTATCTATCCGTCTGTAAAATTAAGCACATATTAGTTCACTGCTCAGAATGGGCCATCCGGCCAGCTAATTTTTATATTCCTAACATTAATATTAAGAAAAAAGTACTTTTTAATTTTTGTAATATTTCGAACATCTGCGTTTAGCCGCTGAATTCAAATCAAGGGCTTGGTATTGCAAAAGCGTCCAATAAATGACTGTGGCGTAACATATCTATGGTCCCTTCTGTCGAGTTGCTTACTTTTTATGTCAACTTGGGAAACGTGACTTTTCTCCGTCCTCCCACAAAACAAAAACCCCCCCCCCCCCCCCCCCCAATTGCGTCTCCTTAGCCTTTCTAGTCTCACGCAATCTTTCCAGTCATATTTTTCCTTTTTGATCCTCCGTTCCCCTCCTGTCTAGCAAGTCAATTTTTATGGAGGGTGATGACCCGCGGTCTAGGCGATCATGTACATCAGCAGCCTACGCATTATGTTTTTTATCCTTATATGTTATCCTTGGAGGTATTTTACCGTTGTATCTCTGTCAATTTCACTACAAGCACAAACACCAAATTAAGGGTATATGACAGCTGTGTACTTTCTGTGCACGCTTCTCTATGATGCGGAATGCTGGAGAGTAACAGAGAAGTAAATGTTGAAAGTGTGCTCCTTCCACACAATCTGCCTAAGGAAAATTCCTTGAATCTTTTGGCCGAATACTATCACTAACCAAGAACTACTTACACGGAGTAACCAAGAGGACATGCACACCATCATAGCTGGCAGATGCTGGAGTTGGGTTGGCCACGTCCTCAGAAGAGATCCAGATAACATCACAAGAACAGCTATGCTATGGAACCCCGAAGGAAAGCGAAAGAGAGTCCGACCAAAAGGTTGCCGACCTAGTGCGCTGCCTTACATACATAAACATATGTATGTAAATATTTGTATATTTAATTAATTTGGTCAAGGATATTTTTACTTTTAACTCCACTTAGGTTCTCGTCTGGCATTTTTTTCATAACCCTCCACTCCCAAAGGAGCAAAGGCCTTCAACAAACACATGCCAAGTCCTCCTGTCACGTGCCGTCATCTCAAGTTCTTTCCATGTTCTCCTCATCATTTTCACCTCTGTTTCCAGCTCTCTTCTCCGTGTGCTTCTTGGTCTACCTCTGCCTCTCTTGCCATGGTGGTTCCAGAACAAGGACTGCCTTATAATGCTATCAACAGGTTTCCTCAGTGTGTGTCCTATCCATTGCCATCGTCTTCTTCTCATCTCTTGTTCCACTGGCACTTGTCTAGTTTGTTGTTCTCTATGTCTCCGAGCCATATAGTAGGACTGACTTCACATTTGAGTTGAAGATTCTTATTTTCGTGTTGGATCCTATTTCTCTTGTTCTCCATATATTTCTCAATGTTGAAGTTTTTTTGTGGTTTAAATTTTTTACAGGATGGGGTAACCAGCCCCATGTCGTCTGGCATGGATAGAAAAATTACTCGCTTCTAGAATACGTTAGATTTTATACGTCAATTTAACCTACGCTTCTACAATGCTCAGTGAGGGGGTGTGGTGTTTACCGCACACGCAGCCCAATGCGCTTGACCTCATGGATCAATGGTGTAATACGATTTCCGGTCAAGGGTAATAGGTATCTTTTTTCCCTCCTTAAAATCAAGCTGGCGGTAGTTTGGATTAGTAGATTATCGAGCTAGAAAGACAAGGTACCTCAACAAGGAGTGACCATCTAACTCTATGTTTACTTCTAAGAACGATGTGTATGACCACTCCTGTCTTAACAAGGCTTGGTTCCTTAATAAAAACCCTCGACGACGCAGAAAAAAAAATTGAAAAGAATTACAGGTAAATGAATCCAAAGGAAAGTTGAAAAAGATAGAAAGAAAAAACGAGTAGTCGTTTGACATTTCATCACAGTGACTTACTTGGCATTGTGTTCTACTGAGGGGACTTACTTGACTGTGTGTGTTTTTTTGTGTGAGTTACTTGACAGTGTTTTTCCCTGAGGTTACTTGCTTGACAGTGATTTTCTGTGGTGACTTACTTGACTATGTTTCTCTAAGGTGATTTACTTGTCTGCTTTTTTCTGAGGTAACTTATTTCACCATGTGTTTCCCTGATGTGACTTAATTGACTGTGTGTTTCAGGGATGTGACTTAAATGAGTGTGTGTTTCTCTGAGATGACTTACTTGACAGTGGGTTTCTCTGTGGTAATTTACCTTAACATTGTGTTTCTCTGAAGTGACTTACTTCGCTATGTGTTTCTGTGAGATGACTTACTTGACTGTTTCTCTAAGGAGATTTGCTTGGCTATTTTTTTTCTGAGATGACTTATTTTACCGTGTGTTTCTCAAAGGTGCCTTATCTGATATCGTGTTTCTCCGGGATGACTTATCACGTCGTGACAGTGTTTTTTTCTCTGAAGTGATTTACTTGACTGTGTGTTTCTGTAAGGTGACTTATTTGACTGTGTGTTTCTGTAAGATGACTAACTAGACTGTGTGTTTCTGTAAGGTGACTAACTAGACTGTGTGTTTCTGTAAGGTGACTTACTTGACTGTGTTTTTCTGTAAGGTGACTTATTTGAGTGTTTATTTCTATAAGGTGACTTACTTGACTGTGTGTTTTTGTAAGATGAATTATTTGACAGTGTGTTGCTGTAAGGTTGCTTACTTTACTGTGTGTTTCTGTAAAGTGACTTATTTGACTGCGTGTTTCAGTAAGGTGACTTATTTGACTGTGTATTTCTGTAAGGTGACTTATTTGACTGTGTGTTTCAGTGAGGTGACTTAATTGACTGTGTTTCGGTAAGGTGACTTATTTGACTGTGTGTTTCTGTAATGTGACTTACTTGACTGTGTGTTTCTGTGAAGTGGCTTACTTCACTGTGTGTTTCGGTAAGGTGACTTACTGTGACGAAATGGACGACCTCTTCACGATCTTTGTTTCACTCCTGCAGTATCGGTACATTTGTGGTACTGATTTTTTTTATTATGTGCGGTCAATTATCGCACTTTTCTTTCTTTATTTCTTTCGTCGTTATTTTCCTGCTAAGTAGCCGATATTTAAAAAAAGTAAAGGAACCCGTTACACGCCCATTTAGGCATATTGGGAATATGGTGTTAGGCCCATATTATCTTGACCGTCGGCACACGAGGGGTGATGTGGTCGGCATCACGCCGGCCGCCTTAACCTTCCCAGAGTAGCTCTGGTACCCATTTGGGGCTGGGTCGACCCAGGAGCCGTTTGTGGCCTAAAAATTTTTCCGCCTCATCTGGGGATCGAACCATAGACCACTGCGCTAGGAAGCCAGTGCACTAACCACTATGCTACCGCGGCTCCAGCCGATATTTGATTTTATCAAATCATTCAACACTCCTCTCTGTGATGTCACCTGTTTGTTACCCGGTCATCCTGGCTTGCGGTGAGCAACTGAGATAAGATAGTCGCCGGCGCGGTTAGATTAAACCCAGCTGAGCAAACACGGTGTTTTGCGTGCTCATACGACAGATAACGAGATTACTGTCTGTGTGTCACATGTGGGCAGACAAGTGTGACATAATTGCTTCCGACTTGTTATGACAAAATTACTTTCTAATAAAGTAATAAGTATTACAGCTTACCCATGTTGTCATGTGTATCTACCGATCTGCCTGTGAGTTTGTATACAAGGGCATCGGACATTATATTACTATATATGGGAGAGTTGAATTTATAACTTTTCTTGATCCATAACTATTCAAATTATTTCCAGCTGTTAAAACCTAAAGTGATTATTACATTTTGTTATTTGTAATGTTACAAATTTAACTTCGATTTAATCCTTTTAAAGTTAATGCATGTTTGTCTCAGTCAAATTACTACACACACTCTAAACAGAGCTATACTAGAATAATAGAATTCCACTGAGTAAATCAGGGGCGGGGGCTTAAACGAGCTGAAAGTAAATAGTGCTTAAATCCTTCACAAAAGCGTCGGCAGAATTACAGAGTTAACATACTCAGCCAAAGAGGTATTGTTCTCGCTTATTCTGAATATCTTGTGAAGACTTCCTTTGTAATAGAAGTGTCATCACCCATCTGTTGCTGCTAAAAACTTGTCGCAACTTATTCTGACCATGCATTCTGACTATAGTTAATTTTTAATGCATGGGAAGGAACTCATGGAATTGTAGTCACTTTTATTTCTACAGTCGTCTAATCTTGATAGCTATCGTCAAGAAGTTATCTTATCTTGATAGCTAGGGTTGCCGATAGTTGTGTGAACGATTTTTGAGTCATGTCCATTTATGGAGCGCTCAGATCGCCAGTTCTTTGAAAACAGTTGGCAATCGCAATGTTTCAAGATTCATTTCCTTTTAAGGTAAAAGGTCTTTAGTCGAACATCGTAGAACATTCTTCGTTTCGTAAATTTGGCTGAGTTGTATTCGATTCGCGTGTTCTGCGCATGTCTCTTTTTGTGGCGTTGTTTAAACAATTTCCGCCCAGGTTAGTCTGAGCAGAGAAGCTGATAAGGCGAGACGTAGCTATGTGCTAGTCTTCGCTTAGATTATTCAGGAAGGAGTTCTCATGATTGTTGTTCCTTTTTTTTGAGATGATATATCTCCATGTTATTCCTAATGCCTGGAGGCATATGTGAATTTGTGTATTTATTCCTGATGAACAGGTAAATGAATCCTTTTTTGCTAAGTGACTTTATCGCCATCTTGTGATGTTGACTTTCGCTTAGCCTGCCTTATTATCAAGTCTATATTATGACGAGTTTGCTCAGCTCACGATCCACTTGTATTGTCACGCATCGATTGATGTCTGTCCTACGGACTACTTGCTTCCTGAACTTTGTTGATGGATCTAGGTTTGATACCTTTGCTGTATAAGGAACATAGAGAACGATAATGTGGCGCTTAAAAGACATGCCTGTCTTGTTGAGGTCAAATCGAGGAGACCATATTTAATCTCCTAGCTGATGTCTACTAGCTCTTATGGAAAGGGGAAGTTTACTACCTGACTACATGAACAGCGGTTTACGATATCCTGAAAAAGGCACATAATGTACATTATTATTATACTGTTTGCTGTGCCTGTTGAATCGACTACTTCGATGATACAATGACTGTTGTACTATCCCTGTGATGTTTTTCTACATAACGATGTCCATGCATTTTGTCATTGTGGCGTACAATATATATTGCAAAAAACCCATCACTGCTGTTTAAAGCTTGATTGACTTTTCACATCGTGAGTTAATATGACGTCATACTGTGTCTTCATCGCCTTACTATTATGGCGTACACTAAAGAGCCAACCAACATTTGGTGGCCATAAGCTGGTTTGTTCTGGTACCAGCATAATCGGGGTCCCTTACCCACTTCATTCAACAAGAATTCAACAAACTGCATTGTTCCAGAAATCAACATACAGCGATTTTTCAAGACATCTACATACAGAATTATGGCAGTACCCGGCGTTGAATCATACATTGGCAGTTGAAACGTGTTGCTGTCGTTTGTGAAGGTCAAGTGCCGATTGAATAAGAAGGCCAAGTACCGATTCAAGCAATTTACGATTGAATAAGAAGGTCAAGTGCCGTTATTTACACTACTGTACTGTTTAGAAGCTCAAGTACCATCGTCATGGCAGTTGAAGCAGTCCAGATGTACCATCATCGTTGGATCTTCATTCCTTAGGACGCTGATTGTCATCTGTTTTTTCTGCTGTGGCTGACGTTTGGATACCAATAAGTTAAGTGGCCTGTTTGTTTGTGAACTGTGCCCTTATACTTCTACTGAGTCTTCTGTGTTTCATCTCATTCTTTTGTTTACATGTTATATGTTTATATGTTATTTGTATATTTATATTTATATGTTTATGTTTCTGCGGGTTTTTCGGTTGGGCGGAGTCTCCCTTAGATCATACCACGTGATAGAGGTCGTCTATCGTGAGCGTTTTCTGTAGGGTGTGCAAATTTCCGATACTGGAATTTGCAAAGCGACTTCGGTTGCTATTTTTTGTTAGTTGTGACGATATGGTCAGTGTTGTTTTCGGGATTTTCTTCACATTCTTTAGTTTTGTTTTGATTTGTTTGTATTTGTTAGCCTCCTCTTTACTATAGTTTAGTTTCATACAACATTTTTCTTTATACACTGTGGTGTCATGTGTATTGTGTAATATCCTCGTAGATATCATCACATTTTTTGTGATATTTCTTTAATTTTCGCTTTATTTTTTGTTGATTTCTACGTATGTTTTCGTATTGTTGCTAAATCTTTGTTATTGTTTACATTGTATTGTTTACATTGTATTGTTTACAGTGTAAAATTTACATTGTTATTGTTTACATTGTGATAGTGTTTATATAGTCATTGGTTAGACTTATAGTAGTTAATTCACATTTAATAGTGGGTTATGCTTATGCATTACTACTACACTTATGATTAATGAATGATGAATAGTATTGTGCACTATTGAATGGGAAGTGCACCTATGATCAAGAGTTGATTGATGATATTTCAAAAAAGTCTATACACAAGTTCTTTGATATAAGACTTGTTTCCCACAGAGATTGGGATAATAATATAGTGTTGTGAGTAAACCAGTGCTTCATTTAAGACTTGTTATAATTAAATTTGAAATAAGATAATTAATTATTTCAGGTTGTGGACTCATATTATTACTCATCATGGCTACATTTGAGCACTTTATTGAGCAGGGTAAATTGCTTGGGAAGACTGGTGATAAGTTAGAAAAATTTGCAACTGCTCAATATGATAAAGCAATGGAAGCTGAACAAAAGAAACTGCAGATGCAGGTGGAAATTAAAAGATTAGAAAAACAAGCTGAGGCTGAAGAAAAAAAGTTACAAAGAGAAGCAGAAGCAAAAGCTGAAGAGAAAAGACTTGAGGCTGAAAATAAAAGATTTGAAATAGAGGCTGAAAATAAAAGACTTGAAAAAGAGGCTGAAAATAAAAGACTTGAAATAGAGGCTGAAAATAAAAGACTTGAAAGAGAGTCTGAAGAGAGAAAAGCAAAAAATGGACATGAAGAAAAAATCTTAGCTTTGGAAGTGAGAGAAATTAAAGGTTGATGAACATGGGTAATGCTAATGATGCAAATAAGGTCTCAGATAAGACTAATGCAAGCACTTTCAAGCTTAATCTACCACCATTCAATGCTTCCATCGACGATATAACATTCTATCTGGACAGATTTGAAACTTATGTAAAAGTTACATAACATAGATAAATCACTGCAGGTTTATCATTTGTCCAAAATACTTAGTGGTGATGCTTTGAGTATGTTAAGTATGGTATGAGGCCTGACAAGAACAACTATGAGGTTGTCAGGGCTATGTTGTTAAAAAATACCAACTTGACGAAGACGGCTATCGTCTTCAATTTAAAAATATGTTACCAGAAACTGGTGTGCAATTCTCTGAATCTATTTCAAAGACACGTCTTACTTTTTTACGTTGGGTGGAGCTGTCTAAGACGGAAAAAACTTATGAAGGACTTATGGACTTAATACTTAGAGACAAAGTCATGTCGTCTGTCAATGAGTCTTTCTTGCTTTCCTTCATGAACGTAAACCTAAAACAATAAAAGAAATGGAAGATTTCTGTTGCCAGTATATAACTGCGCATCCTCACGTAACCATTGGTAACTCTAAAGTAAAAGAAGGTCTGCCAGTTGCTTCGGCAGCACCTTATTGGTCAAAACTCTAGTAATAGATTCAACAAAATTTTGATAGGAAAAGTAACCGTAGTTACGGTCAAAAATTATGGAAATCAATTTCAGGGTGATTCTTCGTCGAAGAATTGGAGACGAGCTGACAGTCCTCGTTACTTCCAACCTAATAATTTTAAGCATTTCAGAAGAGGATATGGTAACAGAGGCTTTTCCTCGCGTAAACCTCAAAACCAAACCAATAGATGTTCACATCAATGTGGACATGATAATAATCATGGAAACTGTAGTTCGAAACATGATAACAGTTATAATAGAGACAATAATAACTACAGAGACAATAACAACAGTGATAACTTCAGAGGTAATAGTAGTCGCGGTAGATCTCAATACAAAAAAAAGAGATATCAGCAGGCTAACTCGGTTCAACAAGAATCTCAGGGAGCCTGTAATCAGGTTTCTGATAATAAAAAACTCTGACGCTGTCACTTGTTCTTCTTTTGACTTTGGGAGAGCAAACAAGTGCCCCCAATGCAGTACTTTGTTCGAACCGACTACAATATCGACTTTGAGTTGTGGTCACCCTCTCCCCGCTCTTCCTGCTTCGGTTGCACATGACGGGAGAGGTTCTCTAATCCTACATAAGGGTCTTGTTAATAATACTCCGGTCTCACTACTTTTCGATTCCGGATGCACCACTATTGGTGTTAGACAATCGCTTGTAGATCCATCCTGTGCGACAGGAAGGGTTATCAAATGTGTCACATTTGGCGGCACTCTAGAGAAATATCCTACTGCTGTAATTCACATTGCCACTCCTTTCTTTACGGGAGATGTGCATGCCTGTCTCTTACCTAATCCAATTGCGGACCTTATTATTGGTCGTATCCACGGAGTTAGGGAATGTACCCCACAGCAGATTGCTGCTTGGGAAGATGATAATATGCAAGCTACCAATGCAGTGGTTACAAGAGCACAAGCTCTACAAACACCACAAACTTCGTTGAATAATGATAATGAAGTTCATAGCCAAGATAGTACCTTGGTTATTTCTCGTGACTCGTTCATAAAATTACAAGAAGAAGATCCTACGCTAAAGAAATTCTTCATTCTTGCGAAGAAAGGTGATCCAAATAAGGATACACAAAGAAAATCTTGGATAGAAATGAAAAACGGCGTACTTGTACGTATGGTACAAGACTCGGCTACGTCAGCACATTCGCAAATTCTTGTTCCCAAGAGTATGAGAGTGCAAATATTGCAACATGCTCATGACTCGCAATGTGCTGGACACATGGGATTTTTCCCGTACAAAGTCGAGAGTCCTTGCGGCTTTCTTTTGGCCCTTTGTTAACAAGGACATTCGTATATACTGCCGATCATGTCAGGTATGTCAGGAGGTCAAATCTAGAGGACCACGACATGCTGCGCCTATCCAGGCTGCTGACATCCCTATTCGGCCATTCCAAAAAATGGCCATAGATATTATTGGCCCTTTAAGATAAAGTCGGCCAGAGGACATCAGTTTATCCTTACATGTGTCGATATGTGCACACGTTGGCCAGAGGCTATCCCTCTAAAGAGCATATCTACTACAGATATCGCAGATGCTCTTTGGCTGATATTTTCTCGCTTGGGGTTCCCCAGAGAAATACTGTCAGACCATGGCACTCAACTCATATCTGATACTATGTCTCAAGTAATGTCTACCTTACACATTAAAAGATCTCTCAGTAGCATCTATCATCCTATGTCTAATGGGTTAGTTGAGCGTCTGAATAGAACGCTCAAGACTTTACTTGGTAAGATAACTGAAGACCATCCTCAAGATTGGGACAGGGTTTTACCTGCGGCTCTCTTTGCCTATAGAGAGGTCCCAAACGAGCACACAGGATTTTCTCCCTTTGAACTTGTCTTTGGCGCGCGTCCGCGCGGCCCTATGTCTTTATTACACGATCTCATCACTGCCGATGATATTAGTGATGACACTCAATCTTCATATGAGTATGTCATTGCTCTTAGGCAAAAGATCATTGAGGCATGCAAACTAGCGACTGCTTCGTCAGAAATTGCTAAAGAAAAAGCAAGGCAGTTTGCTAACAAGAACAGATGTCTACGACAACTTTGTCCAGGTGACAAAGCATTCGTCCTACTCCCCAGTAGGGAAAATAGACTTCTGATTGCATGGAAAGGTCCATATGCAATAGTCTCACGAATTTCCGATGTTGACTATGTGGTCGATATAGATGGAAAGCATAAAACTTTCCATATCAACATGCTGACGGAATTTCATGAGCGTCCAGACTATTTGCTGCCTATTTTCCAGGCAACGGACGAATCTTCTGTACCTCATGGTCATTACTCATCCCTGTCTGTCATACAGGATGAGGAATCTGTTTTTTCTGATGTCGATCTCCCTCTTCCAGTGGTTCCACTACATTCTATGGAATCTTGGAAAGATGTGTCCATTTCTCCTAATCTTTCTGTTGATGAACATCGTCAAGTCTCGTCGATGTTACAGACATTTAAGGATGTTCTAACCGACATCCCTGGTCACACGCATGTCATAGAACATGACATAATTCTTACCGACAATAATCCTATTAGGGTTAGGCCGTATCCTATCCCTATACACTTTCAGTCACAAGTGGAAAAGGAATTGGATGAAATGATCCAATTAAACATAATTGAACCATCGACTTCTCCATATTCTTCTTCCATGGTTATTGTTCGGAAGAAAGATAAGAACATACGAATTTGCGTTGATTATCGCAAATTAAATCAAGTCACAAAGTTCGATGCTGAACCTATGCCTTTACTAGAAGATCTACTTATTAGACTTTCTAATTCTAGATTCTTCACTAAACTTGACTTGTCAAAAGGTTATTGGCAAGTGCCTTTAGCAGATCATGCCAAACCTCTGACTGCTTTCTCTACACCTAGGGGTTTATTTCAATGGAATGTAATGCCCTTCGGTCTTATGAACGCCCCTGCTACTTTCGTTCGCATGATGCGTCGAATTCTTTCTCATCGTTCAGATGTCATCGCTTACTTAGATGATATCTGTCTCTTCAGTGATTCTTGGGAAGATCACTATCTGGGTTTATATGACCTACTGTCTACTCTACGTGAGTATAATCTGACAGCAAAACCTTCTAAAGCTTATATTGGTTTTGGTGAAATTTCTTTCTTGGGTCATCGTGTTGGTCATGGTCTCTTGAAGACAGAAGACCACAATACTTCGAAAATATTGAACATCTCTGTACCTAAGACGAAGAAACAAGTCCGGAGTCTCTTGGGGTTAATTCAATTCTATGGAAGATTTATTCCGAATCTATCTTCGATAATGGCACCTCTGTCAACGTTGTTGAAGAAAGGGTCGCCTAATCTGATTCGTTGGTCTCAGGAATGTCAATCTTCCTTAGACCAGATTAAAAATATATTTTCTTCTCCTCCCATCCTAAGATTACCTACTCTTGATAGAACTTTTGTTCTTCGAAGTGATGCTTCATCCACTGGGATCGGAGCAGCACTTATGCAGGAATATGCTGAAACTCTGAATCCTGTCATGTACATTTCTAGAAAACTGAATGCGGCAGAGAGGAACTACTCGGTTTTTAGACCGTGAATTATTGGCTATGGTTTGGTCTATTCTCAAACTACAAAGATTCCTCCTGGGCGCACATTTCATTCTAGAAACTGATCAGAAAGCTCTTACAGCTATTCAGACTAAGAACTTGAAGAGTTCGAGATCCACTCGATATGCTATTGCTCTTCAACCTTTTCACTTCACGGTACGAGCTATCCGTGGGTCGGATAATGTGATGGCTGACATTCTGTCTAGATGCCCACATGATTCCAACTAATACTTCTGTTCTATTTCTAGATATACGACAGAGCCATAACACACCCATATTACTACAATACATTAGCACAGCTGTCCTCACTTTAGGTGAATACATACTATTGTGCTTTGTTATCATCATCTTCTGTTCCATCTTTAATGTAAGAAGAAGACTGAGTAGTTAATATAAGGGCCGAAAGTTCACTCGGTCACAATTGTTAATAATAATGTATTGTATAGTATGAAACTTAATGGCTATTAAATATAATTATATTGGTTGTTTTTTCTCAGCATTTTTTGTTGATCTGAGAAGCTACCTTTCTGTTGTCAAACATGGAGAGTTCCACATTGTACAGTTTCTTTGGAACGACAGGAGATGTGTCCTGGATCGTCATATAGGTTTAATTTCATTGTGTAATGGTAATATTAAACATTTAGATAATGTAATATTTATCATTCAATATCAGATGTGTACATCCATTCTAAGCGGTATTAGATTATGACACTGCTATTTGATTATAATGATATGAACTTGCATATTTATATTGTATTTTCATGCAAGCGTAGTATGTGTTGGTGGCACCTCCCCGATATATTTTTTGAATCAGATTTTTTATCTGTTGAGAAATATTCTCACCAGACACTTTATGTGACAAATTAGCCTCATATTAGGCAGTGCAATTAGTTATCCCCGCATAATTCGTGCGTTGATAAACCGCTTTTGGTTTTACTCTTGGATATTTAAAAAAAAAAATGTTGTACATTTTTTTTTATCGGGAGGTGGCGGTAATGTTGCTGCTAAAAACTTGTCGCAACTTATTCTGACCATGCATTCTGACTATAGTTAATTTTTAATGCATGGGAAGGAACTCATGGAATTGTAGTCACTTTTATTTCTACAGTCGTCTAATCTTGATAGCTATCGTCAAGAAGTTGTCTTATCTTGATAGCTAGGGCTGCCGATAGTTGTGTGAACGATTTTTGAGTCATGTCCATTTATGGAGCGCTCAGATCGCCAGTTCTTTGAAAACAGTTGGCAATCGCAATGTTTCAAGATTCATTTCCTTTTAAGGTAAAAGGTCTTTAGTCGAATATCGTAGAACATTCTTCGTTTCGTAAATTTGGCTGAGTTGTATTCGATTCGCGTGTTCTGCGCATGTCTCTTTTTGTGGCGTTGTTTAAACAATTTCCGCCCAGGTTAGTCTGAGCAGAGAAGCTGATAAGGCGAGACGTAGCTATGTGCTAGTCTTCGCTTAGATTATTCAGGAAGGAGTTCTCATGATTGTTGTTCCTTTTTTTTGAGATGATATATCTCCATGTTATTCCTAATGCCTGGAGGCATATGTGAATTTGTGTATTTATTCCTGATGAACAGGTAAATGAATCCTTTTTTGCTAAGTGACTTTATCGCCATCTTGTGATGTTGACTTTCGCTTAGCCTGCCTTATTATCAAGTCTATATTATGACGAGTTTGCTCAGCTCACGATCCACTTGTATTGTCACGCATCGATTGATGTCTGTCCTACGGACTACTTGCTTCCTGAACTTTGTTGATAGATCTAGGTTTGATACCTTTGCTGTATAAGGAACATAGAGAACGATAATGTGGCGCTCAAAAGACATGCCTGTCTTGTTGAGGTCAAATCGAGGAGACCATATTTAATCTCCTAGCTGATGTCTACTAGCTCTTATGGAAAGGGGAAGTTTACTACCTGACTACATGAACAGCGGTTTACGATATCCTGAAAAAGGCACATAATGTACATTATTATTATACTGTTTGCTGTGCCTGTTGAATCGACTACTTCGATGATACAATGACTGTTGTACTATCCCTGTGATGTTTTTCTACATAACGATGTCCATGCATTTTGTCATTGTGGCGTACAATATATATTGCAAAAAACCCATCACTGCTGTTTAAAGCTTGATTGACTTTTCACATCGTGAGTTAATATGACGTCACACTGTGTCTTCATCGCCTTCAACTATTATGGCGTACACTAAAGAGCCAACCAAGTAATCTTGTGCGAAGGTAGATACCTTTGAATTCCATATTAGATGCTCTTGAGTTTTGGTCACTGTTGGACCACTACTGCAAAGCAGGGGAGGCAATACCGTCACACTTACTAGTCTGTGTGTTTCTCTAAATTAACTTACTTTCATAATCTTCTTTGCTCCCAATCCACCTTTACTACAACTATAATATAGATTTGATCAATTCATCTTGCCTTCCAGTTCAATCCCTTGGTTCTAAGTTTTATACCAGAGAGCAAGCCCCCGCTTCTTTTTGCCTTCTAGCTTTTAACCCATGCCTGCCAACCAGTACTAGACTGTTCTCGTCGAAGGAAATGTCTTATGCATCTGCATTTGTGTTCTAAAACAATAATACGTACCGGCCATGATTTGTTCTTTGTCACAACTTTTCTTCCATCCTGATTGCTTGATGTAGGAGATATTCCTGATTGCTTGATGTAGGAGATAGATGCTGATTGCTTGATGTAGGAGATATTCCTGATTGCGTGACAGGATATATTATTTTATTGCTTGATGTAGGAGATATTGCTGATTGCTTGATGTAGGAGATATTGCTGATAGCTTGATGTAGGAGATATGGCCGATTGCTTGATGTAGGAGATATTGCTGATTGCTTTAAACTTAACATTTATATTGCTGATTGCTTTAAACTTAACATTTATATTGCTGATTGCTTTAAACTTAACATTTATATTGCTGATTGCTGTAAACTTAACATTTATCACCATCGTCATCATTATCATTTTCCTTTGCGCTAATTACGGAGCATGCAGCCACCACAACAGCTGGTCCCCCCTTGCAGGAACCTGTCCCAAACATTCATTTGACCTTGCAGCAATGGTTTCTGTGAGAATTGGTTTTGCATGATGAGGTTACCAGTCCCATGTACAACCTCATATTAATCACCGTACACACACACACACACACATATATATATATATATATATATAGGTAAGTCACCTGATGGGTCAGAAGGCCTGTTCTTTCTTTGTCTATCTTCAGAGACCCCCAGGAACAGCAAGGGGGGCCTAAGCTAGCTAAACACTATATTACTTTATATATCTTCGTGCCTCGATCCCATGTTGGGAATTCCCGGCGTAGAAATTAGTGGAAGTAGAGATAATCCAGTTTTTGTAAGCTTGTTAGCACAGCTGCCAACATAAAAGACGGCAACAGCAGGATTCAGAGGATTCGGCACCATCCCCATAAGCGTGACAAATGCGAGAGAGCAAAAGTTAACCGAAGCATTTTCTTCATTGCTGAAAATAAGTCTCCGGAGAGTTTTGTTTCTTGTCTGTTCGATAATTTTTTTCCCCCTCCATTTGCAATATTTTATCAATTTTTGGCTTGTTAGAGAAATACACGTGTCAACGGAAGCCCTTTTAATTTTTGCTTTTCTTAGCTATCGTTCTGTCTTCCTTGCACACACACACATCCTATCAAAAAAATTTTTTTTTTTTTTTAAAATAAAGTTTTGCCTTGTTTTGGCGTGGCTCGTCCCGTTCAACCTAGTCGGTTATATTAGGGCGCATGTCCAAATATAAAAGACCTTTAGGTCTGAGTTAATCGTATATCGTATCTAAAAGAATTCTACTAGCTACAGCCGCTTGAATGGCAAGAAACAATAGCAGCATCTTTGTGGGAAAAAAGCGTAATTAGCGCGTTTCATTGTGTTTTAAGTGAAATCTATCTTGAAGCCCATTAAAAAAAAATACGCATGCCTTACAATCTGTTAATGGTTCATTGGTCAATGTGTTAGAAATATTTGCATCAGCTGTTCGGGAAAATACTGAAACGGCGCACATTGTACTGCGTTTTGAGTGAAGGTAATCATGATTACCCATTAGAATAATCCAACATAGATGTTAGTATACAATTTTATTTTGATTTCTGATATCACTTTGCACGTAATCCGCAAGATGTAACAGAGAAGTTTAATAATTTAGTATTTATATTAAATGAGCTACGCAGTAATTTTTGGTTTGGTTTGGTTTGAAGGACTATCTTCATTGCACACGGACTACTCCATCAGTGCTCCGATCTCCTCCCTTAGATCACACAATGAAGATCTCAGCACAGTGCACGAACTCCGTAGCACCGGCGAGAATCCCAATGTGTGTATATATGAATCACACATTCTATAAATATTTTGTGTTGGGTAGGTCTCTAATTTTTAAATTTTGCCAGGGCAGCGGCCTGATAAGCCTACTCTTTTATGATTTCCAACTGTCGCGGGATTTTTAACGTGCGCAACTTGCACACGGGACCTCCTATTTTTTTCGCCGTTATCCGAGAAGACTAGGCATCCGATCTCATTAACCAGGAGACCAGGGGGAAGTATGACATCATTAGGACCACTCGTTCTGAAAAAAAAGTTCCATAAATTATTTACATTCAACTGGGAATCGAACCCGGTACCTCTAGTACTCGAGGCGGACGCCATACCTCTTAGCCACTCTGATCCCCCCTTAATTTTTAATAATGTTTAACATTCTGATAAAATTAAAGGCCGGGGATTGAATTTAAAAATAAAATACACAATTTCACATCAGGCAGTTGTTGAGGTACCAGGTTTTCATTCCACGCATCAACGTAGAGACAAATGATTCCAACTTTCCTATAATCTTCAGACGTGGTCAGTAACCAGGGATTTCAGTTTTTGCCACGACAACTAACAGAGCACAGGGGCAAACAATCGTTATTTTAGGCGTATACCTACCAGAAACATCTTTGCTCATAGTCAACATTAAGTAGCGCTGACGGGAGAAAGAAACGCAGCCAACCTTAAAATATATGTTCAGGACACTGGCTATGAAGCCAAACATTTAAAAAGACAACTGTACATTAAAAAAAATGTTGTGATTAAAAATATGTTACGTAATTAGTCAAGTTACACTATATTTACATATTCCCATTTCTCAGTCTTTTAAATGTGCTGCACATGTTTAACATTTAAAGTGTTTGGTAAGCATTCCCACCATACGTCGTCTGAGTGCACTGTTATTTCAGTTTTCCTGCAATTTCTACGCCGGACACGTGGATGCTAGACTGGTCTTTAGAGACTTTGGTGAGAATATTCCGGTGTCCTGGCAAACGTCAGTTAACGAGGAGAGTAGGCGGGTTTATAGAAGACGGGTATATTAAGTGATTTTTATGTTTATCTTGGATTAAGTAAGTGCTATCTTTTTGAAGTAAATGTTTATATATGTTTGGGAAAAGACGCGAATCAGCGAGAGAACGAATGAACGAACACAAGTCTTTATTTGTACAGGGTAAAGAAAACAGACATTTAGTTTATTTGTTACATTTCTGCCATAACAAAAAGTAATTAGTAAACTGTATGCTGTCATTATCCTGCAGCTCCCCAAAGTTCTTAGGCTTCAACAAACGTATGCCGAGTATTTCCGTCTAGTACCATCTTCCACATCATTTTCATGTCTATCTCCAGTTCTCTTCTCCGATTATCATACTTGTATGCGCTCCTTGAGGACCACGGCGTCATTATTGTAGCTGGTTCCGTAGGAGGAAGCCTGCACAAATGATTCACATTCTCCTGCAGCGGTGGTTACTATGACAATTAGTGTTACAAGATGAAGCTGCCGACATTTTGTTTTTCGCCTTGTACCGTATGCATGAAGGTGCCGTATCCCTATTCTGTCTCTCTTCTCCATTAATCAATATATATAAAATCCCAGCTTTTTCTGTCACTAACGCTAAGGGATGCAACTTTGGTTGAAAGTTAGACACTAATTGTATTGTTTCCCTTATATGTACTCTCCTGAAAATAATAACACTCGACAAAGAAAAGTGCGTAAATGACGGTGTGCACAAAAATATATTTATAGAATGTGTGATCCCGTATACACACATTGTGATCCTCGCTGCTGCTACGTAGTTCGTGTACTGTGGTGATGCACAGTTGTTTTTAAAAACACTTTTGTTGCCGTAAGGTATTGGTGCTTTTGAATTTAATGCCCGTCTTATGACGGGCTTTTATACTAGTGAGTAAATTAATAACCATTATTTGTACGACTTGCCTGATAGTACCGTTCTCCTATTCTTTCTTTGCTTCTTCAAAGACCCCCGGGAACAACTTAGGACTAAGCTTAATATTACTATCTTTTATATACCTTCATGTTGGGAATCTCCTTTGAGAGATTAGTGAAAGTAGAGGTCATCCTGTTCCTGAGAGCTTCTTAGCACAGCTACCATTTATTTGTACATAATTCTTATCATCTTCATCATGACATATCCAAACAGATTCCGTTCACATGAAAGATCCACACATCTTCTAATATTTTTAAGTCAAGCACCCACCTGACAAAACTATACGTGTTTCTACATGCAGCACAAACGACAGACGCAGATCCCCTATCCTTCAACAGCATGAATGCAATATTTAATCGCACTAATGAACAAGTATGTATACTCACCAGGGATCATTTATTTCACAGCTGTATACACTGACACACCTGTCTCTCAAACAAGACATAATCATAACCACTACCCCTAGCGTAAACAAAACAACGTCACTTCTCATGCGAACGTGCGACTTTCATTCCCAATGCGTTTTAGTGTAACGAACTTCATACACTGCAATTTCCCGTTTCCAACACTTAACTGCATCTCTTAACAGGAATCATGATTTATTTTGAAATGTGTAAGGTTATGAGGATTTATTCATTCATTCATCTCCATATTTTGCTCCTGACATAACATGAACCCACCATTGACGGTGGCCCTCTAGCTTAACACATACATCTAAGCACATGCTCATGTAGCAGTGGTTTCTGCAGCAATATTTTTGCTATTATGAGATTGCCAGTCCCTTGCAAAACCTCATGTCAGCCGTCTTTTATGACCGTTATTTCTCTTTAGCTCCCTGACGAGAACAGGTCTTCAATAAATTTACGCCATGCTTTCAGAAACTGGGCCACCCGTTGAAGAATTGTCCATGTCTTCTTTATTCGTGTCATGTATGTCTCTAGTGGTTAGAGCGCTGCTCTTTCGCGGCAAAGGTGCAGGGTTCGATTCATGGTATCGACACGTTTCAGTCTACCCAGCTGTAAATGGGTACCTGACTTTGGACTTGTGTTAGGGAAGGAAACGGCAGCAAGGACGGGAACAGATGCTGGACCTAGTATAGTGAAGTCTCTAACACTTCACTCCCTGACAGCAGTATATGCAATGGGACTACCTTTACCCTTTTTATGTATATCTCTAGTTGAGTTCTTCATGTGTTTTTCGGCCTTCTTACCAAGGAGATTCCGGAACAAAGACCTGCTTTGTAACACTATGCATCCTCTTCTCGCCAGTTTTTCAACTGGCACTAGTCTGTTTGTGCTAACTGTTTCACGTTGGTGACTTTGTCGTACAATCTCAATCCTAATTCCCGCAAGCAGCCATTAACTCTTACCAGGCTTTTGCTTTTGAGTTAGGGAAGGCAAGGGCAGAGGAAGGGCACTGGTCACCGCACCTCATACAAGAGCTGGACGTAGTATAGTGAAGTCTTTAACACTTTAACCCCCTACGGCAGTACTCATTTTCAATTGAAGTGAGGACTGATTACCAGGGATTTCCGGGTCGCCACCTTTTTCTTTCTCTGCTATGTAGCAGATATTTTGTATTTTCAAACATTCTTACACTCCTCTCAGTGTTAAGTCGCCATATCTGTTTTGTTACCCGTTCCTCCCTGCTGGGGAAGGAACAAATGAGATAATATTGATCGACAACCATGTTGGTTAATCTCGGGTGTGGCCGACATCAGACTACAGATTAACACTAAAATCGCCCAGCGTATTTGCTTAATCGCTGATAAGGCCATGGTGCGTTCTTCGCCAAGATGGTAATACGCTGAAAGTTTGTTAGCTACTACGGAGAGATAACTTATTTGTCAGCGCACAGGAATGACATAATCGTTCCCTGCATACCTTGTTGCAAAAGGAGGAAAGTAAGATGTTACATCTGACACATAATGTCGAATGAGTTTACAGATGTGTTTGTGAGATTGCATACAAGGCTTTAAATGTTTTATTATTTTCATATATGGGAGAGGTGATCTTTTGCACATTATTTTAGGCGGAAATAATTGTGAAATTATCCCACAAAATATGTTTGAAACGATTGGAGCCCTGCTTAGATTTGAAACAAACAAATGCGGGGGAAAACAGTGAATATAACCTGATAGGTTTCAGTTTTAAGACACTGTGAGAATCGTTTGTCAAGACGACAACCAGACCTTGCCAGAGCCTAAAATCAAGGTTATTATATCGGAACCGGACCATTGTTTGATCAATTTTGAGGACCTCATAGCCCAGAATAAACTCTACCATTTAAGAAGGTCACCAGGAATCAGAGTAATCTAAAGCACAGAGTCAAAGTGGGAATTCATTGTTAATATAACGACTCCTAAGAACACGTGTAACAGGCTTATTCCAGTGCCTTTATTCCTCTGAGCAAACAGTCTGTGAGCCAAGATTGGCGTAAGTTGTGCATTTTATATTCTATATATTTCATTACTAACATGTGAACTAATATGTATATATTGCCGTGTGAACATTAATATGTGAAAATCGCTAGTGGGTGTCCAAGTCATTTGAAGCTGGCAACCTCAGCATATAGAATGATGATTTCATGAACCACCACTTTAAGAGCTGGTGACTGCTTTAGTACTAGTTTCTTAGAGAACTAAAAGCATAAGTAGTCCCAAGTTCCATATGGAGCAGGGAGGAAAATGTTGTACATTCTAATTATAATATTTTCAAGTATAAACCAGTGTAACTGTTTATGTAAACCTATTCACTTTAAAATTAGTGAAAATATATTCTATCTATATTGTGGACATTTTTCAACAAGTGTAGATAAAACTGAAAACATATGAAACGTAAATTGTGAACCGTTTTCAACCAGTGTAAATGTAAATGTAACATGTTCTATCTGTACCTTTAAACTTTTCATTTGAATGTAAAGTAAATATAAAGCTATTCAGTTTAAATGTAAAGAAAGTTTTCTCTCGAGGGATTAAGCTTAGTTCTCATCGAGGGTAAATTCTGAGGTAGATGGGATGGTGGAATAGGAAGATGGGGGACACATAAGTATGTGTCGGAAAACGCAATACGCAGGAGAGCGTTTAGTTTCTATTCTTTCACCATACTAGTTGGTGGTACCAGTGCGGGTACTAATCTCCGGAACAAATAAGGGTACAAGTGGACTGACATATAACTAGACACCATCATCAGAGGGTCTTAGAGACGCGGTACCAGCTTGGCAGTTACTCCCTGATCTTACTTGGAACGTGCTGTGCCTTTAATCTTGACTAGAGACGCGATGACTCCAGTTACCTATCTGCACAGAACCCAAAAACCAGCGGGAGAAGAAAGTACCATTTGCAGCAAAGTCAAACCTAAAAGCTGCCAAGTGACTTCTTACACAAAATAACAAGTCCATCACAACAGAGATGATATTTTTCCTGATCAATCATTATTCATTTTTTTAAACTGTTAAAACTTAGATGATTATTAAATTTGTTCTTTGTAATTATTCAAATTTAACTTCGATTTAATCATTTTGAATGTACTGCATGTTTATCTCAGCAATTTACTAAAAACACTCTAAACAGAGCTATACCATAATAATAATTCCACTGAGTAAATCAGGGTGGAGGCTTGAAGCACACAGCTCTGATATAATCTTAATTTTGTGCTTGTGCTGTACTGAGAGGACTTCCAGATGTTGTTTAGACTATAAAATGCTGTTCGTGCTTTGTTCATTGTCTTGTTGATGTCTTTGCCTGCTCCCGGACGAGACCCCAAAATTGTCAAGTGCTTAGCTGTGATCGCACATCGAAAAATATTACATTATACATGGAGCGAAAAACATGGTTCGTTATTCACAGCTAATGTTAACTCACTGAACTCCAACACGTAGGTACGATATCCGACGACTTTATGTCAAAAACTTGAGCATAACACAATAACATAGGCAGACTGCCGCTTTGGCAAAGAATCATAAGAAATGCACAATGTATTGGAACATCATCCAATTGAACGAATTTCACTATAACGCAATATACTTTCTCGCTCCAATCTCTGTCTCGAATGTCTTCCCCCACATGACCCTTTTCACACCTGACCAGTCTTCACCACCACTTCGTTCGTTCACAACAACTCAGTCATGCCCGTGAACTCGACATTAGTGCTTACTGCTACTAATGCATTCATGCCCACAGTCAAACTTAACATTCACTCACTTCAACTCACAACTTACATAAATACAATTAGCTCCCGCCGGAGCATGAGTACTGACATTCATTCTATAAACCGTTCGTGACAATCTTTATCCTAAGGTTGTTTATTGATTTTCCATCAATTTTCAGTCCTTGCATTTTCTGTATGTCTGATATATAGAGTGATATGAATGAGTTAATGAGTAAAATGCGACAATACTAATTACCCAAAAGAGTGGAACGAGGGGGGGGGGGGAAGGAAAGAGTGATAGTAAGCCCTTGATTGTTAGACGATAACCTGGATAAGCAGTGGAAATAGTAAGCGATAGTGATGGTTACATTAGCTGTCTCATCTCACTTCCATTTACAGCCCTCACGTCACCTTACATTCCATCCGCCCCTAGCTCTTTTGTTTTCCTACAATAACGTTCCAATGGATTATTTGTGATGTGCTTGGGGAATGTCCAAATTCTCTCCTTGATGTGCGTTAAAGAAAGGATGATTTATGTGTTTTTTAGAAGTGAAGAATTCTCATTCACGTGTTTTGGTAAAGGAAGATTATTCTGTGATTTATCACTGTTTTAAGGGATTTGATCGTGTACTTGGTGTCCTCTTCCCCGTTTCATTGATACTTTCAGCACTTATTTACATACGTTTCCTTACTTTGTCCTTCAACGTGTTTATTATCAAACCCAGTCAATGTTTTTAAAGTTTAATGCAGTAGAACTCATCTGTGTGTGTGTGCGTGTATATATATATATATATATATATATATATATATATATATATATATATATATATATATATATATATATATATATATATATATATATATATATATATATATACGAGGCGTGTTCAAATGAAACTCGACCGTGCTGTGCCAAGTGGACATTCGTAGGAGGAGCATGATGACGTCACATCTGACGTAATAAGCACATACGAATGTACAAGTGTGTAAGTGTTCATTCTCCTAGTATTCATTGGTTGTGCTGCACACCGTTAAAATAATGGTCGGTATGATAAGGAATTCGTCCAAGGTCGATCAGCGAGCGGTGATTCAGTTCCTAAAAGCCGGAGGATGTCGACCAGTCGACATTCATCGCCGAATGAAAGCAGTGTATGGTGACAAAAGTGTGTCTAAGACTACAGTGAAATACTGGGCACGAATGTTTCGAGAAGGACGTCAGTTAACGAAAGATCTTCCGCGGCCAGGTCGGGTGCATATTGTTGCGACAGAAGAAGCCATCGCCGAGATTGATGCAGCAATACGGGTGGACCGTCGTCGGAGCTTACGTTCGCTAGCAGAGGAATGAATTCGCTGTGTCTCTTAGGACAGTTCAAATGGTGGTTAGGAAGAAACTGAAGTATCGAAAGGTGTGTTCACAATGGGTCCCACGGATGCTGACCGATCACCATAAGGAAGAACGCATGGGGTGGAGTTTGAACCACCTGCTGCTTTACGAGGAGGAGGGTGATGCATTTCTGTTGCGCATAGTGGCAGGCGATGAGTCATGGTGCCACTACTTTGAGCCGTGCAGCAAATCAGCGAGCATGCAATGGAAGCATCCCGGATCACCAAAACCCAAAAATTCAAGTCACAGATTTCCGCCGGTAAGGTTATGCTGACCGCACTTTTTGACCATGAAGGACTTCTATTGGTAGACTTTAAAGAGCCTGGCGTGAACATCAATGCCATCCGCTACAAAGACACACTAGACAACCTGCAAATAGCCATCAAGAATAAACGACCCGGCATGCTTTCGCGTGGTGTGATTCTGTTGCATGACAATGCTCGTCGACATGTTGCGAACATTGTGCAGGAAGCGTTTGCAAGGAAAATGTGGGAAGTTCTAGCACACACAGCCTACAGCCCCGATCTGTCACCATGTGACTTTCATTTGTTCGGACCCTTAAAAAAAATCTCTAAAGTGACAACGATTCGACTCCGATGCAGACATCAGGGCCTCGGTGACCAAATGGTCCAATAAGCAACCAAAGTCATTTTTCTCGGACGGCATGCGCCGTCGACCCAAGCAGTGGGATGCGTGTCTGAATGCCTATGGTGACTATTTCTAAAGAACCCCAGTGAGTACTTGCTTCATAACAATTGCTGTATTTAATTCTACTACTCTTGCTGATGTACGTTACATATATTTGTTATAAAGCCACTGGGACGGGTTTCGTTTGAAAACACCTCGTATATATATATATATATATATATATATATATATATATATATATATATATATATGTGTGTGTGTGTGTGTGTGTGTGTGTGTGTGTGTGTGTGTGTGTGTGTGTGTGTGTGTGTGTGTGTGTGTGTGTGTGTGTGTGTGTGTGTGTGTGTGTGTGTGTGTGTGTGTGTGTGTGTGTGTGTGTGTGTGTGTGTGTGTGTGTGTGTGTGTGTGTGTGTGTGTGTGTGTGTGTTATTGTGTGTGTGTGTGTGTGTGTGTGTGTGTGTGTGTGTGTGTGTGTGTGTGTGTGTGTGTGTGTGTGTGTGTGTGTGTGTGTGTGTGTGTGTGTGTGTGTGTGTGTGTGTGTGTGTGTGTGTGTGTGTGTGTGTGTGTGTGTGTGTGTGTGTGTGTGTGTGTGTGTGTGTGTGTGTGTGTGTGTGTGTGTGTGTGTGGATTCGGATACTTGATGTTCAGATAATCGACATTCTACTGTATTAAGCTGAAGGAATTTTTGAGCTAGACCTCTCCCGCAGACATGTTAAAGTGCGATAACCTCATGGGCCAAGGTACTTTTTCAGCGCTCCCAGCGAAAACTAACTCATTTTATTGGTAAGCTGCGTGAGATAGAACCACGATCTTATCTTTGAAGCGAAATTACCATTTTGTAAAATATCATTCAGTTAGACATTTCCACCGCTCTGTTTGTTGAATTACAGGAAGTAGACCGTCCACAACTTGAGAACAGTTACCTACAGGCTGCATCTTTTCTATATTACAGATACTCTGAAACCTGGGGAAAAAAAAAAACCGTGATTAAATCAAGTGAGCTCATTGTTTATAAAGTAGACTCCAACATATCCTAGGCTGCCTACCACAGCTCTAGAGCTTTTACTCATTCGCACAAACAAATGTAAAATCAAAGACGAGAAAAGACTTCAGATGTTGATAGAGCGTGCACGCGCGTGGGTGTTTTTGTGTGCGTGTGTGTAACGAGGAAGAATACAAAGAATCAATGAAAATAAAAGACAATAACAAGAATGCCAAAGACAATAACAAGAATGCCAAAGACAATAACAAGAATGCCAAAGGCAATAACACAGCAATTATAAGAAACAAAGTCAGCAACCGATGACACACCAGTAGAGAAAATCAACAGCAGCAATAGAAAGACGATTACAATAGGGCCGTGCTTTTCGGCATGCACCTTTTCGGCGTTCCATATTCCTTATGTTCGGCGCTTGTTCTGCTCTTTCGGCGTTTTTTTGTTGTTTTGTTTTTGTAGTTTTTTTGTTTTGTTTTTGTTGTTATTGTTTTTTTTTCTTTTTTTCTTGCATGACGAGCTCAGCGAGAATTGCTTCGTTCGCCATTTTAGAGTAAGTAATTCAGTCTGTTGACAGCAGTTATGTACTCATCGTTTTACTGTATTCAGGCAATTTTCCAAACTTTAAAACTGTTAAAATTTATTATATTAAATTATATATATATTTTTTTGTTTAACTTATAATAATGGCATCTAAGTGTAGTAGTGATACAAAGAAGAGCTTCAAATTATGTATATTCACTCTACTATTGTACGGTATTTTAGGCCTAGCTCTATTGCACACTTAATACATTGTGGTTGTGGTGAGATCAGTGATACAATTGATCAAAATTTCATTAATATTTAACTAAAGAGTAAAAAGTAGTAAAAACTATTACAAGCCCGTGTTTGTTGCCCGACATCATCACCGATGCCTGGTGGCGAGCTGTATGTTAAAAAGTCTTCGCGCTAAGAAAAATGAAAAGCCTATCCCAACACCCGCCCGCGTTTTCGTCACTCCGCCTTGAAAATTTGTAATCGACATGAAACAGTTTGCGTGCAGCATACTGGTTTCGCTTGCTAGAGCGATAGAAAAAGGGGGAGGACAGAGAGTGAGAGAACAATAAAACCAATGATTTTTATGAATCTAAAAATAAACTAATGCATTGTATTGTATCCTAGTCGCTTAGTAACCGAGGTTTGAAGGCTATTGCGGAGAAATCTTTACTGTATTTTACCAGCCACTGCGTTAGGCTAGAGAATGTAACTACGATTCAAATAACCATTGGGAGAAGGGGAAGTGGGGTAGAACGATACTGAAAGTGAAAACTTAGAATGATAGAATTAATATTATTACAATATATCAAATCCTCCATAGTCCTCACAAGAACTTAGATGAATCTTAGAGATAGAGTGTATTAATATTATGGTTCAGAAAAAGAAAACCCAAAATGCATAGAAAAAAGAAAAAATGTTAACGACACTAAAGACTGACATAAAACTTATATAGACAGATAGAGCTTAGTCTTCTTGTCAATAATATGTTTCTATATCAAAATTCGCTCAATAAATAACTAAGATATTGTAGAAATATTATATATGTTAGTACAGTGTGACAAACGGACGATCGTCCTTGCTTATTTTATTGGTAACATTTGGGGACGCAATTTTGAAAAAGAGGCATAGGAGTGATTCAATTTGATTGGTTAACACTAGGAGGAAGGGAGAGGCAGAATTGGTAGCCCAAAACTAAAAATATTTTTGCATTGGCATAGCTAAGGCAAAGAATGAACCAGAGTTGGGGCACTGTACGAAGGATGGCCACCGACCGTGCAAAGTGGAATCAATTTGTTGTTGCCCTACAAGACGCCACTAGGCGTGATGGCCACTGACTGCTTTGACGGTCGGTGGTTAAGGATCGAAGAAGAAGAAGAAGATAGCTAAGGCAGACTGACCAATGTACTACGAGACACATAGTATGTTTGGGGTTTTGTTTTTGAAAACTAAATTCAAAATTTGGTAGTCGCCTATTTCATTGACCAGCCCAAATTGATATTAGCAAAAGCTTACAAGGCTCTTGGCCATTTGAATAGAAATTTTCTGTACTAAAGTACGATGAGAACAGAAGTGTTGATTGTAAAATAAATACTAATCTAACAGTCTGGACAGAGGCAGAGAAACTTAGGCCATATTTGCCAGTCATCGTCACTTGTGTTATATTTCATTGAAATTTGTGGTAAGAATGATTTATTTATTAATATGCCTTATTAAAACTGCAAAAAGCTAGATTCTGCTATTGGGAAAAGTGAAGGACATGCCGGGAGCAAGAATTATTGAGTCCTCATATTGAATTGTGTTTGAATGTTGCATATTGATTATTATTATTATTATTATTATTACATCAGAATATGTTAGCAAGCCTCTGTGTTCCATGAACACTCATCAACATGCCTAGACAGTTTATAGTTAGGAAAAGAAGAGAAAATCATACAGAAGGAGATGTGTTTACTCCACTTTATTGTATTGAAGAAAACTATGTAAAATTACAGTGGCGTATCCGCCATATGGACCTGAGGTGTGGTCACAGTAAGGGGAAGTCATATGAGTTAGGGGCTGGTGCACTTGTATGCACACGAGGCTGACCCCATCCCATCATGTATACATAGTTAATGGAAGTCTAAATCAGATATGAAAAGGCCAGGGTGTCTTTTTATTGCAGGGTTTTATTTCCTGTTACCAGACGGTGACAGGAAACCTGATGAATTTATTTGAAGACAGAAAGTCTCCAGTGAAAGTTTATACTGTCAGCAGTTAGCCAGGAGTTTCTGTGAACTGACATATTCTAGGCAGAGCAGTGTTGGGCGTGTGAATGTTCATAAAGAAAATAAGGTGATGTGCCATTAGCTGAGCCATCTGACAGTTCATCGGAATAAAGTGTTTTTCCCCAAAATTAACTTTAAAGATAAGGGCATGATGACAGTAACAGCTCCTCATATAAATGACTTACACTATTATGTACTAAATAACAGTCTGTGAATACACCTACAGGAGCAATATATTAATATTATTCTTATCGGACAAAGAGTCTAATTTTAGATAATCATTTGTTGTAAAATATATTTTCCTCATTTTCAAAGACCTGTCCAAAAGAGATTGCAGGACAGGCAGATTAAAATTGTACAAAAAAAGAATTAATATTTAAAAAAAACTTAAACCACAGACTTATTAGTTTACTATTAGTGAGTTATAGTATGTTGTTTTGATGTACCATCATTTCATTGCATTCCCTAGACACTAGCCACATCAAACACTACACACTAGAAATAAAATACAGCACCGTGTGAGATCTAGAGAGGTAGCGTTAGGTACCCTGAAACTCATCATCATTTTCATCAACTATTAGATTCAGAGTCTTACATAGCTTGACCCCACACGGTTGACACATACACAGCAATCTTTCTCTCTTTACAACATCTTAACATCTCAAGCAAATTAAACTTGCTACAATGGTGTAAATATGTTATTAGGATTTTATACGCATTTGCAAGTTAGATAAAAAAAAAAGACTAGGTTTTGCTTTTCGGTTGGGGTCTGTGGTAAAATGGGATGTTATAAATATTTATACGGGACTAGTGTACTGACTGAGATCAGCTGTGAAGGTATCTGTATCTAATAATGTGGAGTATTACAGATAACCTTACTTGCTACCACATATATCTATATCTCAGTCAGACCTATTCTGAAATATTGTGATGACTACGTTGAATGTCTAGGGTTATGAAAATGATGAAGTGTAAGTCACAACAACAACAGACAGATAAACAATTTAGTTTATTTCACAGTACTTTACAACACTGTGACAATCACACACAAGTAACACTCTATAAGACTATCTTAAAAGAGTCAGTTTGAAAAGTCAAATATATATATATGTATTAATTTCTTTACATAGAGATATCCTGATTCAACTACACAGTGAACCAGGAATCACAATCAATATTCTTACAAGTAGTATGTACACAGTTTATCAATTTACTCTTGTTATTGACATATTTTATTATTCTTATCTTATGTGTGTAAGTTGTGAGGTAGTAATATGAGTTAATACTGGTTTTGTTTTTCAAGCTAGAGTGTTGTTTGTCATCATGACTTCAAGTGTCTTATCATTGGGAAAAGTTCACAGTTCCTGTCAATTTAAACAGTTTATATTCCCTCTTTATTTACTGTCAATTTTAGAGGGGGGGGGGGGGGCACATAATGTTGAGCTCCATGGCCACACTTTCTTAACTTTCGTGATGACTGCAGTAAAAGACTCCTCTGCTCGATTACTTCAATGAGTTCTGGAGCCACCTCACTGGTCGCTATCTGGACCCAGTAGTATGCTGTCAGCCTCAGGATTCAGTAACTCAGGCCAAATGCTGCCTCAATGACTTTTGACCACCGTCCCTGAAACAAGAAGGTTGTACCTCCTATTTCAAAACTAAGTCATAATCCATTTCCACAATGAGCACAATACATAACAAACACTTGTGTTCAGTGCTGTAGGCCACTGCTAGCTTCATCTGAAACAAATTACACCAGTATACTCCTTCCTAATGGTTACTACGCCTCTGCCATTCCAGCATTATTTCTTCCTAGTCCATAAGATAGGTGTCAGTGTACTGTTTGGCAATCCCATGCAGTTTTACTTTTTTCCGACACCTCCTATTCAGGTTGGAGCAATATTTAGGCTTTTCTCAAGTTGGCCACTGAACTACACACATATATATATAGACATAAATCATCAATTCACATTCAATTTTCATTAAAAAGATATCAAATATTTCAGCTTACCACAATTCAATGGAAATAATAAACAGTTTCGTTGACTGGCAATGAATAGGCACAAATTCCGATCTGCCTCTTGTCCCAGGCTTTTATTTTAGAAAAAAATATGCACTGGTGCTCAACGCACTGTTCTTAGTAGGTTTATTACAAGATGTGGCAAGGAACAGACGCTCTGAACTGACTATATTGGCAGATCTAACCAATCATGCCATGTCTACACATCTTTTCAAAAAAGTACCCCTTCTATTCGTTTCCCATAACAACAAAAAACTAGTATTTGCAGTCCAACTAATCGTGTTTAGTCTTACATCTCATTCCCGCCAATCAAATAGGAGTTAACATGGTAGGCTATTTCCGTAACGTAATGTTTTTCAAACACGTTATAAAAAAAAATTTTATGAGCAGAAATGATTTCATGCTGTCAGGCACCCCCACTATTGTATTTTGGCCATAATTATTTTATTAACAGACTAAAGGCGTAACACATAACATATTCTTGGCTAGCAAGTCCTGCCGTACAATAATATATAAGTTAAAGCGAGCTACATGGTGGCGTTCAAAATATGTGTTTTCCAAAGATAGTCGTATATTTGTTTTTTACCACGCGTTCACTTCTTTGTCATAGGGTGTCTTCTGTACTTTCAGGAGCTTAGATGTAATTCAGTAGAATTTCATATTTCCTAATAAGCATTTTTCATGTTTTTAAACCTGATTCTTGTAGTAGTAGTAGTGTTTTTCTGACACTGTTTATTTGAAAAAAAGTTAGTGCTGGCCTTACACGTGGGATTGGCGTTACTATTAATCGCGCGACGCGTGTAGTGTTGCATGCTTCCTGCCTTCAGTCGTCCCTCTCTCTCTCTCTCCTACTTTCATCTGTCTTTTAGTTACGCCGTGTATAAAATGGAATGAATGAAATATTAAATCTAGGTCATTGATCAGCTTGCGTATCTCAAGGTTTTTCTTAGAAAGGCAGTACACGTTTCATTGAAGAAAGCGTGTAGTGATACAGTAGGCTTTTACTATCAACGTGAAAGCGTTACAATTTGCAGACGAAGTAGAAAACAAGGGGGATTTCGAGTACAGTCATTGTGACAGCACTGTTCTTTACCATTCTTCTTTCCTTTTATTAAATTTATTTGTTAGGCTTTACATTTACGTTTTAATTTATATATGTGGATTAGAATATTTCACGACATCTCCCCTCTTAAAACAGACATCTTATGTCAGTCCTTTATTCTATATACACATAGATAAATGTAAGTCAACTTGACTTTACTCTGCTGTTGTGCTATCATGGTTTTATGTAGTTGGGTCCATTCAGAGTAGGCACTACTCATGAAATCTGCCTCAGACCTCTACAACCAATAATATTTTTCGGTTATGTTACTGAACAGCCGCAAGTGTGACTGCTTGTCTTAATGCTGCTTCACAACCCGTATTCACCATTTCTCTTCTCTGAGTCTGCGCAATGACATGTCCAGAGAACATTAGATTTCCTCAAAATGTACGTTATGAGGAGATAACATATACCTGGTGATAGCAGAGTTTTCGTAGGGGATCCCATAATCTTCTTATTAGCCTGTATGAAACATTCGGAATATCCTCAATCAAAGAGGCAACTCAGGGATTCATTACGTTCCTCCGAAATGTTTACATCCAACAATTTTGTCTGATCTCAGGTTTTACTGGAATCTGATAGTATCCTTTACTCAGATCCACTTTTGAGAAATATTTAGCTTTATTTAGCCTGGCAAACAGCTGATTTGTATCCGGCAATGGATCCACCTGTCCTTCTGTAATAGCATTCAGTCTCCTGTAATCTATACAGAGTCTATGTTCTCCAGAGGGCTTCCTTAAGAGTACAACACCGGAACTATACGAAGATTCACTGTGTGAAATAATTCCTTCCTTCAACAAATAGTCTATCTCTTCCTTCAAAGCTTTCTCCTTAGCAAAAGGAATCGAATATGGTTTCATACAGACAGGTGTGGGGTCTATCAGTTTCATATCATATTCCAATAGGTTTGTATGCCCTGGTCGGTCTGTTAACACCTCTGCATGATTATCTAGAACCTGTTGCACTCTCTCTTTCTGAGTTTTCGTTAAATGTGTACTGATTTTCACCTGTGCTGCTGTCTCACAGGGGTGTAATGGATATTCAAATGATGAAAGTGGTTCCTTTTTCATCTCCATGGCGATGGACAAGGTCAACAAGTGTGTCTCTTCCTGATGTTCTCTTTCCAAATATTTCTTCAGGAGATTCACATGATAGATTTTTTCTTTCCCCTTCTTATCTATCTTATAATTTGTTCTAGACACCTTCTCTAGAACTGTATATGGACCTTGCCATCCAATTTGTAACTTATTCTGACTCCCGGGGAGAAGAAGCAGTACCTTCTCTCCCACAGCCAAATCTCTGTCTTTCGCCTTCCTGTTATAATAGGCAGCATGTTTCTTCCTGGCTTGTTTCAAATTTTCATTGGCAAGTTTCCAGCCAGTTTTTAAACGAGTGGTCAGCTCATTCACATATTGGTATGAGGATGTAATATTTTCCTCTGCCTTTTCATCAGTCCACGTTCTTAACAGAGCTACATATGGACCTTTAATTGTGTGGACCTATTTGTCCATGCACCGGTATGGTCTCTTCCACTCGAAGCTCTATAGTGATGATTTTTCTTCCCAGAATTATCATGCACAAAACGACCGCTACCAATTTTTCTTTTCTTGGGGCTTTCTCCCCACTTAAAATTCTTGATGAGAGATTTCCTCTCTACATCTTCTTCCTCCAGTTTGTTTAAGTCCGATTGAGGGATTTTCGGCTTATCCTGGGGTAAGACATCTTTTTGCACTCTCCGCATAGTGGCCATTGTAAAACAGTTAAGTGAAGCTTGTCCGTGAAAAGGGGCTTCCCATTCCATTTGGTCCACTTTATCAAATTTATATTTCTTTTTATTATCAGGCCTAATTTTGCCCCGTGGCGTGTCCAGGTCCTGATCCATGTTCCCACTTGTGGGTGTTCCCTCATGTGCTATGCTACACCTTTCTACAAAATTCTCAATGTCCCATCTTGCTTTGGGCCAATAATAATTGTGAGCCACCTTTTGAATGATGGTACCTATCTTCTCATGGTCCCCATCTGGTTTCACATATAGGCTCCTTATTAAGTCTGCCCTATATCTTTTAGGAAGTACCAGCTGTCCGTGACCTTTGGATCTAGCTCCAGTCTTCCTATACATCAACTTGTTTTTCATGTAAAAATCTCCCTTGCCTGGAGTTGTATGACAAGTTGACAATTTCCTGAAACAAGGCTTGAGGGTTTTATCCCCAGCCTGTGCCTTCCTCATCTCTTCTGGAGTGGTATCCAACATAATATCCTCCTCCTGTCTTGAGGTCGACCTGACCTGAAGGGTGGCCATATACACAGGTTTCCTTCTGCAACGGTCAGTGTCATGATTGTTCATCTGACAATTCTTACACCACCTTTTTCCTTGGTTGAAAGATTTTCTTTCATCATATTTCCTTTCATCGAATTGTGGGATTTTATTTTTATTGTCATACCGTGGCCTATCAAACTGGTGCTTACCTTTATTTTGATCCCTAGGATCAAATTTATTAAAGTTCTGTGGTGCCCTAAATTTATCCACTTGTTTCTTTTTATTACCTGTTACCTCTGCTTGAGCTGCTTGATACCTTTCAGCAACATTTAGCAACTCACCCAGCCTCTCTGCACCTTGTTCCATGAGAAACTTTCTCAGGTCTGGAGCCATGGACTCTCTTAATTGTTCTATAAGGACCATTTCCTTAAGATCTTGGGTTTTCCCCAGAGAAGTCCATTTCTCCAAGTATGTCTCTATTCGTGCAGAGAACTGGTGATAGGTTTCACCTGACAGTAGTTTAGCATTCCTAAATTTTTTCCTATAAAATTCTGCGTTCTTTTCATATCTTAACAAAAGAGCCTGCTTTAGCATGTCATAATTTTCCTGATCACCTCTGCTCATTTTGGCAAAAACTTCATAAGCTGCCCCACGAAGTCCTTGAGATAACTTTAAGCTCCACCTTTCTCTCTCTAACCCATACGTGGTAGCTAATAGTTCATACCTATTTAGATAGCTCTCTATATCATCGTCTTTCTCAACAAAATGATCTAAATGAAAATTCATAGCTGAGGTTGAGGCTCCCTGGCTAGCAGTGGCATCAGAGGCAAAGGGACTGGCACCATTTTCAGGAGCATGGCCTTGAAACTCAAACTCCCTTAGTCGTAACTCATGTTCCCTTTGTAATCTCTTCTCCTCCTTTTCTGCTTCCCTCTCTGCAGTCAATCTTCTTTCTTCTGCTTCCCTTTCTGCAGCTAATTTCTTCTCTTCTCTTTCTGCAGCCAATCTTTTGTCTTCTCTTTCTGCCTCCAATTTCTTAGCCTCTTTGTCAGCCTCAATCTGCAACCTCTTAGTCTCAGCCTCTAATTTTCTTTCGGCCTCTTTTTCTAATCTTCTTTCTTCCCGTTCAATATATTTGTCACATTCAGCAGTGACATAAGCAATCATAATTTGCCCGTCCATTCCTAACTCTTTCGCAGTCTGTACAGCAGCAGATCGAAATTTGGCCAGGTCCGCCATTTTCTAACAGATAAATGTAAACAATTTCTAACTAAACAATATACTCTGTAATTAATTATGTAATTACAACACAGGCACTGAGAGCTCAACCTTATTTAATTCCACCCAAGGATACCTTTTAATTCTTATAATTCCCAATATATATAACAGGAGAAAGTTCAATATCCCGGAGCGGACCCCAATATATGTGGTGAAGTGGGATGTTATAAATATTTATAGGGGACTTAGTGTACTGACTGAGATCAGCTGTGAAGGTATCTATATCTATTAAGAGTAGTGTATTA
This sequence comes from Oreohelix idahoensis, assembly GCA_024509875.1. NCBI lineage: Eukaryota > Metazoa > Mollusca > Gastropoda > Stylommatophora > Oreohelicidae > Oreohelix > Oreohelix idahoensis. The sequence goes on along the minus strand of JAMPIV010019800.1, from coordinate 552,621 downwards.
TAGATAACCTTACTTGCTACCACATATATCTATATCTCAGTCAGAATTATTCTGGAATAGTGTGATGCTACGTTATGTGTCTAGGGTATGTGTATGATGAAGTGTAAGTCACAACAACAACAGACAGATAAACAATTTAATTTATTTCACAGTACTTTACAACACTGTGACACTCACACACAAGTAACACTCTATAAGACTATCTTAAAAGAGTCAGTTTGAAAAGTCAAATATATATATATATATGTATTAATTTCTTTACATAGAGATATCCTGATTCAACTACACAGTGAACCAGGAATCACAATCAATATTCTTACAAGTAGTATGTACACAGTTTATCAATTTACTCTTGTTATTGACATATTTTATTATTCTTATCTTATGTGTGTAAGTTGTGAGGTAGTAATATGAGTTAATACTGGTTTTGTTTTTCAAGCTAGAGTGTTGTTTGTCATCATGACTTCAAGTGTCTTATCATTGGGAAAAGTTCACAGTTCCTGTCAATTTAAACAGTTTATATTCCCTCTTTATTTACTGTCAATTTTAGAGGGGGGGGGGGGGGCCACATAATGTTGAGCTCCATGGCCACACTTTCTTAACTTTCGTGATGACTGCAGTAAAAGACTCCTCTGCTCGATTACTTCAATGAGTTCTGGAGCCACCTCACTGGTCGCTATCTGGACCCAGTAGTATGCTGTCAGCCTCAGGATTCAGTAACTCAGGCCAAATGCTGCCTCAATGACTTTTGACCACCGTCCCTGAAACAAGAAGGTTGTACCTCCTATTTCAAAACTAAGTCATAATCCATTTCCACAATGAGCACAATACATAACAAACACTTGTGTTCAGTGCTGTAGGCCACTGCTAGCTTCATCTGAAACAAATTACACCAGTATACTCCTTCCTAATGGTTACTACGCCTCTGCCATTCCAGCATTATTTCTTCCTAGTCCATAAGATAGGTGTCAGTGTACTGTTTGGCAATCCCATGCAGTTTTACTTTTTTCCGACACCTCCTATTCAGGTTGGAGCAATATTTAGGCTTTTCTCAAGTTGGCCACTGAACTACACACATATATATAGACATAAATCATCAATTCACATTCAATTTTCATTAAAAAGATATCAAATATTTCAGCTTACCACAATTCAATGGAAATAATAAACAGTTTCGTTGACTGGCAATGAATAGGCACAAATTCCGATCTGCCTCTTGTCCCAGGCTTTTATTTTAGAAAAAAATATGCACTGGTGCTCAACGCACTGTTCTTAGTAGGTTTATTACAAGATGTGGCAAGGAACAGACGCTCTGAACTGACTATATTGGCAGATCTAACCAATCATGCCATGTCTACACATCTTTTCAAAAAAGTACCCCTTCTATTCGTTTCCCATAACAACAAAAAACTAGTATTTGCAGTCCAACTAATCGTGTTTAGTCTTACATCTCATTCCCGCCAATCAAATAGGAGTTAACATGGTAGGCTATTTCCGTAACGTAATGTTTTTCAACCACGTTATAAAAAAAAATTTTATGAGCAGAAATGATTTCATGCTGTCAGGCACCCCCACTATTGTATTTTGGCCATAATTATTTTATTAACAGACTAAAGGCGTAACACATAACATATTCTTGGCTAGCAAGTCCTGCCGTACAATAATATATAAGTTAAAGCGAGCTACATGGTGGCGTTCAAAATATGTGTTTTCCAAAGATAGTCGTATATTTGTTTTTTTACCACGCGTTCACTTCTTTGTCATAGGGTGTCTTCTGTACTTTCAGGAGCTTAGATGTAATTCAGTAGAATTTCATATTTCCTAATAAGCATTTTTCATGTTTTAAAACCTGATTCTTGTAGTAGTAGTAGTGTTTTTCTGACACTGTTTATTTGAAAAAAAGTTAGTGCTGGCCTTACACGTGGGATTGGCGTTACTATTAATCGCGCGACGCGTGTAGTGTTGCATGCTTCCTGCCTTCAGTCGTCCCTCTCTCTCCTACTTTCATCTGTCTTTTAGTTACGCCGTGTATAAAATGGAATGAATGAAATATTAAATCTAGGTCATTGATCAGCTTGCGTATCTCAAGGTTTTTCTTAGAAAGGCAGTACACGTTTCATTGAAGAAAGCGTGTAGTGATACAGTAGGCTTTTACTATCAACGTGAAAGCGTTACAATTTGCAGACGAAGTAGAAAACAAGGGGGATTTCGAGTACAGTCATTGTGACAGCACTGTTCTTTACCATTCTTCTTTCCTTTTATTAAATTTATTTGTTAGGCTTTACATTTACGTTTTAATTTATATATGGTGATTAGAATATTTCACGACAGGGTCTAGAACCTAACCCTCCGTATGAGCAGTATGTAAGCCTAGCAACACAAAAACCCGAATATACATTGAAAACCCGTTAAAAAAGCACGCAGGCATTTCAATCTCTCCGTATTTAATTGATGATTGACATAGGTCATGATAAATTTGTCTTAAAAAAATCCAATGAAGTTGAAATGAAATGGGAAGAAATGAAATAATCACAGAAGAATTAGTACCGTCATCAGGAATGCAACATAATGCAAAAGTCTTCAGAGTCATGACAGAACTAAAGAGCAGTTGTTCTTTTTTCCCACACACCATTCACACATCGCCGCGTAATTTCATTCCACACAGTCTTGATTAGCTACAGTGCATCTTTAATAGCGAATGCCTTCCAAAAATCTGTCAAAGAAACAATAAAACTGGCAAAATCTTGCTCTCGCTCCCGCTGGAGCGCGGATCAAATGCGTACTGTAGAAATGTCTAAATATCGGCTCGCGTAACTTCTAGTATGGCTCATAAATAAAACAAAAATGAAACACGCGTAAAATTTACCCGTAGAAGTACCCGTGTATGTATATATATGTATATTTGTATGTGTGTGTGTGATTTTTGTGCAGGGGTTCCCTGAGACCGGAATATTATTTCAAAGGTTCATCCAGCATAGAAAGGTTGAGAAAGGCTGCAATACATGGAAACCCTTATCAGACAATATCAGTTTATCTAGCTTAAACTAGAGGTTTCTTTCTCCCTCCTCCCCTTTTTCGTCTTACTTACTTACTTATTGGTTCCTCTTCTACCCATCAACTACAAGTTGTTTCTGCGTAGAATAGTAACCTAGTTATGTTGACTTAACAAATGACACGAGGGACTACCAGATGGCCCAGGATGAATTAAAAGACTGTGTCTGTGACTGCCGACTGTCATTTATTAACTTTTGGCACTGAAAGTTTCTTTTGATGAAGTTAATGTTAGAACTTATGTCTGCAAATCGCCAACTCGTCTACAAAGTAAGACTTTAATTCCCCAAGATGCTCTACAGGAAGGTTTTTTAAAAAAAAATTATTTCTTCTATTGTCATATTATTTTTTTTTTGCTTTCTACATGGCCTTCTTCTTCGTCTTTTTCTTCTTTCTTATCTTGTTTCTCCCCTTACTTTTGTACGTTCTTCTTTGATTATTTTTCTACGGTTTCTTTATTCCCCCTCCCCTTTTTCGTCTTACTTACTTACTTATTCGTTCCTCTTCTACCCTGGCATATGTGGTTTGCCAGAGAGAGCGCTATTCTTCCTCCTGACCTAGTTAGAATCTAGTCCTTGGTCCTTCAGACATTGTTTAAAAGAATGTCCTCCAAGCAAACTCTGGGTCGTGCTGGACATCTAGATCCTTGGCTCTCGGTTTCCTTTATTGTCGTGGTAACCGATCTTCTTCCATTCGGCAGACATGGCTAAAACATCGTAAATGGGACTGTTTTACATGAGTCTGCAGGGGTTAGGTTTTGAGACCATGACGTATCGCGTGGTTGCGTACCATGCCTCTTCTTGTTCCTCCAACTATCGCATTTTCCCGCTCTCCTTGACCAAGGTTATCTTATCATATCTTGTCACTCCCTTATAGTATTTGACTTGTTTTTGACGCAACATTGACTTCAAAGTTGTTTGCGTACTACATTACGTAACAGGCTCCTGCAGACAGAAACGGTATCTGTAAGTAACGGGCCGGGTTGACCCCTAATAAAATCAGTCACTTATTTGCAGTTGGTTTGGTATTTGAGATGCTAAGATAGACTGCTCCTGATTGGATCTCTCCTCAACGAAGCGACATGGGTGTGCGAGTAAAAAGGTCACGTTTAACCTACCGCTTCGTAAGACTACGTCACTGACTTCCAATTTTGTCAAGGAGAGATCACAGACAAGCAAAATAAGAGCTCATAACCAGGAAACCCTCTAGGACCGGCCACAGGATAAGGAGTTACTTTTAAAAATTAGAGAGCGTAAAACTCCTATAATAATACTGAAAGCCTAAGCCTTGGGACCCTCCTCAAGTGGAAATAGTAGAAAGATTCAGTACACTGTAACTTCATCTATCTGAGGGATTACTGCATCATAAACTAGTTGCAGTAAATTACAGCAATTTTGCGCATCAAGCCTGTGTATTAATTCGCCCCATACTGTTGTAATATGTACATTTTATCATTATATATTTGCCTTTTTACATGTGCAATTTACTTATGGATGTACAGTTGCATTTGAGGCTGGCAACCTCATCACTGTAAACAACTTGACCCATGAACCACCACTGCAAGAGCTGGTGGCTGCTTTCTGCAGGTTTCCTCACAAGGAACCAACAGCAGAAGTGGCCCCAGGCTCCATAGAGAGTGGATGATGACATTATGGTATCCCTTATTTATTACACTAACACTTGAGTACATTATATATATATATATATATATATATATATATATATATATATATATATTATATATATATTATATATATATATATATATATATCAATTGTCGTCTTCCGCTGTCCAAAAGCACTTTCATCTTATTCACTTGAGTTAAAATTAACGCTCAGGAAGGGTAAAACGTCTGAGGAAGATGAAGAGGTGGATGGAAGAAGAGGTCGTCTCATGTTCAAATAAAGAGACCCAGTACTTAAAAAGTGGCATTTGTTTATCTCCTACTTTGTGGCACAAGTTGCCAGCAGTCGATGCTAGACACCACTATCAGATGGGTCATGAAGACGCTTGACAACTTTTGTAGTTACCCCAGCTTTACTGCATGGGACGTGCTAGAGCCGCCGGATTTGATGATTGATGGACCAGCCCAAGGCACCTATGGAAATCAACAGCGACTGAATCAGGCGTCAACCGGCAGTTAAGTATTGTAACAGCATAGTCAATGGACACTTACAATTTAGTATTCTGGAAAATATCCACATACAACTAAGATAAACCAATGAGGAAAAAAATCATTGCTTCGTGTTTTATAAAGAACTCTTTTTAAAACAAATCTTGTTAAACTATAAGTGTTTATTAAACCTGTTTATCTGTAACTGTAAATCTATAGTTGGATTAATCACTATTGAGTGAATTGTATGTAAGCACCCCTATGACTCATACTGTTTTAAGTACATACAAATCTATTTTTTTTTTTATCTTAACCAGCGGCACTTGGGCTTTCAGCCCTTCGGCCCAATGACATGTCATTGCGAGGCTGGGGAACCTGAGGACTTTCCTTCCACCCCGGTCAGGAGCTTCGCTCCTTCCCATCCACAGAGGGTTTATCACAGGAGCCGTTCAGGTTATTCAGTCAAATTTCCGGCCGTAAACATTTCTTCAAACGCTGACGCCCGGGTTTGAACCATGAACACCTGGTCGCCAGTACAACGCCGTAGCCATTACACCAGCGCGGCTCCCACAGATCTATTAAATTAATAGTTGCTGATTCAGCTGGGGGCTCAGAAACACCAGTCAATATATTACCTCACAGAAGGATGAGAGAATATAATAAGTTCATGACAGCTTAGATGATCTTGCTTGTTATGCTTGCTTTTCTTTAAACTCCAGTGAGGCTCCCGAAATTAAAAGCATCATTATTCTTTTTATATCTCTGCCAAGAGTAATCTTGAGCGAATGTTGATACCATAGAATCCCCTCATCATTATACTCTTAGTTTGGTCATTGTTTGAAGAAAGAAAGAAAAAAAAAAGACTGCTGCTCTTTCTGGCATGTTGTAAGATGCTACTAATAAGATGATGTGCATGATGGAACTGGCGACCTCAACATGTAAATCTCATTGCTACTGTAATCACCATTTATAGAGCACATGAATGCGTGGGTGAAAGTATCCTACACAGGAACCAGTTGCAATATTGGCTCCATGCTCCAAAAGTAAAAGAGAGAACAAGAAATTACTGAAGTTTAGATAGTCTTCGACTAACGATGCATCTGACTTACGACGTATGTGACTTACGACGTACGTGACTTATGACGAATGCGACTTATGACGTATGCGACTTACGACGTATGCGACTTACGACGTATGCGACTTACGACGGCAAAATAAATAAATTAATTAAAAATTAAAATTTTTAATGGGGAAAATGTTGAGAATTTTTCTCCCACAATTGTCAACATAAGTCATTTTATATTTCATGTCCTAAGCAGCATGTATGCCTTGGGATAATGTAAACATACTCAGAGATATATGTATACATAAATATATATATTACAGTATCTACTTTCAGTGCACTAATTATTATGCTGAAGTATTACTCCTGTCGCTTAATGTATTCTTTTCAGGTTATCTATTTGAAGATATATGCAGTATTGCATAGAAATAGTCTTAATTTTTCATTAAGGTAATATCGTAGGAGAGTGAAATGTTAGAGATTTCACTACTCTAGGTCCAGCTTCGGGGGGTGGGGGGACCAGTTCGCTTTCTCGTTGCCATTTTCTTTCCTAACTCACAAGAAGAGGCAGGTACCCATTTACAGCTAGGTAGACTGGAGCGTGTCGATACCGAGAATCGAAGCTGGCACTTTTGCCGCGAGAGATCAGCGGTCTAACCACTATCAGACGTTCAGTTTTTCGTTACAGGAGTTAAAATTCACATTTTGGCTTTGACCACTGTGTGAACTTAGGACAGACTCCCGTGACCTTAATTGTAGTCCTAATTACACTTTTTTCGTATAAAGTGGGCATTATCATTATGTTTGATTATTCGAACTATTTGATTAACTAAACCAAACTTGGTCCCAATTAATTTGGATAATCGACGCTCTAATATAATTACTTTTTTTTCCTTTCCCCTCCGTCACCTTACATCTACGAAAACATCATGATCTACCGGTAAATCGTGATTGACCTGCTGCCGGACCTGTTGCAGAGTGAGTGACCTGGTCGTGTTTCATTATCACTATTAACCTCCGCCATAGAGTATAGGCCTTCAACAAATCTATGGAGGGTTGGACATGGGGCCGGCTACCCTATCCGCTATAAACGGCAAGAAAAATAATAATTCTGTATATAAAATCCCAGCTTTTTCTGTCAGTACGTACCGCTAAGGGATGCAACTTTGGTTAAAAGTTAAACATTAATTGTATTGCCTCCCTTATATGTACTCTCCCGAAAATAGTAACACTTACCAAAGAAGAATGCGCAAATGACGATGTGCACAAAAATATTTATAGAATGTGTGATCTCGTATACACACATTGTGATCCTCGCTGCTGCTACGTAGTTCGTGTACCGTGGTGATGTACAGTGGTTTTTTTAAAAATACTTTTGAATAAGTAAAATTAAAGTTAGGTATTGGTGCTTTTGAATTTAATTCTCGTCTTATGACGGGCTTTTACACTAGTAATTATTGTAAATAATTATTATTATATAATAAAAACTTCAGCGAATTTGAAAAAAAAAAAGGAATCACAACATGTGAAATGAATGGTATTTAACTCGTATTTATTTTCATCTTACATTTTAAAATTATATTACACTTTTACAACCATTGTCTCTGCTTTACAAAAACACGCACGTATAACCTTTGAAAAGAACAAGTCAGATCGTATCTTCTCTAACCATTCGTTGAAAAGTAGCTCTACAGAACGAACGAACGAACGAACTTTATTTTCAAAGGGTTTAGAATTGGGCACGGAGGCCCATCTGACATTGCCTCAAACCGACAACTGCTTTCTGTGAAAACATTCAATTAGACGTCTGAGAGTGTACGAAGAAGAAGAATCTTATCGTAAGTCAGTTTTGCGCAAGTCTGTTTGTGTATGAGGTCTATTGTACTTCCTGAGACAGGATGGGAGTTAGCAATTTTCCTATGACAACTTTACTCTTCTAGACAAAATGGAGGTTGATAAAGTGTGCATGAGAGCTTCTCTCAATGACAAATTCTAAGTCACTCATATCTCCTAATGGATCCGTTATCTAGTATTCCTCCATATCTGCACAGCTAGCGCAACAAAATTAGGAATGTATTTGTTTACATTTCCAGGCGATCCAGACCACCGTCACACTAAAGATATCCAGGAGAGGATCCGTTAAAATTGAAAGATAAGAACAAAATTGTGACGCCTAGATGCATTGTTGCTAAACAACAGAAGAACAATAATTCTGAGCTGAAGATATTCAAAATTCGTTTCTATTTAAAAAAAAATGAAAATTCAGCAATTTAATTTTCCAGTAAGTTTAGAAGCGCTGCTGGTAGTATACGTATGTTTCCCAAAGAATTCAACGTAAGGTAGATTCCATTTAGTTTTTCATTCAGTTTAGGCAGCGCTGCTAATAGTAAACGTATATTTACCAAATAACTCAGCGATAGATAGATTCCTTTAACTTTGTGTGTACACGATTTCCCTACACTTAGCAATTTTAAGTTTCCACGTTGGTAAATTAGAGCATTAACACTGTCACAATGCAGAATATTTGCTCCGCCTACATCCAAGGAGTTTCTATGGAGACCATGAAAGAACAGGTTCACTGCTTCATCAGAGGTGATTAATATGAGGTTGTGCCAGAGACTAACCACCTCGTTACTTATGACTGAAGTTAAGCATGTTTTAATTTAAAACATGTCGATAATTGTATTAAAAAGGAAAGTGATCATCTACCTTGCGTAGTCCTCATTGCCAAGGGGAAGGCAAACAGACACAGGAGGCCTAAACACACTTTTAAGTACCCTGCAGACTCACATGACTGTAACAGTCCTCTACATATATTGCGTCAAAATGCCAGGAAAAAGACAACTAGAACACCTTTCACCCAACCAACCTGATGGAACGAGGATGTAGAAAAAGCATGGATAGAAAAGGAAAGAGCGATGAAAGAATGGATGAAAGCACGAAAGAGAAATACATTGAATAATGAGGGGGTTGAAGAGACGAAGGAGAAAAAACAGAATATATAAATTAAAAAATAATATGGTATGAAATCAGTTTTACAAGTAAACGATACACATGAGACAAGGGATGTTTCGGGTTTTACCCTTCGTCAGCCACAGTTACGAACAGGTGACAAGGACAAGAACTACATATAGGTACTAGAAAGATCTATGATGATGAGGAAAACGTCAAATGAGCGATACAAGCAGATGAAACCTCGGTGATGGGCGAAACGATAACAGTAATAATGCAAGAAAATCGTGAAACCAGAAAGACATGTCGAAACAAGAAAGTAAATAATCAACGAAACGAAGACAGAAATGAACAACAATATTAAAATGCGTAAAAAATCACTTAGCTGGATCGAGGAAAAGAACATTCAAAATGGCTGAAAAAATAAGGCGTCATGCGGAAGTGACGTAGGAGCTAGTGACGGCTAAGAACATATAATAGAGGAAACGAAACAAACCAAAACAAAAACAAGGATAGATAGGAAAAGAACGACAGAAGCCACCAGAATTATGCAAAATGATGCTGGACATTCATCCCAGCAGGAGCTAAAACGCCCATTTGAAAAATGAGACGATTCTCCAACGAAAAGCGAGTTCGGTCATCGCCGATACATGAACGGAGGGCAGTGACATGAATGTCAGAGTTACCTGAATGGTCAGGGCTGTTGAAGTGAAGGGCCACTGGTAAATGTTTGCCGTGATGGACGTCATTCAAGTGCTTTCAAAACCTGTCTGCCAAACGTCTGCCAGTTTCACCAATATAGGTCATGCCACACCTCTTGCAGATGATAGCATAAATCAGGTTTCTGGATTCGCACGTGAAAGATTAACCAATGGCAAATTTGCCATTCGGAAAGGAGACTGGCTGCGTTTGGAGTACAAAAGGACAGGTCTTACATATGCGGCGTTGGCACGGTTTAGTACCAAAGTGAGAAGGACTAGTTTGTCTCAAGCGACTATGCACAAGAATATCCCTAAAATTCGTATCCTTACGATATGCCAACAAAGGGGTATCACGAAACAACTCTCTGGTATCAGGATCGGAGTGGAGAATAGGCAGATAACGGAACAGAATTTTTTTCACCGCCAAACAGTGAGGGTGGAAAGTTAAGACAAGTTTAATAGGTTAAAGAACGTCGCAAGGGAAGCCAAGGACCAAGTATGGGAGGCCTTTGTGACACAGGTGGGCACGGAAAAGACCTTACAGAAATTCTTACATCGACGAATGAATGGAAACAATACAAGCCAACCCATACCTAATCTTCTGAGTTCCGCGGGAATAAGTCTGAAGACCGATGAAGAGAAAGGTCGTGCATTATTCAGTCGGTATATCACTCAGACGGATAAAGGTGATAAAGCTGCCCGACAAGAGATTAAGAATCGTGTACTGGAAAATGACATCAGAGGCAAGATACTCGTATATTTTGACCTCATATCTGACGAGGACTTTTTGTATACTTTAAAAGCAAGTAGAAAGACTGCTCCGGGTCCTGATGGTGTACAGTATCAATACATCAAGCAGCTTGATGGCAGAGGTATTACGAATGTAGTGATGGATTTCAACACCAGTATGCAGAATGCTGAGCTGCCGCAGGACTGGCTACATAGCTACATACGGCCACTTCCTAAACCTGGTAAAGACCCAATACTGCTTAGCAGCTATCGAATCATCACATTTGCAGAATGTCTACGGTAAATTACTTGAGAAGATAGTGGCGAGACAATTAGTGAACTACCTTGAAAATGCACACATCCTCCCTGATACCCTGGGCAGTTACAGGCCAATAAAAGTGTCATTGGAAAACGCTGGAACATTTGCGTACGATGTATATGAGGGTTCCCAGGGTAAAAAAGAAGCGGTGGCTGTGGCAATTGACCTAGAGGATGCTTACAGCAGTGTTGACTTTGCAACCTTGATGGACTATGTAAAGGAATGTGGTGTAAACCCATGGCTAACGAGGCGGATAGCAGCTGCCTTAACTGAGAAAGCAATTGCATTTCGCTTGGGAACATGGACATCAGAACCAATGCACATTTGCCCAGGATTACCCCAGGGTTCTCCATTATCACCGGTGCTGTTTAACATCTATACAGCAAAAGTAGCTGCAATCCAACCAACAGGTTTGGGACGAAATTTTGCCGATGACTTGCTCATTTACAGGACTGATTCAGATAGACACGAAATGGTTAAAAGCATAGATGAGACACTTCAAGCAGTTTCTAAATAGTGCAAGGAAACCAGCTCCAATGTCAATCCCAACAAAGCCTGTGTGCTTCGGTGCTCCTTGAACAACTCCATATTGAAAGCAGATCTTCCAGACATTACTTTCAGTGGAAAGAAAATTGAAAGGCAGAACAATTTGAAATACCTTGGAGTAACATTCGATCGTGGGCTATCATATAAGCACCATGTTGATCACGTCATACAGATGTGCAAGAGAGGCCTGGAAGCCCTAAAACCAATAGCTGCAGCGCACCTGGAGCAGAGACTACTGTTTCTTCTGTATCATCAGCTGGTCTCTGTAATCGAGTTTGGCCTGGGAACACGCACGCTGTCAATATCACAATGTGAACGACTGGAACGCATTCAAAACGAAGAGATGCGTATAATCTTGGGCTGCACTTGAGATACCCCTATTGTGATGATGCGGCACATGCTTGGATTGCTGTCAATTTGATCCAGATATACGATGGCCGAGGTAACAGCGTATATGCGTGTAACCACAGACAAAAGGCATCCCCTGCATGGGAACATAGCTGACATCAAAGGAGCGAGAATAAAGAGGGGGATGTCATGGATGGCGCAGGCAGAGGCGACTTAGACAGGTGACCCCAGTTGAAAATATATTCAAGGGAGAAGAGTGGAGTACGTCAGATGAGAGAGCTGGATGAACTACCAGCAAGTCATCATCAGCCTTGGTAGAGGATGCAGAACTTGGGCCAACGGGAGAGCAAGCTGGAAATTGATCAGCTTATAAATGATAATGCTGGGGATGATGATGCCATTGTGTACACTGATGGGTCTGTAATCTGTGGTAATAAATCATGGTAGGGCTTCTCTGCTAGAGTAAAGGGCAGAACCGTCGCTGAACATAGCTGGGCTTACATGATAACAACCTCCAGCATGAGAATGGAGGTAGAGGCAGTTACTGCAGCCTTAAGATGGCTGTCTGAGACTTTATTAAAAAAGGCAGTTATATTATCAGACTCACAATCCATGCTTCGAAAGGTTCAAAATGGCTGGCTTCGACATGAATGGAAAACCTCCATAGAAGCATCGAATCTTCAAAAACTGATATGGATCTACTGTCCTGGTCATGCCGGGGTACGTGGCAATGAAAGAGCTGACAGACTAGCTTCAAGAGCAACCATAAAAGGTGCATTGACCATGGATAAGGACAAAATACTGAGGGCAATTCATGTTCGTCCATTAGAGAATGAAACTGCAATCGATGAATCATCAAGGCTAAGATTGCTGGAATTTGGCATCAAACGTAAGACCAGCAGGAATGGCCGTATGAGAGGACGCATCCGCCGTGTATACAACCAGTACGCAACAGGAACAATTAGCATTCATACCAGTGGCGGTTCCAGGGGGTTGTCATTGGGGGTGCTGCACTGTTCATTCCTTTAAAATACTATACATAACACTCACAAATTGTGACCACCATGTGAAATATCAACCCAGACACAAATGATTAGTGTCTTATCTCATCTAAAATCTGTCAAGAAGTTCTGAAAAGTTATTTTAAAAGTTTACTGCAACTAGGAGTAATCATTGTCAGTCGTAGCAGCTTTCCGAGTCTCAAACTGGTTACACGGACATGTATGCTACTATTTCTCGTGTTTAAAATTGTCATTGTAACTTCCCTTTAATTTGCTCATTGCACTTGAGCTGTGGATGGCTGCAGCTCTGGTTAAAAAATTCAAACCAATCGTAGTTCGCCTCTAGCTGTGTGTATGAGAAGCATTCGCTTATAAGAGGTCAAGGTCACTTGAGCTGTAATCGTTTGCAGCACTTTTCCCCAATACGGTGTTAGATAATTTTTTTTGGGTATTTAACCCTTCCGGTGTAACCTCAATTTTTTGGTCTGTCCGTATTATGTATTATAATGTAGTAGAGACAGCAGTATGCAGTCCTTTTCTTAGGGAGTGCTGCAGCTCAACAGCTCATTAAAGAAAGCCGCCACTGATTCATACCCTTCGACATTTGCTGACGGAGACTGAGCACCTATGGTTTTGCCCGGAGTGCAATGACGTGGATTCTGATTAACATTAACATTACTGTAGGGCAGAATTGTAAAAAGGCAATATTGCCTATTTCTTTACCCTGATGAAATAAAGATTTTTTCTTCATTTGTTCGTCATGTAACACAAATTGTTAAAAACACTACCACTGGAAGAAAACACTATATGCTTTGTTACAAGCTTCCTGCACGAGCATCAAGCTTTAGTAGTGTCCTTCTTTACCATAAGGCGTGAAACGGGGGAATGCTGATGATGATTATGATAAAGGAATGTTTACGGAGTACTTATGGTCGAGTGACGACTTATTATTTCTTGTATAAAAGTTTGTTCATGAGAATACCCCAATTTTCTCAGTTTACCTCTTACAAGTAGTTTTGAGATAATTATTCTGGTGTTGTTGGAATGGTGGAGAGATAGAGGAATTTTCAGACCGATGAATCTGTTCACCTCGGAATATCACCAACAAACAGGTGGTTTGTTTATACATCATCATGGAGCATAGGCCTTCAACAAATTCTTGCCAAGCCTTCCTGTTTTCTGCCATGCGTTCTAGGTCTTTCTATGTTTTCTTAATCCCTTACCTCCAGTTCCCTTTTCTTTGCGTTTGTTGACCTTCGTCTACATTTTATTTACCATGGTGATTCCAGAACAAGAAATACCTTCTAGAGCTATCAGCAGGTTTCCTAAAACTGTTTCCTATTTCAAATATTAATATCTTTGTGTGTATATATATATATATATATATATATATATATATATATATATATATATATATATATATATATATATATATATATATATATATATATATATATATATATATATATGTATATTCTAACTGTATGCTTATATTATAGTAGCCGTAGTAGCTCCTTTCAGTCATAACTGACTATGGGAGTGCGCCTTTGAGGTGATAGCCCACAGCTGCTTTTGTTTCTGGTGTTTCGGCCTGGTCTTTTCTGTTCTGCTTGCCGTGAGAGCTTCTTTTCGCCAAATCTGAGGGGGCGTTGCCACTTGGTGCGATCGGCAGCTTCATCTTCTTAGACTAGTGCCTTCGTATGGAACAACATTACATTTATATGTGAAGTTCCTCCGTGGATGGTGGGAAATGCATAGTATGCCTTACCGCTTTCCATTTGAGACTAGATTTGGGGATCCGTTAAGCGCTTGCCAAGTCATGAGCAGAATACCCGGGACAGCAACTGGAACTCATGACTTCACTTCAACAAGTTTCGGAATGGCAGAAAAGCCACAGGAAAAGCCTAGTTCTACAATGCAGATAATTCCAAGGATTCTTCAACTTGGCATTGACTACGAAAGAGCGGCAAGCTCACCAGCCCTAGTCAACAACAAAGCATATTTGAAATAGCATCGATAATGAAGTTAAATCTACCATCATAAACAAACTGAAAAATATATTATTTTAATTATTCGATAGCTATTGATCACATCGATAAAGCCTATTCACTCAAACAGCTAAACTGTGTAAATTATAAGATACTGTGTTCTCTCACAATTGCCACCTCTCTCCATTAAAAAAAAAAAAAAAAAAAAAAATTGTTTTTCTCCAAGATGGAAATTTGTTATCGTAGCACGTGGATAGTTAATTCTGATTCATCTACAGTGTACTTCTTACTTTCTTACCTTCTATTTTAGATTTACAAATGCCTTAAATTCTTCACAATTAAACCTTAGCTCAGGTAACAGACTCATACGCGAGTTAGTTCCACGTCTGGTGTTTATTTACTGTGAATGGAAATAAAGTCAGAAATGTACCTGTTGTGCTATTTCCTGTCCGTAAAAGTTACAGCTTGCAATCTATGACATCATGTTTGAGACATTTACCCTACGAAACTGTTGACCACCACCTCTTTGAGTGCCCAGCACTCGATGATGTTATGAAAATGCTCCTTCCTCCCAGGCCAGATAAGTGGAACACCTTGTACGGAGAAACATAACAACTTGTGAAAACATGCAGATATCACTACATGGCATTGGTGAAGGGCGAGAGCCCAAGTGCTGCTGGATCAATAACAACAACAACAACAACAACAGACGTTGGTTTCCTTTGGAACCCAATGACTTGATTATGTATGTCTTTCAGCCCACTGCTTGCTGTAACGTTTATTCAACATCATCTTTTTCTTTTCGCTCTCTATGGAGTATAGGGCTCCACTGCAGCTGAACTGTTAGCATGAAGCCTGCAGCAAGACATGTATGTGTTATCGCGGTGGTGGCTTCGAAGCACTTTTTTTACATGTTGAGGTTGTCAGCTGTATGTACATCCTTATTTTAGTCACGTCTGACGACACATTGAAGAATCAGTGGTTCTATTCTTTGTTAGTCGCCCCTGACAACCTTGGGAAGAACGTGACGTGTTTAGTTTATTAGCGCTCTAAGAACACCAGGAATTTAGTGACATTTTACCCTAACTGTTTAAGCCAGTGTTTCTCAAGCAGTGTGCCGCGGCACACTAGTGTGCCGCAAAAATTTGTAAATTTACTACATGAAGTATATTTTTAGTGATCATGTAATATAAAACAGATCTTACAGCTTGAATTCATTCAATAATAATTGGGAACTATGAACTGTTTTGAACAAAAGCAGATACACTTCAAAATGTCATGATATTACAAAAAACACAAGAGGCGCATAAACAACGTTCAAAGGTCATGGACGAAGCAGAGAACTTCCACTTGGACCCTATTAAATTTCGTATTTCTGTTTTATTTTTGTTTGTTTGTTTGTAAAATATATCTTCTAATTATTTTAAACAATTAAAAGAAAATAGAACTGATAGCTTGCTTTATTCTAAAGTACCCACATATTCGTTCATTTAATTTAATATATATCACTGTACTTTTTTACTCAGGCGCGGGGTCAGATAGGTGTGCCGCAAATTTTTAGTAATTTGACAATATTTTGTGCCGTGAACACAAAAAGGTTGAGAATCACTGGTCTTAGCAGTTAGACGGTACTGAAAAACCGACATCTGTAATCAGTATCTACCAAGGAACTATCTTACCGTCTGCTCACGTGTCTGTGATTCTGCCTCACTGCCTGTTTGTGTTTGTGTGCTTCTCATTGCTTTGTACGTGTGTACTTTGTCATATATTCTTTGTAAAACAAATATTATGGCGATGCAATACATTTACTTCTCCTAGCAACGACAAGTGAACGACCCTATTTCTACTATAGTTAGAGATCGCATGCTTATCTTATCTTCTCAGAGAAGCACATTATCTCTTTATTATTTGGCTGTTCAAAAACTGGTATTTGCATACTAAGTAAGCGACTATTAATAAGTTAAACAACATAAAACTATATATATATATATATTTGTATATATGTATAGTCATTTTCCCACAACATTCGCAAATGCCTTTATTTATTAATTATTGTTTTTACTATTTGTTTTTTTTTTATTTGCAGATATGTGTCTCTTTAATAAGCTGATTTGTAAGATTTCGATTCTCACTTTTTTCTCCGCTTATCTTAAAGTATAGATATCAATTTACCTTCAATTCGATTTTCTTGTCCTGAAGTTTAACAGTTTGAAATTACTAGGGCTGACGTGAAAGTAAAATTTATTTTTTAAGTATTTGTTGGTGGAGAAAAATGAGAAAATATTTAGCTGGTCTAAGGCAAGGGTTAGGCCCTGTATCGCGTTCCAAAGATATTTATAGAAGCCGTCTTAATTAAAAACTATGTCTCTTAAAATAAGGAGGGCGGGGGAGATTTTTGACGTCACGCGGGTGGGGGTGTCTGGGTGTTTGTGACAAAAAGGGACAAAGGGGGAAGAGGGAGTTTAAAAATGGCAAAAATTTTCGTGACGTCATACGTGGACTGCCCCTAAAGGCACTCGCAGCTAAATACAAGAACAAGCTTACGTCACAAATGATCTATAACTGACTGCGGTAATTTACAGTTAACAGTATGCACTCAACCAGACGATACATCAAGGCCTAAAAACCCAACCCCTGCAGACCCAAGTAGAACAGTCCCACCTAAGATGGTTTGGCCATGTCTGCAGAATAGGAGAAGATCGGCTACCACGGCAAGCATGGAAAACTAAGAGCCAGGGATCCAGACCTCCATGACGACCCAGAGTCCGCTGGGAGGACAACATTAGACAATCTTTGAAGGACCGAGGACTAGAATGGAACTAGGCCAGGAGGAAGACAGCCGATAGGATAGTCTGGCGCTCTCTCTTCCAAACCTCTACACCTCACGGTATAAAAGGAACGACTAAGCAAGTAAGTAAGTAAGTATGCACTCATCATCATCATCATGTACTATGTTTGTTGACGTGTCTTACCTTCTCTTATTATGTTCCCTCATCCTGTTCTATGATCTTGTTATTTTATTGTGTCCCTTATCCTGATATGTTATCTTGTTCTATTTCCTTGTTCTCTTATTGTGTTCTCTTAACCTGTTTTATTATCTTGTTAGCTTTTGTGGTTTCTTTATCATGTTTCATTTCTTTGTTATCTATTTTGTTCCCATGATAGTATTCCATTAATGTGTTATCTTTTTTCTTCTTTTACCATGCTTTTGTTGTCTTTTAAATCCTGTTCTATTATCTTGTTCTCTTCGCTTATTCATTTATCGTAGTAACGTTTTCGTGTTCTCTTATGGTGTTCCCTGCAAGATAAGTGAGAATGGAAGGGCAGAATGTTAGACGGGCCTGCGCGCCCAATTCTCAACCCTTTGAAAATAAGTTCGTTCGTTCGTTCCCTTATCATGTTCCTTTTTCTTGTTCTCTTAATTTCATACCGTATCCTGTTGTATTATCTTGGTATATCATGCTGTTCCCTTATCATGTTCTATTATCTTTGTCTTTCTTATCTATATATGATATTTACCATTCAAGTGTTGACATCGCGACTGTTCCAGCAAGTGTATGCGTTATCAGTTTAAATAATATTAACCATATGAAGTACATTTTGTCTGTGTCTGTAATCTTATTACTACTGTTGGAGGTTGGATCCAAGAAAGGTTTCCTTCAAGCAACGAAAATTAAAAAAAACAACATCGCTTTATATGCACCAATGATGTGATAAACTTCAAATATGTAGGTATTAAAAATACGATAGTTTGATCATAGGAATCTTATAAATAACCCAGAAATCTCTGATAATATCCATTACGGAATTAGGCAACATTAGACCCAAGCGATAAATGTGGAATGAGTACTTGATGCACTGAGAGAGGTAAACATTAAAACAAAATTAGAAAGATATAATAGGTATCTTATAATTCAGAAAGAGGTGGAGTTCATTCCAACCGAAGTCTTCTTCTTCTTCTTCTTCTTCTTCTTCTTCTTCTTCTTCTTCTTCTTCTTCTTCTTCTTCTTCTTCTTCTTCTTCTTCTTCTTCTTCTTCTTCTTCTTCTTCTTCTTCTTCTTCGTTCGCCCTGAAAAGGACGGTGGTTGCGTTGTGTCTGTTTACGCCTAAGCTGTGGTATCTGCACCTTTCGGTCGACACATCCGACTTCAGCACGGCATTTGTTAAGGACCGGGTTTGCCTTCCCATTGCGATCCGCACTCGCTCAGCCAGACTGCACTGCTGCAGACTGTTTCCAGGACCACCACGTGGAGGTGGAGTGCGGTCTTGACCAGCTCTGGTTCGATGGTCCTGATGCAAGCAGTACAGCTATGGGTCGCTGACTGCATTCACTATTGCTGCATCTTGGGGTCCCACCGAAGTTTTCAAACTTTGAACGCAAGGGAATGCTCGTGGGCACACACACGCACTTAACGAGAAATGTATACACCTTTTAAAGGTTTTCGAGCCGAAAATGTTCTTGAATTTCTCCCAACGAGCATTAATTTGTCCCGTGAAGTTCCCTAGGAAGGGAGGATGGGTTTTCTAGGGAGACAAAAAAAAAAATAGAACTAATGTTTCCGCAAGCATGTCGTAACAGGCTGCTAATATGAGGTTGTGCATGGACTTGGTAAGTTCCTCTTTTACAACAAATTGCTACAGAACCGACAGCTGTGAGATTGTGTACCTTGGTGTAGGCTTTCTAAATGTGGTCATCTGCAGTGGAGGTTCTGTGCTCCATAAGGAACGAAGGACATGCTGATGATGTTGGTGATGATGCTGGTGATAATCCATTAATTTCAACAGTACTTTTTTTTAATATAAAATTTTTTATCTCTTTTTAGCGAGGCGCGTCCCGTTCAACCTAGTCGGTTATATTAGGGCGTATGTTCAAATATAAAAGACCATTAGGTGTGACTTCATGTAGCTGAATGAAGATATATGCAGTAGGCATAATTTTGGAGTGAAATTTATCAGGGACAAATTCGTTGCTATAGCTTGACAGCTAAATTATCCACTTCATCGTCTAAAGTCTCGTAGATGATGGTCGCCTGGCAACCAATGAAATGTCTCCGGCAGTAAATATCGAAGAGCGTTAGAGCTGTTACCTAGGAGTGTAAACATAAGAGTAAGGTGAAGATGGTCAATTTTTAGGCGTGAACATAGAATTTCTCGTTTCCGGAACTGTGTGACCAGGGTTATCCCATGAGACCCCTGCGGTAGAAATTACATGATGAAAGTTCGACACAGGTCACACTGAATAGTCGCTGGCTGTAACAGAACTTATTGAAGCTAACCGTAAGTAGGCCAATGTTTTTTATTGTTCAGGATTTGTGAGTGAGGAAGACAATTAGGGAAATAATTTCATTTATCATTCACGTCCCTTATGCTCCCTGTGAAACATGGGACCACCGCTTTTGCTGCCCCTCTTACACGGAGCCGGCACCGAAAACTCATTGTGCTCTAGCAGCGGGGTGTTTTGTAGCATTCTGTTTTGTATGATGAGGTTGCTAGCCTGATGCACCACCTTACGTTAGTCAACTTTTACGATCTAAATCATGGTAGATCCCAAAGTTTGCAGAAGGCTGTTTAACCAGGGCCTCACCTCATAGCCGGGCCTTACCTCAGACAAGGGCAGATGATCCTCAATTTTTTTACTCCTCTTTCCACATAAGGAAAGGTTGGGGAAGGGGGGGGGGGGGGGTCACACTGTGAATTGGCCCAGGGCTATTGTGAGCTCTCTGAAAGAGCAGTTCGCCTACCTTTAGTCTCCTATGAGATCATGGGGAACTGCACGGAGCTATAGGTTAGACCGCAGTGCTCAGGACACGCAACAAACGATAATCTAAACTGTCAACACTGTATATCTTTGGCATAGATTCAGGCTTAAAAAAATGCACAGGTCTGTACTTTATTTAAAATAATTCTATATTTCATAAATCCCTGGAGGTCACAGAGATGTGGTTTTATTTAAGAAAGTTAAAAATGGAATCCACAGCTAAAAACGAGTAATGAAGATGTCCTGAATAAAGTTGGTGCTCAAAGGAAGGTTATTACTCACAACAGAATGAAGCAATTCACTTAATTTGCGCATGTTATGATAAGACGAAAGCTAACGTCTCTTGCGACAACAGGAAAGATTGAAAGAAAGAGAGGGAGAAGACGACAAATACAATATACCGAAGTAAAGAATTCAACAACATAATTGATAACCTGTACTCTGGATAGGAGGGTATGGAGAGATATGATCACCTACGCGCGCCGAAATATCATGGTAATGAAAGCAGAAGAAGAAGACGAAGAAGAAGAAGAAATATATTTTTATCAACAAGCACAGTTAGCTTAAAAATAGGGTGTGTATATATATATATATATACGTTTCTGTCCGTGTAGTTCAGAAAAGAAGAACAGAGTACGGAGGTGTCCCTTGAAATAGGATGTTACAGATATTTTTGCAAGGCGAGCGATCAATAACAAAAGATATCATCATCATAATCATTTTCCTTCCGCTCCCCCAAGGAGCATAGTGTCCATCAAATTCATGACAAGCCTTCCTTTGCTGTGCCACCCGATCGCCGTCTTTCAATATCTTTGTTACGTGTCGTTTTAAATGTTAATGTTCATGTTTAATAACAGGATAGTTCCTGTGGCCAAGATAACGTCTAGGGTAGTTAATCTCTCAGACACCGCAACCAGCCCCACGCCACTCAGAATGATTTGAGTCACAATGGACGAAATGGACGATATACAATTTATTTAGTACTACACGCAGCTCCACATCGAATACAGTTTACGCCCACATATAATGGCAGATAATGTGCAGTAGACGAAATACCGTAGGCAGTCAGTCCATCCCAGGAAGGCTCTGCTTTTTCTCAATATGCTTTATTCACTCAACACTCGACACTGAGCAATTATACTTCTTGTTCATACAGATACTAGATAACTAGATGACTAGATACATCTCACCAAAGATCTTGATGATAAGTGATAACAGAACTCCAAGCTCAAACACATACGTCCACTCGCCAAGACACACAATCGTCTAAAGCCATGCACATCTGCCCTTCTAGTTTCACGTGAGCCAGCCAAGCATATCGGCTTAACGTCACTCACCCGTCTTTTTTAGTGACCCGTGTAAAATAAATAAACAAAGAGCCCTGTTGAGCTAAACCTATACAATAGGCACAATCGTTATGAATTTTAATCATAACATTACCCCCCCCCCCCCCCCCCCGCAAAATAGTGGAAACCAAGTTTTCATTATTTCCGCGGTGTGAGTATAACAACACCAGAGTGAAATATGGTAACATCAAATTTCACTGTAAATAAGAAGTAGTATAGCACCCATATTTCTGCCATAGGGTAGGCAATTTAACACTAAAAGTGTGGTCGATGGTTAATACCAAAGCCAATGTCTCCTTTAGACAAAATCCTTTTTAACCGCAATGTGAGGTCGCCATAACTAATAGTACTGAAAATATTAAAAAATGATGGTAGCAATACATGCACTCACATACATCACACCGTCCCATAACGCCCATCAGTCCAGTCCAGTATCAGTAGTCCATTAATTAATTCATGATCAACATCAAAAATGCAAAGCAATAAAGAATAAACAATTATGCACCAACGTAAATAGATGAAATGAGGCAGACAATCATATTAGTAAAGTGAATGAATGCAACATCTTACGCTAAAAAATTAAAGTCATGTGTACATCTTAAGTACTTGCCAAAAAAAGTGTGTTGTGGTGCCAATTTAAAAAAAATGTAATCTTGCACCTAACGAAGTTGTGTGTCCAATCAGGTAATAATACGCTAATGTATGGTACAAACTGATAATATACTGTTCAAAAAAAGAAACGCATAGCTACTGAAGGCACACACATTGCCATAATTTTGACATTCAATAACTTTTTTAATTTAATGAGTTAATTGTTCAAATTGTACACAAGAATACCTTATGGTTCAACCAATCAATTGACAGTTGTTTTCCATCTGGGTCACGAGAGTTTTTTGGCGTACGGGCTTTTCCGTTAGTATGGTGTGTGGCCTCCTCTTGCATCGATCAGCCTCTGGCATCTCCTGGGCATGGATGCGATCAGACGTCTGATGTGGGCCTGTGGGATGGCTGCCCACTCTTCCTGGAGTGCCTGGAACAGATCACGACGATTGGCTGGAGCAACGTCTCGGCGACAAACACGTCTAAGCAGCTCATCCCATAGGTGCTCAATCGGACTCATGTCTAGAGACAGGGATGGCCAGGGAAGGGTGAGAATGTTGTTGGCAGTCAGGAACTGCGTGGTCAACCGTGCACAATGGGGTCTGGCGTTGTCCTGTTGAAACATAGACCTTTTGGCAGCCAAAAGTGGAGGGACATGGGGTCGAAGAATTTCATTGACGTATCGCTGCGCATTCAAGCCTCCTTCAATGTGCACAAATTGACTCCTTCCGTTGTAACTGATCATTCCCCACACCATTGCACCTCCATCACCGTGCGGCGGAGCTTCATCAACGCAATTTTGGGCAAAACGTTCATTTCGCCTACGGTAGACCCTACGCCGTCTATCATGACGCTGCAACACAAAGAAAGATTCGACACTAAACCAGACACGTCTCCATTGATTGTCAGCTGCCCAGGGACGATGCTGGTTGGCCCAAAGAAGTCGATTTTGGCAATGGCGGCGCGTAAGGACAGGTCCTCGGTGAGGTCGTTGTGCCCAAAGTCCAGCGTCATGCAGTCTATTCCGGACAGTTTGATCAGACACATGACGTCCTGCAGGCAATAACTGGGCAGTTGAGGAAGCTGTTGTAAACCTGTCTCTGAGGTGACGAAGCCGAATAAAGCGATCCTCCGCTGCTGTTGTCACTCTGGGTCGTCCCCTGCGATGCCGGTCTTCAACTGAGCCAGTGGCTTGGAACCGGTGCCAATGTCGACTGATGGTACTCTGATGCACGTTTAGATGCCTGGGCAACCTGACTTTGACTTTCGCCTGCATGCAGTCGGCCAATAGCAATGTTCCTTAAATTTATCGATAGAGACGCCATAAATGTCTGCTTGAAAATGAACTGATTTTTGTGTGTGTAGCGTTATCCTTTTATAGGGTTTCAGTTGCGTAGTCAGTGAATAGTGTTCACCCCAAGTTTTGTTGCTTTCACGTGCGCGCAACATGAGCTGTGGTCAAAAATTGCGTCATAAACACTATTGACCACTGCGTTGTAACGATTACAAAAACGAACGCAATTCAGGTCAACACGTGCATTTGACACTGTAAAGAACATTTGAGGCTGGTTTTATGTACCCTAGCACCAAATTTTACTCACAAACTCATAAAAACGCGCCCTCGGATAGCTATGCGTTTCTTTTTTTGAACAGTATAGTATTGAGAACCCTCAAAATGTTTACTCAATAATTAGTGTAAGTATAGTAAAGGATGTATCAAAGACCGAATCCTATCCCGCGAATTAAAACTAATTAACCGCTAAATAAAGCACTGTAGGAAAAAATGGGTACCGTTACACGCCCATTGAGGCATATTGGGAATATGGTGTTAGGCCTATATTTTCTTGACCGTCGGCACACTAGGGGTGATGTGGTCAGCATCACGCCGGCCGCCTTAACCTTCCCAAAGTTCTCTGGTACCTATTTAGGGCTGGGTCGACCCAGGAGCCGCTTGTGGCCTAAAAAAATCCCACCTCATCTGGGGATCGAACCATAGACCACTGAGCTAGGAAGCCAGTGCACTAACCACTATGCTACCGCGGCTCCCGAAATAAAGCACTGTATTAACAGTAATAATGTCATAGAATTATATACACTAGTGGAATAATACATCAGTAAAGTCCCATGTTCAAGTCCAAGATCCTCTGCTATATTCTCGTATAAGTCGCATTATAATGTAACTGTAAGCACGATATGATTCTAGTAGTTGCGTCCCTTGACCAAACGAAGCATTCTTGAGTAATGTACATTTATCTTGAAACGTAGTGTCAATAATAGCATAAAAGAAGATTTTGCATTCAAAATATCCACATGTCACATATGTATGAATTTAACAATAAATGTGTGTGTTTATGCACATTATCTACGTATGACAGCTGTTTAAAAGGTCGAAGATATTCTCGTAATGAGCTGAGTAAAATGAGATCCAACTTGAAATCAGCGATATCAGCATTCATCATCATCAGGTACCGAGTGAAGCAATCAATTTCTGTAAGTACTGTAAAAAGAGTCATTGAGCGATTTCCTTCAATTTCAGATGAGAAAATTCAAGTTAGTTCTCAGCGTTGGCATTCCTCATCGATTCATTGTACATTATATCCTTAGACAGCAGCAATAAATCTGGAAATTTCTGTCAGCATCAGCATTGTCAGCAACAAAGTTCATAAAGAGTGGAATGTTTCACCAGTCAACACGTGACGAAGTCAGTCAATAGGTTAGCTGTACCCTCACTAGGTATCTGTATTTGCCGAGTTGTCAGGTGATAGTGAGTCTTTTACGCAACGTGACAACACATCCGCGACAACGTTCTTATTGCCCTTTGTGGTAAAGTGGGATGTTATAAATATTTATAGGGGACTTATTGTACTGACTGAGATCAGCTGTGAAGGTATCTATATCTAATAAGAGTAGTGTATTATAGATAACCTTACTTACTGCCACATATGTATACCTCAGTCAGAATTATTCTGGAATAGTGTGATGACTACGTTATATGTCTAGGGTATGTGTATGATGAAGTGTAAGTCATAACAACAACAGACAGATAAACAATTTAATTTATTCCACCACAGGGAGCCGCGCTAGCGTAGTGGTTACAACACCGCTCTGGCGACCGGGTGATACAGGATCAAACCCGGGCGACGGCATTTGAGGATTTTTCGTCGACCGGGATTTGGACTGGATTAACTCGAGACCTGGCGAGGACATTTGAAGGAGTGTCGTCGACCAGGGACTGGCGGCTCCTGAGCCGACCCAGCTGCAATGGGTACCTCCGAAATCGGCGAGTATTTGCCTGAATGGCGAGGGACACCTGTCTCTGTACAAGAAATAAAGGGATACTCACGTAAAATCAATGTCAGGTTAGACATAAATAATAACCTGAGATTTCGCCTCGAGTATTAGCGGGCGTACGAAAAAAAAAAAAAAAAAAAAAAAAAAATTCCACCACACTTGACAACACTGTGACACTCACATACATATAACACTCTAAGAGGATATCTTAAAGGAGTCACTGATAACTTTTCAAATAACAATATGTATTCAGTGCTGTCATGAATGTATATGTGTCCTGATTCAAATACAAAGGGAACCAGGAATCACAATCAATTTTAATTACAAGTTATATGTACAGAATTTATTAATATGATTCTTGTAGTGACATATATTATTAATGGTATCCTATGTGTGTCAGTTGTGTAGTGGTAATATGAGGTAATACTGGTTTTGTTTTGTTCAAGCTCTGTTGGTATTTGTCATCATGACTTCAATAGTTTGTTTCTATTGGAACTAGTATTGGAGATGTTCTCAGTTCCTGGTATTAAAACAATTAAATTCCCCTCTTAATTTTAGTTTATAATGTCATTTTAAGATGGGGGTACATAATGTTGAGCTCCATGGCCACACTCTCTTATCTTGCGTGATGACTGCAGTAAAAGACTCCTCTGCTTGATTACTTTAATGAGTTCTGGAGCCACCCCACTGGATGCTATATGGACCAAGGAGTATGCTGTCCACCTCTGGCTTCAGCAAAGCTCTGACCAGGTGCTGCTCAATAACTTTAAGACCACGGTCCCTGAAACAAGAAGGTTGTACCTTCTACGTCAGAACTAATTTATACTCCATTTCTACACTGAGCACAATACATCACAAACATTGAGTTCAGAGCGTTAGGCCAACTGTCAGCTTCATCTGAAATACTTTATACCAGTATTTCCCTCCCTAATGGTTACTACGCCTCTGCAATTCCAGCATTATTTCTTTCTAGTTAATAATCTAGGTGTCAGTGTACTGTTTGGCCATTCCATGCAGTTTTACTTTCCTCCGACACCTTCTGTTCAGGCTGGAGCACTATAGGCTTTACATCATGTTCGCTACTGAACCACACATTTATACAGACATAAATTATCAATTTACATTCAATTTTCATTAAAAGATATTGAATATTTCAAGCTTACCACAATTCATGGAAATAATAATAAACAGTTTCGTTGACTGGCAATGAATATAGCACAACTCCGATCTGCCGATGTCCCAGGCTTTATTTTATAAAAAAATATACACTGGTGCTCAACGTACTGTTTCTTAGTAGGTTTATTACAAGATGTGGCAATGAACAGACGCTCTGAATTGAGTATATTCGCAGCTCTACCCAATCAAACCATGTCTACACATCTTTTCAAAAAAGTACCCCTTTCTCACGTTTCCCCTGACAACACAAGATAGTATTTATAGTCCGACCAATCGTGTTTAGTCTTTCATTTGTTGCGCTCCAATCAAATAGGAGTTAACATGGTAGGCTATTTCCGTAACGTAATGTTTCTTCAAACACGTTATAAAAAAAATTTATGAGCAGAAATGATTTCATGCTGTCAGGCACCCCCACTATTTTATTTTGGCCATAACTTGGTAATTCCTAGACTATTTGCGTAACGTTTTACATATTCTTTGTCAGCAAACCCTAAGGAACCCAAATATACGAATTTAAGGGAGCTAGGTGGCTGCGTTCAAAATGTGCATTTTCTACCACCTCCTGTTCACTTCAATCCCATGTGGTGTCTGGGTACTGTCATGTTTTCAAACGTAAACCCATCTAATGTCATCTTTCCCAATAAGCGTTTTTCAGGATTTTAAAACCTAACTCTGGTATGGGTAGTGAATTTTATCACTGTCGATTTGAAATAAAGTTAGTGCATGTGGCCTTACACGCGTGATGGCAGCAATTGTGTATCGCGCGACGCGTGTTTAGTGTTGCAGGTGTCCCTGCTTTCTGCCTCTCCCTTCTCTCTATCCTTTAGTCCATCTGTCTTTTAGTTACGCCGTGTATAAAATGGAATGAATGAAATATTAAATTTAGGTCATTGATCAGCTTGCGTATCTCAAGGTTTTTCCAAGAAATACAGTACACGTTTCATTGAAGAAAGCGGGTAATAACACAGTAGGCTTTTACTATCAACGTGAAAGCGTTACAATTTGCAGACGAAGTAGAAAACAAGGGGGATTTCGAGTACAGTCATTGTGACAGCACTGTTCTTTACCATTCTTCTTTCCTTTTATTAAATTTATTTGTTAGGCTTTGCATTTACGTTTTAATTTATATATGGGGATTAGAATAATTCACGACATCTCCCCTCTTAAAACAGACATTATATGTCAGTCCTTTATTCTATATACACATAGAGAAATTTATTATTATTTCTGGGGTTTACGGTGATTCTCATCACACGGATGGCGGCTTAAAAAATCCGCTCCCAAATTTTTTTTCCAGATATATACTCAATGCTAAAATTATAGGGAGCCAAAAGTAAGGACCATCGGAGTAACCTAGAGTTCTCATGCCTAGCCTGGGCTAGAAACGATAAAGGTTTGTGATCCGTTTGCAACTTAAATGCCTTCCCATACAGATAAATATTGAATTTCTTTATTGCCCATATTACTGCAAGACATTCTTTTTCGCTAGTTGAGTAGTTGATTTCAGCTTTATTCAATTTTCTGCTAGCATATGCCACTGGGCTTAATTCCCCATCCAATGCATCTGATTTCTGTAGTAGAGTTGCACCAACCCAATATTACTGGCATCCGTCCTTACTATGAATTCTTGACTTAAGTCAGGTAATTTCAAAATAGGTTTACTTGTGAGCTTTTCCTTCAATTCTTGGTAAGCCATTTCACATTGTGGTGTCCATGTAATGCGATCTGGATGTCCTTTACGTGTCAAATCAGTTAACGGTGCACATATGGAATTAAAGTTTTTGATATACTTCTGGTAGAAACCACATAATGAGACAAAGGATCTCACGTCCTTCTTGGTTTGTGGTCTCGGGGCTTTCTTTAGTTTCTCTAAATTCTTTGGGTCAGGGGTCATGTTTCCCTGATAAACTGTGTGTCCCAAAAATTCCAATTCTTTACATCCAACGCAACATTTGGTTGGTCGGGCTGTTAAATTTGCTTCCCTAAGTCGATCAAACAGCATCTTCAGAGAGTCAATGTGTTCCTCAAATGTTTCTGTTGCTATAAGGATATCATCCATGAAATTTGTTATACATGGATTATTCAGAGGGTCCAATAATTTTCTCATCATTCTAGAGAAGACACTAGGCGCATTCTTCAATCCAAATGGCAATCTATTAAACTCATAGTGTCCTTCTGAGGTACTAAAAGCTAGGTATGGTCTAACCTCAGGCTTTACTGGAATCTGATAGTATCCTTTACTCAGATCCACTTTTGAGAAATATTTAGCTTTATTTAGTCTGGCAAACAGCTGATTTGTATCCGGCAATGGATCCACCTGTCCTTCTGTAATAGCATTCAGTCTCCTGTAATCTATACAGAGTCTATGTTCTCCAGAGGGCTTCCTTAAGAGTACAACACCGGAACTATATGAGGATTCACTGTGCGAAATAATTCCTTCCTTCAACAGATAGTCTATCTCTTCCTTCAAAGCTTTCTCCTTAGCAAACGGAATCGAATATGGTTTCATACAGACAGGTGTGGGGTCTATCAGTTTCATATCATATTCCAATAGGTTTGTATGCCCTGGTCGGTCTGTTAACACCTCTGCATGATTATTTAGAACCTGTTGCACTCTCTCTTTCTGAGTTTTTGTTAAATGTGTACTGATTTTCACCTGTGCTGCTGTCTCACAGGGGTGTAATGGATATTCAAATGATGAAAGTGGTTCCTTTTTCATCTCCATGGCGATGGACAAGGTCAACAAGTGTGTCTCTTCCTGATGTTCTCTTTCCAAATATTTCTTCAGGAGATTCACATGATAGATTTTTTCTTTCCCCTTCTTATCTATCTTATAATTTGTTCTAGACACCTTCTCTAAAACTGTATATGGACCTTGCCATCCAATCTGTAACTTATTCTGACTCCCGGGGAGAAGAAGCAGTACCTTCTCTCCCACAGCCAAATCTCTGTCTTTCGCCTTCCTGTTATAATAGGCAGCATGTTTCTTCCTGGCTTGTTTCAAATTTTCATTGGCAAGTTTCCAGCCAGTTTTTAAACGAGTGGTCAGCTCATTCACATATTGGTATGAAGATGTAATGTTTTCCTCTGCCTTTTCATCAGTCCACGTTCTTAACAAAGCTTCGAGTGGACCTTTTATTGGCCTTCCAAACAATAATGTTGCCGGGGCCATACCGGTTGAACTATGGGGTACCTCCCGATAAGCAAAGAGGGCGGCGTGCAGGTACTGGTCCCATGTATCTGGTTTTTCGTGTGCCAACTTTCTCAGGATCGACATCAACGTGCCGTTAAATCTTTCCACTTGGCCGTTCCCTTGGGGATGGTACACACTACAATGGAAGTGTTTGGCCTGGAAGATCCTGAAAACTTCTTCAGTTAGTTTCCCCTTGAACTGAGAGCCATTATCAGTCAAGATTTGATTGGGAAAGCCTAACCTTGTGAAAATTGTGAGCAATGCCTCTGCCACATGTTTAGAATCAATCGATGACAGGGCTACTGCCTCTCCCCACATAGAACAAGTGTCCACCAGAGTCAGAATGTAGCTGTTCCTTCTCTTGGTTCGGGTGAGAGGTCCCACAAGATCCACGGCAACTCTCTCAAAGGGTGTTCCCACTATGGGCATTTCCCCCAGAGTTGCTGGTGCAGTCCAATGTTTAGGTGCTACTCGTTGGCACTCTGGACAGGATTTTACATATCGTTTGATATCTTCAGTTATTCCTGGCCAGAAATAATGACAAGCTATTCGCTGTCCTGTTGCGCTGATTCCCATATGACCACTGAAGGGAATCGCATGCCCTAGTTCCAACACTTTAGTCCTATATGAAGTGGGAAGGACCAGCTGTCCGTGACCATTGGATTCAGATCCAGCCTTCCTATATATCAGTTTGTTCTTCATATAAAACTCTCCCTTGCCTGGAGGTGTATGAGATTTGGGCAACTTCTTGAAACATGGCTTGAGTGTTTTGTCCTCAGCCTGTGCCTTCCTCATCTCATCTGGGTGAGTATTTATTGGATTATCCTCCTCCTTTTTAGACTGTGATCTGGTCTGCACTGTTGCCAATATCACAGGTCTCTTGGGATTCCCCAAGAAGACATATCTACACCCCAATATCAGAGGGTAGATTGGCTCATTTATCACTGCTGCTTTTATGATTCCTTCCACATATCGCGTTTTCACTTTTATTCGGGCGACGGGAAGTGTCATGGTAGCTACATCCTTGGTTGCAGTTTGAATCTCCACTGTTTCTGTGGTGTATTGATCGGCCTGCACCAGGTGAGAACTCACAACGGAATCGTAATCTAAACCGGTATCATATAAACACCTTATAGTGACACCATTACAGATGACATCTTCACACACTGGGGGGTGGTATGGTTCCTGTAGTTCTTCAGGTTTGACCTTCTTTTCCTTTTTCCCCGATGTCATAGCAGCACAATGAGGAGGTTTCCTTCTACAATGGTCAGTGTCATGATTGTTCATCTTACAATTTTTACACCACCTTTTTCCTTGGTTGAAAGATTTTCTTTCATCATATTTCCTTTCATCGAATTGTGGGGTTTTATTTTTATTTTCATACCGTGGCCTATCAAACTGGTGCTTACCTTTGTTTTGATCCCTAGGATCAAATTTATTAAAGTTCTGTGGTGCCCTAAAGTTATCCACTTGTTTCTTTTTATTACCTGTTACCTCTGCTTGAGCTGCTTGATACCTTTCAGCAACATTTAGCAACTCACCCAGCCTCTCTGCACCTTGTTCCATGAGAAACTTTCTCAGGTCTGGAGCCATGGACTCTCTTAATTGCTCTATAAGGACCATTTCCTTAAGATCTTGGGTTTTCCCCAGAGAAGTCCATTTCTCCAAGTACGTCTCTATTCGTGCAGAGAACTGGTGATAGGTTTCACCTGACAGTAGTTTAGCATTCCTAAATTTTTTCCTATAAAATTCTGCATTCTTTTCATATCTTAACAAAAGAGCCTGCTTTAGCATGTCATAATTTTCCTGATCACTTCTGCTCATTTTTGCAAAAACTTCATAAGCTGCCCCACGAAGTCCCTGAGATAACTTTAAGCTCCACCTTTCTCTCTCTAACCCATATGTGGTAGCTAATAGTTCATACCTATTTAGATAGCTCTCTATATCATCGTCTTTCTCAACAAAATGATCTAAATGAAAATTCATAGCTGAGGTTGAGGCTCCCTGGCTAGCAGTAGCATCAGAGGCAAAGGGACTGGCACCATTTTCAGGAGCATGGCCTTGAAACTCAAACTCCCTTAGTCGTAACTCATGTTCCCTTTGTAATCTCTTCTCCTCCTTTTCTGCTTCCCTCTCTGCAGCTAATCTCTTGTCTTCTCTTTCTGCAGTCAATCTTTTGTCTTCTCTTTCTGCCTCAAATTTCTTAGCCTCAGCCTCAATCTGCAACCTCTTAGCCTCAGCCTCAATCTGCAACCTCTTAATCTCTTTTTCAGCTTCTATTCTCTTATCTTCGGCCAATCTTTCAGATTCTAATTTTCTTTCGGCCTCTTTTTCTAATCTTCTTTCTTCCCGTTCAATATATTTGTCACATTCAGCAGTGACATAAGAAATCATAATTTGCCCGTCCATTCCTAACTCTTTCGCAGTCTGTACAGCAGCAGATCGAAATTTTGCCAGGTCGGCCATTGTCTAACAGATAAATGTCTAAACAATTTTATCTATGACTAATTAACTCAAGACAACACAGGCACTGTGAGCTCAACCTTATTTATTTTCACCCAAGGATACCTTTTAATTCTTATTATTCCCTGAAGTGAATTACCCCCAATATTTGTAATAGGGAAAGATTCAAAATCCCGAGGGCGAGACCCCAATATATGTGGTAAAGTGGGATGTTATAAATATTTATAGGGGACTTAGTGTACTGACTGAGATCAGCTGTGAAGGTATCTATATCTAATAAGAGTAGTGTATTATAGATAACCTTACTTACTGCCACATATGTATACCTCAGTCAGAATTATTCTGGAATAGTGTGATGACTACGTTATATGTCTAGGGTATGTGTATGATGAAGTGTAAGTCATAACAACAACAGACAGATAAACAATTTAATTTATTCCACCACACTTGACAACACTGTGACACTCACATACATATAACACTCTAAGAGGATATCTTAAAGGAGTCACTGATAACTTTTCAAATAACAATATGTATTCAGTGCTGTCATGAATGTATATGTGTCCTGATTCAAATACAAAGGGAACCAGGAATCACAATCAATTTTAATTACAAGTTATATGTACAGAATTTATTAATATGATTCTTGTAGTGACATATATTATTAATGGTATCCTATGTGTGTCAGTTGTGTAGTGGTAATATGAGGTAATACTGGTTTTGTTTTGTTCAAGCTCTGTTGGTATTTGTCATCATGACTTCAATAGTTTGTTTCTATTGGAACTAGTATTGGAGATGTTCTCAGTTCCTGGTATTAAAACAATTAAATTCCCCTCTTAATTTTAGTTTATAATGTCATTTTAAGATGGGGGTACATAATGTTGAGCTCCATGGCCACACTCTCTTATCTTGCGTGATGACTGCAGTAAAAGACTCCTCTGCTCGATTACTTTAATGAGTTCTGGAGCCACCCCACTGGTTGCTATATGGACCAAGGAGTATGCTGTCCACCTCTGGCTTCAGCAAAGCTCTGACCAGGTGCTGCTCAATAACTTTAAGACCACGGTCCCTGAAACAAGAAGGTTGTACCTTCTACGTCAGAACTAATTTATACTCCATTTCTACACTGAGCACAATACATCACAAACATTGAGTTCAGAGCGTTAGGCCAACTGTCAGCTTCATCTGAAATACTTTATACCAGTATTTCCCTCCCTAATGGTTACTACGCCTCTGCAATTCCAGCATTATTTCTTTCTAGTTAATAATCTAGGTGTCAGTGTACTGTTTGGCCATTCCATGCAGTTTTACTTTCCTCCGACACCTTCTGTTCAGGCTGGAGCACTATAGGCTTTACATCATGTTCGCTACTGAACCACACATATATACAGACATAAATTATCAATTTACATTCAATTTTCATTAAAAGATATTGAATATTTCAAGCTTACCACAATTCATGGAAATAATAATAAACAGTTTCGTTGACTGGCAATGAATATAGCACAACTCCGATCTGCCGATGTCCCAGGCTTTATTTTATAAAAAATATACACTGGTGCTCAACGCACTGTTTCTTAGTAGGTTTATTACAAGATGTGGCAATGAACAGACGCTCTGAATTGAGTATATTCGCAGCTCTACCCAATCAAACCATGTCTACACATCTTTTCAAAAAAGTACCCCTTTCTCACGTTTCCCCTGACAACACAAGATAGTATTTATAGTCCGACCAATCGTGTTTAGTCTTTCATTTGTTGCGCTCCAATCAAATAGGAGTTAACATGGTAGGCTATTTCCGTAACGTAATGTTTTTTCAAACACGTTATAAAAAAATTTTATGAGCAGAAACGATCTCATGCTGTCAGGCACCCCCACTATTTTATTTTGGCCATAACTTGGTAATTCCTAGACTATTTGCGTAACGTTTTACATATTCTTTGTCAGCAAACCCTAAGGAACCCAAATATACGAATTTAAGGGAGCTAGGTGGCTGCGTTCAAAATGTGCATTTTCTACCACCTCCTGTTCACTTCAATCCCCATGTGGTGTCTGGGTACTGTCATGTTTTCAAACGTAAACCCATCTAATGTCATCTTTCCCAATAAGCGTTTTTCAGGATTTTAAAACCTAACTCTGGTATGGGTAGTGAATTTTATCACTGTCGATTTGAAATAAAGTTAGTGCATGTGGCCTTACACGCGTGATGGCAGCAATTGTGTATCGCGCGACGCGTGTTTAGTGTTGCAGGTGTCCCTGCTTTCTGCCTCTCCCTTCTCTCTATCCTTTAGTCCATCTGTCTTTTAGTTACGCCGTGTATAAAATGGAATGAATGAAATATTAAATTTAGGTCATTGATCAGCTTGCGTATCTCAAGGTTTTTCCAAGAAATACAGTACACGTTTCATTGAAGAAAGCGTGCAGCGACACAGTAGGCTTTTACTATCAACGTGAAAGCGTTACAATTTGCAGACGAAGTAGAAAACAAGGGGGATTTCGAGTACAGTCATTGTGACAGCACTGTTCTTTACCATTCTTCTTTCCTTTTATTAAATTTATTTGTTAGGCTTTGCATTTACGTTTTAATTTATATATGGGGATTAGAATAATTCACGACACCCTTGATGGTCCGAAGGTCATATTCGTAGATAAGCATCGAATTCCTGCATAAGTGTACCATCGATTCGTGACCCAGAGGCGTCGACTCTAAGGATAAAAGGAAATCGAGCATCAGGCAATCGTAAAATTTGTGATTTTGAAAAATAACACTTAAGTATATTTAAAGAAACATCACAAGAATGTAACTAAACAATCTTATTTGGAGAGTTCTTTTTTAATAACGAAGACAGAACTGAAGTAATTTCTGAAACATTAGGCAAAAATTTCCTATAGAATCCGACAAGATCCAAAAGACTTGAAAAATTACTACACCAACATCTGTTCAGATCCCGGCTTGAGGCCTCCAAACTTAGGGCTGTTACGTGTCGTTTTAAATGTTAATGTTCATATTTAATAACAGGATGGTTCCTGTGGCCAAGATAACGTCTAGGGTAGCCAATCTCTCAGACACCGCAACCAGCCCCACGCCACTCAGAATGATTTGAGTCACAATGGACGAAATGGACGATATACAATTTATTTAGTACTACACGCAGCTCCACATCGAATACAGTTTACGCCCACATATAATGGCAGATAATATGCAGTAGACGAAATACCGTAGGCAGTCAGTCCATGTCAGAAAGGCTGTCCTTTTTCTCAATTTGCTTTATTCACTCAACACTCGACACTGAGAATTTATACTTCTTGTTCATACAGATACTAGATAACTACATGACTAGATACATCTCACCAAAGATCTTGATGTATTAGTGATAACAAAACTCCATTTTAAACACTTTAACAAGCAGGAGCTCAAACACATACGTCCACTCGCCATGACACACAATCGTCTAAAGCCCCGCACTTCTGCCCCTCTAGTTTCACGTGAGCCAGCCAAGCATATCGGCTTAACGTCACTCATCCGTCTTTTTCAGTGACCCGTATAAAATAAAAAAACAAAGATCCCTGTTGAGCTAAACCTATAACATAGGCACAATCGTTATGAATTTTAATCATAACAATCTTCTTATCCCTCTTATATCAGTCTACATTTCACTTCTACATATACTTTTCCGTCTTCTTCCACCTTTCTGACCCTGGGGATTCCACGGAAAGAAGAAGGACCCTGCTGGGCGCCCCAATAATCACAAAAACCACTATACAGCATCATTCAACAACTAGAGAACACATGCAAATTCTTCAACTTGGCATTGGCTGCAAATGAGCGACATGCTCTGCAACTCTTGTTAAATAAAAACAACAACAACAACAACCCTGGGAGTTCCAGAACTAGGTCTGCTTTGTAATACTATCCACCAGTTCCCTCAGCGTGTGTCTTATCCATCGCCTGTCTTCTTCTCGATTCTTGTTTGACTGGCACCTGTCTGGCTCTTGCCGTCTTTTCCAAATTAGTGATCTTGTTATGCATTAAAAAAAATAATAAACTTAATCAGCAATAATAAATTGTCCTGAAGAACAATTTCTAAACAACGCGATGAAAGATGAGGGGAAAAAAGCAATGTATCGGCAGTTGTTTGGAAAACTGATAGCAAAATCCAAATGCGTCAGTAGGACATGATATGGAAAACATAAATAATATTATACAATTAGGTGAATAAGACATCATAGAATAGAATAACGTGCATAATTATAAGTATTAGACCACTGCTCCAACAGACATATTTTTTTTTGGTTCGGTTTTTGCCTCTTCTGGCGAGGAGCATTCCTATTAACCTATGTGGTTATATCAGAGCGAATTTACCATCCCAAAAAAAAGTCAACTCTGTTGAAAAAAAGAAGTAACTCTGTTGACTTTCACTTCCGCATGACTCATTTTGACAGCCATCTTAAGTGTTTCACTCTGGAATCGAGCTAAGTGACTTTTTACTTGTTTCAATAGCGTTGTTCATTCCTGTCTTCGTTTCGTTGATTATTTACTTTCTTGTTTCGATATGTCTGTCTGGTTTTACGATTTTCTTACAGTATTATTGTTCTCTTTTCGCTTAGCACCACTGTTCCATCAGCATGTTTCGCTCATTTAGTGTGTTCCTCATCATCATATATTTGTAGCTCCTGTATGTAATTCTTGTCGTTGTCACCTGTTCATAACTGTGGCTGACGAAGGGTAAAACCCGAAACGTCCATTGTTTCCTGTGTACCGTTAACTTGTAAAACTGATTTCATACCATTTTATTTATTTTTTATTTATATATCTGTTGACTGCTAACCCGATCAGCGTTGATAGATACTAAGTCCTGAAAAGGACCAACATTATCTATCTGCTAGCAAATAGCCCTAAAATAAACTAGCCAGCTACGCCAACGCCCGAGCTAGTCCGTTAATGTTATATTTTAGTATAACCCACAGACATGTACAAAGTCACTAAAAGGAAGTTTTGCATGAGGCTGGCAACCGCATCATATGAAACAATCGGCTGGAGAAACCACTGCTGCAAGAGCTTGTGATGGCTTGGTGCAGGCTTCCTGCAAAGAGGGCTAGCTACAGCGGTGGTTCCATGCTTCTTAGTCAGCGAAAATGAAAATGATGATCACGATGAATTGTTGAAGATGTTGAACGAGTGTTGCAGTGTTGCAATGCTTTCTTTATTGCGCAAAAATAAATGAATAGAGAGTATACAAAGTAAGCCAAGATCAATATAAGTACCATTTAAATGTGTTTATATATATATATATATATATATATATATATATATATATATATATATATATATATATATATATATATATATATATATATATATATATATATATATATATATATATATATATATATATATATATATATATATATAATGTATATACGACCATCACAATCGAACACTGATCTCAACTCCAAATACAAAACCCTCCTCGACTAATACCTAACTCCTGTAAAGGTCACAGTTATCTAGTGATGGGGCTTTACAGACAAGAATTCGTAAGCTCTGACTAAAATACCTCTCTTACGTTTTTTTAAATGTGTTTTTTTGGGGGGGAAGGGGGCGGGGGTAGGGGGGGGGTGTAGTGGATTTTGATAGTATTGTACGGTTGATGTTACCTAGTGTGATGTATGAGGTCAGCTGTGAAGGCTCCTGAGATAAATGTAGATGTGAATTACAGAAGGCCCTTCTTACTACCACTTACGACCTCACACATATCTTTTTTACTAATGAATGTGGCTACGTTAAAAAAATCTAGGGTACTGATATGCAATGTGTTGTGGTAGATTACACACACACACACACAGAGATATTTAAGAAGTCTAATAATATTAATGACATTTATAACACACTGAACTAACTCAGGTTGTTTTAGTTTTTTGTAAAGTTAATCTTTTGATAAATTTATTTTGTTCTGAACCAAATGTTTAGTTGGTCAGAACATAAGAAATATTATGGAGTCATAAATAGAATGCAAAATCATATGACATAATAAAATGGAAAATGTGTACTTAGTTATTTCAAATGACTGGTTAATAATAATTATATTAAGCTAGTCACAGGAGAACTTATTACTAGATATGCTGTTGGGGTGGTATCATCACTCCTAGTCTATGATTGCCAAACATTGTTCGTTGACTTAAGGGATAAATATATATAGTTTAATTTCCCTACTGTCATGGCTTTATTAAACGGTAAATTTGGGATAGTTTAGTGAAAATGTTGGTGAAGGTCCAGCAGGCCAGATTTAACTTATCTGCCTGCGTCGATCCTGTACAAAGGTCTGGTGGCCCCACCTCTCCGTGCAGGGGGCAATATACGGCTGCTCTGACAAAATGACAGACTGCTCTGGTCCACACTTGTATATGTTAATACAGCATTTGATACCGCTTTGGTGCCAAATAGAAACTCACAGTTCTGAAACAAAAGTATTGGTCATGTGTCAGAACTCTATCTTCTGAACCACTTTTGTACACAACACTACACACAACAACACCACATAGACTAGGTCAGATCTCTCTGACCACACAGCACATCTTACCAAGTTGGTTTCACATAGTATCAGTTCCCCAAGACTACATTACATCTGAGATATGTTCAATAGCTTCCTGCTATTAAATAAGATAGGTGATATGTTCCACTGATCTCAACACTAGATCCTTTTCTCATAGTTTCAGTTAGGCGTGCCTATATATTTTCTTTGTATGTATGTCTCTAGACCCTGATCTAGGGCTGGGGATCTAGAGCGAACACTTACTTGTCGTAATCATTTTTATGATATGGCAGTATCAATCACTCGAATTATTAAAATACACAGAATAAATATTATTCGTTCTTACCAGAATTCAGAATTGAGAACACAGTTACAGTTTGCTAGCAAAACTCAGCTGAGCTGCTGGCCGTATGATGGCGTCCCACTATATAGTTATATTACTATGGAATCTACACCATCCTGGATTTAAACTGCGTCTCTGAACAGACTTATGTAAAATGGCAAACTTTCACCTCTCTATCACGCTACTATAAAATGCGTTGACCAATCGCCGACTTCCCCCCTAATTTTCAAATCGTCAACCAAAAGTCACTTCAGTCAAATCTCAGTCAAGTATGTATTACGGTCGGTTAGTCCGTCTGCCTCTACTTGTTTTTTCCTAAAAACACACTTGGTTTTTTCATGCATTTCCTACACGAATCTGCTGCCTAAGTTATTTTTAGCTACAATTCTCCACCACCTTCCCTCTCTTAATTACAGCTCGATTTTTACGTTTGCATGTTCAAGGTTAAGATTTTCGAAAATTTTGTGACATGGGTTACCAGTGCAGTCGTTTGCCTGATATGAACAATACAGTCTTTTGTCAATATCTTCCTTATTATCTATCCGTCTGTATAATTGAAAGCATATTATTTCTCTGCTCAAGATGGGCTATCAAACTAGCAAATTAACACGAAACAAATACAAAGGTATGCCATCAGGCACCCGCAGGAAACAAAGAAGTAGAACACCAGACAACAGAAAAACAACAGACATGAGTGGCTTACCCAGGATTTGAACACTGGACCTTCCGTGCGACAACCCCGCCTAGCCATGCAAGCGAATCACACTATCCGCTCTGCCATCTACGCATCATCAAAAAAATGATGTTTCAATGGCAGGTCAATAGTGCGAACCACAATACACGACACCAGAAGTCCTCCATGGGCAGTTCAGCCTATTAATGACGCAATCACTTCTGTTGTATTTCTATCAAGCAGTATAGGCCGAGTCCAACAAGACCCTTAGGACCTTAATACTGTGTCCAGTAAATGATAGTAGACTAGAACAGTGAGAACAGGATAGTGGGTAGGTTTGGTATTGTACAAACATTTATTACAAATAAGGGAGGGAAACCCGAGGCCTGTAAACAGTAAATTAACATGAAACAAATACAAAGGTATGCCATCAGGCACCCGCAGGAAACAAAGAAGTAGAACACCAGACAACAGAAAAACAACAGACATGAGTGGCTTACCCAGGATTTGAACACTGGACCTTCCGTGCGACAACCCCGCCTAGCCATGCAAGCGAATCACACTATCCGCTCTGCCATCTACGCATCATCAAAAAAATGATGTTTCAATGGCAGGTCAATAGTGCGAACCACAATACACGACACCAGAAGTCCTCCATGGGCAGTTCAGCCTATTAATGACGCAATCACTTCTGTTGTATTTCTATCAAGCAGTATAGGCCGAATCCAACAAGACCCTTAGGACCTTAATACTGTGTCCAGTAAATGATAGTAGACTAGAACAGTGAGAACAGGATAGTGGGTAGGTCTATCAGGAGGACTTCTGGTGTCGTGTATTGTGGTTCGCACTATTGACCTGCCATTGAAACATCATTTTTTTGATGATGCGTAGATGGCAGAGCGGATAGTGTGATTCGCTTGCATGGCTAGGCGGGGTTGTCGCACGGAAGGTCCAGTGTTCAAATCCTGGGTAA
Source organism: Oreohelix idahoensis (assembly GCA_024509875.1). Taxonomy (NCBI): domain Eukaryota; kingdom Metazoa; phylum Mollusca; class Gastropoda; order Stylommatophora; family Oreohelicidae; genus Oreohelix; species Oreohelix idahoensis. The sequence goes on along the minus strand of JAMPIV010019800.1, from coordinate 511,461 downwards.
GCCACTCATGTCTGTTGTTTTTCTGTTGTCTGGTGTTCTACTTCTTTGTTTCCTGCGGGTGCCTGATGGCATACCTTTGTATTTGTTTCATGTTAATTTACTGTTTACAGGCCTCGGGTTTCCCTCCCTTATTTGTAATAAATGTTTGTACAATACCAAACCTACCCACTATCCTGTTCTCACTGTTCTAGTCTACTATCATTTACTGGACACAGTATTAAGGTCCTAAGGGTCTTGTTGGATTCGGCCTATACTGCTTGATAGAAATACAACAGAAGTGATTGCATCATTAATAGGCTGAACTGCCCATGGAGGACTTCTGGTGTCGTGTATTGTGGTTCGCACTATTGACCTGCCATTGAAACATCATTTTTTTGATGATGCGTAGATGGCAGAGCGGATAGTGTGATTCGCTTGCATGGCTAGGCGGGGTTGTCGCACGGAAGGTCCAGTGTTCAAATCCTGGGTAAGCCACTCATGTCTGTTGTTTTTCTGTTGTCTGGTGTTCTACTTCTTTGTTTCCTGCGGGTGCCTGATGGCATACCTTTGTATTTGTTTCATGTTAATTTACTGTTTACAGGCCTCGGGTTTCCCTCCCTTATTTGTAATAAATGGCTATCAAACTAGCTAGGTTTTATTTTCTTAACTCTATTATTAAGAAAAACGTATTTTTTTTTCAAGTTTAATTTTTTTTTTAAATTGGTTCGAGATCCTTCCCTCCTGTGTTTTGCCGCTGCATTCAAATAAAGACCAAGTATCGAAAGGCGTCCAAGAAATGACTGTCTCGATCCAGAGCTAATGTCCATTTCTTGTCCATTTCCTTACTTTATGTCAACTAGGGGACGTGAATTTTTTTCCTTTCCCCCCCCCCCCCCCCCCCTGCGTCTTCTTGGCCGTTCGAACTTCAAACACGTGTTCAGTCATATTTTTTTATTTTTTTTTTTGGTGTGTCCTCCGTTCTCCCCCCGTCTACAAAGGGTAAACGTTTCGTCTGCACTTCTAACTCGTTAGTTTTAAATGGCGGTGGGAAAAAGCTGGCATGGGCGAACATGTCTCCTAGTATCTTATGCATTATTTTTAACCCTACATTTCATCGTTAATTTTGGAGATATTTTAACGTTGTTGTGGCGAGAGGTTTTATTTTGGCTCTTGGATCAGTATAGTACTGACAATTACAGAAATAGGATTTCTGCAGAAAATGGTGAAGTCCCAGTGTCTGAGAGGACTACTGGTATCACAAATTAGTTACGGCTGTGAATGATCTGATCTCGAAACAATAGTATAGAGGAGACCGACATAAAGCGCCACCTCTGCTGTGTAACCAATTGTGATATTAAACAAAGCAAGGAAACAGATTTTTACTTAACAATGATAAAATTGACAAGTCGTTCAAAATACAATTTCCTTATATTTTATTTAGTATATATACACTATCTACACTTGTGCTGAAAGGTGAATGTTGCAAAAAAAAATGGAATGAAATGAATTGGTAAGTTTACATATGATTTACAAATATTTATATTTATAAATATTACAACACGTTTTCCAATTATAGGAACAAAAAATTATATCAGCGGTGCTGTTAATTAAGGATATAACGTTTATCAGCTATGCTGTTATTTACGTATAATTTATCCACTATGATCTTATTATTGTCTCTTGCTACGCTAATTCACGTTTTCTTCATTGACAGTTCTATGCTCACAATGCCGACAGAAATGGTACTAATGTGTACTCATCTCTCTTAAGTCTGTTCTTCTTTGTTTGGTTCACACCACCGGCAGAGTATCGTTCCTTTAGCCCACCCAAGACTGAGGGGGACCAAAGATGTAGAGTCTGGTCAACCTCTATGCTCCTGCGGAGTTCCAGGCAGCGGGATTGACTCGAACATACGACCTCAGGTTTTTAGGACACAATTAAACCTGTAACAAAGCAAAAATAGGGGCTAATTTCTGTCCTCAAGCCCACCTATTTCTAGTGTGAGTGAAATGAGCGTGTCTCCGATGTATGCATGTGGGATGAATGACAACATGGCTCAGTATGATTTAGCAATAGCGAGACAAGACAGGTGTCTACTTGCAAAACATTCTTTCTGATAAACTAATACATGGATACATTCAATAATATAGATTCAATACATGAATACATTTTATACATGAATACATCCCATAATATAAATCAATACATGAATAAATCCAATAATATGTACACCTAGGTGTGATACAACAATGTCCTTCCCCCTATACTATATCACGCCCTCTCTGACAATAGCTGGTAACATATATCCTAACAATATTGTTATGTTCTTATGATAGGAGTATATGAGACGAGGACTGGTTGGTGATATATCAGGTTGGAGTTATAGGAGACAATAGATTGGAGTTAGATGCGACAATAGAATGAGTCCTGACAAGGACTGTTTTGGTTATATTGGAGTTGGTCTTATCTGAGACAATAGATTGAGTTATAGGAGACAATAGATTGAGTCCTAACAAGGACTGTTTTGGTTATATTTACAGTTTGGAATTATCAGAGACAATAGACTGAAGTTATAGACTGACAATAGATTGAAGTATAGGAGACAATAGGTTGAAGTATGAGTCCTATTAGTCTTCGTCTATTCAATCCTAATAGGAAATACAATCATTATACTTAATTCCCCCAAGATACAATCAGTAACCTGATAGGTAGTATAAATGACACACAACAAATACCAACGGTTATCGTAAAAATATTTACCCTCCTAAGATTTTAAACTGGCCAGGTTTTGACGCGACTTAGTGAAGTAGGTTGCAGGTCGATGCCCTCAGGTAAGTTACCATAAATCAAGGTGACAGCTTCTCCCTCTTCAGTCTGTATCTCTGGCGTCAAGTTCGGGGTTGCGTGGTTAGCATAAAATCCGCCCGATTATATAGTCAAGTAACTACTTGAGGAAAGCTTTCGGTTGGTTCCTGGCGGAGCAAGTTGATTGGTTTCCTCCGGTTTTGTACCTGGTCTCATACAGCCTAATTTTATTCAGTTTTCATCGGCCATCTTGCGTGAACAAGATGGCCGTTAATTTATTCTGTCTCAGAGACTGGTGAACGTTGATCGTTGATTGGTTGAAGCAAATCTGTATCTCGACATAGTGATTAACAAAGTAGTGGGTTACACTTCGTTTCACGACATAGCCCCCTCCTTTCCTAGCTGTGACTTGTCATAGCTGACGTGTAAACCCCTGCTGTGGTTAATCCTTTTGCGTCTGTCCTTCCAGAGTACTAGGGTGTCGACTTAAAAAATCAGCTCCTACATTGTCTCTTCCCGGAATGTAATTCACGGTAAAGGAATAAGGCGCCAGAAGCAGACTCCACCTTAACAATCTCGAATTTAGTTTTTTAGATGCAGCCAAGAATGTTAAAGGTTGGTGATCGCTTTGGACAATGAAGTGTGTCCCATACAGATAAGGTGAAAATTTGTTGATGGACCAAATTAGAGCTAAACATTCCTTCTCTATGGTCGAGTAGTTCAACTCAGCTGCATTCAGCTTCCTACTGGCGTAGGCGACTGGTAAAAGTTCCTCCGGCTGGGCTTTTGATTTCTGCAAGAGAGTTGCACCTATCCCTATACTGCTAGCGTCCGTCCTTAATACAAATTCCTGTGTGATATCGGGTAGTGTAAGGATTGGTTTGCTGGTGAGTTTTGCTTTTAGCTCTGTGTAAGCTTTTTCACAATCAGCATTCCATTGGATTTTGTCAGGCTGTCCTTTCTTCGTTAAGTTGGTTAATGGTGCACACAGAGAGTTAAAGTGGGGTATGTACTTCTGATAGAACCCACATAAAGACACGAATGATCTCACATCTTTCTTCGTTTGAGGTCTGGGTGCCTTCTTTAACTTCTCTATATTCTTTGGGTCAGGAGACATATGACCTGTAGAAATAGTGTGACCTAAGAATTCCAACTCCTTACAACCGATATAGCACTTGGTTGGACGTGCAGTCAATCCAGTTTCTCTCAGTCTGTCGAACAACATGGAGAGCGCTACTATATGCTCTTCAAATGTGTTTGTTGCAACAAGAATGTCATCCATAAAGTTAGTGATATGGGGATTTTGTAGAGGTTCCAATAATTTCCTCATCATTCTTGAAAAGATACTGGGAGCATTTTTCAGCCCAAAGGGTAGTACATTAAACTCGTAGTGTCCGTCTGATGTACTAAATGCCAGCATTCTCCTAACTTCTGGTTTCACTGGTATTTGGTAGTATCCCTTGCTTAGATCTACCTTCGATAAATACCTAGCCTTACTCAGTGTAGAGAACAGCTGGTTGGTGTCAGGTAATGGGTCCACCTGAGATTCTGTGATCGCATTTAGCTTCTTGTAGTAAATACATAACCTGTGTTCACCACTAGGCTTCCTTAATAGCACCACACTTGAGCTATAGGGAGATTCAGACTTTGAAATAATTCTCTTTTAAGAGATAGTCAATCTCATCCTTGAGTGTTTGTGCTTGCTATTGTTCAGTCCATGTCCGCAGCAATGCTTCCAGTGGACTGTGTATGGGGACGGCAATACAACAACGTTGCCGGACCCACACCTATTTCTATTGTAAGGGGCAGTATACCGAAGTGGGGCCTGTCTCCATCAACTGTTTGGTACAGCCCTGGTTCCTACCTCCTATGGTTCGGGTTTGTTTCTGCAGCTTTTTTAATACTGGTTGCTGACTTTCCAAATGATCCAGGCCATGGTGTTCCGACAAATATCTAGTCGGGGTGGGATGTCTCTCGTCCCCTCTCTGTACAATACGGAGAGTTGCCATGGTTACTGGTGTAACAGTAGACTTGTTGTGATTTTGTTTTCTCGTTATCACTGCTTCTACCTGTTGTTTTCTCTTGTGTATCTTCTTTGTGGGCCTACGTCCGCAAAAATGCTTCCCTAGGTCCTGTAACTGGTCTACGCTTCTGAATCAGGTTACCTGGTTACTTTCTGAACAGGATTTCATATACCGACTTATGTCTTCAATTATTCCTGGCCAGTAATATCGCAATGCTATATTTTGACCAGTGGCTCCTTTTCCTCTGTGAACACTGTCTGATGTAGCATGCTCTTGCTCCATAATTTCCTCCCTATAGAATTTTGGCACTACCAGCTGTCCATGCCCTTTAGGTCCTTTTCCAGCTTGTCTGTAGAGTAGGCCATTTTCCATATAGTAGTCTCCTTTCTCTGGAGGGTTATGGGCCTTTGGCAATTTGCCAAAACAAGGCTTCAATGTGCTATCTGCTGTTTGAGCCTTTTTCATCTTTGTACGATGAATGTTTATTGGATCTCCCTCTTCCTTTTTGGTGCTCGACCTGGTATGGTTTGCAGCCATGACAACAGGTTTTATTGGGTCACCCAAAAAGACATATTTACATCCTATTACCAGTGGGTATATAGGATCATCACTTACTGCTGCTCTTATCACTCCTTCTACATAGCGAGTTCTCACGTTGATCCTTGCTATGGGAAGTGTCATGGTGCCTGTTCCCTGCATTGCCCCTTGTATGTCCACTGTTTCTGTGGTAAGTTGATCAGGGTGCACTAGGGCTGCACTCACGACTGAGTCGAATTCCAATCCGGAATCATATAAGCACTGAATTTTAGTGCCATTACATGTCACTTCCTCACAGACAGGGGGATGGTGGAGGTCATTCTGACTAACTGCCAGTTCCTTCCTTCCCTTGTTCCCTGTTGTGAGACACGCAGCGTAATAAGGAGGGTTCTTCCTTCTGCAGTCCGCAGTATTGTGGTTACTCATTAGACAAGTTTTACACCACTTTCCTTCCTTCCGGTAAGGTGTCTTATCCGATCTTAGAGGGTTTTTGTCCTTTTGGTCAAATCTTTGTTTGTTCCTTGTGGTATGGTCATTTTGTTCATATTTGGTATAGTTTTGTGATGATTGGAAGTTTTCACTCTGCTTCTTCTTATTTCCTAATACTTCTGCCTGAGCTGCTTGATATCTCTCAGCAACAGTTACAATATCTCCCAATCTCTCTGCTCCTTGTTCCATGATAAACTTCCTCATTTCTTGAGGCATGGACTCTTTCACTTGCTCCATCATTATCATTTCTTTCAGATCCTGACACTTTCCTAAACTACTCCATTTTTCCAAATAGGTTTCCAGTCTAGCAGAGAATTGGTGATAGTTTTCTCCTGGAAGAAGTTTAGCTGTTCGGAATTTCTTTCTATATGATTCTGAGTTCTTTTCATATCTCACAAGCAGTGCCTGCTTCAGGATTTCATAATCTTCCTGGTCATCTCTTGAGAGCTTCAAATACACATCGTAGGCCACACCTCTCAATCCCTGAGATAGTTTAAGACTCCATTTTTCTTTCACTAAGCCATAGGTAGTGGCTAGTCTTTCGTATCTATCCAGGTACGACTCAATGGCGTCTTCTTTCTCAACAAATGGGTCCAGATGAAAATTCATGGCCCCACTTGAGGTGCTCTGGCTGGAGCTACTCTCAGAGTGAGGTGAGCTACCACCATTATTGCCAGTATTTGCCTGAATTTCAAGCTCTTTTAATCTCAACTGATGGTCTCTCTCTGCTTGTAATTTCCTTTCCTCAGCTTCTAACCTTTTAGTTTCTCTTTCAGCTTCCAGTCTTTTGTCTTCTCTCTCAGCTTCCAGTCTTTTGACTTCTCTCTCAGCTTCCAGTCTTTTGTCTTCTCTCTCAGCTTCCAGTCTTTTGTCTTCTCTCTCAGCTTGCAACCTCCTTTCTTCAGCCTCAAATTTCTTTGCTTCTCTATCAGCCTCTAATTTCTTTGCTTCAGTCTCTAATTGCAACTTTCTTTCTTCCCTATCCATGTGTTTGTCCACTTCTGTTGTGACATACTGAGTGAGAGCATCACCTGTCAAATTTAATTCCTTACCCATCTGCATGATCGCAGTTCTGAACTTCACTAGATCAGCCATGGCGTTGCTTAGAGAGGGTATGTAAATTTACTATAACCAAATTATTGTAATTAAACTTAATTAATTTAAATGAACAAAAAATTTCCGCGCAACTTTGTGAGCATCAACTATTTACTGAGTACTAAATGGTACTCCTCCTAAGAAAATATTGTTTTAAAAATCCTAAAATAGAATTTTTTTTCAAAAAATAAAATTTATTTTCTTATGTTACCTGTGGGTGGCACAAGATAGAGTGTAGATAGATGAATAGACTAAGTATGGCTCAAGATATACAGAAATATCCCGGACGAGCCCCCAGTGTGGCGAGAGGTTTTATTTTGGCTCTTGGATCAGTATAGTACTGACAATTACAGAAATAGGATTTCTGCAGGAAATGGTGAAGTCCCAGTGTCTGAGAGGACTACTGGTATCACAAATTAGTTACGGCTGTGAATGATCTGATCTCGAAACAATAGTATAGAGGAGACCGACATAAAGCGCCACCTCTGCTGTGTAACCAATTGTGATATTAAACAAAGCAAGGAAACAGATTTTTACTTAACAATGATAAAATTGACAAGTCGTTCAAAATACAATTTCCTTATATTTTATTTAGTATATATACACTATCTACTCTTGTGCTGAAAGGTGAATGTTGCAAAAAAAATGGAATGAAATGAATTGGTAAGTTTACATATGATTTACAAATATTTATATTTATAAATATTACAACACGTTTTCCAATTATAGGAACAAAAAATTATATCAGCGGTGCTGTTAATTAAGGATATAACGTTTATCAGCTATGCTGTTATTTACGTATAATTTATCCACTATGATCTTATTATTGTCTCTTGCTACGCTAATTCACGTTTTCTTCATTGACAGTTCTATGCTCACAATGCCGACAGAAATGGTACTAATGTGTACTCATCTCTCTTAAGTCTGTTCTTCTTTGTTTGGTTCACACCACCGGCAGAGTATCGTTCCTTTAGCCCACCCAAGACTGAGGGGACCAAAGATGTAGAGTCTGGTCAACTTCTATGCTCCTGCGGAGTTCCAGGCAGCGGGATTGACTCGAACATACGACCTCAGGTTTTTAGGACACAATTAAACCTGTAACAAAGCAAAAATAGGGGCTAATTTCTGTCCTCAAGCCCACCTATTTCTAGTGTGAGTGAAATGAGCGTGTCTCCGATGTATGCATGTGGGATGAATGACAACATGGCTCAGTATGATTTAGCAATAGCGAGACAAGACAGGTGTCTACTTGCAAAACATTCTTTCTGATAAACTAATACATGGATACATTCAATAATATAGATTCAATACATGAATACATTTTATACATGAATACATCCCATAATATAAATCAATACATGAATAAATCCAATAATATGTACACCTAGGTGTGATACAACAATGTCCTTCCCCCTATACTATATCACGCCCTCTCTGACAATAGCTGGTAACATATATCCTAACAATATTGTTATGTTCTTATGATAGGAGTATATGAGACGAGGACTGGTTGGTGATATATCAGGTTGGAGTTATAGGAGACAATAGATTGGAGTTAGATGCGACAATAGAATGAGTCCTGACAAATACTGTTTTGGTTATATTGGAGTTGGTCTTATCTGAGACAATAGATTGAGTTATAGGAGACAATAGATTGAGTCCTAACAAGGACTGTTTTGGTTATATTGCAGTTGGTCTTATCTGAGACAATAGATTGAGTTATAGGAGACAATAGATTGAGTCCTAACAAGGACTGTTTTAGTTATATTTACAGTTTGGAATTATCAGAGACAATAGACTGAAGTTATAGACTGACAATAGATTGAAGTATAGGAGACAATAGGTTGAAGTATGAGTCCTATTAGTCTTCGTCTATTCAATCCTAATAGGAAATACAATCATTATACTTAATTCCCCCAAGATACAATCAGTAACCTGATAGGTAGTATAAATGACACACAACAAATACCAACGGTTATCGTAAAAATATTTACCCTCCTAAGATTTTAAACTGGCCAGGTTTTGACGCGACTTAGTGAAGTAGGTTGCAGGTCGATGCCCTCAGGTAAGTTACCATAAATCAAGGTGACAGCTTCTCCCTCTTCAGTCTGTATCTCTGGCGTCAAGTTCGGGGTTGCGTGGTTAGCATAAAATCCGCCCGATTATATAGTCAAGTAACTACTTGAGGAAAGCTTTCGGTTGGTTCCTGGCGGAGCAAGTTGATTGGTTTCCTCCGGTTTTGTACCTGGTCTCATGCAGCCTAATTTTATTCAGTTTTCATCGGCCATCTTGCGTGAACAAGATGGCCGTTAATTTATTCTGTCTCAGAGACTGGTGAACGTTGATCGTTGATTGGTTGAAGCAAATCTGTATCTCGACATAGTGATTAACAAAGTAGTGGGTTACACTTCGTTTCACGACAGTTGTATCATTGTGACATCATCACACATGTCCCCACCTGAGAACATGCACTACGGCAAGTTCCAAAATCAGTGATACACATAGTCAAAATCTCTCCTCACGCCTGCCACTACTCTAATTTTGATCACAGGGGTGCCGACTGAGGAAATCTGCACCAACATTCAATGACCCTGGGATGTATTCGATAATAAACTGATAAGGTTGCAGTAACAAAGACCACCTCAGCAATCTTGCGTTTTCATGCTTAGCCTGAGAAAAGAATACGAGGGGCTGATGATCCGTCTGGACCACAAAAGTCCTACCATACAGATAGATTTGAAACTTCTTTATTGCCCAGATTAACGCTAAACATTCCTTTTCACTTGTAGAATATCCTTGTTCCGCTTTATTCAATTTGCGGCTTGCATAAGCGACTGGGTTCAGCTCCCCATCTGGTGAAGATGACCTCTGCAACAAGGCCGCCCCGAGGCCTACATTACTTGCATCTGTTCTCACCACAAAGTCCTGTGTCAAATCAGGCAATTTGAGAATAGGCTTGCTAGTGAGTTTTTCCTTTAATTCTTGGAAAGCTAATTCACATTGCGCAGTCCAAATAATTTTATCTGGAAGTCCCTTGCGAGTCAGATCAGTCAGAGGAGCACAAATAGTGTTAAAATTTTTGATATATTTTTGATAAAATCCGCATAACGACACGAATGATCGCACGTCCTTTTTTGTTTGTGGTCTAGGTGCTCTCTGCAGTTTTTCCAAGTTCTTGGGATCAGGGGTCATGTTACCCTGATATACAGTGTGTCCCAAGAATTCCAACTCTTTGCATCCAATACAACATTTTGTTGGCCTAGCAGTTAAGTTCGCCTCCCTAAGCCTATTAAATAACATTTTTAGAGCGTCAATGTGTTCTTCAAATGTCTCTGTGGCGACGAGAATATCATCCATGAAATTCGTGATACATGGGTTATTCAGGGGATCCAACAATTTGCGCATCATCCTTGAAAATACACTCGGAGCATTTTTCAGTCCGAATGGTAGCATGTTGAATTCATAATGTCCTTCCGATGTGCTAAACGCTAAATAAGGTCTCACTTCAGGCTTCACTGGAATCTGGTAATAGCCTTTACTAAGATCCACCTTTGAAAAGTATTTTGCCTTGTTTAATCTGGCAAATAACTGTTTTGTGTCTGGTAATGGATCCACTTGTCCTTCTGTGACAGCATTCAGTTTCCTGTAATCTATGCACAGTCTGTGTTCCCCAGACGGTTTCCTCAACAAAACGACACTTGAGCTAAAAGATGATTCACTGTGTGAAATAATCCCCTCCTTCAACAAATAATCTATTTCTTCCTTCAATGCCTTCTCCTTCGCGAACGGAATAGAATAGGCTCTCATACAGATTGGGTTTGAGTCTACCAGTTTCATGTCATACTGTAGCAAATTTGTATGTCCTGGTTTATCTGTTAATACATCTGTATGTTCCTCCAGAACCTGTTGAACTCTCTCCCTCTGATTTTTAGTCAGGTGCTTACTGACTTTTACCTGTGCTGCTGTTTCACAAGGATGTAATGGGTATTCATGTGAGGTGAGTGGTTCCTTTTGCATTTGAGTTGCGATAGCCAAGGTCAGTAAGGGGGTGCTTTCCTGGAGTGGTCTGTCCAGATACTTCTTTAACAGGTTTACATGATAAACTTTCTCCTTCCCCTTTTTGTCAATTTTATAGTTTGTTCTAGACACCTTCTCTAGAACCGTATATGGACCTTGCCATCCAATTTGTAATTTATTCTGGCTGCCGGGTAGTAGAAGAAGCACCTTCTCTCCCACAGCTAGTTCTCTGTCCTTTGCCTTCCTATTAAAATATGCTGCATGTTTCTTCCTGGCTTGTCTCAAATTATCATTTGCCAGTTTCCATCCAGCTTTCAGACGAGTGGTCAGTTCGTTCACGTATTGATAAGATGAGGTAACAGTCTCTTCTGCCTTCTCATCTGTCCAGGTCCTTAATAGTGCTTCTAATGGACCTTTTATTGGCCTCCCAAATAGCAGAGTTGCGGGAGCCATCCCGGTTGAACTATGTGGTACCTCCCGATACGCAAACAATGCGGCGGGCAGGAATTGATCCCACAGATCCGGTTTTTCGTGTGCCAGCTTCCTCAGGATAGAAATGAGAGTCCCATTAAACCTCTCTACCTGGCCGTTCCCTTGCGGATGGTACGGACTACAATGAAAGTGTCTGGCTTGAAATAGCTTAAAAACTTCTTCCGTTAGTTTCCCCTTGAACTGAGAGCCATTATCAGTCAAGATTTGATGCGGGAATCCTAATCTTGTGAATATTGTAAGTAGTGCCTCTGCTACATGTTTTGAATCAATTGATGGCAGGGCTACCGCCTCTCCCCACATAGAACAAGTGTCCACCAGAGTAAGGATGTAACTGTTCCTCCTCTTGGTCCGAGTGAGAGGTCCCACAATATCCACTGCAACCCTCTCAAAAGGTGTTCCCACTATGGGCATTTCCCCTAGAGTTGCAGGAGCAGTCCAGTGCTTTGGAGCTACCCTTTGACATTCTGGACAGGATTTGACATATCTTTTTATATCCTCCGTTATCCCTGGCCAGAAGTAATGACAAGCTATACGCTGTCCTGTGGCGCTGATCCCCATGTGACCACTGAAGGGAATCGCATGCCCGAGTTCCATCACTTTATCCCTATATGAAGTGGGAAGAACCAGCTGGTTGTGACCATTTGTTCCAGTTCCGGCCTTCCTGTATAATAGTTTGTTCTTCATAAAATATTCCCCCTTGCTTGGAGGTGTGTGGCATTTGGGCAATTTTTTAAAACATGGCCTTCCTCATCTCCTCTGGATGAGCATTTATAGGTTCACCTTCTTCCTCCTTTTTCTGTGACCTGGTCTGCACTGTCGCCATGATCACAGGTCTCTCGGGATTCCCCAAGAAGACGTATCTACACCCCAATATCAGAGGGTAGATTGGTTCATCTATCACTGCTGCTCTGATCTCTCCTTCCACATAGCGAGTTTTCACCGTTATCCTTGCGATGGGAAGTGTCATGAGTGGTATGTCCTTAGTCGCCCCTTGTATTTCCACTGTTTCTGTGGTATACTGACTTGGGTCCACTAGGCTAGACTTCACAACTGAATCATAATCCAAACCTGTATCATAAAGGCACCTTATGGTGACCCCATTACAAATAACATCCTCACAAACTGGGGGGTGATAAGGTTCCTGCTGTCCATTAGGATTAACCTTTAATCTTTGAGTCCCCGACTTCATTGCAGCAATGTTTGAAGGTTTCCTTCTACAAAATTCGGTGTTATGGTTATCTTTCTTGCACCATTTGCACCATCTTTTTCCTTGGTTAAACGGTTTTCTTTCATTGTATTTTTGGTCATTGAACTGTGAGTTTCTGTCTCGATAGTCATTTCTTGGCCGTTCAAAGTTTGTCCTGCCTTTATTACCCTGTTCTCTATTTTCAAATTTATTAAATGGCTGTGGAGCTTTAAAAGTTTCTATGTGCTTCTTTTTATTGCCACTTACCTCTGCCTGGGCTGCCTGATACCTCTCAGCGACATTTAAAATCTCCCCCAACTTCTCTGCACCTTGTTCCATGAGAAATTTTTTCATGTCTGGAGCCATGGACTCTCTCAATTGCTCTATCATGATCATCTCTTTAAGATCTTGGGTCTTCCCCAGAGCAGTCCATTTCTCCAAATAGGTTTCCAGTCTGGCAGAGAATTGGTGGTATGTCTCCCCAGACAACAGTTTGGCATTTCTAAATTTCTTACGATAAAATTCACCATTTTTTTCGTACCTCAATAACAAAGCCTGCTTTAACATGTCATAATTGTCTTGGTCTTCTCTGTTCATTTTTGCGAAGACTTCATAAGAAGTACTTCTCAGTCCCTGTGATAACTTTAAACTCCACCTCTCTCTCTCTCTAACCCATATGTAGTAGCTAATAATTCAAAACGACTGAGGTACCCCTCGATGTCATCGTCTTTTTCAACAAAATGGTCTAAATGAAACCCCATAGCTGAGTTTGAGGCACCCTGACTAGCTGCAGCATCTGAGGCAAAAGGGCTGGCACCATTTTCAGGAGCATGGCCTTGTAACTCCATCTCCCTTAGTCGTAATTCGTGCTCCCTTTGCAACCTTCTATCTTCTGCCTCCCTTTCGGCAGTCAATCTTTTATCTTTTGCTTCCCTTCTCTTATCTTCTGCCTCCCTTTGCTGTCGTTTTTCTTCTGCCTCTAATGCTTTAGCCTCTTTGTCAGCCTCAATTTGTAACCTCTTAGCCTCAGCCTCAATTCGTAACCTCTTAGCCTCAGCCTCAATTTGTAACCTCTTAGTCTCAGCCTCAATTTGTAACCTCTTCTCTTCAGCTAACCTTTCAGATTCTAATTTTCTTTCGGCCTCTTTTTCTAATCTTCTTTCTTCCCGTTCAATATACTTATCACATTCAGCAGTTACATACTGAATTAAAGCCTGACCATCCATTCCCATGTCCTTCGCCGTTAGCACAGCAGCTGATCTGAACTTTGCTAGCTCAGCCATCACACAAAATAACAATGATCAGGGCAAAATTCAACCAATAACCAACTAAAGTAATTTCAATTACTATAGACTAAGGTAATTGTAATTAGCCAGTTAACTAATTAATTACCACTGGCTGTGAAGATTCACCAACTTTTATTTTCACTTTCAATTTTAAGGGACACTTTTAATTTTTACAATTTGTTCCCCTGATTTAATTCTCCCACCAGGAGATCCTAATATTACTGATAAGCTAATTATCCCCGGAAGAGACCCCAATATATGTAGTGGATTTTGATGGTATTGTACGGTTGATGTTACCTAGTGTGATGTATGAGGTCAGCTGTGAAGGCTCCTGAGATAAATGTAGATGTGAATTACAGAAGGCCCTTCTTACTACCACTTACGACCTCACACATATCTTTTTTACTAATGAATGTGGCTACGTTAAAAAAAATCTAGGGTACTGATATGCAATGTGTTGTGGTAGATTACACACACACACAGAGATATTTAAGAAGTCTAATAATATTAATGAAATTTATAACACACTGAACTAACTCAGGCTGTTTTAGTTTTTTGTAAAGTTAATCTTTTGATAAATTTATTTTGTTCTGAACCAAATGTTTAGTTGGTCAGAACATAAGAAATATTATGGAGTCATAAATAGAATGCAAAATCATATGACATAATAAAATGGAAAATGTGTACTTAGTTATTTCAAATGACTGGTTAATAATAATTATATTAAGCTAGTCACAGGAGAACTTATTACTAGATATGCTGTTGGGGTGGTATCATCACTCCTAGTCTATGATTGCCAAACATTGTTCGTTGACTTAAGGGATAAATATATATAGTTTAATTTCCCTACTGTCATGGCTTTATTAAACGGTAAATTTGGGATAGTTTAGTGAAAATGTTGGTGAAGGTCCAGAAGGCCAGATTTAACTTATCTGCCTGCGTCGATCCTGTACAAAGGTCTGGTGGCCCCATCTCTCCGTGCAGGGGGCAATATACGGCTGCTCTGACAAAATGACAGACTGCTCTGGTCCACACTTGTATATATTAATACAGCATTTGACACCGCTTTGGTGCCAAATAGAAACTCACAGTTCTGAAACAAAAGTATTGGTCATGTGTCAGAACTCTATCTTCTGAACCACTTTTGTACACAACACTACACACAACAACACCACATAGACTAGGTCAGATCTCTCTGACCACACAGCACATCTTACCAAGTTGGTTTCACATAGTATCAGTTCCCCAAGACTACATTACATCTGAGATATGTTCAATAGCTTCCTGCTATTAAATAAGATAGGTGATATGTTCCACTGATCTCAACACTATGATCTCATAGTTTCAGTTAGGCATGCCTATATATTTTCTTTGTATGTATGTCTCTAGACCCTGATCTAGGGCTGGGGATCTAGAGCGAACACTTACTTGTCGTAATCATTTTTATGATATGGCAGTATCAATCACTCGAATTATTAAAATACACAGAATAAATCTTATTCGTTCTTACCAGAATTCAGAATTGAGAACACAGTTACAGTTTGCTAGCAAAACTCAGCTGAGCTGCTGGCCGTATGATGGCGTCCCACTATATAGTTATATTACTATGGAATCTACACCATCCTGGATTTAAACTGCGTCTCTGAACAGACTTATGTAAAATGGCAAACTTTCACCTCTCTATCACGCTACTATAAAATGCGTTGACCAATCGCCGACTTCCCCCCTAATTTTCAAATCGTCAACCAAAAGTCACTTCAGTCAAATCTCAGTCAAGTATGTATTACGGTCTGTTAGTCCGTCTGCCTCTACTTGTTTTTTCCTAAAAACACACTTGGTTTTTTCATGCATTTCCTACACGAATCTGCTGCCTAAGTTATTTTTAGCTACAATTCTCCACCACCTTCCCTCTCTTAATTACAGCTCGATTTTTACGTTTGCATGTTCAAGGTTAAGATTTTCGAAAATTTTGTGACATGGGTTACCAGTGCAGTCGTTTGCCTGATATGAACAATACAGTCTTTTGTCAATATCTTCCTTATTATCTATCCGTCTGTATAATTGAAAGCATATTATTTCTCTGCTCAAGATGGGCTATCAAACTAGCTAGGTTTTATTTTCTTAACTCTATTATTAAGAAAAACGTATTTTTTTTTCAAGTTTAATTTTTTTTTAAAATTGGTTCGAGATCCTTCCCTCCTGTGTTTTGCCGCTGCATTCAAATAAAGACCAAGTATCGAAAGGCGTCCAAGAAATGACTGTCTCGATCCAGAGCTAATGTCCATTTCTTGTCCATTTCCTTACTTTATGTCAACTAGGGGACGTGAATTTTTTTCATTTCACCCCCCCCCCTTGCGTCTTTTTGGCCGTTCGAACTTCAAACACGTGTTCAGTCATATTTTTTTTTTTGTGTCCTCCGTTCTCCCCCCGTCTACAAAGGGTAAACGTTTCGTCTGCACTTCTAACTCGTTAGTTTTAAATGGCGGTGGGAAAAAGCTGCCATGGGCGAACATGTCTCCAAGTATCTTACGCATTATTTTTAACCCTACATTTCATCGTTAATTTTGGAGATATTTTAACGTTGTATCATTGTGACATCATCACAGGGGGGTAGGGGGGTCTTTCTTCACCTGTTATTATCAGTTGTTGGTTGCTAATGCGGTTGTGTTTGTTAATTATTAACGCTCTTCCGTAAAAAGAATGTTTTTCATTTAAATATTCTTTTGTTTTCTTCCCATGCAGGAAAAGAAATGTCTTTTCCCCCCTTTATTCTAGGTATGTGTTTTGGAAATAAAAAATAAAAATAAAACACACACAAAGATTTTCCCTATTACTGATATTTCAAACTTGCCTTATTTCACTAACCGCCATACTTCATTAGTACAGATCTGTAAAATTTTGCTATTGACAAAATGCTACAAGTTTCAATTTTTATATTTATTTACAGATATACCGAAACTTCTTGATCGGAATATTTCCTAATAAGGACATCTGTCGCCTTCAACGACAAGGGAAAATGCGAACAGATAACAATTTGACTTGCATCAACTGAAAAGATTACCAGAAATTACACAACTGATCTTCATTTTTCAGTGTGGTGCTTGACAGAGTCGTAGTTGTTGTTCGTTTTTCAAAACTATTATAAAGACATTCCATGGCAAACGGCTCGATTGTGTAAATTTATGATCGATGGATTTAACTTCAATGCAGTGAGATAGATTTCAATTTTGGTACCAAAGTCTATAAAGGCATTTATTAAATTGCTTACATTGGGAAAGTTTTCCATACACGTTTACCTACAGAAATACATCCATGCAAGACAGCCACAGCCAATCAGAACATTAGTTGTAGAATTGAACTTTGTATAAGGTCACACCAGAAATAGTGTACATTTCGTTAAGATACATCTGTAACACCGAGACACTAAGTGCTGGACGTCACCATTTGTTGAGAACGTTCTCTGCAACACGCATTTTCGGTGCTTAGCGTCAAAAACCAAACAAACAAACACAGACAGAAACAACAAATCGTGTCTGCATCACTGGCAAGCGAGAACCTTGGTCATCATTATTAAATGCCCCGGAAACAGATCAGCACCATGGAGACCCTCCCTCTTAACACCTTAGACGAGAGGACGGGTTTGAACGACGATCCAGGTGGCAAAGACAGGAGCTTCAATGATTCGCCTTCCATAACTTCACCAAGCAGCATCCACAGCAAGAAGAAGAAAATTTATGAAGACGACGACGATGAAGGCCAACCAGTAAAAGTAAGTTGTCCATTTTTCGCTTTATTCATGTAGTTGCTGTCTGTGGGACTGACCCTTGATTGTTCTTACTTTTTCTATTTTTTATATTTTTTATTAAGGAAGAAAATCAAGGTTCATTTTTGGTATGTTTTTCAGCTGAAAGTTTTTTGTAGTCACGATTTTACAACAGTTGATAATGAGACAGGAAAACAATAAGCTCATAAAAATCGTACTTGTAAATTAATTGCCGGGTTGCCTGTAGAGGAATCAGAAAACTAACGTGAATGAAAATATGCGTTTTAAGTCTTGCTGACAAAACATAAACAACTTGAGATGCGCTGATGATAAAGCCTCAAGCAGCAAGTGGAAAAGAGTTACAGGAAATGATTGATATAATAGTGATAGAACGTAAAACAACAAATGAATTAACCTAATTAGTAACAAGTTAAAAAGGTTGCAGACAATGGTCAGTATAATAGTGACAGAAAGTAAAAAAAAAAGCAAAGTCTTTGTTTAAACCGCAGAAAGACAGAAATAACGGTCATCTCAAGGATAATAACTTCTACCGAATAGATTCAAACCTTGGCACGCTAAAAATACCTGATGGAAGTTGCATCTCTGAGGTGACGAGTAAAATAGGCCAGGCGGCAGCACCAACATTCAATAAAATGAAAAGCATGTTATGCAACAAATGTTTGTCAATGGAAATAAGAAACATAACTCTTTAGTGTTATATAGAGTCAATCCTGACATACGGAAGGGAGCCATGAACCAAAACAGGGAAATCACATGAGGTCACAGCGATCTTATTGTACGGAAGAATGCTAAAAACACAGCGATCTTATTGTACGGAAGAATGCTAAAAACACAGCGATCTTATTGTACGGAAGAATGCTAAAAACACCATGGACAGCTTAAAAAGAGTAATGAGGATGTCCTGAAAGAAACCAGTGCGCAAAGGGAGCTAATTACTTATATTAAGGGTCGTTCACATATCATCACGCAGTTTTTGTCATTTTTTAACCCCCTTTGTCACATTTCAAACCCAGACCCCCCTCTTAGGTGACGTCACATTATTTTAAAACTCCATTACCCCTTTGCCCAATTCTGTGTAATGCTGAAAAGAAAGAATGTAATCGAATGTAAATTGGCTAACTATTGTAGACAAATGAACAATATTTTTTAGTAAAATTGCGTTTTTCAGGCTTTAAGACAGACTACTTTGCTGGTTAAATGTTGCTAAATTTATTAACGATATCGCTCATTTTAGCCTTATTTAATTGTAAATAATATCAAATAAATTAAATGTAAACACATCAATAACTTCAAATCTTACTTATGTTAAACTTTCATAAAATATTGTTAAACGTGAGAGCAAATCCACACAAAAATCAAGCGTTCAAACCCTGGAGATTGTTACATTAATGTAAGTGGTCCACGAGGAAGTAGTTCAATGTTGCGGATAAAAGTAGGTTGTGAGGATGGAGGTAACAAAATCTATTTTGTTTCGATATTATTTATAGAAAGAGTGATACTAGCTTGTATTTTTTTTTAATGTGACATCACATTTTGTCAACCCCTCTCTCGCCCATCATCACACTTTGCCACTAAATTTTGAGGGCCCCCCCCCCCCCCCCCCCCTCACTGAGTGACGTCTTATGTAAACGACCCGTTAGAAGGAGACAGTTCGTTTTATTTGGACTTGTTTTGAGACCAGACAAGCTGGCATATATTATGATACCACTTCTGTGTCATTGGTTTTTTTTTTCACGCACAGATTGAACTTTATGCCAGATTTTTTTGACAAACATACTCGTTACCAGACTTGCGTAGTTTCCGTTGGTCTCTGAGGAGAAAGAGAATGAAAAGGGACTTTTGATCCTTCGTACGTGTCGTCAGAGGTGACCAATAGGAGGTTGTATATAGGGCTGGCAAACTCGTCATGTAAAACAAATAGCATAAATCCATAACATATAGTAAAAATATACGATCGCTCAAGAGGATAACTGTTGTCGCAGGTAAAGCAAAGTCAGAAAACACTGGTGACAAGTCAATACCCTGTGGTTCAAATGTGGGTCATTTCTTTATTCTTTGGCTCGGTAAGAATTAAAGGTAACGGTAGTCTCATAGTAGATAACGCCGTAGGGGAGTGAATTGTTAGAGACTTCACTATAATAAGACCAGCTTTATAAAGTGCAGTGACCATTTCCTTCACCACTGCCTTTGAGTTCTCTAACCCATATTGCTCTTTGAAGAGAAAAAAAAGGAAAAGAACTTTTGCTGCCTCGAACTCAAGAGCAGAGTCAGGTACCAATTTGCAGCTGGGTAGGCTGGAGCGTGACGCTGCTAGGTTTCAATCCCGGAACCCAGAACCTTTGCGGCCGAAAGGCCATCGCTTTAACCCCTTAGCCAATTAGACGCTCCGGTAAGATTTACTCTACCTATTGTCGTTGACCATAAAAGTTCATTTGTCTTTCTACAGCCATCCTCATTTCTGAGCGGTTAGAAAGGCTTTATGGTGCATGCTAAAATCTGCTTAATTTAATGGCTTATTCGACGTACTTTCTTCTGAATTAAATTTCTTCTTCTTCTTCTTCTTTCACTTTTCAACTCCACAAGGAGCATAGGACTTCAAGAAAGCTTGTGTTAAGTCTTCCAGTACCGTGCCATCAGCTCAATGTCTTACCATGTCGTCTGCATCCCCCTTCAATGTCTGTCTTTAGTTCTTTTATGCACACGTTCCTTGGTCTTCATCTTCCTTCTCTTAACTCTCAGGATTCCAGAACAAGGACAGTGTCTAGTAATGCTATTAACAGGTTTTCTCAAAGTGTGTTATATTTATCTGCCGTGTCTTCTTCTCATCTCTTGTTTACCTGGTACTTGTCTGGTCTTTGTCATCAGTTCCACATTAGTGATCTTGTCATCAGTTCCACATTAGTGATCTTGTCATCAGTTCCACATTAGTGATCTTGTCATCAGTTCCACATTAGTGATCTTGTCATCAGTTCCACATTTGTGATCTTGTCATCAGTTCCACATTAGTGATCTTGTCATCAGTTCCACATTAGTGATCTTGTCATCAGTTCCACATTAGTGATCTTGTCATCAGTTCCACATTAGTGATCTTGTCATCAGTTCCACATTTGTGATCTTGTCATCAGTTCCACATTAGTGATCTTGTCATCAGTTCCACATTAGTGATCTTGTCATCAGTTCCACATTAGTGATCTTGTCATCAGTTCCACATTAGTGACCTTGTCTTACCCTTTCAATCCTTCTGTTTTTCGCAAGAAATTCATTTATTTGTTTTTGTTGTTATCCCTCGTTTCAGAGCTACACAATTGTCTTGGCATTTGAATTGATTTTTGTGTTGGACACGATTTCTTTTGATCTCCATACATTTCCCAATGCAGTGAAGCTTATCTTGCCTTTTGTATTCTATACTGTTCAAAAAAAGAAACGCAACTTTTTTACTTTTTTGGTGTTACTTTTATAAAAGATATTCGCTGATTGGACATCAGTCAACCTATCGACTGTGTCCACCTGGTCATTAACTTCTGGTGGTTACCTGAATTGTACTCACCTCATGATTCGTGAGGTCATGAAAGAGGTAAAGGTCAAAACAACATTTTTGACAATAACTCGTGACAGGTTCATGAGAATCCCGTGAAACTTACTGAACACAAAACTCTCTGACCATATTATTGAATGCCTATAAAAGATTGGCGCTCCTCGAATAAATTCAGTTGAAAATTTAATGCGCATGTATGGCTCATCTCACTACAGAACAACAACTCATCATCATTGGACGTTTACAGACTGGACAGTCACAAACTGTAGTGGCCAGACAATTTAATGTGGTTAGAAGCACCATTAGTCGCCTTTGGAGGCGATTTCAAGAAACTGGCTCAGTGGCAGACCGGCCGCGCAGTGGAAGACCCAGAGTCACAAGTCCTGCCGAAGACCGCTTCATACGGCTGCGTAACCTCAGGAATCGACTTGCATCTGCGTCCTCCACAGTCCAGTCGATGTCAGCAGCTCGTCGAATTTCAGATCAAACAGTCAGGAACCGGCTGCACGACTCTGGTCTTTGGGCTAGAAGACCCTACAGAGGTCCTGTTCTTACGGACCGGCATCGCCAGAACCGACTGCAGTGGGCAAACCAGCATCGTCAATGGACCGTTGGGAATGACTGGAGACGGGTTTGGTTTAGTGATGAATCATTTTTTGTGCTCCAGCGACACATTAGACGGAGAAGAGTTTACCGCAGAGTCCATGAGCGCTACGCCCAGAACAGCGTTGATGAGGCTCCTCCACATGGTGGTGGAGGTGTACTGATGTGGGGGGCGATCAACTTCATAGGAAGAAGTGACCTGGTGCAAATTGAAGGACGCCTGAATGCCCAACGATACGTCACTGAAATTCTTCGTCCTCACGTCCTTCCACTTCTGGCTGCACGATGGTCGATTTTTCAGCAGGATAACGCTCGACCTCATGTGGCAATCCTCACCACCCAGTTCCTCGCTGACAACAACGTCCAGACCATTCCGTGGCCAGCCATGTCATCAGACATGAACCCCATAGAACACTTATGGGATGAACTCGACAGACGACTCCGCCAGCGAGACGTGGCTCCAGCCAATCTCCGACAGTTGTCTCTTGCACTGCGGGAAGAGTGGGCAGCCATCCCATAACAACAGATCCAACGGCTAATCGGATCCATGTCAAGGAGATGTCGTTCTCTGATAGAGGCCAGAGGAGGCCATACACCTTACTGAAACGGAGGCCTCAGTCGCAAAGAATAAAAGTCCAAACCAAATTTAATGAACATCATTTCATTGTTAAAGTCTGAAAGTTTCTTTATGCCAAGATTGAAACATTAATTCCGTAAAATAAAATTTTGGTACAAGTTTGAAATTTGGTGTCCATTACCACTGCAATAATGTTGCGTTTCTTTTTTTTTTGAACAGTATATATTGCTGCCAAGGTATATTTATGTTTTTACATCTTGCAGTGGCGTTTCTTTAAGTGCTCATTAATTAAATTTTGTACCTTTATATCCTACAAATGTCTAGTGTTGTTCTCAGGTTTGTTACCACAATCTTTCATTTATATCAGCTCCTTGCAGTGGCGTCACTAGGGGGGGGGGGGGGGGGCGGACCGCAACGGGTGACACCATCAGAGGGGGTGACACCAAAATGACTGTCTATAAAATTGTTGTGCAGTGTTTCAGCAGAAATGTATTATTTTTTTATAAAAATATCCTTGTAGTTAGTTATAAACACAAAAACATTTTTCGTAAGCCCAGCTTACATGTACTATATCAATATACCTACGTTTTTACGTCGAATTCTATTGTTTTATTACCGAATTTTCACTTTAACCACACGAAACTATGTTAATATAAATACATTTAGGCTGTGCGTATGATATTGTAATTTAAAGGTGTAACTGTAATATTGATAGTTGTTTATGTCACTACTGTTGCCATTACATTCAGTGATATACGGGAATTACGATTTACGAGTAACATTAGTACAAAAAAACATTACTAAGGATTCTGTATGGTCTGGTATGGGAGGAGGTCCATGGGGGGTGACACTATGAATTACCGCACTGGGTGACACCAACCCTAGTGACGCCACTGGCTCCATACAACTTTTTTTGTGTTTGTTTTTTCCCTGTACAACATTGTCTCTTGTCCCGTTTACTTCTCAGGTATCTCTGATAATAAAAAGAAAGAATGAGACAACTGCACCCTCAGGTATATCGTAAAAGGCGACTTATATTGAGGTTGGGCATGGGTTTGGCAACCTCATCATGTAGAACACAGTGCCGCAGAAACCAGTGCAGCAAGAGCACGTGACTGCTTGGTGCAGACTTCCTGTACGGGTACTAGGATGCAGCCGTGGTTCCATGCTGTGTAAGGAGTTCAAAGAAAATGACGATATCCTCCTTATAATTGTCTCCTCTCCCTCACCAATGAGCCGATCTCGCCATGTACGTTATGGCTAAAAGTTTAATTTGTTGTTTATTTTAACTCTTTAAGTCCCATAAGCCGATATATCGTACTTCCTTCCAGACCCATTTGACCCAATGAACGTTAAACCGGCTTTCGTATCTTTTGCTCTTTTCTAGAGCGGTTTTCTAATTTTAACAACCCAAAACGTCATTTCTGACAGGAAGTACTTTCATTTTAAATACCTCGTATTTATGCATATGAACATTAAAAAATATTTTTTTTCCAAACAACAACAATAAAAAAGCACTGGGGTGGCCATTTTTGTTTGGGCCAAACCCAGCTTTTTGCTTGGGACTGAAAGAGTTAATAATGTCATTCGTCAAGCTTTGTTCCCGTCTCTCTCCTGTATGCTGTGTTTGTTTACATCTGTGAGTTTATTTATATTTCTTTCTCGCTACTTCTCGATCTGAGTATTTTCCCCCACAATGCTCATGTAAATGATCTGTTAAACAGGAAGTGTACTGGCGTTGTTCATAGCAATAATAAATTACCGAACTTGTGAAAGCCAAGAGTTCTAGCATTTTTATTGACAAATAATAATAGCTTCCTTTCAGTCATAACTGACAACGGAAATGATGCAACCTTGAGGTGATAGCCCTCGCCTGCTTTATTTTTAGCGTTTTTTTTTCTTGTATGCTTGTTGTTAGTGCTTCTTTTCGCACAATCTGAGGATGGCGCACTAGGGAGCATCGCCACTTGGTGCGATCGGCAGCTTCATCCTCCTAGTTTACTGGATTAATGTCCATTGCCTTCTTATCCCTCATGTACACATCTCTGAACCTCAGCTGCTGTCGGCCGTCTGTTGTTTTTATTTTTAGCAATCTGACAGTTGTTCGTAGAAAATATCTTTGGGGAGGCGACCAACTTCCATGCGGCAGACATGGTCAAGTCAAAGTAGTGTGCGCTGTCTAAGCGGTATATTCATGCTTGGAAGGGCAGCACGTGAAAGGTCCTCGACATTTGTCACTTTGTCCTCCCATGAAACACTAAGGATGTCTGCTTCTCTTCCTCTTTGATCCTTAGCCAACGACTGTCAAAGCAGTCAGTGGCCATCACGCCTGGTAGCGTCTTGTAAGGCAGCAACAAACTGCTTCCACTTTGTTCGGTCGACGGCCATCTTTCGTACAGTGCCCCAGCTCTGGTTCATTCTTTGCATCTCGGCCTCCACAGTCCTCCGCCAAGTTGTTTTTGGTCTGCCTCTCTTTCGCTTTCCTTCGGGGGTCCATATCATAGCTGTTCTTGTGATGGCATCGGGGTCTCTTCTGAGGACGTGGCCAACCCAACTCCAGCGTCTGCCAGCTATGATGGTGTGCATGTCCTCTTGGTTGCTCCGAGTAAACAGGTGATGGCATTCGGCCAAAAGATTCGGATAATTGTCCTTAGGCAGACTGTGTGGAAGGAGGACAATTTCGACATTTCTTTCTCTGTTACTCTCCAGCATTCCGCACCAAAGAGAAGCACAGAAAGTACACAGCTCTCATATAATCTTAATTTGGTGTTTGTGCTGTATTGAGAGGACTTGCAGATATTGTTTAGTAAAGGCTGTTCTCGCTTTATTCATTATGTTCTAGATGTCTTTGCTTGTTCTGCCGTCTGGTGTTACTATGCATCCTAGGTATGTAAATGTGTCTGTCTGTTACAGCTTCTGGTTCCTTATTGTTACGGTCTCAGGATTGCCCACATTGAGTTTCATGGCCTCTGTCTTCTTTAGATTGATGTTCAGACCCATCTGTTGGCTATACTAAGGATGTAACGTAGACAAATTTTTCATTACCAATTATGAAATTATAATTGTTATTATCACGTGCAAAAAAGCAAATTTAAAATAAAAGGAACAGAGAAAGCAATCTTACTTCCTCACAGTATGTAATATTGAAAATAGTCATATGGGTAAGAGTAAATTAATATTTTTGCCCTACCTGTCAAGTAATCAATCTAATATTTCCATAAACATTCTGAGAGAAAAAAAACAAAAACATGTTTTTCATGCATGTGGGAAAATCAAATATTTTTATTCCTGTATCCTGTAATATTCAGGTATGTTTATTTATACTTCCCAAATCCCCGGAAATATCAAGTTTTAAAACAAAATCTGCTCCGTGTCAGAATATATTTCCTGTTATAATGTGCTCCATGTCAGAATATGCTTCGTGTCAGAATATGCTCCATGTCAGAATATGCTCCGTGTCAGAATATGCTAAATGTTAAAATATGATCTGTGTCAGAATATGCTAAATGTTAAAATATGATCTGTGTCAGAATATGCTCCATGTTAGAATATGCTACAGGCCAAATATATGTTTTGTGCAGCTCTACTAAAAAAAACTGTTCATAGCCACCCGCCTGCCTTAACCAGTAGTTTTACTGCGGTAGGCTTCCTCCGAAAAATACGGATTGACTATAAATAAACCTTCAACTAATACTAAATGCATACCAGTACAGACACAGCCTGTCTTCTGGAATACATAACAATATAAACTACAATTAAAATGTAAAAACACCTTCGAGAGGAATAATACAATACAGAACATAAAATATACACAACCAGTAAAAATATCACACTAAATGAAACGCGTTCTGATATAATATAACCAACAGTTCCGTGTATGTGGTAAATGGTTGAACGGGGCGTGATACGAAGTAATGTAGCAAACCTGTTTAATTTTTAAAAAAAAAGTTAAACATCTTTCTCCCAAAACCTACCCCAAGAGAAGTGACTGATTAATGAGCATCTTTTTTTTTCCTTCTTCAAGCACATTGCCAGGGGGCGTAGGCGATCATGTCTTCCACAACTTCCTGTCACCAATGCTGTTTATTATCAACTATTGTGTTTCATAACATTAAAGTGTGCATAATTTTCTGCCTTTTTTCAAAACAGCTGAAGAGGTTTTTGAATTTGTCTAAACAATCCTTTGCTTTCAGTCATGTTTTTTTCTGTAAAATAAATATCATTTAATTGACGATGTAGTATTTCTTTTCAAATTATAAAACATCCTTCGTAAATAAAAAATATAGAATTTTAAAAATATTAAAACAAATAACGAAAAACTTCTAATATAAGTTTAAATTTGTTTTCCGCTAAATAAAGTTCAGAAATGCATTCAATTTTTCACAGGATGATAAAGTTATCAGAGCTTGGGTAAGAACTCACATACCTGTTTTAATCGTTTACTCTTTTATACTGAAGCTTTTTTTTCACGTATTTTACTCAATCTTGCTAACAGCTATTTGGTTTATTCTTTATATCTTCCTTTTTATTATTATTAATTTACCTGTGCTTGAATAAGTGCGCTGAGATCCAGAAGAAACTGGACGATGAACTATATATAATTTCACTTAAGTTTATAATCATTCTATTGTAAAGCACTTTGATGTTGTTTACGTTTATACAAGTTTTTTTATTTCAATACATTTTTCTGCCTATGAATGTTTACGTTAAGGGGCTATTATAAATAAGTTGTGGCTGCCCTTGAAAAGTGTCGCGTTTTCAAATTATCGTATTCATTTCGCAAAAAGTTGCAAACATTTTTGTCTCTATATTATTTTTATTGCTGATGGCTCTGGCGTATGTTCAATTGGCCCTCCATTTTGTCTGATGAATGTGAAAACACTTATATCAAAGCAGCGAGATGATATATCATAGATATATGTGCTAGATATAAATGTGCTAGAATTTCGGTTACATTGCATATCGATAAAGTACGACAGCTAAATTGAAACCCACATCTATGGACGATCCGGAATATTGCCAGTAGATTCTAAGTATTTTTTTTAAAACTCTAATTCTACTACATCCTTTGTAATTAATTTGGTCTGCGCTGACAACACTGCACTGGCAACACTGCGCTGGCAACACTGCGCGGCGAACGAAAGAAAAGGAAGACGTGGAAAGAACTTGAGATGATGGCACGCGACAGAAAGCCTTGGCGTGTGTTTGTTGAAGGTCTATGCTCCTTTGATGATCCTATGAAGTAAATCCTTATTTACCCGTGTGTTACCGGCGCCCAAAAGGGGAGCAAAGAATAGTAACAGTATAACCTACCATGCATTTCGTACAAAGCGACTAAGGAGCGTTGGACATGGGGTGAACTACCCTATCCTGAAGAAAAGTTTTAGCGATAAAAACTTTAAAAATATGGGCTGATGGGTGGTGCATAAAAAGGCT
This sequence comes from Oreohelix idahoensis, assembly GCA_024509875.1. Taxonomy (NCBI): domain Eukaryota; kingdom Metazoa; phylum Mollusca; class Gastropoda; order Stylommatophora; family Oreohelicidae; genus Oreohelix; species Oreohelix idahoensis. The sequence continues at coordinate 483,616 of JAMPIV010019800.1, read as the reverse complement.
TTGGGCTGATAGCACGCTTTAAGAGGACTTGGCATTTATTTGTGGAAGGGCTGTGCTTCTTGGGGGGCTAAAGTGTATTGACTTATTGAATAAATTCTTGTTGTAAATCAAGGAGCGTTACATTTTATTGAAGTGTGTCGTAGACATTGAGCAAGTAATGAGAAAGCTGTTGGAATAATAAGCCACGTTTCTCAAGATAACGTTAATGATCCCATGAGTCTTGTAAAAAAACAACGACGTTAAGGGGTGTTTCCGGGAAATCACCTTGTCCGGTAGGGAGCAAAGAAACAATCCATTGTTTTTAGGCATGTTATAAGAAGAGGAAAGCTGGAACATATCATAACAATAGGTAAGATTGGAGGAAAGATATATAGAGGAAGACAAAGAGAGCAAATACTGGACAGTTTGACATCGTTGCGTGGAAGGAGGTCAACAAAAGAATTGATAAATTGTACTGAAGACAGAAAGTTGTGGAGAGACATGATCTCCTACGCTACTAGACATGGTACTTGAAGAAGATTTTGAAACAACTTAAGACTACTTGAGAAAAAGAAAGTAACACTGAAATATAATTGCGAAGTTAAGAAAAAAGCATTAGAATTTCATGGAATATGTGACTGTTTACAGAGCACAAGAAAGCATTGCACCAACAGGGAAAATAAAGGATATTGGAAACTTAAAAAAAAAAGTATAATAGACATATTAACACCGGAAAACATTAACAAGATGATTGATGGAGACCCTCAAGGATCGAGAGCGGTAGATACTTATTATCGGCTATACTTTCATATACAACAGATAATGATAATTACTATAAATAGCAGCTGAATTTCTCAAGTATATACGTGTATAATTGTATTTCAGTGTAAAGTATACAAGTGTATGATCTACTAAAACAGTTGCGCCTGAAGGGACAGGGAAGAACGAGTTGACTTTAAAGGCTTTGGCGAAACTGCGGCTCAGGCATTGTGCTGGCTATGGAACAACTGTGGCCGAGCTATGGAATTCTAGACAGTGATTTATATACTAGAAAATAGCTTGAAGTGAAAAACCCCTAGCGTGAATTTGGAAGTTATAATAACGGAGGAATGGAATCTATTCCGAGCGCAGGCGAGATAACATCAACATGAGACTCACACTTAGGAGTTATTTCCCATGTAGTTCCACTCCCCTTAGTGTTAAAGAAGAGAAAATATCCGAAACACTCGTCTGGCGGGGGGCTTTCAGATGATAAGATTTCCTCCTGTTTTATGTGTGGAGTTTCCTATCATCCAAAGTAATTATGTGTTTAACATGTACTTTTTTATATCTGGTTTCTTAACTTTCCAGTCCAACTGTTTTTGCTTTCTTTGCGCTAAAGTGTTTCACTTTTGCTTTGACTTCTTGACTGCTTTTTTTTTAATTGATCAATTTATTTATTTTATGTCGTATCCTTTTGTACTCGCATTGCTATTTTCAATAATTTTTAAACGAATTCATTTAGATAGAACCATTATTTAATGTATTAAATCATGTAGCCTAAAGTTGTGACATTATCTCCGAAACTACAGTGACAAACCTTAGCAAATGAAATGATTCTTCCGAAAGAGTCAGCCGAAAAATCCCAAGGGACAAATTAAAAAGAAAGAACGGAAACCTCACGAACGAAGTTTAAAGAGACATTGCTTACGTAAGCAAAGTACACAACTGTTTAGAAACTAGCAAGAAACGAGCTAAGAAATGATGACACATAAACATAGTGCGCTATTTCTGTCTCCATTTCTCCTGTCTTTAGTTTGCTTCTTTCCATGTTCTTCCTCCTTTCACCGAGCAAGTAAACCCGTCAACACAACATATGCTGGGAAACAAAAATATACTTATAAAATCTGAAGGCAACTGAATTTTGTTGTTATTGTTATTGTTGAACAGAATCGACATCAGTGCACTCCGGGCAGTCTCCCCATTTGTTGACGACTCAATTATTGCTTAAATATGTGTAGAAAACTGAATTTTAAAAGAAAAAAAATTGATACATTTCGGTAATCGAACGCAGAAAGTTTGTTTTGAAGGCAAATCATTCTAACCTGTAAACCACCAAAACGGCCTTGGTATATGTGGTTTCGTTTAATGCCTAATAGAAGCAAGTAAGATGAGTGTATGCTTATAGTTATAATTTAGTTGGAATCTAAATATCTGTTTAAAATAAACATGTTGTTGTTGTTTAACTAGGGCTGCTGAGCTTTTCGCTTTTTTGCAGCCAATACCAAGTTGAAGATTCCTTGGTATTATCTACACTGTAAATCTAGGCTTTTCCTGTGGATTATCTGCCATTCCGAAACGTGCCGAGTTGAAGTCATTGTGACGTATAATGGATATATAGCCTACTGTAGCAAGTTTAATTTGCTGGGGAGGTTAAGATGTTATAACTAAAAGAAAGAGTGCAGTGTATGTGTCAACCGTGTGAGGTCAAGCTATGTAAGACCCTGAGTCTAATAGTTGATGATGATGGTGATGAATTCTCAGGGAACCTAACGCTACCTCCCTAGATCTCATACGGGCTGTATTTTATTTCTAGTGTCTGGTGTTTGATGTGGCTAGTGTCTAGGGGTGAAATGAAAATGATGGTACATCAAAACAACATACTATAACACACTAACAGTAAAGTAATAAGTCTGTGGTTTAAGTTTGAATATTAATCTTCTTTTTTTGTACAATTTTATTCTGCCTGTCCTGCAAACTTTTTTAGACAGGTCTTTGAAAATGAGGAAAATGTATCTTAAAACTAATGAGTAACTAAATCGGACTCTTTGTCCTATAATAATAATATATTGTTCCTGCAGGTGTATTCACATACTTTTCTTTAGTATATAGTAAAGTAAGTCATTTATCGGAGGAGCTGTAGTTGTCATCATACCCCGATCTCTATAGTTAATTTTGGGAAAAACACTTTGTTTCCAAATGAATTGTCAGAGTGCCCAGCTAATGGCACATCACCTTATATTCTTTTATGTAGAATCAATCGCCTAACCCTGCTCTGCAGATAAAGTCAGCTCACAGAAGCTCCTTCTGGATACTGCATACAGTAGGCTTATACACTTTCAATGGAGACTCTCTGTCTTCAGATATATTTCTTTAGGTTTCCTGTCACCGGCTGGTAACAGGAAATAAAACCCTGCGAACAAAAGACACCCTGGCCTTTTCATATTTGATTGATACTTCAATTAACTATGTATGCATGATATGACGGGGTCAGCCTCGTGTACATACAAGTGCACCAGCCCCTAATTCATATGAATTTACTTACTACTGTGACCACACCACAGGTCCATATGGCGGATACGCCACTGTAATTGTGCATAGTTTTCTTCAACACAATTGATTTGGAGTATATATGTATATCTCCTTCTTTATGATTGTACTTTTCTTTTCATAGATATAAACGCTCTAGGCATGTTGATAAGTGTTCATGGAACACAGAGGCTTGCTAATATTTCTAATCTAATAATGATAATAATAGTCATAACAATATGCAACATTTAAACACAATTCAATTTGAGGACTCAACAATTTTTGCTCCCGGCATGTCCTTCACTTTTCCCAATAGCAGTATCTAGCTTTTGCAGTTTTATTAATACATAATAATAAATCACTCTCCTTACCACAATTCAATGAAATATAAACACACAGGCAACGATGACTGGCAGATATGGCACTATTTTTCCCTGCCGCTGTCCAGACTGTTTGAATTTTATTTATTTATTTAAAATTAACACTTCTGTTCTCATCGTCCCGTGGCAAAGAATTTATTTCAAATGGCCAAGAGCCTTGTAAGCTTTTGCTAATATCAATTTGGACTGGCCAATGAAATCAGGTGACTACCAAATTTTGAATTTAGTTTGACAAAAACAAAACTCCAAACATACTATGTGTTTCGAAGTCTGTTGGTCAGTCCGCCTAAGCTATTACACTGCAAAAATATGTTTAGTTTTGGGCTAACATTTCCTGCCTCTCCCTTCCTCCTAGCGTTAACCAATCACATTTGAATCACGCCAATGCCTTTTTTTTAAATTACGTCCCAAAATGTTACCTATAAATGAGCAAGAACGATAGTCCGTACGTCTTTCTGTTCGAACATATATAGTTTTTCTACAATATCTTAGTTATTAATTGAGCGATTTTCGATATTAAAACATATTATTGACCAGAAGACTAAGCTCTATCTGTCTATATAGTTTTATGTCAGTCTTTAGTGTCGTTAACATTTTTGTCTTTTTGGGTTTTCTTTTGCTAAACCACAAATTTTACTAAAATATGTTCTTCCAATATTGCTCTAAGTTATTTTTAATGACCATGGAAGATTTTATAGGTAATATTATCAATGTTATCCTTGTGTTACGGTCTTCCGCTGTATCTTTTCTTGCTAGATGTTATTAAAAGATTCAGCGCCGTTGGACGTGAGTTTATTGGGTTGCTTGTCAATATTTCAGATATTATAATTCATCCATTCTAATTCCAGTTTTCTAGTTCGAGTGCAGTTTTTAAGCCATTCTGGTGTGATTAAATTATTATTATATTCAGTGTCGTTATTATATTAATTCTTCCACAGTGTTGGTTAGCTTATAGTTAGTCTTAGAAAATACCTGTGATAATCTGGACTGACCTTGCAAGGATTAATGACAGTCACAGCACAGAGTGAGAACTTGTATAATTCAGGCAACCAACAAGTTCCATGGACGACTGAACAATTTAATATATCCTTTTACACAATGGTGCAACAACAATTCACACATTTAAATTGGCTTCATCATAGTTTTAAGCTCTACACAATTGTTCCTCTCACAGACTTAGCTCGTCTGGGTTAACCGTTAAGTTTATAGCTTAATAGAGTGTGCAACCAACTCTTACCTATTCCGATCCTTAGAATTATTATCCCTTCACAATACTAGTGAGTACATTATCTGTAAATCTATAGATCCTGTCTATGTATAATTATTCAACGTCTTTGGCTTGCATCGCCCGGTCTTAACTGCCGTGTATATAAGTTCAAGGTGAACGTAATCTGCTTGGTTCACGAATCTAATACGGACTCTACCTGGTCCTATAATCAATTTTGATACGGATCCTTTCGCTATCTTACACTTTCCAGTGGATCTACCGTTCCACATATATATATATAATCAGTGGCTGTGCCACATATTCAAACACGATCCTTAAGTGGTTTTACCAGACATTTCAACACTGCCGTTAGGCTCAATGGCCACACATAGACTAGAAAGTAACTAAGCTAGACGCGTCATACATTGATTTGCGCGATTTCTGGTCTTAGTTTATTTGAGGTGTCCAGCGGTGCACGCATGTGGAATGTGGCCACCATCCACATGCCTGCAAGCCGCAAGACAGTCCTCAACATCATCCCCCCCGCTCCCAAACATGACACTCGTGGCACGTGAGAGAGTGGTGGCGAAGATGTGCCCGACTACAATCCATTCATGTTATCTAACGTCCAAATGAAATAATAAAATTAATGTTCCTAATTAGAAATAACAATTATAAACTTATGTCCATTGTCAACATCAAGACAAGAAAGTTATCTCAATCCTGTGACGTAAAATTTCTTGATAACAAGTCCGCGAGGTTATTATCAGTTCCTGAAATCGGAATTATTGAAAAGGCGAATTCTTGTAGTAAAAGAAACCACCTGTGAATCCTTGCGTTTTTCATAGTTCTCGAAGTGATAAACGTGAGCGGACTGTGGTCTGTGTAGATAAAAAATTTTCTACCTATCAAGTACTTAGATAGTTTTTCCAAGCACCACACCACCGCGAGCAGTTCGCGCTCTCCTGTAGCGTATTTTTGTTCTGCCGGGGTAAGCTTGCGTGAGACAAACAAGCATGGATGGATTATCCCTTCATAGCATTGAAGCAAACAACCTGCGATTCCGGAGTTGGATGCATCTGTTTGGATCAAAAATGGTAACTGTATGTTTGGCAATAACAGGATAGGAGGATTCTTAAATAAATTCTTTATCATAATCAGAGCCTCTTCGCACTGCGGTGTCCATAATATTTTTTTTGGACTACCTTTGGCCAACAATCCGGACAAAGGAGCAGAAATCTGTGCGAAGCGTGGTATAAATTTATGATAATAATTAACAAGCCCGAGTAAACTTCTTACTTGTTTCTTCGATGATGGAGTGGCAATCTCCAGTATACGCTTGACTGTATTGTCATCAGGGTGTAATTTATGGTTACCTATGCGGTGACCAAGAAACGTAATCTCCTGACAACCTATCTGGACCTTCGAAGGTCTTACAGTCAAACCATGTTGTCGTAGTGTAATGAGAAGAGAAGACAAACCAGTAATATGGTCTTCCCATGAGTTGTGAAATAGGCAGATGTCATCGATGTATGTGATGACATCTTTTCTATCGCCCAGAAGGCGGCGCATCATGTGCACGAATGTCGCAGGCGCGTTTACAAGGCCGAAGCACATGTAATCCCATTGGAATAATCCAAATGGAGTCGTGAAGGCAGTAAAAGGTTTGGCATGTTCAGTGAGTGGTATCTGCCAGTAGCCTTTAGACAGATCCAGTTTACTAAAGTATGTGGCCTGTGAAACTTGTGAAAGTAGGTCGTCCAACAAATGCATTGGTTCAGCGTCAGTAATTGTGATACGGTTAAGACGTCTGAAGTCAATACAAATACGGAGCGACCCATCTTTCTTTTTCACAATAACCATCGGGAAAGCATAAGGAGATTCTGATGGAGATATAACTCCTAATTTTATCATATCCTTTAGCTCCTTTTCAACCCTGTCTTTATGATGTAACGAGATAGGGTAAGGTCTTAACTTAATAGGATGATCATCCGTTAGAATGATGTCATGAGAGATTAAAGACGTATGACCTGGAAGGTCAGTAAGTACATCGTTAAAAGAAAGAAGAATTTCCCTAACTTGACTTTGTTGTGACGATGACAAAGTCGGAGAAATTGTGACATCCTTCCAAGATTCGGAAGCTTGTAAAGCAAAATGTAACGGAATTGAAGACGTAGTGTCTTCCTCATTCACTAGTGCAAAAGAAGAAATATGAGGTGAAGACTCAGACACAGACACAGACACAGAGTTAATAATAGGAATTAACTCTTGTGGTCTTTCCACTGCCAATTTCAACATATTGACATGGAACGTTTTAATTTTTCCTCTTACGTTTATAGTATAGTCAACATCCGTGACTTGTTTAATAATCACAAATGGACCCTGCCATGAAACCAACAGTTTATTATCCTCATGGGGTAGTAGTAACCAGACTTTTTCCCCAGGATTAAAATATCGCAATCTTCTCCCCTGATTGTGGAATAATCTAGCTTTTTGTGTTGCTGATTTAATGCTTTCGGATGCATATGTACACGCATCAATGATTCTTTGTCTAAGGTCGATCACCAGCTCGTAACTAGTACGAGTGGATTCATCCACTGATGATCCGACCAGTAAATTTTTCAAGATCATCATCGGGCCACGAGGGTTAGAGCCGTAAACGAGCTCGAATGGACTAAAACCAGTGCTCTCGTGGGGGACCTCTCTATACGCGAATAAAGCGGCACAAAGTAGCCTGTCCCAGTCCCGAGGACATCCCTCAGTGATCTTGTGAAGAATCTGTTTGAGTGAACCGTTAAGACGTTCACAAACTCCGTTCGTTTGGGCATGATATGCACTTGAAAACGAATGGTGAATGGAGAGCATCGACTCCACTTCTTTCATAATATTTGAGGTAAATTGTGAACCTCTGTCTGATAAAATTTCCTCAGGAAAACCAATACGACAAAAAATTGAAAACAATGCATCTGATACCGACGCAGTATTGATTGATTTCAGAGGTATAGCCTCCGGCCACCGTGTACAAAGATCTACACAGGTTAAGATATATCGGAACCCATTGTTAGATGGAATAGATAAAGGACCGATAATATCTATGGCTATTTTCTTAAATGGTCTGTCTGGTACATCCGTGATCTGTAAGGGTGCCGTGTGGAATCTGCCCTTACGTGATATGCTTTGACATGTCGTACATGTCCTACAATATAATTTTGTGTCCTTATTGACACCAGGCCAATAAAATTGTGATGTGACTCTAAATAAAGTTCTTTTAATACCCATGTGCCCTGCCATGGGCGAGTCATGCCCTGTTTGTAACACCAAAGGTCTAAATTGTTTTGGAACAACTATCTGATGAATAATTGACCTACCATTGTCATAGTACCTCTATCTGTCTATATAGTTTTATGTCAGTCTTTAGTGTCGTTAACATTTTTGTCTTTTTGGGTTTTCTTTTGCTAAACCACAAATTTTACTAAAATATGTTCTTCCAATATTGCTCTAAGTTATTTTTAATGACCATGGAAGATTTTATAGGTAATATTATCAATGTTATCCTTGTAACCATTCTTTTTAGTTTATTTTGAAAGTCACAATAAGTTTCACTTTCAATATCGGTTTCTCCTTTTCTGCCCTTTCCCTACTGTATATATACATTTGAATCGTAGTCTAAACGAGGTGGCGGGTAACGTTGGGGGGAGGTTTTCTCACGCAATAGCACACAAATTTCAAACCTCGGTTACTAAGAGACGGGGTACCCTACCATACTGTAGTGACCTTGAGCATCCTAGAATGCAGTTGTTTATTGCCTCTCTCACTCCTTTTAGATGAAACCAGTATTGGCCGCCCACAGACGGTCTCATGTTTAGTCCCTACTGCGAACACGGAGCGATAGTGTTATAGGCTATCATTTCCTTCGTATTAATACTTTTCAATTCCAGGCGTGGGTGACAATAATGCGCAATAAACACGGGCGGAAAACTAGTTTACACTACATTTCAAATGTTTTGTTAAATATTAATGTAAGGGTGATCAAATATATCACTGATATCACTACACCTACAGTATCTTACAGCACTGAAATCCCGTTAACGGTTTGTGATTCGCTAGCACAGCCATGCAACTTTCAGCCTGCGTTTACTCATTTTAATCCACGCCTCTTTTCCTTGAGACGTAAACAAACGGAAATATTACCAACTTCCGCGACCTGCCAGTCATAACAGGAAGCGAACCACGTTGTTTACCTGAGTTTCTCACGCACGCTGATCTGTCAATCATCAAGATATCAGACAGACGCACGTGGAAACACCGGGCCTTTTTGAAGTAGCCGCACGGGTAAAAACAATTTCCCGTGTACCCTGTGATGTTCGTACATTCAGGGGGAGACAAGGCTTTGATCTCCAGAAACGGGGAAAATCTCGGAAAACTCCCGTTACACGGTCCAAGTCTCTGTTGTCGATTGGCAAGCGCCGACAATGCCACGTGAAAACCCTTTATCGGGGAAAACGTAGTTTCCTGATTTCTGCTATGCACTATAGTGTGAAAATTAACATGCTCTAGAGATCATAATAACATGATGTATATAAACTGCGTCTTCCCAAACCAGTTATCAGTTGTTGCTCAGAATTTTGGATAGTCTAAACACGTCGTCTAGAACCATTGTGGAAGGTGTGTTAATAGCCTTCGTGGGGATTTCATTCGGATTTTCTGGTAATAGAAATTTGTGCTTAACTCTTTAAGTCCCAATCGACTTTATAAAGGCTCAGGGTTTAGACACATTTGACCCGGGAGCCATTTAAGTGGCTTCCGTATCTTTTGCTCCTATCCATTTTACCTTGGATAAAACAACAAATTTGTTTATGCATATGAACATTTAAAAAAATTATTTCCAAACAACAACAAAAACGTTTGTTTGGGCCAAACCCACTTTTCTGCTTGGGAAGTGTTAAAACGTGTTAGGTTTTACCATTATAATGCATTGTAATTTCCTAGCGTTAACACTAGTGAAATAAAATAACGCGTAGATATTTCTTGCCAGTTGTTCTTCTTCTTCTTAGATCCATAACCACCGACCGTCAAAGCAGTCAGTGGCCATCACGCCTAGTGGCGTCTTGTAGGGCAACAACAAATTGATTCCACTTTGCTCGGTCGGTGGCCATCCTTCGTACAGTGCCCAACTCTGGTTCATTCTTTGCATCACAGCCTCCACAGTCCTCCGCCAAGTTGTTTTTGGTCGGCCTCTCTTTCGTTTTCCATCAGGGGTCCAAAGCATAGCTGTTCTTGTGATGGCATCGGGGTCTCTTCTGAGGACATGACCAACCCAGCTCCAGCGTCTGCCAGCTATGATGGTGTGCATGTCCTCTTGCTTGCTACGAGTAAGCAGATCTTGGTTGGTGATGATATTCGGCCAAAAGATTTGGTGAATTTTTCTTAGGCATAATGTGTGAAAAGAGGACAATTTCGACATTTCCTTCTCTGTAACTCTCCAGCATTCCGCACCACAGAGAAGCACAGAAAGCACACAGCTCTGATATAATCTTAATTTTGTGCTTGTGGTGTATTGGGAGGACTTCCAGATGTTGTTTAGGCTAAAGAAGGCTGTTCTTGCCTTATTCATTCTGATGTTGATGTCTTTGCCTGCCCCACCGTCTGGTGTTACTATGCTTCCTAGGTATGTGAAGGTATCTGTCTGTACCAGTTGCTGATTCCTTACTGATATGGGCTCAGGGTCGCTCACATTGAGCGTCATGACCTCTGACTTCTTTAAATTGATGTTCAAGCCCACCTGCTGGCTAAACTTATTAAGTCTATCCGTTTTTTCCTGGATGTGTTGATGTGAATGTGCAAGTAGTGCAATGTCATCTGCATATTCCAGATCTTCCAATGTAGAAAATGTAGTCCATCTTATTCCTCTTGGACTGCCCTGTGTTGTCTGGCGCATCACCCAGTCTATGATTGTTAAAAATAGAGTGGTTGATAAGGCGCATCCCTGTCGTACTCCTGTCTTCACCTCGAAGGTTAGGTTGCTCTGCCCAACACTACACATAAAGTTGGCATAGAGGCTTTTTATGATTGACACTTTGCAGCTTGGAATTCCATAAGCCCTTAGTATTTTCCATAAACTGTCCCTATGTATGCTGTCAAAAGCCTTTTCAAAATCAACGAAATTTATGTAAAGCTGCCTTTGCCATTCTGTGCACTGCTCTATAATGTTCCTGAGAGTGAATATATGATCTACACATCTTCTGTTCTTTCTAAATCCTGCTTGTTCTTTCCTCAGTTTGTGGTCTACTGCCTTTGAAATTCTCTGTATAATTATCCTGCCTAGTATTTTGCTGGGAACTGAGAGAAGAGTGATTCCTCTCCACTTATTGCAGTCTGCAAGATCTCCCTTCTTGGGCAATTTGACAATTTTTCCTTTGTTCCACTCTGATGGTGTTGTCCCCTTTTTCCAGACTTGTGCAAATAGTGGTTCTAATAGTTCTGCTGCTAGCTCAGGGTCTGTCTTAAATAGCTCTGCATTTAAGTTATCATGGCCCGGAGCTTTGCCTTTCTTTAACCCTTTGATTGCTGTGATGATTTCTTCTTTTCGTGGAATGTCTGTATTTACATCTAGATCGTTTTCAGCCTCAGGAACATTCAATTGTGTCTCTGGTGGTTCCTTGTTCAGAGTTTCTCTGAAGTGCTCTGCCCATCTTGTTTCCTGTCCCTCTGCTGTCGCGATGAGATTACCATGCTTATCTCTTACTAATGTAATATTGTTTGCACCTCGTTTTCCGCTGATGAATTTAGTTATTTTGTATACTGTGCTTTGTTCATTTCTCAGTGCTGCCTCCTCTGCCTGTCTTGCAAGATCGTCTAGGAAATTCCTTTTGTTGGCTCGGGTTTGGCGTTTAACTTCCCTGTGCAGCTGACTGTACTGTTCGCTATATAGTTGCTTTAGCCTGGGGGACTTCGCTTCTGTTTTCTTTCTTTTCTTTTCCTTTCTCATCTTTATGGTGTTTAGTGTTTCTGGTGTTATCCAGTCTTGCTTCTTCCTTTCCTGGAATCCCAAGCATGATTTGCTGCTTTCCTTATATATTGTTGAAATGGTGTTGAAATTCTGGTCTATATCATCAGTCAATGTCTTTTCCTGGCTTTTGGCAAATTGATATCGTTTCTTAATGTCGGCCGCAAAAAGCTTTTCTGGTAAGGGGGTCCTTCAATTTGCTGATGTCAAACCTTTTCTGTGTAGTTACAGTTGGTCCAGCCCTTCTTAGTTTCACTTTCAGTTTTGCTACTACTAAATGATGATCACTTCCCACATCTGCACCTCTTCTTACCTTCACATCTTGTAGTGCATGTCTCCATCTACCGTTAACCATGATGTGGTCTATCTGGTTTCTGTCCCGACCATTTGGTGATTCCCATGTTAATTTGTGAATTTCTTTATGTGTGCCAGTTGTTCAGTTTAATGTAATTCCATCACCCGCTTTCTCACAAGAAGATACGGTTTAGCTGACTGAATTAATATGATAGGCGCGACTAGTAGTAGACCATAGAGATTACGTTTGTTCCATTTTGTGTAATTATATGAGTGACAGTTGTTAAACTGCCTTACGACTAAAACAAACAGACGCCGACAATCTAGTAACTATTGATGACAGGCGATATTTGTTGAGTGCGTGTAGGGATGATTAAATAATAATTGATATTGTGCGCTGATCGTTAACCGGAACAGGAGGGGAAAGGCTGCATTCCTCAACCAAACTTGCACCCGCTAAGCGACGCGCGATAGGATAGGTTATAGACACTGTGTGCCTTTTGACTTTTATCAGGACTGACGGAGAGGATGAGAGATCGTCTCGTCCCGTTCCGTATATATATATATATATATATATATATATATATATATATATATATATATATATATATATGTGTGTGTGTGTGTGTGTGTAGAGATATAATAGTAGCATTTTTTTCATTATGTTTCTCTATTCTAGCAGACCTGATCAAACGGCGACCAGCGGTCTATTTTGGTCTATTGTGGTCTATTTTGGTACTTTTCTTCATCTACTGATTGATTAATGTTGTCCTCTTCTTGGCATTACGCGTCCCCAAGTTCAGTTGTGAACAGAAGTTGCCAGAGAGACACATAAACATTAAATAGTAAAGTTAACTGGACCTACAAATACCCAGATATTCATTCAATTTTATCAGCCCACTGTGGTGTAATACCAATCATTACTATCTGACTTTTGATAGTCGTATCATCGGATTTATCCAGCAAGTTACGCTGTTTCAAAATCGGCAATCACCACAGAGCCAGCCTATAGGATTTACCATCATCATCATATTTAAATTGTAACAGTTCTTAGCAGCCGGATGTTTCAAAAGACTGGAAGTATTTACTACTGTTTACTGTGAACACAGATCGCGGTTTTTTTCTACATTAACTATTCGAGGTGACATTTGTCCATCCAGGAATCAACAACCAAATTTGGCTTCCCCCTCATAGAAATCTTATTTGTTATAGAGGAAGGACTGAGGCCACATTTGGAAGATTAAAAAAAACACTGGAAGTTATTTTTAGGATACTCGTTGTAACAAAGTTGATTTTGCTGGAGAGGTTATGATGGTATCCTAACAAAGAATGAAATCGGTGTCTGCATCAACCGTGTGAGGTCAAGCACATGTAGGCCCTGACTCTAAAAGATGATGATGATGAATTATGTGCAGGGTACCCAACGCTACCTCCCTAGATCTCACACGGTCACTCTTGTGGCTCTAGTGTATGGTGTATGATGTACTTAGTGTCTAGGGGAGAAATGAAATGATGGTACACACCACAAAACACTTTAATTTTCTATGAGGAAGTGAATAAAACCAGTGGTTACGTTTTCTTTTAACTTAATCTTCTATACAATTTATTCTGCCTGTCCAGTCATATCTCTTGGACAGGTCTTTGAAAATGAGGAAAAGATAGTTTACATAAAAGGATCAACTAAAAATATGTGTGGACAATTTGCCCAACACTATAAAGTTAATATATATATATATATTTATCTCTGTCCTGTGGGAAATGTTCACCGATTATACTTTATTAATCTAACAGGGAGAGTCACTGTGTATGAGGGGCTGTAGTTTCATCACGCCCCAAAACTTCCTGAATATATTTGGAAATATCAGTGTTTAGTAAAGCGAAAATGTCAGATGAACCCAGAGGCCTAATTCATCACCTGGGATTCTTTGATAAAATGAAATACAATATGTAGATGCAGAAAATCTCTTTCAAACGTGCCCCAAGCTCCTCCTGTTATCTGCTGACAGCATATGAAGGGTCGGAGAATTGATAGTATGTTTCTGATTCAGCAGGTTTCCTGCCACCAGCTGGTAACAGGAAATAGATCCTCTGCAACAAAAGGACACCCTGGCCTTTTACATCTGATCACTCACTATATTTGTTATTCTCCTAAGGAGGTATGGGGTCAGCCTCGCGTGTCTTACAAGGGCACTCGCCCCTAATTTTACATGACTCCCACCTTGCTGTGACCACACCTCAGGTCCCTATGGCAGATACGCCACTGTACGTTTACATCTTTTTCCTCAATACAATAATGTGGAGTAACCTCATTTCCTTTGGTAAGATTTTCTCTTCTGTTTCTTTTTTAAATATAAATGCTTCAGGCATGTTTAATAGTGTTCATAGAACACAGAGGCTTATTACTATTCTAATGCAATAATATTCAAACAAAATCATGACAACATACACCAGTAAGATACATTTAAAAGTGAGGACTCAACAATGTCTGCTCCCGGCATGTCCTTCACTTTCCCCCATCGCAGTATCTAACTTTGGTAGTTGGAATAAACATAGTAATTCATAAAGCATCCTTACCACAATTCAAGAAAATATAAACAATTGACGCTGACTTTACAAAGAAATGGCCTCAGTTTCCCTGTGCTCTGCCCAGACTGTGAATATTTATCTATTATTTAAGTTTAATTTTATCACAGCTGATCTCAGCGTAACTGAATGAAAATTTTGTCAACTGGCGCTGAGCAGCGAAAGCTTTTTGCTAATATTTTGTATCTCTGGCCAATCGAAACCTTCGACTACCAGAATTCAAATGCAGTTCTTTTGAAAGAAAAAAAATAATTCCCAACTCTGCGTCTGGTAGTCGATTGGCCAGCCTGCCCTAGTTATGCAAATACAAAAAGATGTTTCGTTTTGGATTACATTTTCCTACCGCCCCCCTTTCCCCTTATACTCTCTGTTTACCCAAGCGAATTTGAATGTACCTCAATGCCACTATTTCTAAACCGGCGTCCCTACTAACGTTAAAAAAAAACAAGCAGGAACAACCGTCTGTCTGGTAGTGCGTTCGTAGACATTTAGTATTTCTTCAATAACTTGGCTAATATTGTGACTATCATATTATTTCAAACATATTCTTGCTCATTGAACTTTAAGCTATACTACCATATAATTTTTATGGTCAGTTTCATATGGGTTTAGATTTTACAGTTTTTTTCCACTGACCATCGTCAAATAAAATTTGCACAAGACAGCCATCTTCCCCTCTCTTTCATTCCGCCAGCATGTATTTTCAAATAACTAACTTGTTTTTTAGTTACGTCAGAAATGCTACCGCGAGGATGAAAATAAAATTTTCTGTGTGTTTTGCCTTGGCTGGCTTTTTCGCAGTGTATATATATGCATGGCAGAATGTGTCAGGCGAGGCGGGGTTGTGCATGGCGGTTTAAGAATTGGCGTTAATAATTTGTATTTTATCGTGTTACACTACCAAATTTGTAAGGATTACTACTGATTACCAGCGTTAAAGTCAAATTTCTGCGTTAATTCAGACAGAAGTTGGCGGCACACTTCCGCCAAAGCGTTAATTGTAAGTCTTGCCACAGTGACTATCAAATCGGGCAAAATGTTAAAAATGTACGTTACAAGGAACGCGAGTAGGTTTAAATGGGGGAGCGGTTCTAAGCCATTCCTATGCACTAAATTCAGCGCTATGCTGGCGTGTGAGAGCATCACCGTCAGACACAATAGGGCTGTTTTATTTATTATCATTTTATGACTAAAAACCTACTGAAATGAGCGATTATTCTCGCAGATTTTACTACACTCGTATTTCCACGTGATATATCACCCAGATTAGGTAAGCGTGATTGAGTGGCCACTGTATGTCAGACAGAAAGAGTGAATAATTTCTTAGATACAAAAACTACATCATCTTTGGTTTTGCTTAAATATTGTTTACTTACTGGATAGCATTTATTAGGAACTTTAGTGCTGACCTTTAACCTTTGGGGTTATTAACTTGTTGGGTTCTTTTCTTCTCAATAAGAGGGGAGGGCACATGTATTCTGATATTTTCTATGTATGAATTCTGATTTTATTTGATCTTTCTTAGATATTCGATGTTGTAAATTTTAATGATAATAAACAACAAAAGAACTTACGTTTGTGTGTTGGTCAGACCCATACCCAATTTACCATAGTTTTTCACGTTTGTGTGTCTGGTTGTCACATAATTGTGTGTGTGTGTTTAGTTAAACTTATATTTCTAGATATATGGTGGGCAAGATTGTCTTATACTAAATTATAGTCGTATAGATAGGCTGGACTAGAGAAACTACTCATTGCAGAGACAGATCTTCTCCTTAAACTATCCACTCGTGGAATCTATTCTCACACCTTTACTTCTCACGTACTATCATCATCCATTGTACTCAGGCGGGACCATAAATATCTTTCAAACCTATCTAAATTTACTACAGTCATGAGTTCCAGTTTCTCCAGCTTGGCTTGCATTTAAAAGATCGTCACATCTGGTCCCAAGCTAGAAATAAGAAGCGCCTGACATATTATGCATTTCCCGCAATCTAAAGGGGCTCTCTATGCAGAGCTAAAATACTGTGCTCTGGTTCTGGGCTGTCCCAAGGATTTGTCACGTCCTGCAAAGAGTCCCTTCTAAGCTCCCCCTGCCTATCACTGGGTCCATAGTGAGATCTTCCTGCATGCAGTCAACCAGGTCAAAGCCAAAAAATCACGTCTGGGGTTCAAGTGACCTCTCCAAGCTTAGTGTGCTATGCTGGGTTCTCTACAAATTACACCACAGGGGGAATCCCTGGAAGTGTGTGGATGGTTTCAAGAGTCAATTAGAGCGTATTTAGCCTCACAGACAGAAGTTCACTTCCACATTTATATTGTAGCATTGTTCATAACTGGTGGTCACATAAAGATGACTCCAGATATGCCTCCATTCATTAAAAACAAAACACACCAAAACACTTTTCATCGATGCATTCGACTGACTTATTTAATTTTAAAAAAATGAAATTTCGCCTCGTTTTGGCGAGGCGCGTTCCGTTCAACCTAGGCGGTTATATTAGGACGCATGTCCAAATATAAAAGACCTTTAGTTCTGGAGAATATAAAACATATTCTTTAAACACCTGCAATCTGAAGTTTAAGCGTGTTGGAAGAAAAAAATTCATAGTTGTCAAGTGATGTAATTGTTTCCCTTTGCTTGGATTTGGGCTGCTTCCCTTAGGCATGAACGCTTTGCGCTCATACGCTTCGCTACAGACAACCAAGACAATTATATGATGATACTAAATGTAATAATGGTTTGAAAACACTGTAAAGCGATACGCCGATCAACAAACAATACGGGTAGACAATATGATAATATAAGCTGTCTAGAGGGTATTCTTATGGAACAAGGAACAACGAGGTAGCAGATATGGTAAATACTAGCAGCAGGATAGCTGTCCAGTCGTCGTTTCGTGCATTGCAGCAGATACGGCTGATAACGCCCGCGAAACGCTGCACAGCTTGAATTGTAGAAGAAAAATACAAAACACAACATTTAATTTTTTGACTGTTAAAAAATGTTTTTCAACATTAATTACATTGTGTGCATTCTTCTTCAAGTACCATGTCCAGTCGCGTAGGCGAGCATGTCGCTCCACAACTTCCTATCTCCAGTATTGATCAATTCTGTTGTTGACTTCTTTCCATGTCACGATGTCAAACTGTCCAGTATCTGCCATCTTTGTCTTCCACCATCTCTTTTTCCCTCAATATTTCCTGTTGTTACGATATACTCCTGCTTTCTTCCCTTCATAAGGTACCAAAAGATCGTAGATTGCCTTTTTCTAACACGAGGAATAAGCTTCCATTGCGCATTAGCCTTTTCAGGACCTCCTCATTTTTCATTTTGACTGCCACATCTCTGTGGCTTCCAGTGCTTGTTTACTAATTGTCCATGACTCACTCCCATATGTCATGGGTGGTTCTATACAACACTGAAGAACTCTCTTTCTTACTTCCATCAGCAAAGAATTGTTCGCAAAAGTACTCGTCGTTATTTAGAATGTTGTTCTTGCATGGGATGTGCGCATTATTTACCTATAACCCCCAGGAAGTGTTTGCGCCAGGAACTTGAGTTTAGAAGGCCAAAACAAAATAAATTAATTTTCAAAGATCGTCTTCATTTTTCTTTCTTTGTCCCATGGAGCATGGAATCACCCCCCCCCCCCCCCCTCCTAATATGAAGGTTGCACGAAAACATTCATGCGTTTTTGCAGCTGTAGCTTCTATATCAATTTTTATTTTACATTATGAGGTTGACAGCCTCACGCACAATGTCATTGTAGTGGCTTCTTGCAATATTCCGTGAAGGAGTAGTAACCCTGTTTTTTTATTTATCTGCTAGGGGACCCCCCCCCCCCCCCACTCCCCTCCCCTCAGAAGCTCCAGAGGCGGTAAAACATAAATAAAGTAACAAATGAGAGAGCATACTTTGTTTTAGGCTAGAGAACATAAATATATGTTTGTGCTAAGGAGGTTACACACAATAATAATAATAATTCGCAGCACAGTACTTGACTTCCTGCGGTTAAACTGATGTAAGCAGATTATGGAATGATTACATATGATCAGGAAATACAGACTGACACCGGCACCGATTAACTCTTTCTAGTCCACGAATCATATGGCGAGCCACGATATGGTACATTTTAAACGAAAACGAAAATTAACTACATTACGGTCACAAGGCCTTCGACAGGAAAAAAAAACGAAAGACAAAAAAGAAAGAAAAAAAAAGCGAGAGCTAAATAAAACATATTAAAACAAAAATAAATAAAAACAGTTAAGAGGGAAGTGATTGACGTCGCTGTCGTGACGTATATGTGAGCAAAATGTCTGCTCGGAAAGATCTGGGTCAGACAATTGTGTGTGACCGCTTGACATACACTACCATTAATACGTGTTAAAACCACATAGAATGAGAATAACAACGTTAAAAGCAGTTAAGACATTTGAGCACAAAACACAGTATCATGAAAAGTTCACCGCTTTGAGAGAAGCTGTCCCAGAACAACAAAATAGTAAATGCATGTTTTCTGAATGGAAAGTTTTGTGAGAAGTTGCTAATCTGGTTTTTTTCCGTTGTTAGAGAGAGAGCCGTGTGGAAAAAGTCGAAAAGCTGAGAAAGCGTGTGCAAATGTAGATGTTTTGTACCGTGTGAAAAATAAAGCACCGTGTGAAAATTGGCGGGAAAAAAGAATAAATAGTATAAAAAGGAGAGACGTGGGCGATAGACAGGCTTTTACAGATTTTTAGGATTCATTAGGCGAGAGGATTTTTACAGAACTTCGTCTTTGAGATTATCAAGACAAGTATATTTTAACTTGACAAGTTTTTAAGTAGACAGTTAGTTTTCTAAGTACACCAGTTTATATTTTCTTCTGTTGTATACTTTTTCATGTTGTATATACATTTTCATAAAAGGATACTCACTACTTTGTGTAAGCAAGAAATTAGTACTTCACCATTGTGTCAATAACATTGCTGTTCCAACCACGTTAATAAACTATATTTTATTTTTCTACATTGCTGAGTTTTCCTTGAAATATTACAGTTGGATTATTTGACAAAACCACTATACAAGACATTGCTTTTCACTAAACCTGAAAGGGTACGAACGAATACTGGGAAGAATAAAATAAGGTCAAGAATTTCCATCTCAGGCGGAAAGGCCTGTAACGACTTGAACCAGAACGTACAAGAGTTAGCTCACGTCAAAATATTTACCTGCGCACAACACAATTAACTGAACTGACCCGGCCAACTGACGGACACACACATTCTTACATTGATGTTGTAACCAGCCCGGTTATATGTGTTTGCTATCCTCTCATTAACATGCATTACCTATTTTGTTAACCTTACTATGTATCATTGTCTTGCTACAATCCTCCTGATTTTCTTATACATTATTCTCCTATGGTATTCAGAAAACATGTTCATAACATTACCAGGCAGTCCTTGTTCTGGAACCCCCAGGGTAACGAATGAAGGAAATCTTTATTTCATTAGGTTCAAGAAATAGATATTATTGCCTTTTTACATTTCTGCCCTGCAATAATACAATTCTCAATGTGTTTTCACATTAAAATAATTGTGGTAAAGTGGGATGATATAAATACTTATAGGGGACTTAGTGTACTGACTGAGATCAGCTGTGAAGGTATCTGTATCTAATAAGTGTAGTGTTTTACAGATAACCTTAATTGCTACCACATTTACACCTCAGTCAGAATTATTCTGGAATATTGTGATGACTATGTTAAATGTCTAGGGTTATGAAAATGATGAAGTGTAAGTCACAACAACAACAGACAGATAAACAATTTATTTTATTTCACAACACTGTACAACACTGTGACACTCACACACATATAACACTCTATAAGACTATCTTAACTGAGTCAAGTGTAAGGTTTCAAATATATATATGTATTAATTACTGTCAATAATAGATATCCTGATTCAACTACACAGTGAACCAGGAATCACAATCAAATGTAATTACAAGTAATATGTACACAGTTTATAAATATAATCTTGGTATTGACATATTTTATTGTTATTATCCTATGTGTGTCAGTTGTGTAGTAGTACTATGAGGTAATACTGGTTTTGTTTTTCAAGCTATGTTGCTATTTGTCATCATGACTTCAAGTGTTTGTTTATCTTGGAAATAGTATGGGGAAAAGTTCACAGTTCCTATCAATTGAAACAATGTATTGTCTCTCTGTTTTACTATAATGTCAATTTTAGAGGGGGACACATAATGTTGAGCTCCTCTGGCCACAGAAGCTTATCTTTCGTGATGGCGGCAGGAAAAGACTCCTCTGCTCGATTGCTTCCCTGTGTTCTGGAGACACCTCACTGGTCGCTATCTGGACCCAGGAGTATGCTGTCAGCCTCTAGATTCAGCAAAGCTCAGACCAGGTGCTGCTCAATAACTTTAGGACCACGGTCCCTGAAACAAGAAGGTTGTACCTCCTATTTCAGAACTAATTTATAATCTATTTCCAGACTGAACACAATACATAACAAACACTGAGTTCAGAGCGGTAGGCCAACTGCTATCTTCATCTGAAACAATTTACACCAGTATACTCCTCCCTAATGGTTACTACGCCTCTGCAATTCCAGCATTAGTTCTTTCTAGTCAATAAGATAGGTGTCAGTGTACTGTTTGGCAATTCCATGCAGTTTTACTTTTCTCCGACACCTCCTGTTGAGGTTGGAGCAATATTTAGGCCTTGCCTCATGTTTGCCACTGAACCACACACATATACAGACATAAATTATCAATTTACATTTAATTTTCATTAAAAAGATATTGAATATATCAAGCTTACCACAATTCATGGAAATAATACACAGATACGTTGACTGGCAATGAATATGGCACAAACTCCGATCTGCCTTGTCCCAGACTTTTATTTCGAAAAATATGATCTGGCTCTCAACGCACTGTTTCTGAGTAAGTTTATTTTAACATGTGGCACTGAACTGACGCTCCTAATTGCCTATATTGGCGGGTCTAACCAATCGGGCCATGTTAACACAGCTTTTCAAAAAAGGTACTCCTACTCACGTTTCCCTAACAACAAAGAATTAGTATTTGTAGCCCGACTAATCATGTTTAGCCTTACATTTACTTCTATCCAATAAAATAGGATTTTACATGGTGGCCCATTTCCCGTAAAATAGTGGTTCCAAAAACATGCCACTGTGCGATTATTATTTGGTGTTGTCTGACACCCTCACTATTTTCTTTTGGCTATAATTTGTTAATTCCTAGACTATTTGCGTAACACTTAACATATTCTTTGTCAGCAATTCCTAAGGAACCCAACTATATAAATTTTATGGGGCTAAGGGGCTGCGTTCAAAATATGCATTTTTTTCTACCACTTGTTCACTTCGATACGATGTGGTGTCTGGGTACTGTCAGGCTTTCAAACGTAAACCAGTATAATGTCATGTTTCCTAATAAGCGTTTTTCAGGTTTTTTAAACTTAACTCTCGTATGGGTAGTGTTTTTATCACTGTCCATTAGAAAAAAGTTATTGCTTCTTGCCTTCCGCGCGGGATGGCATTAATTTTGTATCGCGAGACGCGTGTTAGCGTTGCATGCGTTCCTGCTTTCAGCCCACCCTCTCTTTCTATCCTAAGTCCATCTGTCCTTTCTTTTATGGTAACGTAGTGTAATTAATGCTAGTATTAATTTAGGTCATTAATCAGCCTGCGTATCTCAAGGTATTCTTAGAAATGCAGTACACGTTTTATTGTAGAAAGCGTGTATTGATGCAGTAGGCTTTACTATCAACGTGAAAGCGTGAGAATATGCAGACAAAGCATAAAAAGGGGGATCTCGAGTACCGTCATTGTGACAGCACTGTTCTTTACCATTCTTCTTTCCTTTTATTGAATTTATTCGTTAGGCTTTACATTTACTTTTTAATTTATATATGTGGATTTAGAATGTTTCACGACAAATTCTCCCCTCTTAAAACAGACGTTATATGTCAGTCTATAATTCTATATACACATAGAGAAATTTATTATTATTTCTGGGGCTTACGGTGATTCTCATCACACGGATGGCGGCTTAAAAAATCCGCTCCCAGATTTGTCTTTCCAGATATATACTCTATGCTAAACTCAAATGGCTGCATCAGTAATGACCAATGGAGTAATCTAGAATTTTCATGTCTAGCCTGCGCTAGAAACGGCTAGGGTTTGTGATCCGTTTGCAACTTAAATGCCTTCCCATACAGATAAATATTGAATTTCTTTATCGCCCATATTACTGCAAGACATTCTTTTTCGCTAGTTGAGTAGTTGGTTTCAGCTTTATTCAACTTTCTGCTAGCATATGCCACTGGGCTTAATTCCCCATCCAATGCATCTGATTTCTGTAGCAGAGTCGCACCTAACCCAATATTACTGGCATCCGTCCTTACAATGAATTCTTGACTTAAGTCAGGTAATTTCAAAATAGGTTTGCTTGTGAGCTTTTCCTTCAAATCCTGGTAAGCTAATTCACATTGTGGTGTTCATGTAATTCGATCTGGATTTCCTTTACGTGTCAAATCAGTTAACGGTGCACATATGGAATTAAAGTTTTTGATATACTTTTGGTAGAAACCACATAATGAGACAAAGGATCTCACGTCTTTCTTGGTTTGTGGTCTCGGGGCTTTCTTTAGTTTCTCTAAATTCTTGGGGTCAGGGGTCATGTTTCCCTGATGGATTGTGTGTCCCAAAAATTCTAATTCTTTACATCCAACGCAACATTTGGTTGGTCGGGCTGTTAAATTCGCTTCTCTAAGTCGATTAAACAGCATGTTCAGAGAGTCAATGTGTTCCTCAAATGTTTCTGTTGCTATAAGGATATCATCCATGAAATTTGTGATACATGGATTATTCAGAGGGTCCAATAATTTTCTCATCATTCTAGAGAAGACACTAGGTGCATTCTTCAATCCAAACGGCAATCTGTTAAACTCATAGTGTCCCTCTGAGGTACTAAAAGCTAGGTATGGTCTAACCTCAGGCTTTACTGGAATCTGATAGTATCCTTTACTCAGATCCACTTTTGAGAAATATTTAGCTTTATTTAGTCTGGCAAACAACTGATTTGTATCCGGCAATGGATCCACCTGTCCTTCTGTAATAGCATTCAGTCTCCTGTAATCTATACAGAGTCTATGTTCTCCAGAGGGTTTCCTTAAGAGTACAACACTGGAACTATACGAAGATTCACTGTGTGAAATAATTCCTTCCTTCAACAAATAGTCTATCTCTTCCTTCAAAGCTTTCTCCTTAGCAAAAGGAATCGAATAGGGTTTCATACAGACAGGTGTGGGGTCTATCAGTTTCATATCATATTCCAATAAGTTTGTATGCCCCGGTCGGTCTGTTAACACCTCTGTATGATTATCTAGAACCTGTTGCACTCTCTCTTTCTGAGTTTTCGTTAAATGTGTACTGATTTTCACCTGTGCCGCTGTCTCACAGGGGTGTAATGGATATTCAAATGATGAAAGTGGTTCCTTTTTCATCTCCATTGCAATGGACAAGGTCAACAAGTGTGTCTCTTCCTGATGTTCTCTTTCCAAATATTTCTTCAGGAGATTCACATGATAGATTTTTTCTTTCCCCTTCTTATCTATCTTATAGTTGGTTCTAGACACCTTCTCTAGAACTGTATATGGACCTTGCCATCCAATTTGTAACTTATTCTGACTACCGGGTAGAAGAAGCAGTACCTTCTCTCCCACAGCCAAATCTCTGTCTTTAGCTTTCCTGTTATAATAGGCAGCATGTTTCTTCCTGGCTTGTCTCAAATTTTCATTGGCAAGTTTCCAGCCAGTTTTTAAACGAGTGGTCAGCTCATTCACATATTGGTATGAGGATGTAATATTTTCCTCTGCCTTTTCATCAGTCCACGTTCTTAACAGCGCTTCAAGTGGACCTTTTATTGGCCTTCCAAATAATAATGTTGCCGGGGCCATACCGGTTGAACTATGGGGTACCTCCCGATAAGCAAAGAGGGCGGCGTGAAGGTACTGGTCCCATGTATCTGGTTTTTCGTGTGCCAACTTTCTCAGGATCGACATCAACGTGCCATTAAATCTTTCCACTTGGCCGTTCCCTTGGGGGTGGTACACACTACAATGGAAGTGTTTGGCCTGGAAGATCCTGAAAACTTCTTCTGTTAGTTTCCCCTTGAACTGAGAGCCATTATCAGTCAAGATTTGATTGGGAAAGCCTAACCTTGTGAAAATTGTGAGTAATGCCTCTGCCACATGCTTAGAATCAATCGATGACAGGGCTACCGCCTCTCCCCACATAGAACAAGTGTCCACCAGAGTCAGAATGTAGCTGTTCCTTCTCTTAGTTCGAGTGAGAGGTCCCACAAGATCCACGGCAACTCTCTCAAAGGGTGTTCCCACTATGGGCATTTCCCCCAGAGTTGCTGGTGCAGTCCAATGCTTAGGTGCTACTCGTTGGCACTCTGGACAGGATTTTACATATCGTTTGATATCTTCAGTTATCCTGGCCAGAAATAGTGACAAGCTATTCGCTGTCCTGTTGCGCTGATCCCCATATGACCACTGAAGGGAATCGCATGCCCTAGTTCCAACACTTTAGTCCTATATGAAGTGGGAAGGACCAGCTGTCCGTGACCATTGGATTCAGATCCAGCCTTCCTATAAATCAGTTTGTTCTTCATATAAAATTCTCCCTTGCCTGGAGGTGTATGAGATTTGGGCAACTTCTTGAAACACGGCTTGAGTGTTTTGTCCTCCGCCTGTGCCTTCCTCATCTCATCTGGATGAGTATTTATTGGATTATCCTCCTCCTTTTTAGACTGTGATCTGGTCTGCACTGTTGCCAATATCACAGGTCTCTTGGGATTCCCCAAGAAGACATATCTACACCCCAATATCAGAGGGTAGATTGGCTCATTTATCACTGCTGCTTTTATGATTCCTTCCACATATCGCGTTTTCACCTTTATCCGGGCGACGGGAAGTGTCATGGTAGCTACATCCTTGGTTGCAGTTTGAATCTCCACTGTTTCTGTGGTGTATTGATCTGCCTGCACCAGGTGAGAACTCACAACGGAATCATAATCTAAACCTGTATCATATAAACACCTTATGGTGACACCATTACAGATGACATCTTCACACACTGGGGGGTGGTATGGTTCCTGTAGTTCCGCAGGTTTGACCTTTTTCCCTTTTTTCCAGATGTCATAGCAGCACAATGAGGAGGTTTCCTTCTACAATGGTCAGTGTCATGATTGTTCATCTTACAATTTTTACACCATCTCTTTCCTTGGTTGAAAGATTTTCTTTCATCATATTTCCTTTCATCGAATTGTGGGGTTTTATTTTTATTGTCATACCGTGGCCTATCAAACTGGTGCTTACCTTTGTTTTGATCTCTAGGATCAAATTTATTAAAGTTCTGTGGTGCCCTAAAATTATCTACCTGTTTCTTTTTATTACCTGATACCTCTGCCTGAGCTGCTTGATACCTTTCAGCAACATTTAGCAACTCACCCAGCCTCTCTGCACCTTGTTCCATGAGAAACTTTCTCAGGTCTGGAGCCATGGACTCTCTTAATTGTTCTATAAGGACCATTTCCTTAAGATCTTGGGTTTTCCCCAGAGAAGTCCATTTCTCCAAGTATGTCTCTAACCGTGCAGAGAACTGGTGATAGGTTTCACCTGACAGTAGTTTAGCATTCCTAAATTTTTTCCTATAAAATTCTGCGTTCTTTTCATATCTTAACAAAAGAGCCTGCTTTAGCATGTCATAATTTTCTTGATCACCTCTGCTCATTTTGGCAAAAACTTCATAAGCTGCCCCACGAAGTCCTTGAGATAACTTTAAGCTCCACCTTTCTCTCTCTAACCCATACGTGGTAGCTAATAGTTCATATCTATTTAGCTAGCTCTCAATATCATCGTCTTTCTCAACAAAATGATCTAAATGAAAATTCATAGCTGAGGTTGAGGCTCCCTGACTAGCAGTGGCATCAGAGGTAAAGGGACTGGCACCATTTTCAGGAGCATGGCCTTGAAACTCAAACTCCCTTAGTCGTAACTCATGTTCCCTTTGTAATCTCTTCTCCTCCTTTTCTGCTTCCCTCTCTGCAGCCAATCGCTTGTCTTCCCTTTCTGCAGCCTGTCTTCTTTCCTCGGCTTCCCTTTCTGCCTTTTTTCTTCTCTTTCTGCCTCCAATTTCTTAGCCTTAGCCTCAATCTGCAGCCTCTTAATTTCCTTTTCAGCCTCTAATTTTCTTTCAGCCTCTTTTTCTAATCTTTCCGATTCTAATCTTTTTTCGGCTTCAAATTTTCTTTCCTCACGTTCAATATATTTGTCACATTCAGTAGTGACATAAGCAATCATAACTTGCCCGTCCATTCCTAACTCTTTTGCAGTCTGCACAGCAGCAGATCGAAATTTGGCCAGGTCTGCCATTTTCTAACAGGTAAATGTATAAAATATTTAACTAAACAATTTTATCTATGACTAATTAACTAAGGACAACCACAGGCACTGAGAGCTCAACCTTATTTATTTTCACCCAAGGATACCTTTTAAATTTTTATTATTCCCAATATATATATATAATAGGAGAAAGTTCAATATCCCGGGAGCGAGACCCCAATATATGTGGTAAAGTGTGATGATATAAATACTTATAGGGGACTTAGTGTACTGACTGAGATCAGCTGTGAAGGTATCTGTATCTAATAAGTGTAGTGTTTTACAGATAACCTTAATTGCTACCACATTTATACCTGTCAGAATTATTCTGGAATATTGTGATGACTACGTTAAATGTCTAGGGTTATGAAAATGATGAAGTGTAAGTCACAACAACAATAGACAGATAAACATTTTATTTTATTTCACAACACTGTACAACACTGTGACACTCACACACATATAACACTCTATAAGACTATCTTAACTGAGTCAAGTGTAAGGTTTCAAATATATATATATATGTATTAATTACTGTCAATAATAGATATCCTGATTCAACTACACAGTGAACCAGGAATCACAATCAAATGTAATTACAAGTAATATGTACACAGTTTATAAATATAATCTTGGTATTGACATATTTTATTGTTATTATCCTATGTGTGTCAGTTGTGTAGTAGTACTATGAGGTAATACTGGTTTTGTTTTTCAAGCTATGTTGTTATTTGTCATCATGACTTCAAGTGTTTGTGTATCTTGGAAATAGTATGGGGAAAAGTTCACAGTTCCTATCAATTGAAACAATGTATTGTCCCTCTGTTTTACTATAATGTCAATTTTAGAGGGGGACACATAATGTTGAGCTCCTCTGGCCACAGAAGCTTATCTTTCGTGATGGCGGCAGGAAAAGACTCCTCTGCTCGATTGCTTCCCTGTGTTCTGGAGACACCTCACTGGTCGCTATCTGGACCCAGGAGTATGCTGTCAGCCTCTAGATTCAGCAAAGCTCAGACCAGGTGCTGCTCAATAACTTTAGGACCACGGTCCCTGAAACAAGAAGGTTGTACCTCCTATTTCAGAACTAATTTATAATCTATTTCCAGACTGAACACAATACATAACAAACACTGAGTTCAGAGCGGTAGGCCAACTGCTATCTTCATCTGAAACAATTTACACCAATATACTCCTCCCTAATGGTTACTACGCCTCTGCAATTCCAGCATTAGTTCTTTCTAGTCAATAAGATAGGTGTCAGTGTACTGTTTGGCAATTCCATGCAGTTTTACTTTTCTCCGACACCTCCTGTTGAGGTTGGAGCAATATTTAGGCCTTGCCTCATGTTTGCCACTGAACCACACACATATACAGACATAAATTATCAATTTACATTTAATTTTCATTAAAAAGATATTGAATATATCAAGCTTACCACAATTCATGGAAATAATACACAGATACGTTGACTGGCAATGAATATGGCACAAACTCCGATCTGCCTTGTCCCAGACTTTTATTTCGAAAAATATGATCTGGCTCTCAACGCACTGTTTCTGAGTAAGTTTATTTTAACATGTGGCACTGAACTGACGCTCCTAATTGCCTATATTGGCGGGTCTAACCAATCGGGCCATGTTTACACAGCTTTTCAAAAAAGGTACTCCTACTCACGTTTCCCTAACAACAAAGAATTAGTATTTGTAGCCCGACTAATCATGTTTAGCCTTACATTTACTTCTATCCAATAAAATAGGATTTTACATGGTGGCCCATTTCCCGTAAAATAGTGGTTCCAAAACATGCCACTGTGCGATTATTATTTGGTGTTATCTGACACCCTCACTATTTTCTTTTGGCTATAATTTGTTAATTCCTAGACTATTTGCGTAACACTTAACATATTCTTTGTCTGCAAGTCCTAAGGAACCCAACTATATAAATTTTATGGGGCTAAGGGGCTGTGTTTAAAATATGCATTTTCTTCTACCACCCGTTTACTTCGATACGATGTGGTGTCTGGGTACTGTCAGGCTTTCAAACGTAAACCAGTATAATGTCATGTTTCCTAATAAGCGTTTTTCAGGTTTTTTAAACCTAACTCTCGTATGGGTAGTGTTTTTTATCACTGTCCATTAGAAAAAAGTTAGTGCTTCTGGCCTTACGCGCGGGATGGCATTAATTTTGTATCGCGAGACGCGTGTTAGCGTTGCATGCGTTCCTGCTTTCAGCCCTCCCTCTCTTTCTATCCTAAGTCCATCTGTCCTTTCTTTTATGGTAACGTAGTGTAATTTTTAATGCTAGTATTAATTTAGGTCATTAATCAGCCTGCGTATCTCAAGGTATTCTTAGAAATGCAGTACACGTTTTATTGTAGAAAGCGTGTATTGATGCAGTAGGCTTTACTATCAACGTGAAAGCGTGAGAATATGCAGACGAAGCATAAAAAGGGGGATCTCGAGTACCGTCATTGTGACAGCACTGTTCTTTACCATTCTTCTTTCCTTTTATTGAATTTATTCGTTAGTCTTTACATTTACTTTTTAATTTATATATGTATATTTAGAATGTTTCACGACAATAATCTTAACTTAAGGAATAAGTAATCAATGTTATGATCGCATTCGGTAACTAAGCACACATATGTACTTTCACTCACACATACATGGACACAGAAACACACTGGGAGAGTGAGAGAGCGAGAGAGAGAGAGAGGAAGCAATAAAGCTATTTCATATTTAAAATCTTACTTACTTCTTACTTAGTCGTTCCCCTTCTACCGTGAGGTGTAGAAGTTCGGAAGAGAGAGAGCGCCAGACTATCCTATCGGCTGTCTTCCTTCTGTCCTGGTTACATTCTAGTACTCAGTCCTTCAAAGATTGTCTAATGTTGTCCTCCAAGCAGAGTCTGGGTCGTTCTTGAGGTCTGAATCCCTGGCTCTTAGTTTCCCATGCTTGTCGTGGTAGCCGATCTTCTCCCATTCTGCTGACATGGCCAAACTATCTTAGTTGGCACTGTTCTACTTGGGTCTGCAGGGGTTGGGTTTTTAAGCTTTGACGTATCGTCTGGTTGCGGACCATGTCTCTTCTTGTTACTTCAACCACCTTCCTCAGATACCTCATTTCTGAGGTTTGGATCTCGCTTTTGTGGGTTGTAGTCATTGCCCATGACTCGCATCCATACGTCAAGACGGGGACATAGGTGGAGCGGTATACAGCCATCTTCGTTTTCTTACCAACCTCTCTCTTGCTGAGGAATCCTCGATTTATGGCCAGACAAAAGTCTCCCAGATTTTGCTTTTCGAGTAGCCAACTCTTCCGGCAGCTCCGAAGTATTTAAAGTGGTCGACCTGCTCCAGAACCTGTTCCCCCAGCTTAATCTAATGCCTTCTTTCTTCTCGTGATATCACCATGGATTTTGTTTTAGAGCTGCTTATGACCATACCTCTCTTCTCCAGCTCTTCCTTCCAGACGTGTAGGTTGTATTGGAGATTTGCCTCTGATTTAGCAATCAGGGCAACATCATCAGCAAATGCCAGCTCTGAAATATAGACATGTCTCATCTTCCAGTACCACACTGAATACTTTCTTGTTCTCTCCTTACATGCCTTGATGACATCGTCCATGAGGAGTATGAAAAGAAAAGGTGACAGGATATTACCTTGTCTTACACCAGTGATGGTCCTGAACTCTTCTGACTTATGGTTTGCTGTCCTCACATAATTTCTGCAAGACTTGTAGAAGCGATGTATAACATGAATCAGAGGTGCTGGAATGTTCTCCCTTGCCAAACAGTCCCAAAATTTGCCCCAGGGGACCCTGTCAAACGCCATTTCCAGATCTATGAAACAAAGATGGATCTCAGTCTTATACTCAATGGCCTTTTCACTCAGCTGTCTGAGTGTGAAGATTAGATCTTGAGTACTTCGGTTTGCTCGGAATCCGCACTGGACCTCATCCAATTGTGGCTCAGCCAGGCGTCGGAGTCTCTGCTCTAGGATTCAAAAGTATATTTTACCAGGGACACTGAGAAAGGATATACCTCTATGGTTTCCACATTGTCGATTGTCACCCTTTTTTTTTTTTTTTTTTTTCGTTCGCCCGCTAATACTCGAGGCGAAATCTCAGGTTATTATTTTATGCCTAACCTGACATTGATTTTACGTGAGTATCCCTTTATTTCTTGTACAGAGACAGGTGTCCCTCGCCATTCAGGCAAATACTCGCCGATTTCGGAGGTACCCATTGCAGCTGGGTCGGCTGAGGAGCCGCCAGTCCCTGGTCGACGACACTCCTTCAAATGTCTTCGCCAGGTCTCGAGTTAATCCAGTCCAAATCCTGGTCGACGAAAAATCCTCAAATGCCGTCGCCCGGGTTTGATCCTGTATCACCCGGTCGCCAGAGCGGTGTTGTAACCACTACGCTAGCGCGGCTCCCACCCCTTTTGAAAATTGGTGTTATGATGGCAATTTCCCAATCCTTTGGTATGGTCTTGTTGCACCACGCTGCCGGTAGGACCCTTAAGAGTAATAGGTCGCCTGATGCTCCCATGTACTTAACCATTTCTGGTGTTATACCATCATGCCCTGCTGCTTTGTTCATCTTGATTTTCTCCAGTGCTGCCTTCAGTTCTTCCATCTTTATGTCATCTTCACCACTATTGGTTTTCTCTTCTGTGCTAGTGGTTATCATTTCTGATGCTTGACCTTGCTCACCATCAAGCAGTTCTGAGAAATATTCTTTCCATCTTTCCATTACTTCTTTCGCGGCAGTAAGCAATTTGCATTGCTTGTCCTTTATAAATTTAAGAGGGCATTGTTTTTCCTTTCTCATGTTCTTTAGGGTCTTATAGAACTA
Organism: Oreohelix idahoensis; assembly: GCA_024509875.1. NCBI lineage: Eukaryota > Metazoa > Mollusca > Gastropoda > Stylommatophora > Oreohelicidae > Oreohelix > Oreohelix idahoensis. The sequence continues at coordinate 451,526 of JAMPIV010019800.1, read as the reverse complement.
TTTCTTGTTTTCTTGCGCATCTTTTTCTAGCTTTTCTCCAAATTCTTCCCAAAACTTCTGTTTTGCTGCTAGCACCTTGTTCTTTGCTTCTTTTCTGAATATCATATATTCTCTATATTTCTCTTTTTGTCCTGCTGTGTTTTTAGCTCCTAAGTATTGTTTCCATGCCATTTTCTTCTCTCTTATTTTCTCTTTGACTTCCTCTGTCCACCAAGGTGTCCTCTTTCTCTTGTTCCCAAGTCGGACTTCACCACAAGCTTCTACAGCAGCTATCTTTATGAAGTCCTTGATATTAAGCCAGAGGGTTTCCAAGTCATTAGATTGTTCTGCAGTGTTTCTCACCGCTGTAGCAATAAGCCCCTGATATCTGGTCTTAATTGCTGGCTCTCTCAGCATGTAGGTCTTTATGCTCATTTCTCCCGTTCGTTTACTTGGTTGCTTGTGTGATGTTGGGCAGTTCCTAGGCTGAGCAACTCTTTCAGTTGTTCTTTTAATTGTTAGCAGGTAGTGATCACTTCCAATCTCTGGCCCCCTCCAGACTCTAGCATCCCGGACATACTTGAATGAGTTCCTCCTAACTATGGCATAGTGGATCACTGACTTCTCGTTCCTTGTTGGTTCACATCAAGTGTATGCATGTATGCGCTTATGGGGGAACTTTGTATTTGTAATGATCAGATCCTGTTCACTGCAGAATCTAAGGAGTCGCTTTCAATTGTCATTGAGAGTATCTTCTCGATATCTTCCGATATCTACACCCCATCTAGCATGGTCGTTTCCAACTCCGGGCATGATAATTTCATCTATTCAGTCATCCACTGTCATTTAAAGCAGCTCGAAGAATTCCTCCTTGACCTGTGCTCTTTCATCCTCATTTGGCCCATACACTAAGACAAGGTTGACTATGGTTTCTCCTTTTTTTAGTTTAACAACCACAATGCGCTCCGAGACAATGTTCCATCCCTTGATACTATCATTTTGGTTATTTAACCACAATGCAACCCACTCCCCCTTTAGTCCTTTCAGATGTGGGTACACCACTGTAGAGCAGAGTGTTGCCATCGAGACTCACGACTCCTTGTCCCTTATACTTCGTTTCCGATATAGCCAGGATTTCTAGTTTTGCTTTCCTCATCTCTTCCACCAGCTCCTCTTCTTTCCCATTTATAAGTATATAAACCAATAAAACGGTATTGAATCAGTTTTACAAATAACGGTTCACATGAAACAAGGGACGTTTCGGGTTTTACCCTTCGTCAGCCACAAACAGGTGACAAAGACAAGAATTACATATAGGAGCTACAAATATATATGAAGATGAGGAACACACCAAATGAGCGATACAAGCAGATGGAAAACGTAAACACCCACAGTAATGAGCGAAAAAAGAACAGTACTAATACAAGTAAATCGTAAAACCTTAAAGAAATACCGAAAGAAGAAAGTAAATAATCAACGAAACGAAAAAAAAAGAGAATGAACAAAACTTCGGAACAAGTAAACGTTCACTTAGCTAGATCAGTAGATGCTTGAAATAGAAGACAGTTGTACTGTAACCAAGAAATCTCTAAGGAAGTGACGTATAAGATAGCGACAATTTAAAACGGTACAAAAGGATACGAAGCGAACCAAAACCAAAACATAAGAAGATAGATCGAAAAAAAAAAACAACGAACAAAGAAGAATGAAAAAGAGAGAAAAGCTACCAGAATGTATGCAAAATGATGTTGCACATTAAGGCCTTTAGGAGATAAAACGCCCATTTGAAAAATAAGACGATTCTCCAACGAAACGCGAGTTCGGTCATCACCGACACACGAAAGGAGGGCAGTGACATGAATATCGGATTTACCTGAATGGTCAGACCTATTGAAATGAAGGGTCACCGGTAAATGTTTGCCATGATAGATGTCATTCAAGTGCTAACGAAACCTGTCTGCCAAACGTCTGCCAGTTTCACCAATATAGGTAATGCCACACCTCTTGCAGATGATAGCATAAATCAGGTTTCTGGATTCGCACGTGAAAGACTCTCTAATGATAAATTTTCATTTCGGAAAAGTGATTGTCTGAGTTTGGAGTACAAACGGACAGCTCTTACATATACGGCGTTGGCACGGTTTAGTACCAAAGTATGAAGGGCTAGTATGTCGCAAGCGACTGTGTACAAGAATATCCCAAAAATTCCTATCCCTACGATATGCCACCAAAAGTGTATCACGAAACAACTCTCTGGTATCAGGGTCAGAGTGGAGAATAGGCAGATGTCGAAACAGAATTCTCTTCACCGCCAGACAGTGAGGATGGAAAGTTAGAACCAGTTTGAGTCTGTCAGACTGGACAGAAGGTTTAGTAGTGAGTGCCATCTGACGAGTGACGCGTGTGATACGATTAAGAGCATCAGATAAAACATGTTCTGGATAAAGACGTCGGCGAAAGAACTCGAGCATCGTGACATAACCGACGCAAGCGAAGAAGTTGAGAAAAGGGAATGGAATTTTTACAACTAAGACGATGCGATGAAGTATAAAAAAGGAAACCGTGAGCTTCAGTAGCCTTATAATAAACAGACGTTTTAAGACCAGTAGGGCTAATAGTCACAGTGATGTCAAGGAAGTTCACTGAAGTCGTAGAAATTTCAGAAGTGAATTTGATGGCAGGATTGAAATTACCAACATAGTCAATAAATCGGCGGAGGTCTACCTCAGACATATCTGTAATGCCAATACCATCATTAATATAACGGCGGTAAAACTCGGGTATTGGTCTTAGTAACTTTGAAAGACCAAATATTCAAAGTGGCCCATAAACAGGCAAGCGTAACTAGGGCCCATCTTAGTACCCATTGCAACGCTATTGATTTAGTTGAAGAACTGGCCATTAAACTCAAAAGAGTTGAGAATAAGAACCAACTCAGCAAGGCGAAGAAGCGGACCTGTACTAATAGTAAGATCAGTACGATGGTCGACAAAAAATTGGAGTGCCTTGAGACCATCAGCATGTGGAATAGAAGTATAAAGGGAACAAACATCTAGGAGGAAAAGACGGTAAGTACGATCAGGCGTGAATCTGATCGAATCAAAGGTAGTGATAGCATGAGTAGCGTCTTTCAAATAAGAAGGCAGATTGGCGACTAAAGGCTGGAAAATACTATCAAGGAATTCAGAAATACGTTCAGTGGGACAAGAATAGGCTGAAACAATAGGCCTACCAGGGTTAGCAATTTTAAGCACCTTAGGAAGCATGTAAAAGAAAGGCTTAGCAAGACTACTATCAAAAATATGAAGAGATAAAGCACCAGAAGGAAAATCATCATGGACAAGGCCACGGATAATCTCATAAACAGCAAGATTATTCCGGACTGTAGCATCATCAGAACAAGGTGAGTAAAAGTTGGTGTTACCTAGCTGTGTAACTCCTTCATGAATGTAGAAGTCCTTACGCCAAACAACCACAGCACCACCTTTGTCTGCCGGCTTGATAACAATATCATCACGGTTTCTAAGGCGTGACAATGCCCACCATTCAGAAGTCGTGAGGTTAGATCGGCGGAGACGGAGTAGAGGGAGCTGGTCAATGTCATGTAAAGTATTGGCAATATATAAATCCAGAGCACGAGAAGCTCCTGGAGCTGGTGTCCAGTCTTGTTTAGGTTTGTTAAAACGACGAAAGATATCATCAGTATCGGAAACCCTGGTAGAATCATTACCCTTGCGATGGTAATATTTGAGACGCATGCGGCGATGGAAGCTGTGGACATCTTGAAGCAGAGAATATTTGTCAAAATTAGAACGAAGAGGAACAAACTTAAGACCTTTGCTCAGGACAGACAATTCATCAGGAGACAGATGCAAATCTGGAGGAATGCAAATAACTTTAGCATGGGTAGAAGACTGAATAGAGAACCCTGAAGGAGGTTGCGGACGGAGGCGGCGCAATTTCTCTTTTTCATGCGTGCACAAACGAGTATACAGCTCCCTATTCGTGTCATGGATTATAGTGCGAATAAGAGGGAACGCTGCCGGCACGAAGAAGTCAGTAGACGTAGTTGTTGTGTAAGGTTGGATTTGGAAAGTTCAAACTCAGTCAGCTGGCGTTTATTTATAGCAATGACGCACCTCATACGATGGAAGGAACATTTCTTCTCAACTTGTTGTAAGCGGTGCTGGTCAGCAGGATGAGGAAGTCTAGCCGATAGATGGAAACTAGAGACAAATCCTTTGGGAATAACCCTAGCACGGAGACAGTTCTTGATAAAATTAATGTGACATGTACAGCGTGTCTTCTTTTATATAGTAAAGGCTAAGTCACAAGCAGTACGAGATATATCAGAAGGCATAAGAGAAAATGAATGGGTAATAAAAGAATGAAGAGAAGAAATCAACTGTTTCTGATAAGGCATAATGAACAAATGTAAAAATATGAAACAAGAGAAGCACACAAAATATAGTAGTCACGAAACGAAAACAACCAACGGGCTGATCACCCGTTTGCCAGTCACTTCGATTACGGAAACAACAGCAGATGGATTGATTTGCCATTGCCCTAAAGACGCCAATAGGCGTGATGGGAAACAATGGCAAAGAAAACCTATCTGCTGTTGCCCTAAGACGCCACTAGGCGTAATGGCCACTGACTGCTTTGACGGTCGGTGGCTAAGGACGGAAGAAGAAGAAGAAACGAAAACTGGGTAGCAGCAATTAGTAGTATAGTATAAGTAAATAAATTAAGTGGCTGCTGTAAAACTGGTAAGGAATACAAGTATATAAACCAATAAAACGGTATTGAATCAGTTCTACGAATAACGGTTCACATGAAACAAGGGACGTTTCGGGTTTTACTCTTCGTCAGCCACAAACAGATGACAAAGACAAGAATTACATATAGGTACCACAAAAACATACGATGATGAGAAACATACACCAAGTGAGTGATACAAGCAGATGGAAAAAGTAAACACCCACAGTAATGAGCGAAAAAAAAAAGAACAATAATAATTCTTGTGTTCCAAGTTCCATAAGTCGTAGTCCGTTCCAGTTCGTCGCCTTTAGAATCCGTCCGGTTTTCTCTCTTGTATTTCGCGTAATCGTGATTTAAAGCAAACAGGTGATTGGCATGTTGTGTCTTTGCAAGATGGAGGTGCTGCCTCCTTACGGCCTCCATGCAGGCCGCCCTCCTCCTTTTTCAGCCGAGCTTGGGGCCGGCCTAGGCGGAGTTATATTAATAATTACAGTTGAAACGATTACATTTACATCTAAGTAATCATGGACATGATGGTATAACACCAGAAATGGTTAAGTACATGGGAGCATCAGGCGACCTATTACTCTTAAAGGTCCTACAGGCAGCATGGTGCAACAAGACCATACCAAAGGATTGGGAGATTGCCATCATAACACCAATTTTCAAAAAGGGTGACAATCGACAATGTGGAAACCATAGAGGCATATCCCTTCTCAGTGTCCCTGGTAAAATCTACTCTTGAATCCTAGAGCAGAGACTCCGACGCCTAGCTGAGCCACAATTGGATGAGGTCCAGTGCGGATTCCGAGAAAACCGAAGTACTCAAGACCTAATCTTCACACTCAGACAGCTGAGTGAAAAGGCCCTTGAGTATAAGAGTGAGATCCATCTTTGTTTCATAGATCTGGAAAAGGCGTTTGACAGGGTCCCCTGGAGCAAACTTTGGGACTGTTTGGCAAGGAAGAATATTCCAGCACCTCTGATTCATGCTATACAGAGCTTCTACAAGTCTTGCAGAAATTATGTGAGGACAGCAAACCATAAGTCAGAAGAGTTCAGGACCACCACTGGTGTAAGACAAGGTGATATCCTATCACCTTACCTCTTCATACTCCTTATGGACGATGTCATCAAGGCATGTAAGGAGAGAACAAGAAAGTATTCAGTGGGGTACTGGAAGATGAGACAGGTCTATATTTCGGAGCTGGCATTTGCTGATGATGTTGCCCTGATTGCTAAATCAGAGGCACATCTCCAATCCAACCTGCAAGTCTGGAAGGAAGAGCTGGAGAAGAGAGGGATGGTCATAAGCAGCTCTAAAACAAAATCCATGGTGATATCACGAGAAGAAAGAAAACATCAGATTAAGTTGGGAGAACAGGTCCTGGAGCAGGTCGACCACTTTAAATATCTCGGAGCTATTATAGACCGAAAGGGAGGCATCAAAGAAGAGTTGGCCACTCGAAAAGCAGCGGCTGGGAGACTTTTTCAGGCCATAAATCGTGGATTCCTCAGCAAGAAAGAGGTTGGTAAGAAAACGAAGATGGCTGTATACCGCTCCACCTATGTCCCAGTCTTGACATATGGATGCGAGTCGTGGGCAATGACTACAACCCACAAAAGCCAGATCCAAACCTCAGAAATGAGGTATCTGAGGAAAGTGGTTGAAGTAACAAGAAGAGACATGGTCCGCAACCAGACGATCCGTCAAGGCCTAAAATCCTATCCGCTGCAGACCCAAATAGAACAATACCAACTAAGATGGTTTGGCCATGTCTGCAGAATGGGAGAAGATCGGCTACCACGACAAGCATGGGAAACAAAGAGCCAGGGATCCAGACCTCCAGGACGACCCAGAGTCCGCTGGGAGGACAACATTAGACAATCTTTGAAGGACCGAGGACTAGAATGGAACCAGGCCAGGAAGAAGACAGCTGATAGAATGGTCTGGCGCTCTCTCTTCCAAACCTCTACACCTCACGGTAGAAGGGGAACGACTAAGTAAGTAAGTAAGTAATCATGGACACGTTGTATAAACTGAGTTGACATTTGGTGCGTGTTCAAGATTTCATGACATGTGAATGTAGAGAGGTAGAGGCAGATAAAGACACGTGCAGGAGAGAGATAGAGACAAAAGTGCAAACTATACGGAGACATGAAAAGACCTTGCCTTCCTCTTCCACGTCTGCATTCAACTCTGTTTACTATTATAGTCTTCAGTAAGGTGTTATGTCTTTTTACAAGGCACAAATATTTTAGCTGTCTAATTTTGATTAATTCTCTTTTCATTCCTAGATTTCTAGGGTCACTTTATTTGTTTTCTTCTCTTTCCATTATACATGCCCCAGTCTTCTATTTATCTACATCTCAAGGGCTTCAATTCTTTCTGATAATTGCTTGTTCATTGTCCATGTTTCTACGCAATCCAGCAGTAAAGAATATACATAATGCATTTGATTGTTCTCAGTTTGACTTTGTGAGTTAGTAGATTAGATATTAGTATTTGTCTCAAGTTGCTGAATTTAGCTTTGGCCATTCCTATTCTCTTCTTGATTTCGGTTTCAATGTTAAAACATTACCGGCGAGGAAAATGGCATTTTGATACCTATGTAGATGGCATAAAGCTCTTGGCACATAAAGGGTTAAAGTGCAATCAAATTAGAACATTACACTGAGATTCTTCTATACGATTCCCTCAGCTCTGGCTTTCTATTTTATATTTCTTAGACATTTATCATCCAGATCTTCTTTTGTGGTTCTTTAGTCTCAACCTGTTTTACATAATGTTTGATTACTCTGCTTTATCTAACGTCGTCAGTGTTACATGCCTGCACTGCAATAACGTTTGCATAATTGATATCTGTCATATTTGTGTGTGTGTGAGAGATCTCTTATATTGTTTTAACCCTTTCGTTGTGTATCTGTTATGGCGAAATAGAATTTCGTCATGAAGAAAACAGTGGGAAAAATACAAATACCAGTTGAATGTCTGACTGGTAAAAGCGACGACAGTAGACACGATCCGCCATGTTGTCCCAAATTGCCGGGCTGGTTATCTACATTTACTTTACAGCTAGGCTTAACCTAACACAAACTCTGTTTCGAGCAGCTAGTCTTAACCTAACGCAAACCCTCTTTCGAGATTTTTAAAACTAATAACGGCCAACAAAGAATGAGGTAGTTTTTAAAATAAAAACCAAACAACCAAATCAAATTCCAACATGAAGCGGATATGCCCCGTGTTTGGCCAATATGTCGACCCCTAGTCTACTATCGCACCCATCGGCCGTCTGATTTAACTAATAAGCTTTGAAATCCTAAATGCTTTCACTACCTTTCAGCTCCCCGAAGAGTATAGGCCTTCAGCAAATGTATGCCAAGTATACCAGTTCCACGTTCTACGTTCAATGTCTTTCTATGTCGTCTTTATCCATTTAATTTATATCTTCAGTTCTCTTTTCTGTGTGTTTTTCTTTTCGGTCTTTCTTTAAGTCTTATGCATGGGGATGATGCATGGAGGCATATCTGGAGTCATCCTTACATTACCACCAGCTAATCATATTGCTACAGTGTTTAAAGGTGGCAGTGAACCTGTCTGTGACGGTAATTACATCCTCACTGACTCTTGAAATCATTCACACACTTCCAGGGATTCCTCCTATGGTGAAACTTTTTGAGAACCGGCATTGAACGCTAAGCTTGGAGGAGTCACTTCAGCCCCAGGCGTAACTCTGGCTTTTACCTGGTTGGCTGCATGCAGGAGGTTAGCACTATCGGTCAATGATGGGCAGGGGAAACTGAGAAGTGGCTCTGTGTAGGACGTGCCAAATCCTTGGGACAGCACAGAACTAGTGCCCCTTTATCATATAGAGAGTTACGCCAACTAAAATTTGGCCGCCATTTTCGGCTGTACCAGAATAGCAGGAAAATGGACCCAATCGCGAGTTTCAGACCTAATATGCATTTTCGTTTAGGTTAACTAATAATTTGAAATAAAATTAGATGCAAATACATTTGTACTATTCTTTGTATTTCAACTAACAAAACAAAAAGAAGAAAACTAGTTTACTTACCGTTTTATTGAATAGAATCAGTAGCGTGAATTTTTAACACATACTCCGTTGAATTTTAAATTCCGTTAGAATTTCACTATTTAGAAACAAATATTCCGTACGAATTGCAACACTTAGCAAAACATACTACCTTATAAAATAATATAATAAAAATAATAAAAATTAATTACATAATTACAATTTTATTATATATATATGTCATCATCATCTCATCTCAACCCATAACCCGTCATGGGTCGTAGGGGTGCCATGGTGGAAGCATCAGCAGACAGGGTCCTCCATATGTATATATATATATATATATATATATATATATATATATATATATATATATATATATATATATATATATATATATATATATATATATAGTCACAGTGACTATTAACTATTAATTTATTTTACCATTTCGTTCCATATGTTATTAACTCTTTTAATGTTCTGTTTTCCTAGACATTATGTATTCTTCTTTTTCATTTTCACCTTCTCAAACCCCACCCGAAATTTGTTTACGTTTGGCTGGCCTTCAGAATTAAAAATTCTTCAACAGTCAGCGTAACGGTAACGTAATGTTATCTAAACGCACCTGTGGTCCGTCCGAACAGGGGGAATTTCTCTGGTCGCTCTAAGCCTTTGAACGAGCGAAAGACGGTTTCTGTGAAGACACGGCTGGTTAGCAGGTACCAATCTTCTGCGGTCGGTAAACATGTTCTGATCTTCGATTCAGGGGAGATAACGACCCGCTGCGGTCTCTGTGGTTTTGCCTTTAAACGAGTCAGAAACCATAATATTATGTCTATCGGGAGGAATTTTCTCAAGTTGCTGCTTCTGAAACCTTTTGTCTTACTCTCGATTACGTCTTTCGCCGAACATCTGTAGAAATATACAGGCCAGGGGCCCGGGGGGAGCGTCCTTTGTAATCTATAAGAGTAGACGGGTTTAATAAGCCAACACACTCGTGAATATTCCTGGCCCGTAGATGACCATATGAGACTTAGGCAGAGTTAGCACGGCAGTACTAGAATGTGTTTGCCTATGTTCTAGTCATTTTCGGGGTGAGTTGACATATCTTATAATTATAATATGATATATTCATGTTAGTTTTATACATCTGATAGGAAAGTGACGTGAATTCATTTCTGAGGACTTCTCCTAGTATATTTATTCAGTGATAAGGCAGCACTGTCTACGGCCTTAGTTAAGCGGTGCTTAAACTGTTACAGTTTATAATGGATTAAATGATAGACTTATAATAACAGATACTAGGCGTAGAATCAGTTCATACAATGCTTACCATTGGGTTAAGAGTCAGCAAAATTAACTGTCATTTCTGAAAGATAAGGTCAGAGGTGTGGATCATTCACTTAACACTGAATTATAGGAGAAAGTCACTTATTCCTTTTGGATAGATATTTCTAATGGCAAGGGAGAATCATTTATGCTTACTTGTGTGGCTAGGCACTAGTCTATAACTTTCACAGAAAGCAGTCACCAGGCATAGATACAATTATATCTTATGATTCAGCCACAACTGTATTATTATAGCAAGAACATTGCACTTTCTATGTACTCATTTTGTGGAATGTTAATATATTTCCCCAAGGGGACATATGATTTATTTGTGTAATGTCACATGCTGTAATCTGTTTATGTAAATTCATTTAATGTTGTAAGATGAATAAGCATATTCATTTAACTGTAACTACAAGGTTAGGTTTCCTGTATGTTTAGTTGGAAGAAGAGGAGTAGGTTGTTGCTGTCAGAACGATTACTGACAGGTACATGGGTGTACAAAAGATATTAAGCCCATGCGGGCACATGCTATAATTGATAGAATGGAAGGAGCGGGGCATGACTAGGTTATAAAACATTAGATTGATTTTGTTGTTGCTTGATGTAAAGGGTGTTTTTTTGGGTCTCAGTTTCAGGGAGACCGAATCGCTAGAGCAGACTCTAGTCAGGCGAAGAACGTCATGTTCTCTTCGATCTAGAGGGTTTCGGAATACCGCTAGCGTCACGAGTCGTCAACCCCCGTTCCTGAATCAAAACCCCTTTTTGTCAACGCTAAGTAAAGCTCACGCAGTGCAACGAGCCAACGCTAAATCTGAAATCACTAAATGCAGTAGTAGTTCTCCACTCGCCTATTGGATTACCAGTCAGAGCATTTCGGCTTCCAGAATATCAAAACCGCCCAGCATGTCTATAGCAGAATCTGATATCACCCGACTTGGTGTGCCTAAACGGGGCACTCAGCAAACCACAGCCAAACCAGTTTAAACAGGATTTACAGCCAAGCAAGCAATAGCGCCGGATAAGAGCGCCTGGGACTCCTTGTCCTCAAGTAACTTCGTCTGGTGTATTTCTGGGTTTATGTAGAACTTCGCACGTATGAGCAGCCATCTATGGACAGAGTTCCAGCCCCCCTCACGCAAGTAGCGGTCACCAACGTATAGCACCTACAAGGAAAGTTATGCAGTCTATTCAAATCATCTTGAAGGATATATGCACGTAAGAAACTTTCTGGAGCTAGCACATTTGGTCCCACGAAAGCGGACAGGCTGTCGCTCAGTTCGTTTAATTGGTCAGCAGGAGATAAACAGCGTCTTCCAGTTTTCCCTCACGCATTTAAGGTCACCAAAGCATAGCACCAACAAGGAAAGTTTGGTATTTCACTTCATTCATCTTGAAGGATATTTATCTGTAAGACACTTTCTGGAGCTAGCTTCTGGTCCCACGAAAGCGGACAAGCTGACACGCAGTTTATTCATTTGGTAAAACGGAGGTAAAGAGAGTCTTCCAGCCCACCTCGCGCAAGTAGGGAGGAGTCACCAACGATAGCGCCTATACCGTGATTTTATTCAGGTTAATTCCATCACCCATGGAGGATATGTACGAAAAAACCACTTACTGGAGCTATTTCATCTGGTCCCGAAAAAGGACAGACTGACACTCGATTTATTTATCTCTCTGTGTTCTACAGGTTTTATGAGTGTTGGTGGTGTGTGTGTTTGTGGGTGTGTATTGGCATTATTGATGACTATTGTCACGTGGGTCTTTATATCATTAAATTGCCTACATCTTCTTCCTATTCTCTCACCCTAATCCTTTCATTTTATTATCTTTCCTTACTTGTTTTTCCTGTATTTTTCGCATCACTCGTTTGCGAAAAATATTTTCTTCAGTATTCTAAAACTTTACCTTGGGTTTTTCTCATACTGGGATACGTAATTCTATTACATAGATGTCAGTCTCTGCCGGTCGAACCATAGCTGTGAATATACAGTTCTCGCCAGACATACGTCTGCAGTTTCCCCGGTCAGAGCGCGGCCCGACCGGATTTCTGGGCCTGGGGTGTGAGAAATTCGTTTCGCTGGACATGAGCAGACTTTTGGTCTACCAGTTTCACCTGACACTAACGTAGGTGCTAAAACTGCCAACCCGCTTTCGCCCAGAGCAGACGGTTGTCTGAGATTTGAAACTGACACGCGTACATCTTGGTCAGTAGGTGGCAGTTACGACATGTTAGGTGTTAAACGTATTGTTTAAGCCGGAAAGGGGAGACATTTCGTTCTACGAAATAATAGTTCATCCTTTGTCTGGTTTAAAATATTAAACCTAGTTTGAAACTTTATCTTCATTCTTTCTCTATAATCGCAAAAGACAGATGGTTCGCGAAGAGTAGAGCTGTATAAGCGAAGTTTCTTAGTTTGTTGCGACAATTAGTCGAACTTCTAGACTTCCATAAATATAAGCGTATAATTCTTAATTGTGCGATACCCTGTAGTGCTGTGTTTGAGTGAAACGGTGGTACCCAACTTGCCAGCGTTTAGTAGCCTGAGAGACATATTTGTGAGAAGCATAGACATTTCCTATCTTTAACCACGTGGGTTTTTTTGTTTCAAGTAACACGGGTCTGACAGTGCATAAGCCATCAGAGAGAGACAGTAATAGCAACCCCACTAACGGTTTCTAAAGACTAGAAATATATATTGGGCTTTTGAGCCAGTTCATATTGCTCCACAAATTTAAATGTACATGCTGCCTGGCGGCGAGAATATTACAAGATTAACATTCCGACAGAGATTGTGACTAGTATTGTGGTGACCAAATATAGTACCCGCCTGAAAGTAGACACCGATCTGACATTCCTTAAATTCTAGAAACCAAAGCTAATGACATTGTGCTCTGCTAACTTTCGTGCCTGGACAAATTTCCTGTGACGTAATCAGACATTCGAAAAATTAGAACACCCAAGGAATCGTTCCCTGAGAGTTTAGTACGTCTTTTGGAACGGGGGATTTCTTGGTCAAGGACTGCATTTTCGGGTCTGTGTGGAGGTCCTAGAATTTATTATGTTCCCAGAGGCAGCGAGCAAAGTTGTGAGTATAACTGTGTACCCATGGCCATGGCTGAATGAATGAGTGTACGCAGATCAGAGTGTTATTTTACAGTTGTATTATTGTCACCCATTTGCTGTCTTAACTTTTTTTAATCTGCAGAATTTGTTACAAAAGCTATAGTTTCTTTTTTCTTAGGCTAAATCAGATTATTCAACTCTGTTCATACATTTACGAGAAAGAAAGAAACCTCTTAGACTCAACCCTATGTATCTATAACTCTTTGGGCCATCATCTGTTCTCTTAACGGGGCTGTGGGCGAAACCTAGAGCTAAGATCATAACGGGGCTATCATCCTTGTAGCATTTTCCTTGAATTCTATGACTATTTGTATATGTTTTTCCTTGATGTATTTTTTGGTGTTGTGAGAAGATTTTGTTTAGATGATAATAATAAAAATCTCTCTTGAACTAAATCAGTGCGTTGGTCAGCTCGTTCAAATAATATATATATATATATACATGGTTATAGATTTCCCACGTCTGTGTGTTTAACTGTCGTCACGTGTATGTGCGTGCCTGTGAGTAGATAGAGATTTATGTAATATATATCTGTGTTTAGACTGTCTGACGCCTTTAAAAGCGGTCGTAGAAGATAGGTGAGAGAGAGAAGATTATCTCGATTCTCAAAGACAGCCTCTATAGCACATCCTATCATCTCACGTGTGGAAATTCTATTTCTTTTCACCAGCTCTCACTGTATCTATCACTCATTCCAACCTATTCAGAAGGGACCTAACCCAAGTCTTAATACTCCTATCTAAAATCTACAACTATTGATGACTATTTTGATTATTGATGTAATTTTATGTTGTTGGTGATTAAATGCATTTTTTTCATACATGCTTCTTCATTTAATAAAATTTACACCTTTATTATTGCGCTGTTCATGACCCTTCCATCCATAATTAACTTGTTTTAGCTCTTTACTATACTCTCTATGTTTAATAAGAGAAAAGAGTGACAGCAGGAGGTGCTTAGACAGTAAAAGTGAGTTGAGGCTTGGAGAGAGAGATCATTTTTGTAAATCTTCTTCCAGGTTGTCTCAAGTCCATCTCCTATTTACACCTTTCTGTGTGTGAAATCTATAACTCTGTCAGTCCACTATCCATTGTCGATTTCACTACTATTGTCCAACTCGACAAATACTCTACACTTTACTCGACCACGATATATATATATATATATATATATATATATATATATATATATATATATATATATATATATATATATATATATATATATATATATATATATATTATATATATATATATATATATATATATATATATATATATATATATATATATATATATATATATATATATATATATATATATATATATATATATATATATAAAAAGTATGAGATCATAGACGAATCATAGACTACGGTACTCACTTACTGAAAAGATTAAACAAAGCATAGAAGATAAGGAAGCCAAAATAGAGACAAATATAAAATTTCATTATATTATATAATTTTTATTATATAATTTTTTAAATTTATAATTATATATTATATTTATAATATATTTATAAATCTAAATCTATATAAATATAATCTTATAAATATAGAAGAGGTGTTAAGAATAGACAGTCCTAAGGAACTGCATAATATAGTCAAACAGTATTTAATACGAACAAATGTTAATATATAGTCTCTGGGAATGTGAAGGTCTAATGCTGTTCTTACAATACGTATGACTTTTAATAGGCAAAAGTCAATTAAATATCTGTTAAAGTCAGTTATATAACTGTAAACACCAGGTCTTTACACCCCTCCATTTTAATATTATTCTTGTTCAGAATTTCTTCTTTATTTTTTTTTTAAATTTTTTATTTGTTTGTTTATTTATTTAACGTAAAAGCATAATTGTGATTGTCCCTATTTACAATGATTTGACAAATGTGATGCCATTTTCTCTTATCGGCAGTTGTTCATATTATTTTGAATTGAAAACAATATATATCCTAATTATAACCCATCAGAAGTTGAACGGGATATTTATTTTCGTGAATTAAAAAAAAAAAAAAAAAGTCTTACTCGATGCTTATTCTCGCTACTATTCCTGGTATTGTCCAGCCGAAAATGGCGTCTACGTCGTTCAGCCTCGTTTTCGATTCTGACATAGTTGGCGTATTTCTCTATAAATCTAGGGGCACTACCCAGAACCAGAGCACAGTATTTTTGAGAGCCCCTTTGGATGGCGGGGAATGCATAGTATGCCACGTGCTTCTTCTCACTGCTAGCTTGGGACCAGATGTGATGATCCTTTAAACGCCAGCCAAGCTGGAGAAACAGTAGCTCATGACTTCAACTCAGCACGTTTCAAAATGGCAGAAAAGCCACAAGAAAAGCCTAGATCTACAGTGTAGATAACACCAAGGAGTCTTCAACTTGGTATTGGCTGCAAAAGAGCGAGAAGCTCAGCCGCCCTGGTGAAACAACAACAACAAAACCTGGGGATTCCATAACAAATACTGTCTTGTAATTCTATCCATAGGTTTTTCTCTGCGAGTGTGCTATCCATCGCCAGTGTCTTCTTTTTAATTCCTCTTCCCCTGGCGGCGGTGGTCTGGTTCGTGTTATCAGTTCCATATAGGTGATCTTGTCATACCATTTCAATCATTGTATTCTAAGCAAGCACTAATTATGAAAGTCTGTAACTTTCTTGTTGCTGTTTTTATTGTTCTCCACGTTTCAGAGCCATCGGTGGAGCTAAGAAAATTTGTGAGGTTTGAAAATGTCTCATAGTTTCGGTTCGATAGACGATGATGCTACAATTACAACTCTTTCATCATTTGATCATTGCTTCGATCTTGTCTTCAACTTGAACAACTGTAACTTTTTCTCTTTGAAGATTTAAGTTGAGCATATTTAAATGGGTGAAGATATCTGACAGAAATGCTAATTTTACTAACCAGGAAAAATAAGTCAAACGGTTGCTGAGGTGAAATTGCTGCTCCATGAATCTTATCTCAATTACTGAACGCTCCATACACGATCGATCATGACGTGTATAGCGTTGTTTAGGACACAGTCGGTAACTAAGAAACGCTACCCTTTGTTACTTGACCGCCAAGCTGAATAGCTGCGTTTTTCTAACCTTCCAATTCAACGGCATGATATAGCCATTTATATATGCATTTTTTGATGGACCAGGGTCAGTCCTAGAACTCTATATGAGAGGGAAATTTATGGAGGTTAGTATTTAACTAGAATTCTCAGAAGGAGAAGAATAATCGTCAAATTCATATGAAATATTCAGACTCGCAGTCTCACTGTCGGCAGGTAGCCATGTCTAGCTGCGCGTGCATATAGCTGTGATGTTCTGACGACAATACTGCATTGTATCCTTAAACGGACACTGACACATAAACCAGCAGTCTACGTTATTGATTAATTTATGCATGACTTATATGGACTTATGCTCTACTACTATTGAAATGATCATCCTGTGTGTACAACTGTGAATTAAATGTACGGACTCAATGAAATGACTTATCAAATCAATCGTATTCCAAGGTTCAATTATTGTTCGGAATCTTCCACCCCCGCATTCGCTTAATCTTCCATCGTATTCTTTATAAAATTGACAATTTTGACTGATTCATTTAAGGTCTGTTTTAGTTTTTCTGGTATCTTCTTAGCAACTAAAGCTTCCCTGTGTATGCAGCAATGGTACCAAGTCACCGACGGTATGATTTCCTTAATCCGTGCTACAAGTCCAGTGAGCTTTCCAGACATTGCTCGTGCCCCGTCTGTGCTAATTCCAACGCATTTCAACCAATCCATGTCATGATATGTTATAAACTCGTTTAAGCTGTTAATTACTTCTTCAGCTGTAGTGTGTACCAACGAGAAGATGAACAGTAAGTTTTCGAAAATATTTCTCTCGTGCTCATATCTAACGTTTCACAATAAAGTCGCTTTGCTTGTTATGCCCGTGCTTTCGTCCAGTTGCAGAGCAAAATAGGAGGACATGCGAATTTTCTCTAATAACTGTTCCTTGATACTGGTAACAAACCGTCGATTCGCTTCTTAACAGTGTCATTTGACAAAGGTATTAAGGAAAGGTCCTTGGCAGCTTTCTCGTTGATCAATGCAGAAACCATGATTATTGCAGCAGGTAATATGTTCTTCAGCTATTGTGTGCGGTTTTCCGGTTTTTGCTATTAGTTGAGAAACTTCAAATGAGGCACTCACTGCATTTTCATTGTTACAACCAGTTGTAGTTTTACCATTGTCATTGTTACAACCAGTCGCAGTCTTTTTTACCATTTTCTTACTTTCCCGAAGCTCCTGCTCCTTACCTTTGACAAAAACGATGTTCTTTGTGGCATGTTCTTTATGTTTAGTATCGAGATGTCTTAGTAGCCGCGGTAGCACAGTGGTTAGTGCACTGGCTTCCTAGCTCAGTGGTTCATGGTTCGATCGCCAGTTGACGTAGGATTTTTTAGACCGCAAACGGCTCCGGGGTCGACCCAGCCTCATGAATTGGGTACCAGAACAACTCTGGGAAGGTTAAGGTGGCCGGGGTGATGCTGACCACATCATCCCTAGTGTGCCGATGGTCAAGAAAATACGGGCCTAACTATATCAAAAACCCTGTCTCCCACTCTATTCGTAGAACTTTTTAATAGCGTATGCAAATTTCTAAAACCATAACCACCGACACCTCGACAATCTACTAATCAAATCCACGACCTTTTCTGAAGGCGCGCCACTAAAGATTTACCTCCCTTAGTCCTAAATCAAAACATTAAAATCTTATCTCCCATATAGTTAAATCTAACAGTGCGTTACCTTGTACTACGCACAAATTTCTAAACCAGATTTTCCTACTCGACCTTATATCTTTATTTAGACCTCAACCTCACTATTACACCATTCAGCATTTTTAAAATGTCTGTTAAAGCAATTTCCAGTAATTTAGAGTAATGTGTGTTAACTACTCGTAATTATTTTCATTTCTGCAGAAGTAAGATTAATTTCTCTAGTTATCATATAGTGTCAAAAGTTTTAAAAACGTGATAATAATCGCCACCTTCTTCGGTTCCTGTATTCTTTTTGCTTTAATTTCATAACTTGTATAGAGACGTGCATCCCGGCCTTTTTATATGGAAGTTAAAATCAGCTTTGGGAATATCTGTTGAAATCTGATCTCCGTTTGGTGCTTCATTCCTTCTAATCTACACACTAACCTCCGCTGATGTCATCAAATTATGTTGTTTTCTCTTCAAACTTGTAATTTAATTCATCCATTCATTATCTTTCAGCCCCCAATGAAGCATAGGCGTTAAAAATGCACATCAAGCCTTCCTGTCGCATGCTATCCGTTCAAGGTGTTTTCATGTCTTTCTTGTGTCTTGTGTAACTCCCTCTTCCATGTGTTTTTGGTCTCCCTCTATATCTCTTTACCTAGGGATTCCAGAACAAGGATTGCCTTGTGATGTTATCAACGGGTTTTCTTAATGAGTGCTCTATCCACAGCTAACGTTTTATTCTCAAATCTAGTTTAACTAGTATTTGTCTAGTGCTTTGTGGCTGCATGTCACATAATTTTGGGTCGATCTCGTGTCCTCTCCGGCCGTATTCAGTTACATTTTGTTGTGCGTACTGATTACGTGAATTTCCGTGGTCGGCACATTTTCTCTGCTATCAAGCAGATATTTGGTATTTTTATATCAATTGTAACCTCCCTTCGGTGATAATTCGTCACGTTGCTTTAAGCTTCTCGGCTTTGCTAAGATTAGGCATACGTAAAAAACCCCAGATGGGCTCGGTCAGTTTTCGCAAAGCGACCAGGGTTGGGTTTACCTAAGGCGTACCGGGCGATAAATCATCCGATTGCGGCCAGATTACAGACACGCACTGGAAGACGGAATGAGGTAACAGCATCCGGATTGACATACTACGAAGATATTACTTGAGATAAAAGTAAGTAGTTATTTGAAATCACTGACGAGAATAGTACGGAAATCTCACTTCCATATTTGGAAGACATGACCTTTGCATTAACGCAAATAAATTTCCTAGTGGAAATATTTTGAATTACCCCACCGAAACACACAGGTTGGAAACGATTGGAGTGCATTCGAAACATAGGAAGAACAAAATTCCTAATTGGACCCTACCTAAATCGAAACAAAGTACTGTGGGGGGAGCGAAGTGTAATATAACCTGACACTTTAGTCAGTTTAGAACACTGTGAAAATTCACCTCGCGCCAAGAAGGCAACCAGACCTTGCCAGAGTTAAGAATAGCAGCAGATTTAATTTACCAGACCGGACCTTGTTTGAGCATTCTGAGGACTTTGAGTCCAAGAAAACTCTACCATTTTAACACGGAAACCCGGAATCTGAGGAAACTGTAACACAAAGTCAAAATGGGAACTTATTGCTAAAATAACAACACCTCAGACCACGTGTAAGAGGCACCGTCAAGCTGCCTTAAAATATTTCTCTGCGTCGGCAGTCTGTGAGCCTAAAGATTGGCTTGGTGGTACCAGTTGAGGGTACTATCTCTGAAACAAGTGAGGGTATAAGTGGCCTGAAGTCGACACTAGGCACCATCATCAGACGGGTCTTAGAGACGCGGAACCAGCTTGAGTACTCCCTGACACTTCTTGGAGCGTGCGACAACTTTCAAACTTGACCAGTGACGAGTGTGATCCAGTTATCCATCTACAAAGAACCAAACATCAGCTGGAGCAGAACAGACAAACGCATTGGCAGCTAAGTAGAAACCTAAAAGCTGCGATGTGAACTATCCAATTTTTAACGCCATAACATCACTAGATGATGACTATTATTTGTTCAAGAATTATTCATTTTTGTAACTGTTAAAACATAATTGGTTATTAAATTCGTTACTTGTAGAAAGACAAATCTCAAGTTGATTTAATCATTTTGAATGTACTACAACTGTATGTCTTAAACAGAGCTAAATATACATAATAATTAGAGGAATTTCGCTGAATTAATTCAGCTGGGTGCTTGAACGAGCTACCGAATTATAAGATAACCCTATCCTTCCCAAAAGTTTACTATAGATACTAGAGTTAACATTTTCTCAGCCGCATGCAGCATTGTTCTTGCTTTTCTAAATATCTTGTGAACACCCCCTTGAGGTAGAAGCATCATTATCCTTCTACCTACAACTCTGCCAAGAGTAATCTTGTGCGAAGGTAGACACCTTTGAAGGCTCACATTAGTTACTCTTGAGTTTTGGCCACTGCTGGACCACTACTGCAGAGCTAAGGGGAGGCAACCCGTGAAACTGCAAAAGAGCGAGAAGCACGGCAGCCCTAGTTAAACAACAACAATATGCCCTGGGGATTTCAGAAGAAGGACTTCCTTATAATTCTATCAGTAGGTTTTCTCAGCGTTTGTCCTATACCTCGTCAGTGTATTCTTTTAAACTCCTGTTCCCCTGGAACTTGTCAGGTTCGTGTCATCAGTTCCACATTGGGGATCTTATCATACCATTTCAATCATTATATTCTACGCAAGCATTCATGTATGAAAGTCTGTATCTTTCTGGCTGCTGTTTCACAATGGTGATCTTGCTATACTATTTCAATCCTACGATGCCGTGCAAGAAGCAACTTATAAAAGTTTGTATCTTTCTGGTTATCACTTATGTTTTACTATTCTGGACGTTTCAAAGAAATTAAAACGTACAGTCTTGACATTTAACTTCAACTATCATATTTTTGTGTTTGATTTATTCTTACTTCCTTATATTTCAAATTGAGTGGTTAGAGCGCTGGTCTCTCGCGGCAAATGTGCCAGGTTCGATTCACGGTATCGACACGATTCAGTCTTCCCAGCTGTAAATGGGTACCTGACTTTGCAATTGAGTTAGGGAAGGAAAAGGCAGCGAGGAAGGGAAGTGGTCACCCGACCTCTCGATGCTGGACCTAGTATAGTGAAGTCTCTAACACTTCACTCCCCTAAGGCAGTATCTGTTATGTGACTACCTTTACCTCATATTTCATGTTACATTGAAGCTAGTAAGTCAGTGCACTAATCACTGCGCTACTGCGGCTCTCTAGTGATATATAAATATATATTCCTCCTTCCTTGATCCTTAGCCGCCGACTGTCACAGCAGTCAGTCGCCATCACGCCTGGGGCGTCTTGTAGGGCAGCAGCAAACTGCTTCCCCTTTGTGTGGTCGTCGGCCATCCTTCGTACATTGCCCCAGCTCTGGTTCTTTCTTTGCATCTCGGCCTCAACAGTTCTCAGCCAAGTTGATTTTCGTCGGCCTCTCTTTCGCTTTCCTTCGGGGGTCCATAGCATAGATATTCTTGTGATGGCATCGGGGTTTCTTGTGAGGACGTGGCCAACCCAACTCCAGCGTCTGCGAGCTATGATGTGTATATATATATATATATATATATATATATATATATATATATATATATATATATATATATATATATATATATATATATATATATTACTTACTTAGTCGTTCCTCTTCTACCGTGAGGTGTAGAGGTTTGTAGGAGAGAGCGCCATACTATTCTATCAGCTGTCTTCCTACTGGCCTGGTTCCATTCTAGTCCTCTGTGGTAAAGTGGGATGTTATAAATATTTATAGGGGACTTAGTGTACTGACTGAGATCAGCTGTGAAGGTATCTGTATCTAATAGGTGTAGTGTTTTACAGACAACCTTACTTGCTGCCACATATGTATGCCTCAGTCAGAATTATTCTGGAATATTGTGATGCCTACGTTATATGTCTAGGGTATGTATATGGTGAAGTGTAAGTCACAACAACAACAGACAGATAAACAATTTAATTTATTCCACCACACTTGACAACACTGTGACACTCACATACATATAACACTCTATGAGAATATCTTAAATGAGTCACTGATAAATTTTCAAATATCAATATGTATTCAGTGCTGTCATTAATGTATATGTGTCCTGATTCAAATACAAAGTGAACCAGGAATCACAATCAATTTTAATTACAAGTTATATGTACAGAATTTATCACCATGAATCTTGTAGTGACATATATTATTAATAGTATCCTATGTGTGTCAGTTGTGTAGTAGTAATATGAGGTAATACTGGTTTTGTTTTATTTTTTTCAAGCTCTGTTGGTATTTGTCATCATGACTTCAATAGTTTGTTTCTGTTGGAACTAGTATTAGAGATGTTCTCAGTTCCTGGCATTAAAACAATTAAATTCCCCTCTCAATTTTATTTTACAATGTCATTTTAAGATGGGGGTACATAATGTTGAGCTCAGCTGGCCACATCAGCTTATCTTTCGTGATGGCGGCAGGAAGAGACTCCTCTGCTCGATTTCTCCCCTGCGCTCTGGAGACACCTCACTGTTAGCTATATGGACCAAGGAGTATGCTGTCCGACTCTGGATTCAGCAAAGCTCTGACCAAGTGCTGCTCAATAACTTTAAGACCACGGTCCCTGAAACAAGAAGGTTGTACCTCCTACTTCAGAACTAATTTATACTCTATTTCTACACTGAGCACAATACATAACAAACCTGAGTTCAGAGCGTTATGCCAACTGTCAGCTTCATCTGAAATACTTTACACCAGTATATTCCTCCTTAATGGTTACTACGCCTCTGCAATTCCAGCATTATTTCTTTCTAGTCAATAATCTAGGTGTCAGTGTACTGCTTGGCAATTCCATGTAGTTTCACTTTCCTCCGACACCTTCTGTTCAGGCTGGAGCACTATAGGCTTTACCTCATGTTCGCTACTGAACCACACATATATACAGACATAAGTATCAATTTACATTCAATTTTCATTTAAAAAGATGTCAAATATTTCAAACCTACCACAATTCATGGAAATAATACACAGTGACGTTGAATGGCAATGAATATAGCACAACTCCGATCTGCCGATGTCCCAGGCTTTTATTTAGAAAAAATATATCCTGGTGCTCAACGCACTGTTTCTTAGTAGGTTTATTACAAGATGTGGCCCTGAACAGACGCTCTGAATTGAGTATATTCGCAGCTCTACCCAATCAGGCCATGTCTACACATCTTTTTCAAAAAAATACCCCTTCTCACGTTTCCCCTGACAACACAAGATAGTATTTATAGTCCGACTAATCGTGTTTAGCCTTACATTTGTTGCGCTCCAATCAAATAGGAGTTAACATGGAGACTCATTTCCCGTACAATGGTGGCCTAAAATTCTGCCACTGAGCGATTCTGATTTTGGTGTTGTCTGACACCCTCACTATTTTATTTTGGCTATAATTTGGTAATTCTTAGACTATTTGCGTAACGTTTAACATATTATTTGTCAGCAAGTCCTAAGGAACCCAAATATACAAATTTAAAAGAGCTAAGTGGCTGCGTTCAAAATATGCAATTTCTTCTACCTCCTGTTTCGAAGATGTGCTGTCTGGGTACTGTAATGTTTTCAAACGTAAACCAGTATAATGTCATGTTTCCCAATAAGAATTTTGTAAGTTTAAAAACCTAGCTCTGGTATGGGTAGTGTTTTTATCACTGTCGATTTGAAAAAAAGCTAGTGCTTGTGGCCTTACACGCGTGATGGTAGTAATTGTGTATCGCGCGACTCGTGTTTAGTATTGCCTGTGCCTGCTTTCTGCCTCTCCCTTCTTTCTATCTTTAGTCCATCTGTCTTTTGTTTTTGGTAACATAGTGTAGAAAAAGACATGAATGGAATTTTAATTCTAGGTCAACTTGCGTATTTCAAGGTTTTTCTTAGAAATGGAGTACACTTTTTAGTGTGTTTGGGAAACGCGTGTATACTGCAGGAGGCTTTACTATCAACGTGAAACGTTACAATTTGCAGACGCAGGAGAACACAAGGGGGATTTCGAGTACAGTCATTGTGACAGCACTGTTCTTTACCATTCTTCTTTCCTTTTATTAAATTATTTGTTAGGCTTTACATTTACCTGATAATTTATATATGTGGATTAGAATATTTCACGACATCTCCCCTCTTAAAACAGACATCTTATGTCAGTCCTTTATTCTATATACACATAGATAAATGTAAGTCAACTTGACTTTACTCTGCTGTTGTGCTATCATGGTTTTATGTAGTTGGGTCCATTCAGAGTAAGCACTACTCATGAAATCTGCCTCAGACCTCTACAACCAGTAATATCTTTCGGCTATGTTACTGAACAGCCGCAAGTGTGACTGCTTGTCTTAATGCTGCTTCATAACCCTTATTCACCATTTCTCTTCTCTGAGTCTGCGCAATGACATGTCCAGAGAACATTAGATTTTCCTCAAAATGTACGTTATGAGGAGATAACCTATACCTGGTGATAGCAGAGTTTTCGTAGTGGATCCCATAATCTTCTTATTAACCTGTATGAAACATTCGGATTATCCTCAATCAAAGAGGCAACTCAGGGATTCATTACGTTCCTCCGAAATGTTTACATCCAACAAGTTTGTCTGATCTCAGGTTTTACTGGAATCTGATAGTATCCTTTACTCAGATCCACCCTTGAGAAATATTTAGCTTTATTTAGCCTGGCAAACAACTGATTTGTATCCGGCAATGGATCCACCTGTCCTTCTGTAATAGCATTCAGTCTCCTGTAATCTATACAGAGTCTATGTTCTCCAGAGGGCTTCCTTAAGAGTACAACACCGGAACTATACGAGGATTCACTGTGTGAAATAATTCCTTCCTTCAACAAATAGTCTATCTCTTCCTTCAAAGCTTTCTCCTTAGCAAACGGAATCGAATATGGTTTCATACAGATAGGCGTGGGGTCTATCAGTTTCATATCATATTCCAATAGGTTTGTATGCCCTGGTCGGTCTGTTAACACCTCTGCATGATTATTTAGAACCTTTCTGAGTTTTCGTTAAATGTGTACTGATTTTCACCTGTGCCGCTGTCTCACAGGGGTGTAAGGGATATTCAAATGATGAAAGTGGTTCCTTTTTCATCTCCATGGCAATGGACAAGGTCAACAAGTGTGTCTCTTCCTGATGTTCTCTTTCCAAATATTTCTTCAGGAGATTCACATGATAGATTTTTTCTTTCCCCTTCTTATCTATCTTATAATTGGTTCTAGACACCTTCTCTAGAACTGTATATGGACCCTGCCATCCAATTTGTAACTTATTCTGACTCCCGGGGAGAAGAAGCAGTACCTTCTCTCCCACAGCTAAATCTCTGTCTTTCGCCTTCCTGTTATAATAGGCAGCATGTTTCTTCCTGGCTTGTTTCAAATTTTCATTGGCAAGTTTCCAGCCAGTTTTTAAACGAGTGGTCAGCTCATTCACATATTGGTATGAAGATGTAATATTTTCCTCTGCTTTTTCATCAGTCCACGTTCTTAACAGCGCTACATATGGACCTTTAATTTTGTGGACCTATTTGTCCATGCACCGGTATGGTCTCTTCCACTTGAAGCGCTATAGTGATGATTTTTCTTCCCAGAATTATCATTCACAAAACGACCGCTACCAATTTTCCTCTTGGGGCTGTCTCCCCACTTAAAATTCTTGATGAGAGATTTCCTCTCTACATCCTCTTCCTCCAGTTTGTTTAAGTCCGATTGAGGGATTTTCGGCTTATCCTGGGGTAAGACATCTTTTTGCACTCTCCGCATAGTGGCCATTGTAAAACAGTTAAGTGAAGCTTGTCCGTGAAAAGGGGCTTCCCATTCCCTTTGGTCCACTTTATCAAATTTATTTTTTCTTCGTATTTTCAGGCCTAGTTTTACCCCTTGGCGTGTCCAGGTCCTGATCCATGTTCCCACTTGTGGGTGTTCCCTCATGTGCTATGCTACACCTTTCTACAAAATTCTCAATGTCCCATCTTGCCTTGGGCCAATAATAATTGTGAGCCACCTTTTGTATGATGGTACCTATTTTCTCATGGTCCCCATCTGGTTTCACATGTAGGCTCCTTATTAAGTGTGTCCTATATCTTTTAGGAAGTACCAGCTGTCCCTGACCTTTGGATCTAGCTCCAGTCTTCCTATACATCAACTTGTTTTTCATGTAAAAATCTCCCTTGCCTGGAGTTGTATGACAAGTTGACAATTTCCTGAAACAAGGCTTGAGTGTTTTATCCCCAGCCTGTGCCTTCCTCATCTCTTCTGGATTGGTATCCAACATAATATCCTCCTCCTTTCTTGAGGTCGACCTGACCTGAAGGGTGGCCATATACACAGGTTTCCTTCTGCAACGGTCAGTGTCATGATTGTCCATCTGACAATTTTTACACCACCTTTTTCCTTGGTTGAAAGATTTTCTTTCATCATATTTCCTTTCAGCGAATTGTGGGATTTTATTTTTATTGTCATACCGTGGCCTATCAAATTGGTGCTTACCTTTGTTTTGATCTCTAGGATCAAATTTATTAAAGTCCTGTGGTGCCCTAAAATTTTCAACCTGTTTCTTTTTATTACCTGTTACTTCTGCCTGAGCTGCTTGATACCTTTCAGCAACATTTAGCAACTCACCCAGCCTCTCTGCACCTTGTTCCATGAGAAACTTTCTCAGGTCTGGAGCCATGGACTCTCTTAATTGCTCTATAAGGACCATTTCCTTAAGATCTTGGGTTTTCCCCAGAGAAGTCCATTTCTCCAGGTATGTCTCTATTCGTGCAGAGAACTGGTGATAGGTTTCACCTGACAGTAGTTTAGCATTCCTAAATTTTTTCCTATAAAATTCTGCATTCTTTTCATATCTTAACAAAAGAGCCTCCTTTAGCATGTCATATTTTTCCTGATCACTTCTGCTCATTTTTGCAAAAACTTCATAAGCTGCCCCACGAAGTCCCTGAGATAACTTTAAGCTCCACCTTTCTCTCTCTAACCCATATGTGGTAGCTAATAGTTCATACCTATTTAGATAGCTCTCTATATCATCGTCTTTCTCAACAAAATGATCTAAATGAAAATTCATAGCTGAAGTTGAGGCTCCTTGGCTAGCAGTGGCATCAGAGGCAAAGGGACTGGCACCATTTTCAGGAGTATGGCCTTGAAACTCAAACTCCCTTAGTCGTAACTCATGTTCCCTTTGTAATCTCTTCTCCTCCTTTTCTGCTTCCCTCTCTGCAATCAATCTTCTTTCTTCTGCTTCCCTTTCTGCAGCTAATTTCTTCTCTTCCCTTTCTGCAGCCTGTCTTCTTTCCTCGGCTTCCCTTTCTGCAGCTAATCTTTTGTCTTCTCTTTCTGCTTCCAATTTCTTAGCCTCAGCCTCAATCTGCAACCTCTTAGCCTCAGCCTCAATCTGCAACCTCTTAGTCTCAGCCTCTAATTTTCTTTCGGCCTCTTTTTCTAATCTTCTTTCTTCCCGTTCAATATATTTGTCACATTCAGCAGTGACATAAGCAATCATAATTTGCCCGTCCATGCCTAACTCTTTCGCAGTCTGTACAGCAGCAGATCGAAATTTTGCCAGGTCGGCCATTGTCTAACAGATAAATGTCTAAAATATTTAACTAAACAATTTTATCTATGACTAATTAACTCAGGACAACACAGGCACTGTGAGCTCAACCTTATTTATTTTCACCCAAGGGTACCTTTTAATTCTTATATTCCCTGAAGTGAATTACCCCCAATATTTTTACTAGGGAAAGATTCAAAATCCCAAGAGCGAGACCCCAATATATGTGGTAAAGTGGGATGTTATAAATATTTATAGGGGACTTAGTGTACTGACTGAGATCAGCTGTGAAGGTATCTGTATCTAATAGGTGTAGTGTTTTACAGACAACCTTACTTGCTGCCACATATGTATGCCTCAGTCAGAATTATTCTGGAATATTGTGATGCCTACGTTATATGTCTAGGGTATGTATATGGTGAAGTGTAAGTCACAACAACAACAGACAGATAAACAATTTAATTTATTCCACCACACTTGACAACACTGTGACACTCACATACATATAACACTCTATGAGAATATCTTAAATGAGTCACTGATAAATTTTCAAATATCAATATGTATTCAGTGCTGTCATTAATGTATATGTGTCCTGATTCAAATACAAAGTGAACCAGGAATCACAATCAATTTTAATTACAAGTTATATGTACAGAATTTATCAACATGAATCTTGTAGTGACATATATTATTAATAGTATCCTATGTGTGTCAGTTGTGTAGTAGTAATATGAGGTAATACTGAATTTGTTTTATTTTTTTCAAGCTCTGTTGGTATTTGTCATCATGACTTCAATAGTTTGTTTCTGTTGGAACTAGTATTAGAGATGTTCTCAGTTCCTGGCATTAAAACAATTAAATTCCCCTCTCAATTTTATTTTACAATGTCATTTTAAGATGGGGGTACATAATGTTGAGCTCAGCTGGCCACATCAGCTTATCTTTCGTGATGGCGGCAGGAACAGACTCCTCTGCTCGATTTCTCCCCTGCGCTCTGGAGACACCTCACTGTTAGCTATATGGACCAAGGAGTATGCTGTCCGACTCTGGATTCAGCAAAGCTCTGACCAAGTGCTGCTCAATAACTTTAAGACCACGGTCCCTGAAACAAGAAGGTTGTACCTCCTACTTCAGAACTAATTTATACTCTATTTCTACACTGAGCACAATACATAACAAACCTGAGTTCAGAGCGTTATGCCAACTGTCAGCTTCATCTGAAATACTTTACACCAGTATATTCCTCCTTAATGGTTACTACGCCTCTGCAATTCCAGCATTATTTCTTTCTAGTCAATAATCTAGGTGTCAGTGTACTGCTTGGCAATTCCATGTAGTTTTACTTTCCTCCGACACCTTCTGTTCAGGCTGGAGCACTATAGGCTTTACCTCATGTTCGCTACTGAACCACACATATATACAGACATAAGTATCAATTTACATTCAATTTTCATTTAAAAGATGTCAAATATTTCAAACCTACCACAATTCATGGAAATAATACACAGTGACGTTGAATGGCAATGAATATAGCACAACTCCGATCTGCCGATGTCCCAGGCTTTTATTTGGAAAAAATATACCCTGGTGCTCAACGCACTGTTTCTTAGTAGGTTTATTACAAGATGTGGCCCTGAACAGACGCTCTGAATTGAGTATATTCGCAGCTCTACCCAATCAGGCCATGTCTACACATCTTTTTCAAAAAAATACCCCTTCTCACGTTTCCCCTGACAACACAAGATAGTATTTATAGTCCGACTAATCGTGTTTAGCCTTACATTTGTTGCGCTCCAATCAAATAGGAGTTAACATGGAGACTCATTTCCCGTACAATGGTGGCCTAAAATTCTGCCACTGAGCGATTCTGATTTTGGTGTTGTCTGACAACCTCACTATTTTATTTTGGCTATAATTTGGTAATTCTTAGACTATTTGCGTAACGTTTAACATATTATTTGTCAGCAAGTCCTAAGGAACCCAAATATACAAATTTAAAAGAGCTAAGTGGCTGCGTTCAAAATATGCAATTTCTTCTACCTCCTGTTTCGAAGATGTGCTGTCTGGGTACTGTAATGTTTTCAAACGTAAACCAGTATAATGTCATGTTTCCCAATAAGAATTTTGTAAGTTTAAAAACCTAACTCTGGTATGGGTAGTGTTTTTATCACTGTCGATTTGAAAAAAAAGCTAGTGCTTGTGGCCTTACACGCGTGATGGTAGTAATTGTGTATCGCGCGACTCGTGTTAGTATTGCCTGTGCCTGCTTTCTGCCTCTCCCTTCTTTCTATCTTTAGTCCATCTGTCTTTTGTTTTTGGTAACATAGTGTAGAAAAAGACATGAATGGAATTTTAATTCTAGGTCAACTTGCGTATTTCAAGGTTTTTCTTAGAAATGGAGTACACTTTTTAGTGTGTTTGGGAAACGCGTGTATACTGCAGGAGGCTTTACTATCAACGTGAAACGTTACAATTTGCAGACGCAGGAGAACACAAGGGGGATTTCGAGTACAGTCATTGTGACAGCACTGTTCTTTACCATTCTTCTTTCCTTTTATTAAATTATTTGTTAGGCTTTACATTTACCTGATAATTTATATATGTGGATTAGAATATTTCACGACATCCTAGGTCCTTCAAAGCTTGTCTAAGGTTGTCCTCCCAGCGGACTTTGGGTTGTCCTAGAGGTCTGGATCCCTGGCTCTTAGTTTCCCATGCTTGGCGTGGTAGCCGATCTTTTCCCATTCTGCAGACATGGCCAAACCATCTGTGGTAAAGTGGGATGTTATAAATATTTATAGGGGACTTAGTGTACTGACTGAGATCAGCTGTGAAGGTATCTATATCTAATAAGAGTAGTGTATTATAGATAACCTTACTTGCTGCTACATATGTATACCTCAGTCAGAATTATTCTGGAATATTGTGATGACTACGTTATATGTCTAGGGTATGTATATGATGAAGTGTAAGTCACAACAACAACAGACAGATAAACAATTTAATTTATTCCACCACACTTGACAACACTGTGACACTCACATACATATAACACTCTATGAGAATATCTTAAATGAGTCACTGATAACTTTTCAAATATCAATATGTATTCAGTGCTGTCATTAATGTATATGTGTCCTGATTCAAATACAAAGTGAACCAGGAATCACAATCAATTTTAATTACAAGTTATATGTACAGAATTTATCAATATGAATCTTGTAGTGACATATTTTATTAATATTATCCTATGTGTGTCAGTTGTGTAGTAGTAATATGAGGAATACTGGTTTTGTTTTGTTTTTTTCAAGCTCTGTTGGTATTTGTCATCATGACTTCAATAGTTTGTTTCTGTTGGAACTAGTATTAGAGATGTTCTCAGTTCCTGGCATTAAAACAATTAATTTCCCCTCTTAATTTGATTTTACAATGTCATTTTAAGATGGGGGTACATAATGTTGAGCTCAGCTGGCCACATCAGCTTATCTTTCGTGATGGTGGCAGGAACAGACTCCTCTGCTCGATTTCTCCCCTGTGCTCTGGAGACACCTCACTGTTAGCTATATGGACCAAGGAGTATGCTGTCCGACTCTGGATTCAGCAAAGCTCTGACCAAGTGCTGCTCAATAACTTTAAGACCACGGTCCCTGAAACAAGAAGGTTGTACCTCCTACTTCAGAACTAATTTATACTCTAGTTCTACACTGAGCACAATACATAACAAACCTGAGTTCAGAGCGTTAGGCCAACTGTCAGCTTCATCTGAATTACTTTACACCAGTATATTCCTCCTTAATTGTTACTACGCCTCTGCAATTCCAGCATTATTTCTTTCTAGTCAATAATCTAGGTGTCAGTGTACTGTTTGGCAATTCCATGTAGTTTTACTTTCCTCCGACACCTTCTGTTCAGGCTGGAGCACTATAGGCTTTACCTCATGTTCGCTACTGAACCACACATATATACAGACATAAGTATCAATTTACATTCAATTTTCATTAAAAGATGTCAAATATTTCAAGCTTACCACAATTCATGGAAATATTACACAGTGACGTTGAATGGCAATGAATATAGCACAACTCCGATCTGCCGATGTCCCAGGCTTTTATTTAGAAAAAATATACCCTGGTGCTCAACGCACTGTTTCTTAGTAGGTTTATTACAAGATGTGGCCCTGAACAGACGCTCTGAATTGAGTATATTCGCAGCTCTACCCAATCAGGCCATGCCTACACATCTTTTCAAAAAAGTACCCCTTCTCACGTTTCCCCTGACAACACAAGATAGTATTTATAGTCCGACTAATCGTGTTTAGCCTTACATTTGTTGCGCTCCAATCAAATAGGAGTTAACATGGAGACTCATTTCCCGTACAATGGTGGCCTAAAATTCTGCCACTGAGCGATTCTGATTTTGGTGTTGTCTGACACCCTCACTATTTTATTTTGGCTATAATTTGGTAATTCCTAGACTATTTGCGTAACGTTTTACATATTCTTGGTTAGCAAGTCCTAAGGAACCCAAATATACAAATTTAAAAGAGCTAAGTGGCTGCGTTCAAAATATGCAATTTCTTCTACCTCCTGTTTCGAAGATGTGCTGTCTGGGTACTGTAATGTTTTCAAACGTAAACCAGTATAATGTCATGTTTCCCAATAAGAATTTTGTAAGATTTAAAACCTAACTCTGGTATGGGTAGTGTTTTTTTATTCACTGTCTATCTGAAAAAAAACCAGTGCTTGTGGCCTTACACGCGTGATGGCAGCAATTGTGTATCGCGCGACTCGTGTTAGTATTGCCTGTGTCTGCTTTCTGCCTCTCCCTTCTTTCTATCTTTAGTCCATCTGTCTTTTGTTTTTGGTAACATAGTGTAGAAAAAGACATGAATGGAATTTTAATTCTAGGTCAACTTGCGTATTTCAAGGTTTTTCTTAGAAATGGAGTACACTTTTTAGTGTGTTTGGGAAACGCGTGTATACTGCAGAAGGCTTTACTATCAACGTGAAACGTTACAATTTGCAGACGAAGGGGAAAACAAGGGGGATTTCGAGTACAGTCATTGTGACAGCACTGTTCTTTACCATTCTTCTTTCCTTTTATTAAATTATTTGTTAGGCTTTACATTTACCTGATAATTTATATATGTGGATTAGAATATTTCACGACATCTCCCCTCTTAAAACAGACATCTTATGTCAGTCCTTTATTCTATATACACATAGATAAATGTAAGTCAACTTGACTTTACTCTGCTGTTGTGCTATCATGGTTTTATGTAGTTGGGTCCATTCAGAGTAAGCACTACTCATGAAATCTGCCTCAGACCTCTACAACCAATAATATCTTTCGGCTATGTTACTGAACAGCCGCAAGTGTGACTGCTTGTCTTAATGCTGCTTCATAACCCTTATTCACCATTTCTCTTCTCTGAGTCTGCGCGATGACATGTCCAGAGAACATTAGATTTTCCTCAAAATGTACGTTATGAGGAGATAACCTATACCTGGTGATAGCAGAGTTTTCGTAGTGGATCCCATAATCTTCTTATTAACCTGTATGAAACATTCGGAATATCCTCAATCAAAGAGGCAACTCAGGGATTCATTACGTTCCTCCGAAATGTTTACATCCAACAAGTTTGTCTGATCTCAGGTTTTACTGGAATCTGATAGTATCCTTTACTCAGATCCACTTTTGAGAAATATTTAGCTTTATTTAGCCTGGCAAACAAATGATTTGTATCCGGCAATGGATCCACCTGTCCTTCTGTAATAGCATTCAGTCTCCTGTAATCTATACAGAGTCTATGTTCTCCAGAGGGCTTCCTTAAGAGTACAACACCGGAACTATACGAAGATTCACTGTGTGAAATAATTCCTTCCTTCAACAAATAGTCAATCTCTTCCTTCAAAGCTTTCTCCTTAGCAAACGGAATCGAATATGGTTTCATACAGACAGGTGTGGAGTCTATCAGTTTCATATCATATTCCAATAGGTTTGTATGCCCTGGTCGGTCTGTTAACACCTCTGCATGATTATTTAGAACCTGTTGCACTCTCTCTTTCTGAGTTTTCGTTAAATGTGTACTGATTTTCACCTGTGCTGCTGTCTCACAGGGGTGTAATGGATATTCAAATGATGAAAGTGGTTCCTTTTTCATCTCCATGGCGATGGACAAGGTCAACAAGTGTGTCTCTTCCTGATGTTCTCTTTCCAAATATTTCTTCAGGAGATTCACATGATAGATTTTTTCTTTCCCCTTCTTATCTATCTTATAATTTGTTCTAGACACCTTCTCTAGAACTGTATATGGACCCTGCCATCCAATTTGTAACTTATTCTGACTCCCGGGGAGAAGAAGCAGTACCTTCTCTCCCACAGCCAAATCTCTGTCTTTCGCCTTCCTGTTATAATAGGCAGCATGTTTCTTCCTGGCTTGTTTCAAATTTTCATTGGCAAGTTTCCAGCCAGTTTTTAAACGAGTGGTCAGCTCATTCACATATTGGTATGAAGATGTAATGTTTTCCTCTGCCTTTTCATCAGTCCACGTTCTTAACAAAGCTACATATGGACCTTTAATTTTGTGGACCTATTTGTCCATGCACCGGTATGGTCTCTTCCACTCGAAGCTTTATAGTGATGATTTTTCCTCCCAGAATTATCATTCACAAAACGACCGCTACCAATTTTTCTCTTGGGGCTGTCTCCCCACTTAAAATTCTTGATGAGAGATTTCCTCTCTACATCCTCTTCCTCCAGTTTGTTTAAGTCCGATTGAGGGATTTTCGGCTTATCCTGGGGTAAGACATCTTTTTGCACTCTCCGCATAGTGGCCATTGTAAAACAGTTAAGTGAAGCTTGTCCGTGAAAAGGGGCTTCCCATTCCATTTGGTCCACTTTATCAAATCTATTTTTCTTTTTATTTTCAGGCCTAATTTTGCCCCGTGGCGTGTCCAGGTCCTGATCCATGTTCCCACTTGTGGGTGTTCCCTCATGTGCTATGCTACACCTTTCTACAAAATTCTCAATGTCCCATCTTGCTTTGGGCCAATAATAATTGTGAGCCACCTTTTGAATGATGGTACCTATTTTCTCATGGTCCCCATCTGGTTTCACATGTAGGCTCCTTATTAAGTCTGCCCTATATCTTTTAGGAAGTACCAGCTGTCCCTGACCTTTGGATCTAGCTCCAGTCTTCCTATACATCAACTTGTTTTTCATGTAAAAATCTCCCTTGCCTGGAGTTGTATGACAAGTTGACAATTTTCTGAAACAAGGCTTGAGTGTTTTATCCCCAGCCTGTGCCTTCCTCATCTCTTCTGGAGTGGTATCTAACATAATATCCTCCTCCTGTCTTGAGGTCGACCTGACCTGAAGGGTGGCCATATACACAGGTTTCCTTCTGCAACGGTCAGTGTCATGATTGTCCATCTGACAATTTTTACACCACCTTTTTCCTTGGTTGAAAGATTTTCTTTCATCATATTTCCTTTCATCGAATTGTGGGATTTTATTTTTATTGTCATACCGTGGCCTATCAAACTGGTGCTTACCTTTGTTTTGATCCCTAGGATCAAATTTATTAAAGTTCTGTGGTGCCCTAAAGTTATCCACCTGTTTCTTTTTATTACCTGTTACCTCTGCTTGAGCTGCTTGATACCTTTCAGCAACATTTAGCAACTCACCCAGCCTCTCTGCACCTTGTTCCATGAGAAACTTTCTCAGGTCTGGAGCCATGGACTCTCTTAATTGCTCTATAAGGACCATTTCCTTAAGATCTTGGGTTTTCCCCAGAGAAGTCCATTTCTCCAAGTATGTCTCTATTCGTGCAGAGAACTGGTGATAGGTTTCACCTGACAGTAGTTTAGCATTCCTAAATTTTTTCCTATAAAATTCTGCATTCTTTTCATATCTTAACAAAAGAGCCTGCTTTAGCATGTCATAATTTTCCTGATCACCTCTGCTCATTTTAGCAAAAACTTCATAAGCTGCCCCACGAAGTCCCTGAGATAACTTTAAGCTCCACCTTTCTCTCTCTAACCCATACGTGGTAGCTAATAGTTCGTACCTATTTAGATAGCTCTCAATATCATCGTCTTTCTCAACGAAATGATCTAAATGAAAATTCATAGCTGAGGTTGAGGCTCCTTGGCTAGCAGTGGCATCAGAGGTAAAGGGACTGGCACCATTTTCAGGAGCATGGCCTTGAAACTCAAACTCCCTTAGTCGTAACTCATGTTCCCTTTGTAATCTCTTCTTCTTCTTTTCTGCTTCCCTCTCTGCAGCTAATCGCTTGTCTTCCCTTTCTGCAGCTAATTTCTTCTCTTCCCTTTCTGCAGCTAATTTCTTCTCTTCCCTTTCTGCAGCTAATTTCTTCTCTTCCCTTTCTGCAGCTAATTTTCTTTCCTCGGCTTCCAATGCTTTAGCCTCTTTGTCAGCCTCAATCTGCAACCTCTTAATTTCCTTTTCAGCCTCTAACTTTCTTTCGGCCTCTTTTTCTAATCTTCTTTCTTCCCGTTCAATATATTTGTCACATTCAGCAGTGACATAAGAAATCATAATTTGCCCGTCCATTCCTAACTCTTTCGCAGTCTGTACAGCAGCAGATCGAAATTTTGCCAGGTCGGCCATTGTCTAACAGATAAATGTCTAAAATTTTTAACTAAACAATTTTTTCTATGACTAATTAACTCAGGACAACACAGGCACTGTGAGCTCAACCTTATTTATTTTCACCCAAGGATACCTTTTAATTCTTATTATTCCCTGAAGTGAATTACCCCCAATATTTTTAATAGGGAAAGATTCAAAATCCCGAGAGCGAGACCCCAATATATGTGGTAAAGTGGGATGTTATAAATATTTATAGGGGACTTAGTGTACTGACTGAGATCAGCTGTGAAGGTATCTATATCTAATAAGAGTAGTGTATTATAGATAACCTTACTTGCTGCCACATATGTATACCTCAGTCAGAATTATTCTGGAATATTGTGATGACTACGTTATATGTCTAGGGTATGTATATGATGAAGTGTAAGTCACAACAACAACAGACAGATAAACAATTTAATTTTTTCCACCACACTTGACAACACTGTGACACTCACATACATATAACACTCTATGAGAATATCTTAAATGAGTCACTGATAACTTTTCAAATATCAATATGTATTCAGTGATGTCATTAATGTATATGTGTCCTGATTCAAATACAAAGTGAACCAGGAATCACAATCAATTTTAATTACAAGTTATATGTACAGAATTTATCAATATGAATCTTGTAGTGACATATTTTATTAATATTATCCTATGTGTGTCAGTTGTGTAGTAGTAATATGAGGAATACTGGTTTTGTTTTGTTTTTTTCAAGCTCTGTTGGTATTTGTCATCATGACTTCAATAGTTTGTTTCTGTTGGAACTAGTATTAGAGATGTTCTCAGTTCCTGGCATTAAAACAATTAATTTCCCCTCTTAATTTGATTTTACAATGTCAGTTTAAGCTGGGGGTACATAATGTTGAGCTCAGCTGGCCACATCAGCTTATCTTTCGTGATGGTGGCAGGAACAGACTCCTCTGCTCGATTTCTCCCCTGTGCTCTGGAGACACCTCACTGTTAGCTATATGGACCAAGGAGTATGCTGTCCGACTCTGGATTCAGCAAAGCTCTGACCAAGTGCTGCTCAATAACTTTAAGACCACGGTCCCTGAAACAAGAAGATTGTACCTCCTACTTCAGAACTAATTTATACTCTAGTTCTACACTGAGCACAATACATAACAAACCTGAGTTCAGAGCGTTAGGCCAACTGTCAGCTTCATCTGAATTACTTTACACCAGTATATTCCTCCTTAATTGTCACTACGCCTCTGCAATTCCAGCATTATTTCTTTCTAGTCAATAATCTAGGTGTCAGTGTACTGTTTGGCAATTCCATGTAGTTTTACTTTCCTCCGACACCTTCTGTTCAGGCTGGAGCACTATAGGCTTTACCTCATGTTCGCTACTGAACCACACATATATACAGACATAAGTATCAATTTACATTCAATTTTCATTAAAAGATGTCAAATATTTCAAGCTTACCACAATTCATGGAAATATTACACAGTGACGTTGAATGGCAATGAATATAGCACAACTTCGATCTGCCGATGTCCCAGGCTTTTATTTAGAAAAAATATACCCTGGTGCTCAACGCACTGTTTCTTAGTAGGTTTATTACAAGATGTGGCCCTGAACAGACGCTCTGAATTGAGTATATTCGCAGCTCTACCCAATCAGGCCATGCCTACACATCTTTTCAAAAAAGTACCCCTTCTCACGTTTCCCCTGACAACACAAGATAGTATTTATAGTCCGACTAATCGTGTTTAGCCTTACATTTGTTGCGCTCCAATCAAATAGGAATTAACATGGAGACTCATTTCCCGTACAATGGTGGCCTAAAATTCTGCCACTGAGCGATTCTGATTTTGGTGTTGTCTGACACCCTCACTATTTTATTTTGGCTATAATTTGGTAATTCCTAGACTATTTGCGTAACGTTTTACATATTCTTGGTTAGCAAGTCCTAAGGAACCCAAATATACAAATTTAAAAGAGCTAAGTGGCTGCGTTCAAAATATGCAATTTCTTCTACCTCCTGTTTCGAAGATGTGCTGTCTGGGTACTGTAATGTTTTCAAACGTAAACCAGTATAATGTCATGTTTCCCAATAAGAATTTTGTAAGTTTTAAAACCTAACTCTGGTATGGGTAGTGTTTTTTTATTCACTGTCTATCTGAAAAAAAACCAGTGCTTGTGGCCTTACACGCGTGATGGCAGCAATTGTGTATCGCGCGACTCGTGTTAGTATTGCCTGTGTCTGCTTTCTGCCTCTCCCTTCTTTCTATCTTTAGTCCATCTGTCTTTTGTTTTTGGTAACATAGTGTAGAAAAAGACATGAATGGAATTTTAATTCTAGGTCAACTTGCGTATTTCAAGGTTTTTCTTAGAAATGGAGTACACTTTTTAGTGTGTTTGGGAAACGCGTGTATACTGCAGAAGGCTTTACTATCAACGTGAAACGTTACAATTTGCAGACGAAGGGGAAAACAAGGGGGATTTCGAGTACAGTCATTGTGGCAGCACTGTTCTTTACCATTCTTCTTTCCTTTTATTAAATTATTTATTAGGCTTTACATTTACCTGATAATTTATATATGTGGATTAGAATATTTCACGACACCATCTTAGTTGGCACTGTTCTACTTAGGTCTGCACGGGATGGGATTTTAGGCCTTGCCTTGGCGTATCGTCTGGTTGCGGACCATGTTTCTTCTTGTTACTTCAACCACCTTCCTCAGATACCTCATTTCTGAGGTTTGGATCTGGCTTTTGTGGGTTGTAGTCATTGCCCATGACTCGCATCCATATGTTAAGACTGGGACATAGGTGGAGCGGTATACAGCAATCTTCGTTTTCTTACCAACCTCTCTCTTGCTGAGGAATCCACAATTTATGGTCTGAAAAAGTCTCCCAGCTGCTGCTTTTCGAGTGGGCAACTCTTCTTTGATGCCTCCCTTTCGGTCTATAATAGCTCCGAGGTATTTAAAGTGGTCGACCTGCTCCAGGACCTATTCTCCCAGCTTAATCTGGTCTTCTTTCTTCTCGTGATATCATTTTTGATGGATTTTGTTTTAGAGCTGGTTATGACCATCCCTCTCTTCTCGAGCTCTTCTTTCCAGACTTGCAGGTTGGATTGGAGATGTGCCTCTGATTTAGCAATGAAGGCAACATTATCAGCAAACGCCAGTTCTGAAATACAGACTTTCTCATCTTCCAGTACCCCACTGAATACTTTCTTGTTCTCTCCTTACATGCCTTGAGGACATCGTCCAAGAGGAGAATGAAAAGATAAGGTGACGGGATATCACCTTGTCTTACACCAGTGGGGGTCCTGAACTCTTCTGACTTATGGTTTGCTGTCCTCACATAATTTCTGCAAGACTTGTAGAAGCTCTGTATAGCATGAATCAGAGGTGCTGGAATGTTCTTCCTTGCCAAACACTTCCAAAGTTCGCTCCAGAGGACCCTGTCAAATGCCTTTTCCAGATCTATGAAACAAAGATGGATATCAGTCTTATACTCAAGTGCCTTTTCACTCAGCTGTCTGAGTGTGAAGATTAGGTCTTGATTACTTCGGTTTGCTCGGAATCCGCACTGCACTTCATTCAATTGTGGCTCAGGTAGGCGTCGGAGTCTCTGCTCTAGGATTCTAAAGTAGATTTTACCAGGGACACTGAGAAGGGATATGCCCCTATGGTTTCCACATTGTTGATTGTCACCCTTTTTGAAAATTGGTGTTATGATGGCAATCTCCCAATTCTTTGGTATGGTCTTGTTGCACCACGCTGCCTGTAGGACCCTTAGGAGTAATAGGTCGCCTGATGCTCCCATGTACTTAACCATTTCTGGTGTTATACCATCATGCACGGCTGCTTTGTTCACCTTGATTTTCTCCAGTGCTGCCTTCAGTTCTTCCATCTTCAGTGCTTTTGATAAGAACAATAAAAGTGGTCGATAATACTAATTTGGTTTTTTGATTTGTTGTAAACGAAAGTCGGAGGACAACATTAGACAATCTATGAAGGACCGAGGACTAGAATGGAACCAGGCCAGTAGGAAGACAGCCGATAGGATAGTCTGGCGCTCTCTCTCCCAAACGTCTACACCTCACAGTAGAAGGGGAACGACTAAGTAAGTAAGTAAGTAAACGAAAGTCTTATGATATGCGGCTGTTTGACTGAAACATCATTACGATGACTTCTTAATTAGTGAAAAAGAAGAAATTTCTTATTTATTCTTCTTTTTAAATGCTTCGTCGTCGACATATGCTTTCAATGTTGTGTGTATATGTCTTCTTTCGCGTCTTTTTCGACAATTTTTCTTTATTACTTTGTATCCCTCAGTGTTGACAACTGTTCATTTCTATTCAGGGAATGCCTGCTATTATCGTTTCTATTGTTAAGTTGAATGTTTTAAAATATAATTTTGTTAATATTTGTTTATTATTGCATGATATTTCTATTTTATTCTTGCTTGCATGGAGATTTGACTTTCAATAAAAATGTTATATGAGGGTTTACTTGTCACGTGATGTGTGACGAGAAGCAGTTAAATGTATTAGCGTGTGGATACAACCACATGTGTCGGAGTGAAATAATGCTTGAACAAATTGGAGATGAGAACTGGAGGGAGACATGAAGGGTGTCAAGAATACATAGAAAGACATTGAGCTGATGGCACAAGACAGGAAGACTTGGTAGGTCTATGTTCCATGGGGACCTGAGATGTGATGATGATGAAATGCATTAATGAACGGATAAAGAATAAGTAAGGGTTTTATTTTTTTGGGGAGGCAGTAAATTATTAAATTTGTACGGAGTGAATATGTCAGTGTGCATCTTAT
The DNA here is from genome assembly GCA_024509875.1 of Oreohelix idahoensis. Lineage (NCBI taxonomy): Eukaryota > Metazoa > Mollusca > Gastropoda > Stylommatophora > Oreohelicidae > Oreohelix > Oreohelix idahoensis. Next base: position 410,423 of record JAMPIV010019800.1, on the reverse strand, counting down.
TTACAATGTTCTTCTTTGATTAAAGTTGCGCCAACTCTTAGACATGCTAAGTATAGTGTGTAAGTGTGTGAGTGTGTGAATGAGTGTATATAAGTGTGTATGATGTGAAACCCTTGACAGATGACATTTGACACTTCTTACGGGATGGATTGACGTACAAATTTACCCATAATGGATTCAATGAATAAACCAGACCAGGACGATCCAAGGTTTATTCCATTTTATAAAATTCAACAAAGCAAACTGTATACATATCACTTCTGGCTTTCACCAACGGCGACCGTTGCCTCAATTGGCTGTGTGTGGTGTTCCCGGAAACGGGGGCCTTCCAGATCTGAGGCATAGTTACGTCTCAGCTCCGATGACGCTCACTGGTGCAGCCACCTCACTGAACTATTGTATGGACATGAGGTATAGCATACATATAGGCGTGAGGTGGCAGGGAAGCAAACCCGTAAAATTGCTTGCTGAAATCGGATGTGTCGGGCCGAAAGGCGCAGATATCACATCATAGCTGTAAACTACGACACAACGTACTTACCGCTCATAACTAACGGCCAGAATTGTAAGGTAGAGATATGACTAAGAGCGAACGCAAACAAACAACTTTCTAGCTTCACTCTCTCTGACATTACACGTCTGGCATCTGCAGTAATTGCCCTTGTCATTCATACTGGCCATATTTCCGTTGTCGGCCTTGTCTAATATAAACTGCAGATAAACTGCGTGTGCTTTAACTTTGTTCCCCACGGATACCCGAGAGGCTACACAATTCCTGAATACTATGAAATCTGCACACAACCAAAATGGACACCTTGTCCTTCTCCAGGCTCGACCAACGTCCACTCTCTAACTGACTTCACACTTCCACTCTGACGTCATCCTTAACAACGCATTTTACTTCTTTCATAAAGTCTGCGCAACAATAAATGAAGGAACCCTCTATCGGGAAAACCCGAAGTGTTGAATGATCGTGCGCAGCTCTTCAACAGTATAAAGTAGCGGTTTTATGCAAAGGCAACCTAGGCATTAGCCTAGGGTCTCGTGCTTTTAGGGATCTCTCCCAAAAATATATGCTTATGGAAACGAAGAGGAATTTACTTAAAAAGGACCTCGCAAGTTCAGCGCTTGCCCGGAGACTAACACATTTTAACACCGTCACTAAATAGTATATTTGGCCGGTAATTAGAATGTTCTATGGAAGGGGGGAAAAAGATTAAAACATTCAATTACAGTAAAGGAAGTACAACATGCACATCAAAGATGTTGAGAAAAATGGACTTTCCAAACAAGCATTTTTTTTTAAACTAAAATTTGGCCTCGTTTTGAAAGAACATAATAAATGCACAGTGCTTAAAGTTATGTCATCCTTCGAGAATCCTCGCAAGCGTTTTCTTATGACTGCACGGACATTAAGGTAAAAATATATCAAAAATATACCTACTGAACATAGAGATAAAAATGTATGAATGGGCGTACCGATAAAAATATATTCGTGGACATATGGATAAACGCAGAAAAAAAAAGGTCTATGAATACACAGTTAGAAAAAAGTTAGTATGGACAAAGAGACGAACATATATCTATGTATGTAGGCCTAGTGATTATATGGAAGGTGTTAATGAATTCGAATACTTAGGATCAATCATCAAAAGCTCTGGCGACTGTGCAGTAGAAATTAAAAGAATACTTGCAATTGCTTCACATAAACTAATACAGATGAAAAACCTATGGCAAGGCACAAGCAAAGAAACAAAGTTACAACTGATCAGAGCATGTATATTCCCAGTAGCAACATACGGCTGCGAGACTTGGACACTCAATAAAACAGTTGCAAAACAGATTACATCATTCGAAATGAAATGCTACAGAAGGATGTTGAGAATACCCTGGACAGAAAAAAAGACCAACAGAGAAGTTCTGCACTCACTAAACGTAGAGGAAAATTGGCTCCTAAATACCATCACAATAAGGAAGCTGAAATTTTTCGGTCATATAAAAAGACATAATAGTCTGGAAAAAATAGTGATGGAAGGCATGGTCCCTGGAAATAGGGGAAGGGGTCGACCTAGACGACAGTGGACCCAGGACATCACAGAGAGTCTGAACTTGTCTTTGGCTGATGCAGGTCGACTTGCCCAGAATCGTGATGCGTTCAGAGCAGCTGTAATGGAGACAACCTTCTGGAGAGAATACGTCACATGATGATAATGATGATATATATATATATATATTGGTCATAGTGAGGAAAATACGTATACGGACGTAGAGATATAAATACATCTATAGTCTACTGAATTTATTCATACAACAATGAAGAAGCCGTAAGAATCCTGTGGCCAGAAACTTTTGGGTCGACCAATAGGATTACTCTTTCATATCCAGCATTTATTAACGAGAACTTAGGAGGTGTGGGCATGAAACAAGCAGCAGCCTGAACATATAACATACATCGCTACATAAACCATCACTGTAAGATAACTTGAAGCTTAATTAAAAAGCTGAAGTGTTACAAATTTAATAAGTAAAAGATAAAATTAATATTTTTTACAATAACTGAACTTATTCATTGTTTGTTTCTTCTATTTTGCAGGACTTGTTGATGTATTATGCGAAAAATTCCACAATGCATGGAATTCCTACCATTGTAGGATCGGAGCTTTACAGAGGCCGACAGTAAGCCAGTTAAATCTGTCCTTTGTTTGTTTGAGTATTTGTTTCCCACATTCCTATAACTGCTTTTTATTGTTTCACTGTTATCTTTTGTTTCATCTATTTTCCCATCAACTTGTTCTCTGTTTAAATCATTCTTTATTGATTCTCAAGTTCTGTTAATTTTTTCACTAATTCACTCAAACATTTCTTATTCACTCAGTCATTTTATATACACTCAGTCACGCAAGACTGGCTGTTTCATTCGTTAGTTTCTTGTGCTTATTAATTGTGCGCCATTTTGTTCACTCTTTGCTCAGTTATTCATGCACATATAATTATTTTTTGTTATTTTATTCATAAGTCAGGCAGATATTTATTAGTCACGAAATGACTCGCAGGGTCATTCTTTATCCCCGCATTCACTCATCCAGTCGCTTGCATGAGTCACGCATTCACTAATTTGTCGCGCAGAAATTCATTTGACACGGAGTCATTCATTAATCATGCAGACATTCACGGCTGAAGCCGTCATTCATTAGTCATACAGTCATTATCTGATCACGCAGACATTCATCAGTCATATGGTCAATCAAACGTCTCGCAGACATTCAAAAGTCACGCAGACATTCATCAGTCATTACAGTCAAAAGATCCCTCTACTTCTGCTCTGCACGCGCTATTACGTAATTATTTTACATGACGTCATTTTTGATCCAGCGGCGCTCCATTTGTTGGTAGCTTTACCAGTCTATTATTTTAATACAGCGGCGCTCTCTTTGAACACCGCGATGCTTCAAAATCATGAACGCGTTGCGGTGTACAAAAAGAGGCGTAACAGTCAGCCCCGTGTAGCTCCCAGGGGTGTCTGAGGAGACAAAGAAGGAATAGAATACTGCTCCTTCCTCTATGTCGTATGAGGAGGGCTGTGGAGCTGGACAACATTTTTTAGACTGACTCTCACCTCGACTCCAGTACTATTTAATAAGAACGACTCCAGCTTCGATTCCAACTCGTATCAATCAATCAATCAATACCCTTTACCTCCCCAAGGAGCATAGGCCTTCAACAAACACATGCCAAGTCTTCCCGTCCTGTGCCATCCGCTCAAGTTCTTTCCATGTTTTCCTCATCATTTTCACCTCTGTTTCCAATTCTCTTCTCCATGTGTTTCTTGGTCTACCTCTGCCTCTCTTTCCCTGTGGATTCCAGAACAAGGACTGCCTTGTAATGCTATCAACAGGTTTCCTCAATGTGTGTCCTATCCATCGCCAGCGTCTTCTTCTCAACTCTTGTTCCACTGGCATTGGTTACCCCATCCCGTAAAAAAACTTGTTACCACAAAAACTTCAACAAACATGGACTAGTCAAATAAAGAATATAAATCAACTCAGCCGCCCAAGACAGAAGAAGATCCTCTGGAAAGGAGGCGCATGAAGCAACATAGAGAACTCTTATAGTAGAGTGTAATTCAACCTCAACACTAACCATGACAAATTGGCATGTGCAACCACGCACCTTGCATAACTTGTCATCAATATATGACGTCACGCAGGCAAGGAGAAAATAAGGGGGGGGGGGGAAGAGAAGGGGGGGTCTATGTTTGTGACAAGTGTGACGATAAAGAAGGGGGTGTAGAAAAACATGTGACGTCACACACAAAATATCAGTGAGGCTTGCTTCTTTCATAAATGATGTCGGAGCAAAATAGGTATTATAGCCTCCATCATCAAAGCTCACTGTTATCCACAATAATTAAAAACTCCCTTGTGGACGATTTATCTTAATGTTATTATCTCACCCACCACAACAATATTTGTAGAATGTGTGATTCCTATATACACACATTGGGATTCTCGCCGGTGCTACGGAGTTTGTGCACTGTGCTGAGATCCTCCTTGTGTGATCTAAGGGAGGTGATCGGAGCACTGATGGAGTTGTCCGTGTGCAATGAAGATAGTCCTTAAAAATCATATCAATCAAACCAAATCTCAGCTGAAATATCTGATAATTGTTATAACCGTTAAACTGTTTGACATTTTTTTTTAAATTATATATATTACTATTAAAACGATGGTGATCTTGAAGCTAGTGGATTTCTAGTTGGTTCAATGAAGGATCATCTTTCGTTGCGGTGGGATAATAACAAAGATAATAATTCATTGATAACTCCAGTTTCTTAACACTTGAATTGTTGTGGGTTTTCCCTCACGTTTAGCATTATGTCATGACACTTTAATCTAAGTAAGAACTGAAGTTATTGATGTGTTTAATTTACATTTAACTAATTAATTATTTATTATGAAAAAAAAAATTCACTAAGCCGGCATGAGCGATATTTATAAAAATAAGTTTAGCAACATTTGGCCAGTAAAAGTAGTTATTGTAAAAGCCTGATTAATTAAATACTATTTTACTTAAAAGATTGTTATTGTGTCTGTACTAGTTAACTGATTTACGTTCCAATACATTCTTTATTTTCAGTATAAAATACAACTAAGGGGAGGGGGGGAAGAGACTTGTGATAACATACAAGTATAACATATAAGCTGTGGGGGGTGGGGGGGGGGGGTGTTTGTCTGGGTTTTTGTGACGATGTGTGAAAAGGGGGGAAGGGGGTTTCGCAGATTATTTAGAGAGAAAGGAAGGAAGATGTGCCTGATGCACCTAGACCTTTGACATTTTTGTTCACCTATGTTCGATGTGTTGAGTGAAAGAGTTAACAGAATGGCACAGGTTGGTGTCAGTGATTCTCTCACCTTTTTAACTCCCATCTTCTACATATGATATCTGACCTAATGGTCTTTTATATTTGGTGGACATGCGCTCTAATATAAAACCAACTAGGCTGAACCAAAACGAGGCAAAATTTTATTTTTAAAACAATAATACGAGCGTAATATGTGTATTTTTCTGGCGACGAATACACTCTTTCTTACTCAAACATTCTAGAAACGTAGTAGTAGTAATAGTAGAAGTAGTAGTCTTCTTCTCTTCTTTGATCCTTAGCCGCCGACCTGCAAAGCAGTCAGTGGCCATTACGCCTGGTGGCGTCTTGCAGGGCAACAACAAATTGATTCCACTTTGCTCGGTCGGCGGCCATCCTTCGTACAGTGCCCCAACTCTGGTTCATTCTTTGCATCTCAGCCTCCATTGTCCTCCGCCAAGTTGTTTTTGGTCGGCCTCTCTTTCGTTTTCCTTCAGGGGTCCATAGCATAGCTGTTCTTGTGATGGCATCGGGGTCTCTTCAGAGGACATGGCCAACCCAGCTCCAGCGTCTGCCAGCTATGATGGTGTGCATGTCCTCTTGCTTGCTCCGAGTAAGCAGATCTTGGTTGGTGATGATATTCGGCCAAAAGATTAGGAGAATTTTTCTTAGGCATGTTGTGTGAAAAGAGGACAATTTCGACATTTCCTTCTCTGTAACTCTCCAGCTCTCCGCGCCATAGAGAAGCACAGAAAGCACACAGCTCTGATATAATCCTAATTTTGTGCTTGTGCTGTACTGAGAGGACTTCCAGATGTTGTTTGGACTAAAAAAGGCTGTTCTTGCCTTGTTCATTCTGTTGTTGATGTCTTTGCTTGCTCCGCCGTCTGGTGTTACTATGCATCCTAGGTATGTGAAGGCATCTGTCTGTTCCAGTTGCTGATTCTTTACTGATATGGGCTCAGGGTTGCTCACATTGAGCGTCATGACCTCTGTCTTCTTTAGGTTGATGTTCAAGCCCACCTGCTGGCTATACTTATTAAGTCTATCCGTTTTTTCCTGGATGTGTTGATGTGAATGTGCTAGCAGTGCAATGTCATCTGCATATTCCAGATCTTCCAATGTAGAAAATGTAGTCCATCTTATTCCTCTTGGATTGCCCTCTGTTGTCTGGTGCATCACCCAGTCTATGACTGTTAAAAATAGAGTGGTTGATAAGGGGCATCCCTGTCGTACTCCTGTCTTCACTTCAAAGGTTAGGTTGCTCTGCCCAATGCTGCACGTAAAGTTGGCATAAAGGCTTTTTATGATTGACATAATGCAGCTTGGAATTCCATAAGCCCTCAGTATTTTCCATAAACTGTCCCTATGTATACTGTCAAAAGCCTTTTCAAAATCAACGAAATTAATGTACAACTGTCTTTGCCATTCTGAGCACTGCTCTATAATGTTCCTGAGGGTAAATATATGATCTACACATCTTCTGTTCTTTCTAAATCCTGCTTGTTCTTTTCTCAGTTTGTGGTCTACTGCTTCTGAGATTCTCTGTATAATTATCCTGCCTAGTATTTTGCTGGGAACTGAGAGAAGAGTTATTCCTCTCCAATTATTGCAGTCTGCAAGATCTCCCTTCTTGGGCAATTTGACAATTATTCCTTTTCTCCACTCTGTTGGTGTTGTCCCTGTTTTCCAGACTTGTGCAAATAGTGGTTCTAATAGTTCTGCTGCTAGCTCTGGGTTTGTCTTAAATAGCTCTGCATTTAAGTTATCATGACCAGGAGCTTTTCCATTCTTTAACCCTGTTATTGCTGTGATGATTTCTTATTTTCGTGGGATGTCTGTATTAACATCTAGATCATTTTCAGCCTCAGGAACATTCAACTGTGTCTCTGGTGGTTTCTTATTCAGAGTTTCTCTGAAATGCTCTGCCCATCTTGTTTCCTGTCCCTCTACTGTTGTGATGAGATTTCCTTGCTTATCTCTTACTAATGTAATATTGTTTGCACCTCGTTTTCCACTGATGATTTTAGTTATTTTGTATACTGTGCTTTGTTCATTTCTCAGTGCTGCCTCTTCTGCCTGTCTTGCAAGGTCATCCAGAAATGTCCTTTTGTTAGCACGAGTTTGACGTTTAACTTCCTTGTCCAGCTGACTGTACTGTTCACTATATATTGCCTTTAATCTGGGAGACTTAGCTTCTGTTTTCTTTATTTTCATTTCCTTTCTCTTTGCTATGATGTTTAGCGTATCTGGTGTTATTCAGTCTTGGCTCTTTCTTTCCTGGAATCCCAAGCATGACTTGCTGCTTTCCTTGTATATTGTTGAGATGGTGTTGAATCGCTGGTCAACATCATCGGTCTCTGTTCTTTCTTGGCTTTTGATAATCTCATGTCATCTCTTTACGTCGACCACGAAAGCTTTTCTGGTGAGGGGATCCTTCAGTTTCGTAATGTTGTATCTTTTCTGTTTGACTGCAACTGGTCCAGCAGCTCTAAGTTTCACTTTCAGTCTTGTTACTACTAGGTGATGATCACTTCCCACATATGCGCCTCTTCTTACTTTCACGTCTTGTAGTGCGTGTCTCCATCTGCCATTGATCATTATGTGATCTATCTGGTTTCTGTCTCGTCCGTTTGGTAATTCCCATGTTAACTTGTGCACTTCCTTGTGTGGAAAAAGTGTTCCTCCAATGACCAGGTTGTTAATGCTGCAGAAGCTTATTAATTTGTCCCCATTGTCATTTGCTGTTCCACTGCCGCATTTCCCCATTACTCTTCTGTTATAATTATTGTGTGCTCCCACTTTCGCATTTAGGTCTACCATTACTATAATGAGATCGTACCTGGGTGTAGTTTCCATTTCTTTGTGTACCTGTTGATAGAACTCGTCCTTGATCTCTTCATCGCTGTCGTTTGTTGGTGCATAGCATTGTATAATTGTGGTGTTGGTGAACCTCCCTCTTAGTCTTGCTCTTATCAGTCTGTTGTTGGTGGGTTTCCATTCCAGTAAAGACCTTTCCATTCCTTTCTTCAGGATAATGGCTACGCCTTCGTTGTGCTGACCATCCTTTCTGCTAGAATAAAGTACTGTTTCCCCTGTAGCTGTTTTTATTCTCCCCCTACCTGTCCATCTGCTCTCGCTTATTCCCAGGATATGTATCTTGTAGTTCCTCATCTCTGCTGTGATTTGTCTCAGCTTTCCTGCCTCATTCATAGTTCTGACGTTCCAAAACCCAATTCTGGTTTCGTGTTTTGCGGTCGGGGAATCCGTTTTCATGCCAGTGGCTTCCTTTCGGCTTTCACCACTGTCAGTCGTACGAGCCTGAGACTTCGGATGTCCGTCCCGCAGCAAAGTTTTTCCATTTATTGTTGTTTCCTTAACGTGCGATTTTTTTTACATAGACAGGGGTTTCGGCCCTGTGCTAAAACCCCCAACCTGGAGGACCAGAGTACCAGCTTTTGTCTGACCCCTACCCACGCAGACCAGTCCAGCTTGGTTGAACCTACCAGGAGTAGATCTCCCACTGGCATAGCTCTGGGGATTGGCAGGGTACACAAGCTGCCATACCGCTACAAGGTATAGGTACCATTGATGGCAGAGAAGTAGTAGTAGTCAACAAGAAATACAAGGAGGGAGAGTAGGTGTTTTTCTGAACAGAGTGTATAATCTACTGTTGAACTAAGAATGATTGTGGTATACACAGAATGCACAGAACTATTTTAATTACAGAATAAATCAAAACTCCGCCAATGCCGGTCCCAAGCCCGGATGAAAAAGGAGGAGGGCGGCCTGCATGGAGGCCGTAAGGAGGCAGCCCCTCCACCATGCAAAGGCACAACAGGCCAATCACCTGTTTGTCTTAAACTATGATTACGAGCAATACAAGAGAGAAAACCGGACTGATTCTAAAGGCGACGAACTGGAACGGACTACGGACTACGACTTATGGAACTTGGAACACAAGAAGTATAAATGGGAAGGAAGAGGAGCTGGTGGAAGAGATGAGGAAAGCAAAACTAGAAATCCTGGCTATAACGGAAACGAAGAAAAAAGGACAAGGAGTCATGGATCTCGATGGCAACACGTTGCTCTACAGTGGTGTACCCATATCTGAAAGAGCTAAAGGGGGCGTGGGTTGCATTGTGGCCCAAAATCAAAAAGATAGTATCAAGGGATGGAACTTTGTCTCGGAGCGCATTATGGTTGTAAAACTAAAAGAAGGAGAAACCATAGTCAACCTGGTCATAGTGTATGGGCCAAATGAGGATGAGAGAGCAGAGGTCAAGGAGGAATTCTTCGAGCTGCTTCAAAGGACAGTGGATGACTGCCTAGATGAAGTTATCATGCTCGGAGATTTTAATGCCAGAGTTGGAAATGACCATGCTAGATGGGGTGGAGTTATCGGAAGATATGGAGAAGATACTCTCAATGACAATGGAAAGCGACTCCTTAGATTCTGCAGTGAGCAGAATCTGATCATTACAAACACAAAGTTCCCCCATAAGCGCATACATGCATACACTAGATGTGAACCAACCAAGAATGAGAAGTCAGTGATCGACTATGCCATTGTTCGGAGAAGCTCATTCAGATATGTCCGAGATGCAAGAGTCTGGAGGGGGCCAGAGATTGGAAGTGATCACTACCTGCTAACAATCAAACGAACAACTGAAAGAGTTGCTCAGCCTAGGAACTGCCCAACATCACGCAAGAAACCAAGTAAACGAGCAGGAGAAATGAGCATTAGGACCTACAAGCTGAGAGAGCCAGAAATTAAGACCAGATATCAGGGGCTTATTGCTACAGCAGTGAGCAACACAGAAGAACGACCTGATGACTTGGAAACCCTCTGGAATAAATTCAAGGATATCATAAAGACAGCTGCTGCAGAAGCATGCGGTGAAGTCCGACTTGGGAACCAGAGAAAGAGGACACCTTGGTGGACAGAGGAAGTCAAAGAGAAAATAAGAGAGAAGAAAATGGCATGGAAACAATACTTAGGAGCTAAAAAAAAACAGGACAAATGGAAAAATATAGAGAATATGTGACACTCAGAACAGAAGCAAAGAACAAAGTGCTAGCAGCAAAACAGAAGTCCTGGGAAGAATTTGGAGAAAAGGTAGAAAAAGATGCACAAGAAAACCAGAAATTGTTCTATAAGACCCTAAAGAACATGAGGAAGGAAAAACAATGCCCTCTCAAATTTATAAAGGACAAGCAAGGCAAATTGCTTACTGCCCCGAAGGAAGTAATGGAAAGATGGAAAGAATATTTCTCAGAACTCCTGGATGGTGAGCATGGTGAAGCATCAGAAATGATAACCACTAGCACAGAAGAGAAAACCAATGATGGTGAAGATGACATAAAGATGGAAGAACTGAGGGCAGCACTAGAGAAAATCAAGATGGGCAAAGCAGCAGGGCATGATGGTATAACACCAGAAATGGTTAAGTACATGGGAGCATCAGGCGACCTATTACTCTTAAAGGTCCTACAGGCAGCATGGTGCAACAAGACCATACCAAAGGATTGGGAGATTGCCATCATAACACCAATTTTCAAAAAGGGTGACAATCGACAATGTGGAAACCATAGAGGCATATCCCTTCTCAGTGTCCCTGGTAAAATCTACTCTAGAATCCTAGAGCAGAGACTCCGACGCCTAGCTGAGCCACAATTGGATGAGGTCCAGTGCGGATTCCGAGCAAACCGAAGTACTCAAGACCTAATCTTCACACTCAGACAGCTGAGTGAAAAGGCCCTTGAGTATAAGAGTGAGATCCATCTTTGTTTCATAGATCTGGAAAAGGCGTTTGACAGGGTCCCCTGGAGCAAACTTTGGGACTGTTTGGCAAGGAAGAATATTCCAGCACCTCTGATTCATGCTATACAGAGCTTCTACAAGTCTTGCAGAAATTATGTGAGGACAGCAAACCATAAGTCAGAAGAGTTCAGGACCACCACTGGTGTAAGACAAGGTGATATCCTATCACCTTACCTCTTCATACTCCTTATGGACGATGTCATCAAGGCATGTAAGGAGAGAACAAGAAAGTATTCAGTGGGGTACTGGAAGATGAGACAGGTCTATATTTCGGAGCTGGCATTTGCTGATGATGTTGCCCTGATTGCTAAATCAGAGGCACATCTCCAATCCAACCTGCAAGTCTGGAAGGAAGAGCTGGAGAAGAGAGGGATGGTCATAAGCAGCTCTAAAACAAAATCCATGGTGATATCACGAGAAGAAAGAAAACATCAGATTAAGTTGGGAGAACAGGTCCTGGAGCAGGTCGACCACTTTAAATATCTCGGAGCTATTATAGACCGAAAGGGAGGCATCAAAGAAGAGTTGGCCACTCGAAACGCAGCAACCGGGAGACTTTTTCAGGCCATAAATCGAGGATTCCTCAGCAAGAGAGAGGTTGATAAGAAAACGAAGATGGCTGTTTACCGCTCCACCTATGTCCCAGTCTTGACTTATGGATGCGAGTCGTGGGCAATGACTACAATCCACAAAAGCCAGATCCAAATCTCAGAAATGAGGTATCTGAGGAAGGTGGTTGAAGTAACAAGAAGAGACATGGTCCGCAACCAGACGATACGTCAAGGCCTAAAATTCCACCCCCTGCAGACCAAAGTAGAACAGTCCCAACTAAGATGGTTTGGCCATGTTTGCAGAATGGGAGAAGATCGGCTACCATGACAAGCATGGGAAACAAAGAGCCAGGGATCCAAACCCCCAGGACGACCCAGAGTCCGCTTGGGGGACAACATTAAACAATCTTTGAAGGACCGAGGACTAGAATGGAACCAGGCCAGGAGGAAGACAGCCGATTGGATAGTCTGGCGTTCTCTATTCCAAACCTCTACACCTCACGGTAGAAGGGGAACGACTAAGTAAAGTACTGTAAAAATTAAGTATTTTACACTTTACATTAAGTAACTAAATCCATTGTTTTTAGAATTAGCGATGTAAGCGAATACTGAGATTAGTCTCTAACACTTCACTCCCGTACGGAATTATTTGCTGTGGGACTACCTTTACCTTATTTTTTTTTAGTCATTCAAAAGTCACAGTCATTTACTTGCATTAGCCGCACAGTCATCATTAGTCAGAAGTCTGTAGTCACATAGTCAGTCATTAGTCAGGCAGTCATTCCTAAAGTCTGATAAAACGTGAGTCAACTGATGCTCGAGACGGTACATTACTTAGACCAGGAGTCGGCAACTCGGGAGCTCTTGTGATCTACTTGAGTAACACTGAGCCATCCAAAGCTATATACGAGGTATATACCTCGTATATATATGCACGCCTACTTACAGACTATCATGCTGAGACTGCACTCTATTCTCGGTAATTGTACTCTTTAAACTGTGATTAATGCGAGCCAGGTAGTCTGCTATCAGACGACAGCAGAGTTAAACATTATTCAGAGTCGTGGGAGTGGTTGGAAAAATGTGGTCTGGCTTCAGTGTTCCAATAACGTGGCTGTATTGTAAAGGAATCTAGCTCATGAGTCAGCGTTAAAAAAATGGTTTTCTGTGGCCACAGCGGATTTTGCAACCGGTCACAGACTATATTTTGTGTAATGGTTTGTTTCATGCATGCATTAATTCATCACTTTTCAACTCCAGAGGGCGCATAATCCTTCTACAGACTTATGTCAAGACTTCCTGTCACGTGCCATTGGTTCAAGGTCTTATCATGTCTTCTACATTCCCTTCATTTCTGTTTCCAGTTTTCTTCGTGTGTTCTTTGGTCTTTCTCTACCGCTAGTAACCATAGAGATTCCAGAACAAAAACCGCCTGGTAATGCTTTAAAAAGGTTTCCTTAATGTGTGCCCTATCTATCCACAGCTTCTTTTTCTCATCTCTTGTTCCACTGGCGCATGTCTGGTTTTTTGGCATTAGTTCCACGTTAGTGATCGTAATTATTTTTCTTTTACCACGAGCTATAGTGTTGGAAAAAGATCCCGTTACTTTGAGGCATATTGGGAATTTGTGTTAGGCCCATATTTTCGTGACCATCGGCTCACTAGGGCTGATGTAGTCAGCATCACACCAGCCGCCTTAACCTTCCAAGAGTTACTGCAGTACCCAATTCATGAGGCTGGGTCAACCACGGAGCCGTTTGCGATCTAAAAAATCTCACCTCGACTGAGGAACGAACCATGGGCCACCGAGCTAGGAAGCCACTATTTTTCTCTAAAAGCTATTTAGAATATCCACCAACTATTTCATCTTCTTTCGTTCCTTCTCTAAGAAGAGTTTTGATTAGCCAGATACCCAGTCATTTCTCTTACCAAGTATCAACCGTCACCATAATCATGACATTCCTAGAGAAACCGCCACTGAATTAGTTTGGCCTATGTTTTCCTCAAGGAGGTCATCTGAGGCGGTGGCTCCATGATGGAGAAAACTTTTTTTTTTTTTTTTTTTTTCGTACGCCCGCTAATACTCGAGGCGAAATCTCAGGTTATTTTTTATTGTCTAACCTGACATTGATTTTTACGTGACTATCCTATTTTCTTGTACAGAGACAAGTGTCTCTCGCCATTCAGGCAGATACTCGCCGTTTTCGGAGGTACCCATTAGAGCTGGGTCGGCTCAGGAGCCGCCAGTCCCTGGTCGACGACACTCCTTCAAATGTTCTCGCCAGGTCTCGAGTTAATCCAGTCCAAATCCCGGACGACGAAAAATTCTCAAATGCCGTCGCCCGGGTTTGATCCTGAATCACCCGGTCGCCAGAGCGGTGTTGTAACCACTACGCTAGCGCGGAAAAAACTAATCCTGAGGATTATATCTACTTGCATATACATACGTGTACATACGTGTGTAGTTCAGTCATCATTATCCTGCTTGCTCCCTATGAAACATCGGGCCGCAGCTGGTCCCTTTGAAGTACGCATGCACCAAAGAATCCATATGCTATTGTAGTGGCTTGGTTTGGTTTTTGAACCATGCACTTGAAAACTGGTGTTTGTCGTTTGCACTGGATAACCGGTTCAACAACATATGGGTTATAATTATGGTATATAATGTTCATCATTCTATATATCGTATTACATTGTTGTTTTTCTTTTATGTTCATTCTCCCATGCTGTAATTTATCTGTTTTGTAGTTGTGGTTTCTGTAGCATCGGGTTGTCGATTTCATTGTGTAACAAATTGTAACAAATAGTATTATAATTTGCTTGATTAATTTTTTTTTTTGGTATTTTTGCATTGTGTCTCTTTTCATTCCTATTTTTTTTTTTTTTTTTTTTTTAAACATTTTGTTTCTGGGAAATTCGAGGCAATACGAACTTCAGACCGGTCAGTAGCAATGTGTTTTACGATAGGTCAGTGGCAATGTGTTCTGATCTGACCATCTGCCATTTCCACGACGAAGGTCGGCTGTAATAAATCTCCGTAGCATTCTGACTCATCTCTTTGTGGTATACTCCGATAGACTCCCATGTACATGTTTTGATGTTATCTTCCCATTTATAGTGCAATCTTTGTCTTGCACTTTTGCCTTAAACTTTTCCTTGCAGCATGATTTTCTTTGATGGCTACAGCATGAGTGGAAAATATCCTTAGGCGCCTAGAAGTATTCGGGAACTAATGTGGATGTATTGTCCTGGTCATTCAGGGATACGTGGCAATGAGAGAACTGACAGACTAGCTTACAGAGCATACATATTGTGGACACTGGATATGGATACGGGAGACCTTCTAAAGACAACTGATGATCATGTGTTAGAGAACAGCACTGCAAATTATGAATAACAAGGATAAGATTGTTGGAATTTAGCCTCAAACGTAAGACTAGCAGGAATGGGCGTATTAAACGGATGCATACGTTGCGTATACGACCAGCGCACTACAGGAATCATTAACATTCATACACTTCGACATTTTCTGGGAGCCTGAGCACGAATGGGTTTTCACGGAGTGCAATGATGATCAACAATTACGACAATGTGATTTTCAGCAAGGTGTTATCAGCTATAATTTATAATGTTGTTTTTCAAATGGTATACCGCGTGACATGACTGTGCCGCCACATCTAAGTGTCCCGCCAAACACTTGTTAATTGACACTTTGACCTATGTGTTGTTTTTTTCGTGAACGTGTTAAAAAAAAACTGGTCTTACAGCTTTAATTCATTTAAACTAATTCAAAATGTCAATTGATTTTGCAAAGCAAGCTTTGGTTATTTTGATGCAGTAAATTAATATTAGACAAACATAACGGTATGTTTTCAGGCACTCGTAAGAAATAAAGAAGTAGAACACTTAGACAACAGAAAAACAACAGACGTGAGTGGCTTACCCAGGGTTCGAACCCCGTACCTTCCGTACGACAACATCGCCTAGCTATACAAGCGAATCACACTAACCTCACGGCCAGCTAGGCATCCCCAAAAAAGGATGCCTTACTGACAGCTCACGTCTGTTGTTTTTCTGTTGTCTAATTGTTATACTTCTTTATTTCTTACGAGTGCCTGAAAACATACCTTTATGTTTGTCTAATATTAATTTACTGTTTACAGCCCTCGGGTTTCCCTTCCTTATGTGTTATTTTGATGCAGTTTTTGCATGCTTTGGTTGTTTGAGTGCAATCGTCTATATCCAACTTACGTGAGTTGGGATTTTCAACACTTAAGAAAAAGGTCAACCTGACGATCGTAGGGGCGTGAAGTGTTAGAGACTTCATTTTGATAGGTCTCAACTTTATGAGGTGGATTGACCAGTTCTCTTCCTTGCTGCCTTTACTTTCCCTAATTCACAAGCAGCTTCAGGTACCCCCTGTACAATTGCGTAGACTGGATCTTGTAGCAACCAGGTTTTGGAGTCGATAACTTTTGCCTCGAGAAGCAAGCACTTTAACCCATCTGCCAATCGATACTTTGTTTAAAACTTAACGAATTAAATGCAAAAAAAAGTGAAAGACCTCTTTATTTGAGTCTGGATATCTCATATAAGTCCTAAGTCATTCATTCATTTTCCTTTTTTTCCCCTGACTGTTAAGCTGGGTCCCCTTATAAAAAACCAGCTCCAAAGAGCTATTGCAGTTATGTTTTCCTTAGCAATTTGAAATAATGAAACTGCCAGGAGGTCAGATATTACCCAAAAGCATCAAGCTCATGAATCGCATTTCCGAAAGTGTGGCCCAGAGAAAAAAGTTTTGGAACCACTGCCCTGGATCATTGTGAACTGGAAAGTTCTGGGGACTGTGTTCGGGGGTCTGGATTCCGGTTCCACATATAGTAGCTCAAAATGTGTGCATTTAATTTCTTTATAAAAGCGGGCTCAAAAACCATACTAACTGGGCTTTCTATTCAGCCATGGGGTCAGATAAGTATGACGCAAAGTTTTAAAAAGAATTTTTAAAGTGTACCATGGTTATCAAATGTTTGAGAAACACTGATCCAATAACTTAAAATAAACGCTTGTTTGTGTCCAGAATTCCTACGCGAAAACATAAAAGTGATCTATCACATTAACCAGGCGCATTAATTACAGGAGAGAGTCTGTAATTTAACAACTTGCATTGGAAATAACGTTAAAAGATTGAGCTCAACCAATTGACAAGCGCTAAATATTTGATGTCGTTAATCGAGTGCTATGTCGAGGGTCGTTTTATAGAAGTTGTTTTTCTCTTCGCAGGTGGTAACAAATAGCACAAGCAATATAGCCATTGTCTGCTCTTTTGAATTCGATAAAAGTGTAACTTACTTACTTTGCCGTTCCTCTTCTACCCTGGGGTGTAGAGGTTAGCTAGAGAGAGCGCCATGATATCCTATCGGCTGTCTTCCTTTCGGCCTGGCTCTAGTCCAGTTCTCGGTCCCTCAGAGATTGTCTGATGTTGTCCTCCTATTGAATTCTGGGTCGCCGTGGAGCTCTGGATCGTTGGCTCTTGGTTTCCCATGTTTGTCGGGGTAGCTAGTCTTCTTCTATTCTACAAGGATGACCAAACTATCGCAACTGAGACTGTTCCACTCGGATCTGCTGGGGCTGAGTTTTTGGGTCTATTATGTAAAGTGATTGCTAAATCAGAGGCACAACTTCAATCCAACCTGCAAGTCTGGAAGGAAGAGCTCTAGAAGAGAGGGATGGTCATAAGCAGCTCTAAAACAAAAACCATGGTGATATCACGAGAGGAAAGAAGGCATCAGATTAAGCTGGGAGAACATGTCCTGGAGCAGGTCAACCACTTTAAATACCTCGGAGCTGTCATAATCAGGAATGGAGGCATCAAAGAAGAGTAGGATACCCGAAGAGCGGCAGCTGGGAGACGTTTTCAGGCCATAAATCGAGGATTCCTAAGGAAAAGAGAAGTTGGTAAGAAGACGAAGATGGCTGTATACCGCTCCACCTATTTTCCAGTCTTGACGTATGGCTGCGAATCATGGGCAATGACTAAAACCCACAAAAGCCAGATCCAAACCTCAGAAATGAGGTATCTAAGGAAGGTGGTTGAAGTAACAAGAAGAGGCATGGTCCGCAACCAGGCGATACGTCAAGGCCTAAAATCCCAACCCCTGCAGACCCAAGTAGAACAGTCCAAACTAAAATGGTTAGGTAATGTCTGCAGGTTGGGAGAACATCTAGCTAGTATTCATTAGTATTCATCTCCTGTTTGGCTCCTTACAGGGCATGTGTCACGGATTGCCTCCCCTGCTTTGCAGTAGTGGTCCAACAATGGCCAAAACGCAAGGGAATCTAACATGGGTCTTCAAAGATGTCTACCTTCGCACAAAATTATTCTTGGCAGAGCTGTAGATAGAAGAATAATGATGCTTCTATCTCGAGGGAGTTTTCATAAGATATTTCAGAAGTCAAGAACAATGCTGTGTTGGGCAGAGCAATTGTTAACTTATATCTGTCGGTCGCCTTTTATGAAGGATTTAAGCAATCCGTCTGGCCCGTTAAGCCCCCAGTTGGTGTAATCCAACGAATTTCATCTTATTAGGTATAGCTGTATATAATTAAATATATGTCTAGGTGTATATATATATATATATATATATATATATATATATATATATATATATATATATATATATATATATATATATATATATATATATATATATATATACATATATTTATATATTAAAGAATCTGGCTCATACATTTGCTTTCATACATATAAGCTGAATCAACTATTATTGATTAGTTTTAAAACAACAGGTAACAAATTTAATAGGGAATTATTCTTTAACAGTTTAAAATAAATATGGACAGATTTGTGAAATTTTAATGGATAAAAATTTATCGTCATCGAGACGTAGATGGGAGTTTTAGGAAAATTTGTTGGTGCCTGCTTTACACAAAAAAAACTTGACTTTAGGTGAGTCCTGTAGCTGTGGTTCATCAGTTCTGTGATGACGAAAGCCTTATCCACACTCTCCTCCACTGTAGGCGGTTAAGGTGGATGCTTTTCTCTCACACTAGTGGCGTTAGTACCACAACTCGTCTGATGGCTTGTAACCACGGACCCAAAGTTTTGGGAATAAACAATCTCCTTGCACAGATTTAGACTGAACACAGCTCTGTATTAGATGTTCGAATCTCTTAGGTCTGGAAATTAGAGTTAAATCCTCTGACGGCGGGTGTTCTGCGAAATCACTGACTTGGGAAAACATTTGTTTAATTCCTCTATGACTTGGTCTGGGAAATTAGAGTTAATTCCTCTGACGACGGATGTTCTGCGAAATCACTAGGCCTGGAAAAAGTTTTGTTTAATTCCTCTATGACTTGTGATCAAACTCCTAAGTTTCCAGTCTTGTATTAAAAATGCGGGTTTACTTGTAAATTCCTACGTTGCCCAAAACTCGATCTTTTACTTATAGTTGTGGAATTTCTAAGTCCAATGTCTCCTTTCCTTTCTGACTTTTAGGAGTCGCTAGTTTGACGTTTGCGCGGCAGTGTGTGCTGTGACTCCGATTTTGTTACATTATATTTCCAGTTTCCAAGTTCCAATTCCAGCTGTGTTTCCGCTTAATTTTCCAGTGAGACACGTTGTATATTCCGGCCTCTCAAATCAACCAATCCAATCGAATCTCGTTCAGCACTTCTTGGGTAGGGGTGTTTAAAATTCAAAAAATACCCTCACGTATTTCAAAATATTAAATTTAATATCCGCGTGCGACCTCTTCATATCGTTGCGTCAGGCTTCCGCCGGCATCTTGTGCTATCTTCACAAACAAATGTTGTGCACTGATACTGCCCCGATGCTATCGTCTGCAAATCTTGAGTTTCCAGACAGATTTATATGTAATCTCGAAACAGAACGTACATCAGAAGCTATTACCTCATTATCTCCCGTCTTGTGCAAACATAGGGATAGTCGCTAGCAACCTGCAGTCAAGTGGCGGACCGTCACGTTCAAAGGGATCAATAGAGATGACCGTCTTTATCAAATGTGGCCAGACGAATGAAGCGAAAACTTATCAGTCGCTGATCGGTCAAATTACATGGCGTTATTACAGTTCTGTCTGGGATCGGCTCAAAGCAAACTTGGGAAAATTAAAGATAGTCCCGTGGCCGATACTTCCATAGGGGTGGGGAGTGTTAGAGACTTCACCCTACTGATTCAACGTAGTGAGCAAAAAAATGAATGAAAGGGCAAAAAATATGCCAAATAATAGCGATGAGTGAGAGGAAGAGAAAAATGAAGAAAAAAAGTGATACTGCCGGAGTGGAAGTGAGAGCGCACAACCGTATCGTCACAGCATGTAGCCCGTGTGCAGCTAGGCCTCTTTCAAGAAGCCTGCATGAATCGACAGCCCTTTGCTACAGAAACCATACCTACATGGCCTGCTCCTACGGGAGTGGTTTCTGTGCCAATTAGTTTTACGTGATGAGGTTGGCAGCCCCATGCCCAACCTGACAGTAATCACCGTTAACGACAAGCATGAAGGCGCAGTAGCCTTACTCTTTCCTCTTCTTCTCAGAAAACCCGACAACTACACGGGTTCTAGCTACCTTTGCCTTTCCTGTATGCATTTATGGAGACACTGTCAAAATTGATGGACTGATAGAAAAAGCTGACAGGAAAGAAAGAAAATACTGGCCAATCTAACAAGAATATTCACAAAACAATCAACAAGAATACTAATAACCGGAAGTTGATAAGATACTTAACAATGACAAGGTTGTCCAATCATATGGCTATGAAACATGGAGAACAACGACAATGGAGAAAATGCACGATCTATTAATGCACGATTTATTAATGCACGATGTATTAATGCACGATTTATTAATGCACGATTTATTAATGCACGATTTATTAATGCACGATTTATTAATGCACGATCTATTAATGCACGATTTATTAATGCACGATTTATTAATGCACGATTTATTAATGCACGATTTATTAATGCACGATGTATTAATGCACGATTTATTAATGCACGATTTATTAATGCACGATTTATTAATGCACGATCTATTAATGCACGATTTATTAATGCACGATTTATTAATGCACGATTTATTAATGCACGATTTATTAATGCACGATTTATTAATGCACGATTTATTAATGCACGATCGATCTATATATATATATATATATATATATATATATATATATATATATATATATATATATATATATATATATATATGTGTGTGTGTGTGTGTGTGTGTGTGTGTGTATATAAGGGTTAAAATGATATAACGAGATCACAAGTGTAGAACTGACGGAAAGAATCAGACACATAAAAGTGAAACAAGAGATGACAAAAACACTTAGACGTTGGGTGGGGGACACGCAGATAAAACAGGCTGATAGCTTTAAAAGGCAGTTCTTATTCTAAGATCTCCAAGATAAAAGACATAGAAGTTAACTCAAAAACATATAGAGAAGAGAACTGGAGACCGAACAAACTTAAATGGATAGCAAAAGTAGATTAGCGTGGCGTGACTGACTGAGTACTTGTGCTTCACACAGAGATAAAAGGTGAGAAAGGTTGTCTGGTTTACTTCAGATTTGACTTCATTACCTCTGAATTTACTTTTAACTTTCTTTCTGAATGCTTATTCGGATCCTTTGTTATTACATGTACCTAAAACTTGAATCTAGTAAATCTATTTTTTATTTACTACTATCCAATTAATTAAAATGAAAATAAATAAAAAAGATAATACACTAAAGTACGAGTATGTTTCAGGCATTCGTGTGAAATAATAAAGTAGAAGACTAGGCAACAGAAAAAAACAATAATTTACCGGGAAGAGAACCCAGGACCTTCCGAACGACACCACACCGCCTAGCTACGGGAGCGGAATCATTACTTTCCTTTCTGCCATCTAGACACCACAAAACAATAGTGCTTCGTAGACAGAGGTCTAGCACGATTCAGCGTGACCCGGATCCTAAGGACGAGCCAGACTAATTACACTGGACAACAGCCAAAATGTATCCGAGACAAAAGTAGCTATTTTTAACTAATTTGGACATGCTGATTACGAACAGGAACTTAAAAAATCTCGAATTAGCTCTAGTTTTCAAGATCGCGGGGGGGGGGCGGGGGGGGGGGGGGGGGGGGGGGTGGGTGTTAAAGAATGCTTACAGCCTTTATTTTGGTTGTGAGATCGGTGACCAGGACCGGTATTGGGCCCCACATATATGTTCTCAATCCTGTGCAACGAATCTGCGCTGCTGGTTGAACCGAAAAGGACGATCGATGCGTTTTGCAGTTCCAATTGTGTGGAGGGAACCGACAAACCATTTTAATGATTGTTACTTTAGCGTGACTCCTCCAATTGGACATGGTACAGTATTTCTAAGAAGCAAAAGCGGCTGCGGCCTATCCGAATATTCCCTCTGCTAAGCGGTCAGTGCCTCACGGGGAAGGACTTCCTGTTCCTGACCCACCAGAATCTTATACTCTGGATGATGAAGAAGATCCGTGAAAGCATCTACATCAAGAGATCCTGATTTCGTGCCTATTGAAGAGTCTGTACAGCCACATATAATTAACCAGAGTGAGAGATCTGGAATTGCTAAAAAAATAAAGCAGAGCTGTTGGGGTCCAGACTGCAGCAATGGAATCTTCTAGAAGAGAATGTGCATGTGTCTGTGTTTCGTGCTCGGCAAAAAGGTCTGCTTCCATATTTCAAAATAACAGATAACCTCATTGCTTGCGTTGGTATACTGGGTCTGATGGCAGCACTGCACATCAACTACAAAGACGACGATTGGAGGCTGTTCATTGATTCGTCCAAGTTGAGACTAGGGTGCAACATGTCTTTGAAATTACACTTTTTACACTCTCATCTGGATTTCTCCCCTGCTAAATGCGGTGCTGTCAGTGACGAGCATGGGGAACGATTTCATCAGGACATTACTACCATCGAAAAAAGGTACCAAGGGAAATGGAATGCAGCAATGCTAGCAGACTATTGTTTGAACCTTGTGAGAGATGCTCCAGAAACTCATTACAACCGACAGGCAAAAAGGCGTCGCTGTGAATCATTTCCGCTATGAGCATTATTATCATATGGTATGTATATGCAAATGTGTAAAACTTGTTTTACAGATATTTAAAAAACTAGAGCTAATCTGGTGTTTTAACGGCCATTTTCATGTTCGGCAGCCCAAACAACATAAAGGTAACTTGGTTTAATCTCAGATACACACAAAAAGTCAAAATTTGTTGTCCAGTGTTACAGACGCAGCAATCACTTCTGCAATTTTCCTATTTACAGTGTAGACCAGATCACACAGTACAAAGATCTTAGTACTGTGTCTAGTAAATGAGAAAAGAATGAGAATAATAGTAAAGGGCAGAGGGGGAGTTTGGTATTGTAGCGCGTGTAAAATAAACAAGGATGGGAAACTGGAGGGGTCCTTGTTTGTTTAATTTATTTTAAACACACATCAATATAAAGTGAATAAACTTTTTTTATCACATAACATACTAAGCAATAAGAACCTGAAAGTTCTCCAAAATGAGAATGCCACTTACTTTGGCACACTACCCTGTGGTCGGACACGATGCACGACATGCAAGTATGTCATACAAACCCACAAGGTATCTTTTCCTAAGGTTCACCATCACCAGTAGCTTCACGTGTGAGTCGCGCAATGTCATCTATACAATCATATGTAAACGTTGCAGCAAAACCTATTTTGGTCAAACAGGCAAACGACTTGGGGACAGATTCAGCCAGCACCTTAATGACATCTCTCAGCAAAAATCCACACCAGTTGCCATACACTTTAATGGTCCTGACCACCATGGTCCCATCGACATTCAGGTCACGTCGATCAGATCCTGCTCTTCTGACACTGCTAGCCGAGAACAGCTTGAGCAACATCTTAACCATCGTACGGGGTGTCTAAAACCAGCTGGTCTTAACACCCTACACACCTTTGTCTGAGGTCACCCTTTCCACTCCTATTCAATTTTGACCCTTTCCACTCTTATTAAATTTTTCTATTTCTCCGTCGCCCATAAAATATCTCCAACTCATTCTGTCCTCTTCTATCTCCATTTCTCATTATTATTACGTTTGGGTAGTTTCTTGTTCAGTTTCGTTTTTTAGCTTCTTAGTATGTACTGTTTACATCCGGAAGTGGCAGTCATTTCCTTCTCTGGTGACACACTCTCTCTTCGGCAGGCGTGCTAGGTCTTAGCTGCCTTTAGGGAAGTACCCAGGCCTTATTTTTATATTTATTTAGATTCTTATGTGTCCTATCTAGCCCTCATTTTCTTTCCTTTCCCTGGCGAAGGCTTTGTGGCTGCGACGTTGGCTATTTTCTTTGTTTTTTTCCTCGTAAGACGAATCACTTTTTTTGATTTTTTTTTTCATACCCATCCAAAATACTAAGCAAAATTATCATGACAGCTCAACGTTAGGACTGCTTGTTCAACACACGATGTCATAGCGCGCTGTAATTTTTTGCTTTCACTCTTGTAATGTCAGTTTATTTATCATTTTAAGTGTAATATTTTTATTATTGATTTTATTTTGCAGAGGCAATAAATAAAACGTAATAGTTAACATTTAAATTGCAGATATTGCTTCTTGTTTTATATTTGTTTCTTGTTTATTCAATAGATACAAGCGTAGACACACAAATTAAAAAATATAAGGTAGTTTTTTCACTCACGTTGTGTATGTGCCTCTGAAATGGAATCTCGTATTATACTCCCAAAGTCTATCAGTTATTCGCTTTCTGGGAATGTATCCTTGATATCATATCGTGAAATCTCTTAATTTTACTGTTGTATGCAGGGTCGTTATGAAGTCCGTGTGCAGTTTCAATTATTCATAACTTCTGTTCTATGGGTGATAAAATCAAACTGTAAAAAAGCATCAGAAAGGTAATTTAATTAAGTTATGTTTATAATGATAGCGATCCATTTATTTTAACTACCTTCTTACTAGGATAACTAATGTTATTACAGGCATTACTGAAGACCTACTGCAAGATGTCTTTATAGAGCGTCAAAATTGTGTCTCACTTTGCATTTGTAATGATGATAGACATGTTAAGACTTAATCATTCCAAGGATAAATCTATGCTAGCCTTTAATAAATTCTTTCACTAACACCTTTTACACAATGCTTTTATTACCTATAGAACAGAGGTTATGAATATTTGAAAGTGCAAATGAACCTGTATCCCCATCGAGGCCAGCTCCTTGACGTGGAGATGGGGCTCAAGTACAGACACCAGCGGCCGAAAAACCAAGACTGGCCAGGCCCTCCTACAATCGAGCAAGACCACAGTCTGCCCTAGCAAGTCAAGGTGCTGAGGACGGAGGCAACCAGCCAAGGGGCGTACCACAGCAATCAGGATGCCACGCACACACGCAATGGAAATATGCCCATATCTACAAAACGTTATGGCACTCGCCCTGTGACGGAAACCCAGGCATGTGCAGTGCCGGGCCCTCTGGCTCAAAAGGGCCCAACCCTTACTACTGGAGGTCCTTCTCAGTTGCCCCGTGGAGCCAGGAGGCATGAGAATAGAGCTAATGCCATAGCAAAGCAAAGACCATTTAAAATAATGCATTGGAATGCTGAAGGCGTCAACAGTAAAAAAGACGGCTACAGCAAAAAATTAGAGCTCGAAAATATCTTGAATGAAGAGCAAGTAACTGTATGCTGCTTGCAAGAAACCCACCTCAACCAAGACATAGCCTTCAAAATCAGAGGCTACCAGTGCTATCGATCCGATCGAAAAGACAGGCGAAAGGGTTGAATACTGACACTCGTGAAGAATAACATCGGTGCATGTCAGCTAGAAACATATATGGAGGGGGCGGAATACCAGATGCTTCATCTCAGGACAGAGAGTACAGAATTCCACCTGCTCAACTACTACTGTCCGAGCGACCGCCAACTGACACCAGACACAATCCTAGGAAAAGAAAGATTGATTGTGTGCGGAGACTTCACAAGCCACTCACAGAGCTGGGGCTATGATCACATGGACAGGAGAGGCGAGGAGCTTGAAAACTGGCAGGACGACAATGGGCTTATCTTGATTAACCAGCCAATCGACCCACCAACCTTCTACTCGAGATCATGGCACACCACTTCTACACCAGACCTGGCATTCCACTCACCTGGCCTGGAGTGGAACACCACACGCGTTGTAGGGAAACAACTTGGAGGCAGCGACCACCGGCCAGTCTTCCTAATTGGGGAAAATAAACTTGTCAAGGAGAGCAGCACTCTCTCTAGGTGGAACTACAAGAAGGCAGACTGGACAATGTACCAGCATCGTACCAGTATACTGGCTAGAGATCTGACTGTAGACAAAGACATCAATAAGCTAGTCGATGAATTCAGCAGATGCATATTACAGGCTGCTCGTGAAACAATACTTAGATGGGCTCGTAAGCACTACAAACCATATTGGAATAGTGAACTAGAGCAACTGCACAACGACGTGGAAACATCTCGAAAGCAGGCAGAGGCCAGCCCATGCCAAGAACATCACAATAACTACCAACATGCTAAGGCCAAATTTCAAAGGGCCAAGTTGCAGGCCAGGCGGAGAAGCTGCAAGGAGAAAACAGAGTCCTTGAACTTTGAAAGAGATACAAGGAAACTGTGGAAACTGGTAAAACAACTTAACGATGAAGGAACAGGGAGAAACTCAAAGATTGCACTGTAAAACGATGGAAACATCCTCACAGGAAAACAGGCAGCTGATCATTTCGCAGATACCTTTGATAAAGACAATAACATCAAAGTTAGCATAGAAAAGCAACAGGAGATTCATGAGAAACGACAAAACGCAGGACGTGATGGAACCATACCTGAAATTATGGAGGCGCCAATCACATTCAGAGAACTGGAGCTTGCAATATTAAAATTGAAAATTAGAAAGTCGCCGGGAGTTGATGGAGTTTCCAATGAAATGATTAAAAACTTGGGAACCGCAGCAAAAACAACGCTGCTGCAGATCTTCAATATCTGTTGGAACTTGGGCAGAGTTCCACAGACCTGGAGGGAAGCAATCATGATACCACTCCCAAAACCAGGAAAAGACAGTTCCACGGCCTCCAGCTACAGACCAATCAGCCTTACAAGCTGTCTCTGCATAACAATGGAATAAATCATCAACCTCAGGATGCAGTGGTACCTTGAAAGCGAAAACCTTCTTGTACCACAGCAGGCGGCTTTAGGCAGGTGTTACTCTACCGAAGATCATGCAACTTACCTTTCCCAAGAGATTAAGCATGCGTTCCAAGATAAGAAACTGGTACTAGCAGCATGGATAAATCTAAGGAAAGCATTTGACAAGGTTTGGAAAGAAGGGCTTTTGAAGAAACTGAGAAATTCCAGAGTGAATGGTAGGATGTACAAATGGGTGGAAGCATAATTGTATAACATAAGAGCCCGCGTACAACTAGATGGCCTCAAGAGTAAGAAAATTTTACTGCGTCATGGCGTCCCTCAGGGAGGGGTTCTTTCCCCCACACTTTTCCTAGTCTTCATCAACGACCTGGTTGCTGAACTACCACATGGAATGAAAGTGGCAATGTACGCTGATGACCTGGTAATATGATGCACATATGAGCATGCAACAGTGGCCACCAAACTGCTACAAAGAGCTATAGAGGCCTTAACCTCATGGGCAAATAGATGGTGTGTCAGCATCAATACAGATAAGTGCAACACTACGCACTTCACCCTCTCTCCAAAACAAAAAGCTGGTGTCATCAAGATAATGGAGAGCTCATGAGAGAAGATAAACAACTCACCTATCTCGGAGTTACATTCGATGATAGACTGACATAGAAGCAACACATCAACAAGGCAGCAACAAAGGCTAGGTGGAAGCTAGCCATCCTGAGAAAACTAAGTGGAACCACATAGGGAGCCAGCGAGAAAATACTTAGTAAAGTTTACCAGCAGGGCATGCGACCACCCATGGAATATGGGTCAGCTGCGTGGTGTCCAGCATCAAACACCACATTACAAGAGCTAGATAAGGTGCAAAACCAGGCGCTTAGGGTCATCACGGGGGCAATAAAATCAACGCATATAGTGGAGATGGAGAAAATGGGGAGGATACAAGCACCGAGAGAACGCAGAAACACGAAAGTGCTAACACAGGCAGAAATGTTCCTCTCTATGCCGAGCCATCCAATAAAGGATAGATTTGAGAGAACGCAGAAACACGAAAGTGCTAACACAGGCAGAAAAGTTCCTCTGTATGCCAAGCCATCCAATAAATTATAGATTTAAAAACCTAGCAATGGGGCGATTGAAAAGAAGCTAAGAGGACTACGAGGAGGCATTTGACAGTGTGGACAGGGAATCACTTTGGAGGTTGATGAGGCATTATGGAGTTCCCCTGGGGATCATTAATTTAATAAAGAAGACATATGAAGACATGACATGCGGGGTTCTTCATGAGGGACAGCTTGCAGAGCCGTTTGGGATGGGGGCAGGAGTGCGACAGGGATGCCTCTTGTCTCCATTTCTTTTCTTGCTAGCAGTGGACTGGGTTGCGAGAACATCGACGGCACACAACAGAGGTGGAGTCCAGTGGACTCTGACTAAGCAGTTGGATGATCTGGATTTTGCTGATGACTTAGCTCTTCTGTCCCATAACCGTAATCAGATGCGGGACAAATTGAAAACACTCGATGAGAGGTCACAGCAATTGGGTCTGAGGGTACACAGGGAAAGGACAAAGATAATGAGAATAAATGCAGGTAGTGATAACAGGGTTGAACTTGAAGAAGCACCAATACAAGATGTAGAATCGTACACATATCTTGGCAGCAATATAGACGAAAGTTGGAGGGACAGACAGTGATATCAAGATAAGAATACAAAAAGCAGGAGGAGCTTTCATTGCATTGGGAAATGTATGGAGATCAGGGAAAATCGGATCCAACACGAAGGTGAGAATCTTCGGCTCGGATGTGAAGTCAGTCCTATTGTATGGCTCTGAGACATGGAGAGCAGCAGGGACAGCTGCCAAAAAGCTGCGGACTTTCATGGATGGGTGCTTGCGTGGAATAGAGGGATTAAAATGATATGACAAGGTTACCAACGTGGAACTGATGACAAGAACTAGACAAGTGCCAGTGGAACAAGAGATGAGAAGAAGACGATGGCGATGGATAGGACACACACTGAGGAAACCTGTTGATAGCATTACAAGGCAGTCCTTGTTCTGGAATCCCCAGGGCAAGAGAAGCAGAGGTAGACCAAGAAGCACATGGAGAAGAGAGCTGGAAACAGAGGTGAAAATGATAAGGAGAACGTGGAAAGAACTTGAGATGATGGCACGTGACAAGAGGACTTGGCATGTGTTTGTTGAAGGCCTATGCTCTTTGGGAGGGGAAGGTTATGAATGAATGTGTTCATTTTCATAGTCAATCATCTATCAACACATTATTATTGTGACAAAAACATATCCAAGAATACATTTTCAAAAATTTACAGAACCATAATACAGCAATCAACATATTAATATGTCATCACAAATTTGACAAAGTGAAAATTTTCAAAACATCATGGATTTTGCATATTAGTTCTTATATTAATTTACTCAATGTAGATTAAATTCTCTGTGTTGGGAAAACCTTCTTGGTACTCCAATCAATATGCATCTAAGTTATTTGCAAGTATCCATCACTGTAGAAAAATGTTCCATATATATATATTTTTTTAAAGTATCCAAGTTTTAATATTGTAATGGTAATCCAATTGTTGCGACTCCATAATGTTGAGTGATGATTTATGGTGTCTTAGGTCTGGTATGCGTGTGTGAGGTAGATGTACAGTCAGACAAGTACGGTTCCAACAGGAACGTCACACCAAATCACGACGTATGGAGTCAATGAACATTGTAAAACCTCGTGACGTTTTGATCATTTATTATAGACGCCACAATGACGAGGTGTGTAGACATAAACAAGCAGGTACATCACAGGTACGATCAAACAGTCATTATTACATCAAGATAGTCAGTACAGCAATGGACGGTAGACGGCATCATAATAGAGATGAATCATATGCATGTCAATACATTATAAGGCTGTAATGTAGTCGGGAAAATTCTCCATCCCTTTCTATCTTAGCCAGGAGATAACAATATGTAGGAGATCAATCCACTCTCCTTGAACTGACTTCAGCAAGACGGGCACGCCTTCTGAAGTATCAATAATGTCCTCAAAAAATCCTCTAGTTAACAAAGGTATCAAACCTAGATCATGTAGCAGGGCAGCAAGTAATAGTCCTTAGGACAAGACTGTTACGTGCAGTCTTTGATATCTTACAATATAATACATTTGTATGCTTGTTATGTTCGCAAATGTTTTGGAAACAAAATAGATACTTTTTAGTGCTTAAGGAAAAGTCATTATTGAGTTACTTCCCTTGAAAGGATTTCGATTGAACTCCGCGGATGAATCCAGTTTTTCTGCGATTTATTCTTTGTTTGGGTAGAAATAGGTTGTTCTTGCTTCAGTGTATCTATGGCCTGAATTTATGTGTATTGTTTGTCTGGGTAGGACGAGTCTGTCTTATATCTGAATATCTTTGCATGTCTAAGTCGAACTATATGGTCTTTTGTCGTTAGAAAGGTCAAAGGGCTGTTCGGCGGATGTGTCGCGAGAGAGGTGTGATTTGGCTTCGTCCTGATGGGGACTGTGTTTTTCTATGTCGGCTTGTCGCCGGAAAAAAGTGATCTCAGTATTTGTGGGGAAAGTGATAGTCGTCTAGACCTATCGTGTATGCTTTACCCCAGTGTTTATTCTTATTGCCAAGGAATGGCAGAATCATATTTCTGATACCAAGGTAACAAAAGATTCTCCGTATGAACTCTGGCTAAGCCACAGTTTTTCGATAGGCACGATTTGTACGTCTGAGAGAATATATTTAACTAGATGAAAAACGACATTCATTCCTAGCAGCATTATATCTCGTATGATGAAATCTATTGTATTATGATAGAATCTACAGAGCAACGAGAACATTTAATGAATGATTAACTTTGATTCAGTTGTATCCAAACGTGAGTGACAGCTCACGAGAGAAGCCATCTTGTATTCAAATATTTTATGACTTTCAAGAAGAGAAAGGGATACCCCGTATTATCGCTTGATAAGTCCAGAGATCACTGCTACACATGAGAACCCATTACCAGCGGTTCAATATGATTATATGGAAAATATGTGCTGAACATTATTCTAAAGAATCTTCGCTAGACGAGGTTAGGTCTAGAAGCCATCTTGACTGTTGTTTATAATCTGACGTGCTTTGTCAGTAAACTCAGATGATATATATATATGGGCAATACTGAGTGCTTGTCTACTGACAGTCCATTATGCTATTATTCTACATGAGTGCCCATGTATCATTGCAAGACCATTTATCCACTGTACTATGATGTATTATGCCAACCTGTGATTTGTCACTATTCGTGCTGTCGAGTGTGTACGTCCCATTAAACTGTAGCAAAGGTACACAGTCGTTGGTGTCGATGACTTCCAGCCATACATGAGTGTGAGAAAAAGACCATTTGTCAACACCACGAACTCTTCTTATCATTCGCATATTATACTCAATCTATGTCTACACACCACTGCGTAGGTCGAGTTGACATTCCATACTCAAACCACAAGCAACACAACAACACAGCATGTAGCTCTGGTGATGTTCTAGTGAGCTTAGACTTTATCAACTGGTGGACATCATTAATTGAAAAAGGAGGTATTTTATCATTTGGTGGACCAGCTTTCTGGGTTTGACCTCGCAGAAGTTAAGAAGTCAACAGACTACCGATACCAGACCGTTTCCTGTGGCTGATACGACACACTTGCAGTATTAGTTTGCTCTTTGTCAACACTTCGTCACGTGACCTGTCAAGTGAATGCAGTATGTAGGTCAGCGTTGTTGACATTTTTACATTAGACATTACAGAGTTTCACAGAACAGTTGGATCAATTCTTGTCAATATTAACAGGAAGACAGTATTATTGAACTAAGAAGTCCTATTTTCATCGATGGATCTTCTTGTTTTCTATATATGAACTTTAATATTTAAGGCCAGAATTTATATTTCAATAAAGTGGCAGTTTATTTAGTTTTTACAAGAATAACTTTGCCATTACTGTAAAACTGAGCCTATTTTGCAACACATACTATCATACACATAATTTATATATTTATGTTTACATGTTATTTATTTGTATAGTATGTTAGTTTATATGTCAGCGGGTTGTGTTTAAGGTTGGGCGGCGTCCTCACAACAGAATATCCCACGTCATAGAGGGTCCGTTGTGGGCGTTTTCTTTAGGTGCAATTTCCTTAATTGGAAATTTGCTTGCAACAACTAGTTGCTATTTGTGTTAGCTGTGAAGACTGTAATTATTGTTATTTTTGTAATATTTCTTTGTTCTTTAGTTTTGTTTTGATTTGTTTGTAATTTGTTGGTCTAACCTTTTCTATCTTTCAGTTCTATTCACAATTTATATTCATATACTGTGACGTCATTTGTGTTGTTATTCTTTGCAGATTCAGTGATTATTTTCATTGATTTCCCTATTTGATTTATTTGATTTCTGCAAACGTTTTCGTATTGTCAGTCTTATTTGTACTTTATGTATTCTGTTGGTTGACATATGTTTTATATAGGTATATTTCATAAGACACTATTGCCTGTGCACTGCACTTGGATTATGGTATAAACCAGTACTTGATTATTATTACTGTTATACAAGACCTTATTAAGGCTTGTGACCCACAGATATTGGGATAGTGTGCTGATTAATCAAGTCATTAAGAACTTGTGGTATTATTATTATTTCAGGTGATTAGTATTATTGTTAGACATTATGTCTACATTAGAATACTTCATTATACAAGGGAAAGCCCTTGATAAGACTGGTCAACAATTAGAAGAATGGGCAGTTGCTCAATATGACAAAGCATTAGCTGCAGAAGAGAAAAAAGCTGCTGCTGCTGCTGAAGAGAGAAAAGCTGCTGCTGAAGAGAAAAAAGCTGCTGCTGCTGCTGAAGAGAGAAAAACTGCTGCAGAGGAGAGAAAAGCTGCTGCAGAAGAGAGAAAAGCTCTGGCTGAAGAGAAAAGATTAGAAAAAGAAGCTGATGCTGCTGCTGAACTAAAGAAATTGCAGATGCAGGTGGAGGAAAGGAGATTTGAAGCTGAACAAAAAAATTAGAAAGAGAAGCTGCTGCTGAACAAAAAAGATTAGACAGTGAAGCTGAACAAAAAAAAATTAGAAAGAGAAGCTGCTGCTGAACTAAAAAGATTAGACAGGGAAGCTAAACTAAAAAGATTAGACAGAGAAGCTGAAGAAAAAAAAGCAATAAGAGAACATGAATTTGAGTTAGAGAAATTGAGATTGACAAGTATGAGTAATGTTAATCAGGCATCTAGTGGTAATGGTAAACCTTCTACTTACAAGGTTAAGGTTCCACCGTTCAATCAGTCCAGTGACGATATTACATTCTGGCTGGATAGATTTGAACGTTCTTGTCGTACACATAATGTGGATAAATCACAATACGCTAATCAATTAGCAGAAAACTTGAAAGGTGAATCTTTGACTAGATTATGCCTTGTAGGAGAAGCAGATAAGGATAATTATGATGTCATTAGGGCGGCTTTGATAAAAAAATACCAGCTAAGTGAGGAAGGCTATCGCCTTTTATTTAAGACGATGGTGCCTGAGACAGGTGTAGAATTCTCAGAATTCACTGCAAAGGCACGTCTCACAGTTGATCGTTGGATTGAGCTTTCCAAAACAGAAAAAACGTATGAAGGACTTATGGATTTGTTGCTCAGAGATAAGATTATGTCATGTGTAACAAACCATTCCTGGAATTTATACATGAGCGTAAACCCAAATCTCTAAAGGAAATGGAAGAATATTGTTCCCAATATGTCACTGCACACCCCGACGTGACTTTTGGCAACACTAAGATTAAGGAGAGTATGCCAGTTGCTTCAGCAACACCATACAATCCCAATTATTCACACAGATTTCAGGGACCTCAAAACAGATTTGATAAAAAAGGTAACCATAATAGTTATCAAAACCAAGGTAACCAATCATTTCAGGGTTCTTCTTCAAAGAACTGGAGACGAGCTGATAGCTCTCGACACAGGGGTGGTCATAATTATAGGAATTTCCGTAGAGGAAGTAATTATAGAAACTATCAGGGTTATCCGTCTTGGAGTCAACAAGATCATAATTACAGAGATACTCATTATAATGAATATGATAATGGTAACCAAGGGAACTATGACTCAAACCCAAATAGGGGTTACAATAGAGGTAACAATAACTACAGAGGTGATAATAACCGAGGTAGATCTCAAAACAAAAGACATAAACCACATTTTCAGGCAAACTCTGCACAACAAGAGTCCCATGAAGCCTATAAACAGAGTAAAGATAATAATGATGCTAGTAATATGGCATGTGCCGCTTTTGATTTTGGGAGAGCATCTCAGTGCCCCCAATGCAAAACGTTATTTGAGCCAACCACAGTGTCTACTTTAAGCTGTGGCCATCCTCTTCCTGCTCTTCCTGCATCAGTCGCGCATGATGGAAGAGGTTCTCTTGTCTTACATAAGGGTTTAGTGAATAACAATCCAGTCTCTGTGCTATTTGATTCTGGATGCACCACAATTGGTGTTAGGCAGTCACTCGTAGATCCTTCCCGTGCCACTGGACAAGTAGTCAAATGTGTAACATTTGGCGGCACATTAGAGAAATACTCTACTGCTATCATTAGGATTGCTACTCCTTTCTTTACAGGAGATGTACACGCATGTCTTCTTCCGAATCCGATCGCTGACCTCATCATCGGTCGCATTCATGGAGTCAAAGAATGCACTCCGCAACAAATTTCCGCGTGGGAAAGGCAAAACATGCAGATTGCTAACGCTGTAGTCACTAGAGCTCAGGCTCTTAATATGCCTCAAACTTCATCTACTGAAGATAATGAAGTGCATAACCAAGATAATCCCTTGGTAATTTCTCGTGACTCGTTTATAAAACAGCAAGAAGATGATCCCACTCTGAAGAAATTCTTCATTCTTGCAACTAAAGGTGATCCGAATAAAGACACAAGTCGTAAATCGTGGATTACAAAGAAGAATGGCGTACTTGTACGTATGGTTCAAGACTCCATTACGTCAAGTCATTCTCAAATCCTGGTTCCCAAGAATTTGAGAGTTAAAATTTTGCAGCACGCTCACGACTCTCAGTGTGCTGGACACATGGGTTTTTCCCGTACTAAGTCAAGAGTCCTTGCGGCTTTCTTTTGGCCATTGGTAAACAAGGACATACGGATTTATTGTCGATCTTGTAAAGTATGTCAGGAAGTTAAATCCAAAGGTCCACGGCATGCTGCACCCATTC
Organism: Oreohelix idahoensis; assembly: GCA_024509875.1. NCBI lineage: Eukaryota > Metazoa > Mollusca > Gastropoda > Stylommatophora > Oreohelicidae > Oreohelix > Oreohelix idahoensis. Next base: position 375,179 of record JAMPIV010019800.1, on the reverse strand, counting down.
AGGCGGCGGACATTCCTATTCGGCCGTTTCAAAAAATGGCCATAGACATTATTGGTCCATTTAAGATCAAGTCTGCCAGAGGACATCAGTTTATCTTGACGTGTGTTGATATGTGCACACGTTGGCCAGAGGCTATTCCTCTGAAGAGCATTACTACTGCTGATATTGCAGATGCTCTTTGGCTTATATTTTCTCGTCTGGGGTTCCCCGGAGAGATATTGTCAGACCATGGCACCCAACTAATATCAGATACCATGTCTCAAGTAATGTCTACTCTGCAGATAGATAGATCTTTAAGTAGTATCTACCATCCAATGTCTAATGGTATGGTCGAACGCCTTAATAGAACACTTAAAAACTTACTAGGGAAGATAACTGAGGATCATCCTCAAGACTGGGACAGAGTTTTACCTGCGGCCCTCTTCGCTTACAGAGAGGTACCCAATGAACATACAGGATTTTCTCCCTTTGAACTCGTCTTTGGCGCGCGTCCGCGTGGCCCTATGTCGTTGCTTCACGATCTCATAACATCTGACAATATTGACGATGACACAAAGTCATCCTACGAATATGTCATCGCGTTGAGACAAAAGATTATCGAAGCATGCAAATTAGCAACTTCTTCTTCTGAATTTGCGAAACAGAAGGCAAGGCAATTTGCCAATAAGAAGAGATGCTTACGACAACTTTGTCCTGGTGACAAAGCATTTGTATTACTACCTTGTAGGGAAAACAGATTACTTATTTCTTGGAAAGGTCCGTACGATATAATATCGAAAATTTCCGATGTCGACTATATTGTCGATATTGATGGGAAGCATAAAACCTTCCACATCAATATGCTTACTGAATTCCATGAACGTCCGGATTATTTGCAACCCATTTTCCAAGCAACGGACAATTCTCCAGTACAACATGGTCATTACTCATCACTGTCCGTGATACAGGATGAGGAAACAAGTTTTTCAGATGTAAATCTTCCTCTTCCAATGATCCCACTTCATTCTAGTGAATCATGGAAGAACGTTACTGTCTCTCCTGATTTGTCTCTAGGAGAACAGCGACAAGTTTCAACTATGTTGCAAACATTTCAGGATGTACTCACTGACATCCCTGGACAAACTCATGTCATTGAACATGACATTGTTCTAACTGACCATACTCCTATTAGGGTTAGACCTTATCCTATACCTATACATTTTCAAGCACAGGTCGAGAAAGAGTTGGATGAGATGATAGATTTGAAAATAATCGAACTATCCACCTCTGCATATTCTTCGCCGATGGTTATTGTTCGTAAAAAAGACAATAACATACGTCTTTGCGTTGACTATCGAAAATTGAATCAAGTAACGAAGTTCGATGCCGAACCTATGCCTTTACTGGAAGAGCTACTTACTCGACTCTCCAAATCTCATTTTTTCACTAAACTTGATTTGTCTAAAGGATATTGGCAAGTTCCTTTATCTGAACGCGCCAAACCTCTCACGGCTTTTTCAACACCTAGAGGTTTGTTCCAATGGAATTTTATGCCTTTCGGTCTTATGAACGCACCAGCTACATTCGTACGCATGATGCGCCGAATCCTATCTTATCGGTCAGATGTCATTGCATATCTAGACGACATCTGTCTTTTCAGCGATACTTGGGAAGATCACTATTCAGGGTTAGATGAATTGCTGTCTACTTTGCGTGAGCACAACCTGACAGCGAAACCCTCTAAAGCCTATATTGGTTTTAGCGAAATTTCTTTCCTAGGCCACCGAGTTGGTCATGGTTTCCTAAAGACAGAGGACCATAATACTAGTAAGATACTTAACATCTCAATCCCTAAGACTAAAAAACAGGTGAGAAGTCTGTTAGGTCTTATTCAATTTTATGGCAGATTCATTCAGAATCTATCCTCTATCATGGCACCTCTTTCAACACTTCTAAAGAAAGGTTCGCCTAATGTGGTCCACTGGTCTCAGGAATGCCAATGCTCTCTGGATAAGATTAAAACATTGTTTTCAACACCACCTATTTTAGTGCTACCTACTAAAGATAAGACATTCGTTCTTCGTAGTGACGCTTCATCCACTGGGATTGGAGCGGCACTAATGCAAGAGTACTCTGGAACTCTGCATCCTGTAATGTATATTTCCAGAAAACTTAATGCGGCAGAAAGGAATTATTCGGTTTTAGACCGTGAGCTATTAGCTATGGTTTGGTCGATCCTCAAACTACAGAGATTCCTTCTAGGCGCACATTTCATAGTAGAAACCGACCAAAAAGCTCTTACTGCTATACAGAGTAAGAATTTGAAGAGCTCGAGGTCTACTCGATATGCAATTGCTCTTCAACCTTTTCATTTCTCTGTGCGAGCTATTCGTGGATCAGATAATGTGATGGCAGACATTCTGTCAAGATGCCCACATGATTCCACATAACTATTAGGGCTTAGACTTCTTGATATGTCTAGTTCTATAGTAGTTCCTTTTCTATATCATGATAGATACACATTTGTAATTTAATAATATAATGATTGTATCACTACATAGCGGTTCATTGATGTTTATTCACCGCTGTGCTTTGATGATTTTTCTTCATAAATCATAAATTTAAGATATCTAATACGAAATTATGATATGACATTTTTTAGGCATTGTGTAATTGCCAGAATTGTATTATACTTTGATGACACCTTCCTGGAAAAATTTACTTGTAGAGAAATAATTTCTCTCAGTTTATGAGATACATTCTCACCAGTCGCTCCATAAGTCGACTTAGCCTCATATTAGGCGTTATATTTATTCCTGATATTTTCATCTGCGCATTATTCATGCGTTGTGAGCCTATTGTACGTTGCTCCTAGATGTATTTCAAAAAAAAAAAAGTTTCATTTTTTTTTCCCGGGAGGTGTGGTAAGACTGTTACGTGCAGTCTTTGATATCTTACAATATAATACATTTGTATGCTTGTTATGTTCGCAAATGTTTTGGAAACAAAATAGATACTTTTTAGTGCTTAAGGAAAAGTCATTATTGAGTTACTTCCCTTGAAAGGATTTCGATCGAACTCCGCGGATGAATCCAGTTTTTCTGCGATTTATTCTTTGTTTGGGTAGAAATAGGTTGTTCTTGCTTCAGTGTATCTATAGCCTGAATTTATGTGTATTGTTTGTCTGGGTAAGACGAGTCTGTCTTATATCTGAATATCTTTGCATGTCTAAGTCGAACTATATGGTCTTTTGTCGTTAGAAAGGTCAAAGGGCTGTTCGGCGGATGTGTCGCGAGAGAGGTGTGATTTGGCTTCGTCCTGATGGGGACTGTGTTTTTCTATGTCGGCTTGTCGCCGGAAAAAAGTGATCTCAGTATTTGTGGGGAAAGTGATAGTCGTCTAGACCTATCGTGTATGCTTTACCCCAGTGTTTTTTCTTATTGCCAAGGAATGGCAGAATCATATTTCTGATACCAAGGTAACAAAAGATTCTCCGTATGAACTCTGGCTAAGCCACCGTTTTTCGATAGGCACGATTTGTACGTCTGAGAGAATATATTTAACTAGATGAAAAACGACATTCATTCCTAGCAGCATTATATCTCGTATGATGAAATCTATTGTATTATGATAGAATCTACAGAGCAACGAGAACATTTAATGAATGATTAACTTTGATTCAGTTGTATCCAAACGTGAGTGACAGCTCACGAGAGAAGCCATCTTGTATTCAAATATTTTATGACTTTCAAGAAGAGAAAGGGATACTCCGTATTATCACTTGATAAGTCCAGAGATCACTGCTACACATGAGAACCCATTACCAGCGGTTCAATATGATTATATGGAAAATATGTGCTGAACATTATTCTAAAGAATCTTCGCTAGACGAGGTTAGGTCTAGAAGCCATCTTGACTGTTGTTTATAATCTGACGTGCTTTGTCAGTAAACTCAGATGATATATATATATGGGCAATACTGAGTGCTTGTCTACTGACAGTCCATTATGCTATTATTCTACATGAGTGCCCATGTATCATTGCAAGACCATTTATCCACTGTACTATGATGTATTATGCCAACCTGTGATTTGTCACTATTCGTGCTGTCGAGTGTGTACGTCCCATTAAACTGTAGCAAAGGTACACAGTCGTTGGTGTCGATGACTTCCAGCCATACATGAGTGTGAGAAAAAGACCATTTGTCAACACCACGAACTCTTCTTATCATTCGCATATTATACTCAATCTATGTCTACACACCACTGCGTAGGTCGAGCTGACATTCCGTACTCAAACCACAAGCAACACAACAACACAGCATGTAGCTCTGGTGATGTTCTAGTGAGCTTAGACTTTATCAACTGGTGGACATCATTAATTGAAAAAGGAGGTATTTTATCAATGCATCAACCCGATGCGTTACAACGTAGCAATACGTGAGCCGAGAAACATCTCATAATGAAGACTCTTCAATGACAGGCTACGAAACAAATGTCAATCTCGAAAGATGTCTACAAAGTTACTGAAAATGCAATTACCTTGTCTTCAGGAAATACACCACATAACTCACATGCCTCCAGGCGTATTAAATCACAAGAGAAATGTCATCTCCAATAAACGAGCAATCTATAAAGAGGACTCCATATTCCTGACAGAACAAAATAAGCATAGACGCTCTCACAGAGACGTCTTGCTCGCAAAACGAACCGTTCTCGACTGCAGGGCGGAAACGAGAACACAAAGACTTAAAACTTGGACATGCGCAGTAAAGAGCCCGATACGAATACTGTTCACACAATAAATAAAGATAGAACCTCTTTCTAAGAACAACGTCGAAATCAATGCCTTATAAGGAGACCATTAGACAGCATAGCAAGTTGCCAACTATTTCTGAGAAAACGGGCCTGTCATATCCATACATGGACATGATTTAAGAGCGCTTAACAAACTTATCTGCCACCTTTTGCCAACAAGAACAGACAACTGCATACTATAAAAAGTGACTTAATTTCACAAGGTTATTTCCCTTGCATTAGAAAAAATATATGTTGTACACAGAATACGAGAAATTCTTGTGCAACATATCACCACCAACTCCCGATAAAAAAAAAATGTGGAACATATTTTTTTTTTTTAATATCCAAGAGCAAGCGACAAGCGGCTCAAAACGCACGAATTATGCGCGGATAATTAATTAAATTGCCTAACATGAGGCTAAATTGACACATAGAGTGTCTGGTGAGAATATATCTCAACAGAAAAATAAATCTGTCTCAAAAAATATTCATATCGGAGGGTGTCACAAACACACATCACGCTAGCTTGTAAACACAATATACGTATGCAAGTTACTATAGTCATCATCAAATAGCATACTCTAATATTGTCTTAAAAATGGATGTACAAATTTGATAGAAAATATCAAATAGCACATTATTTGACATGTAATAACCTTAGTACATAATGAAATTAAAGTACATGACGATCCATGACATATTGATACAGTAAGCTTTATTCCTAGTATTCCTTCCAACTGATAAAGTATGTTGTTCCAATTGATAAATACTGTTATTCCATTCCTGTCTGTTTACATAATGTTTGTTCATGTGTATTCACCACTGCAGAGGTAACAGTTTCTTCATTGCATACGCTATATAGGCTAATTATCCATGTGTGTACTGCTGTGCTGTTACCGTGTATGATATTTGAAGGGTGTGTAGAAACAGTCACTCACCCCACGATAGCTCACGTACGAGTCATGGAGGGTTAAACGCCTTGTGACAGTTAATGAACAGTTTTATTGCACCACAACACGGTCACAAGAACGTAGACGAAGTACAGCATGTTACACAGGTCATAATAGCATACCAAAAGAAGGATCCACATTATATAATACTAGTAAATAATAGGCCTCCAATATATGACGTCTCAGCGCTTTTAATTCATGTACATAAGACTGCTGACACGGCAGTACTGATAATTATAGGCCTCCAATATATATGACGTCTCAGCGCTCTTTAATTCATCCATAAGACTGCTGACACGGCAGTACTAATAATTATAGGCCTCCAATATATATGACGTCTCAGCGCTATGTAATTCATCCATCAGACTGCTGATACTCACAGTACTAATAGTTATAGGCCTCCAATATATATGACGTCTCAGCGCTATGTAATTCATCCATCAGACTGCTGACCCGGCAGTACTAATAGTTATATGGCCTCAAATATATGACGTCTCAGCGCAGTTTAATCCATCTAGAAGACTGCTGATAAATAATAGGCCTCATAATATAAGTCGACATATCAAGCAGTGTCCTTAATCCATCTAGAAGACTGCTGATAAATAATAGGCCTCATAATATAAGTCGACATATCAAGTAGTGTACAGGCTTCCCTCAAAAACACTGGGCTGATTTCTCCAGTCACGCCCAGGACACAAACTCTTCAAAAATGTACATAATCTTTAAACACTGGCCTGTATACTCAAAGGCCTAAGAAACATCTCCTTAGCTAATACATCTCATCTGGGATAATCACACATAATATATCTCAGCATAAATGCCTGTACACTGGTACACATTGAAAAACACTTTACATCTCCTCAGTGCATTCGCACGGTACACACTGACACCAAAAACATTCTCCCCCAGAACACCCCAGCCAATCACATTCGTGGGGCTTCCCGAGAACTCTCGCTCACATGGTCAAAAAAAGCTTAGAACATTTAACTCACGTGGAACTACGCCACCGTGAAAAACGTTCTGCATCTCGAAGATTCGAATGCGATACACTCATATTTTTTTAAATAAATTAACAGCTGTTCAAGTGGAATAACCCCTATAATCTATGGTACATCCGAGACTCATAACGATTACTGCCCTTGCTTAAATTTGGACTTATCAGTTTACACCACCCCCCGGGGAAAAAAATGATAACATCATTTTTTTTAAAAGATTACTCAGCCAAAAAATAAGTGGGTGATGAAGTTCTAATCAGGAAAATTATTCAACCTGTTAAGTCCAAATACCATATATCGTCCAAAAAATATCAGCATTATGAGTAAAGCAGAAAACAAAGCATACAAAATAATCAGCTAAGTCTAAAAAAGATAATCTGCTTTCAACAAAGTTAAGTCCATACAGCATAGAATTAACCTAACAATATACATGATTCAAGTATCAGTATAGTAGGATGAATAAGAATACAAATAGTATCAAGTGACATATAAATGGAACATGAAAGTATAATCCACATATGAACCGCTACCGAAAAGTCAGTAGAAGAAATGGAATAAAATGAAGAATAATCAGGAAAGACAAAAGAAAAAACATAGATATGTCTGTAGAGAACGATGGATTAATACATCGTAATAACCATTTGATCAAAAACGTATTATATAAATACATATAATGATGACAAGAAAGTATAGGACACAAAGACAATGTACGTGTATATCTAACAACCACAAAAGAAAGCTATAGATAACCGAAGCATAATCTAACCTTAACCCAGTTATCCAACTTATTCATAAGTAACAATGAACCATCAGACATTATACACAAAAAATAATACCGTTATAAATAAACTCGAACTAACGCATCATCAAGCGTTAAGTAATAAAAAAAACACATCATTACCCCCTCTAGCGCACAGTTAAGCGCAGGGCACCGAAAAAATTTTACAATTTTAGAAAACATTTTCCAAAAAGTAAAAAACAAAAATATTTCATGACGATAAGTTAAATAAAAATGGTATTTAAAATTTTTTTTTTCTTTACCTTATATTAATATCCCAAAATGTAATTAGCTTAGCAAAAATGTGTGATATACAAAATTCTTATACTTAAGCAGACACAAAATCAAAACAATCTGCTGGAAAATAATACATGTCTAAATTGCAAGAACAAAAAAAATCACATTATTTTAAGCTCACAGGTGTTATTGTTTCGAAAAACCTCAGAAACCAATGTTTCAGAATATGTTCTCAACTTGCAATACAAAATTAACTCTGATATAATCAACTATATTTCCAAAATTATTTTTGACAATATAATAGCTACTACATCATGTCTTGGAATGTGCTAATACATAAATAAACATGACATCAAAACATAAGAAAGAATTTTAAATTTAGTAAGTACAGAGACTCTCTGAAGATGACTACTGCACCATACCTAGCTAATGAGGTTGTGCATTGGGCTGACAAACTCATCATGCATATAAAACAGTCCTAATAATCAACTCTGCAAAAACACATCAATGTTTGATGTATCAGCTCTCGTAGCGCTAAGCTCACGACAGAGCATAAATGTCAACCATGAATTGACCAAATGAGCGTAGTCTTCTGACTAGCGTGCGTAAATACTATAGTCCACTGCTTTCATCAAAAAGTTACAGAGAAAAGTCACTCGCAAATAATATCATACACCTTATTGCGATCATAATACATACAATATTCGTCATAACACAATAGTGTAAGAATAGTATGAAAATAATTGTTGCATCATCAAAACATCGTCGTACAAAAAATAAATATGTGCATAAAATAGTGCATAAAAAATGAGCTTACACTCTATCTAATAGAAGTTATATGGTATCTTAATACAATTCTATATATAATATTCTATATTTATTTGATACAATAATATCTATATTCTAAACAAGTTGAACAGGCAATAATTCCAGCCGTGTTGAATAGTCTCATAAACTTGGCAAGATAACCGCATACAATTCAGAGTCAACTTGCTGTCTGGTTTCACTTGGTTAACCACATGGATACAAGGTGGCATACCTTACTCTGTCTGCTAATATAACACCGGAACATAGACTTCTATTGCAAAGCCGTCGCTGTGAAAATATGCAAATGAAAAAAATTCTCTTTTAATTCACAGTAAGATTTAACGATGTAAAACGGAAATTAACGTTACATTTACCTAAAACTGTGGCTTGCATGAACCTGTGACCCTTTTACCATGATCAACAAGCCTTCCCTTGACACGTGTAAACACCACCGAAGGCTTATGGGGCAGAAAATGATCGTAGCTCAAGGTCGTTGCTATTGGATGCTGAAAAAAATAATTATATCCTCACGACAGCGAGATACCCTCTCAAAACCACAAGTAGAACAAGCAGTTGTATTTGAGACACTATTTTTTATTATTATCTTGTTTATCAATAACAATAGGCCTTTGTTGAGAAAAGTTAACATAGTTGTCATTATTATTTCTCTTTTGATAAAAATATCTGCCAGATTGTTTTTGTTGTCTTCTAGACTTATTATCGTAAAATTGATAATCTTTCATGTAATCATTTTTACCATACTTCTCAAAATCTTCAGAACCAAAATATTTAGATCTGTTAAACTGTTTCTGGTTTCTTGGAGAAGACAGATTACATTTTGCTGATCTCTCTTGGTAATGTTTAAAATCTGTATTATCTCTCCTGTCACGATTGTTTTTCTTCTTATCTGTGGCAGCGTGCTTAACCTCTGAATCAGTAATAGGAATAATAAAATCCTTATGGCTACTGACATACTGAGTATTACTTTGGGCACAAGTACCACTAGTCTTGTCCCTTGTTATGTTTTTATTAGGCTTTCCAACTTTAGATGCAAGGTTAGTTTTTTGAACATTCACATGAAATTTATCCTTGTCTTTACTGTGATGTACAGAATCACGTATCACAGTAGAATTAACCCTGTTGGCCTGTCGCCAGGAATTATTAATATTACCAGAATAGTCACTAGTACGATCAAAATTATATCTGCCACGCAAGGATTTCCGCTCACCACGTTTGATGTTAGTATTGGCATCGAGTGTCTGTTGCTGACTCGATGTTTTTAAGACATGTTGATCACCGTCTTTCTGTCTAACTTTGTCAACATTGACAGTAGACAGCATTTTTCTACCTAAAATTATATCAACCAAACCGTCCATTCTTTCCCTTAATTCCGTAATTTCAATATTTTTAAGTGAAATCTGTTCACTTTGTTTCTTAATTACGTCATCGAATGTCAAAACTCTACATCTCTCCTCCGCTAGTGATTTCTCAATCTTAGCTAATTTATCTTCCTCCATTATTAACTCTTCCAATGTCTCTTTTTCATCATTTCCCTTATCTACTCTTAGTTGCTGTGTTTCAATTTCAATATTCTCATTATTCATTAGCTCCTCAACTCCATTTGGAAATACAGTATACATCTCTTCTTCAATACAAGAATTTACTCTACTCACTAAATCAAGAAGCGTCTCTGTATAAGACCTATCACGGTCAATTGTCTTAGCTTCTAGTTTGCCACACCTCTCTTTCTTTTCCTGAAGTTGCTGCTCGAGATTAATAGTTTTGCCTTGCTCGACTTTCAACTAAGCTTCTAAGTATTCAATCCTGCACAATGCCGAATTTAATGCTTCTTGCCGTATTTCAAGATCCAAGTTTGATTTATATAAATCACTTTCAAGTTTAGTAACTGTTGCGTGTAATTTACTCTCTTTAGCAACACTTTCTAAAATCTTTGCCCTTTCCTGAAGCGCACTTTGTTTAATGCCTTCTATCTGCTCTTCATCCCTTAACTTCTCTTTCTGTTCATCAGAAGTATGGTTGTAGATTATTTTGAACATGCTTTGCACTATATGCCCGTGTTCAAGCTCAATATACTGTCGTAAAAACAGACGAAGGTGCCGTAGCAAATTCACCAAATCCTTGGCCATTACCAAATTGCAAACAAACTTAAAGTTATGTTTAGCAAATAACTCCAGGGATGTTGACACATTAATCAAAAAATCATCCATTATCCATTCTCCAAGTCGTGCACCTCTCAATCCCTTATCATCTCTACCTACCATCAATGCAGACTCCAACATAGGCCTTATATCTGTAGGGTACATATCACGATCCATGGTGATCCACTTACCAAGTCCACTGTATATATATATTCACCAGTTATAATTACCACAAGTTTATGTCCCTAAAAATTCGGACAATTACCTTTTCAGCTCACAAAGCTAGATATCCTTTCAAGTAATTGCAAATATCAGTTAATCACTATATACCATAGTAGCATAAGTTCTTGTGCATAGAACCTTTGTAAAATATACCAATATGAGAGATAACTTTATATCAATTTGAGTGATGTCAATATTATGTGAAATAGCCTTAAACACTCATGCATCAAAGTCTTACAATAAGTTACAAACAACTAACATATTATATAGACAATAGAAATCACGGTTACAAAGACAAGGTACTACAAAACAAACGATAACGTTCGCAGAAGTCAACTGAACAGTAAGGCTTAACTAAGGCAAAAAATTTTCAAAGCATGAAATGATAACCGCGAATAATGGCAAGACAATAACAACACCGTGTATAAACGAAAATGTGTATAAAAACTGAAAGATAGGAAATAGAGAAAGACACTCACGAACAAATTAATCAATAAACTAAGGAACAAAGAAAAAATACCACAATAATCACAATGAAACGTTACGTCACACCTATACAATTACTTGTCCCAAAAGACAAATCGCAAACCAGACTTCGGTAAGGTCTGTAGCCTTAAACCGGAATTATCACAAACTTGACACTTACAAAACAAATCCTAAAGAACACTTATGAAGCCCTGGGTAAACTGGGATATAATCTTCATAAGTAAACATGAAACGTAGAATATTTAACATGAAATACTCATTACAACAAATAATACACAATATATATAGGAAGACTTGTTGACACAAGATAAAATGGCACAGTTTTCACAATATAAACCACTTATCTTCAATAAAGGGAAATACGCCCGTCCAAAATGCTGAACATCATAAAGTCTGCTGGGGAAAACAGTTCACCGCATAAGGTCACCGCAGCTTGACACTTCTCACTTCAGGTCCCTTGTCCTTGCTACGGTATGTGTGCTCGTACACCGCACAGGTAAACAGGAACTGTATTACCGCCAATCATCTACTTGAGGCACACGTGTAGAATGACTGTATATTAGCTTGAATTCCCTCTGTAACTGTAGGGGTACACAGTCTGTCAATCTCGTTGATAATCCACTTGAAAGGAAGTACTTGACATCTCTTGTTTACTATGATGGTAAACTTCTGTAATTGCGCCACCAAAATACTGGCACAGCTCACTTGAAAACTTCAATTCAAAAAGGAGAACTGCATATCTTGGCACTGGAAATGTTAGATATGTTATATTCCTCTATGTTGATGGGTATTAATAAGCTGCACTCCATCAGATATGTTACCGCCTAGTTATGTTAACGTCTGTTTTTGGGTAAGTCTTTATAGTAGGTATCACACCACGTAAGTTTAAAAACAACCACTATTGCACCCGTAGTTGATAATGATGATGGATTCTTAAATGCGCCACTCAGCATAGAAGAAAGTCACATAACGCAGATGACGTGGGATCACGTCCGAAAGTTTTTGGTCACGACTGTTGCCGCTAGGCTTATTGATTGCCGCCACTGTAACATTCAGTATATGTTGCAAAACGATGTTGCATCCACTGTTGCAGATGAAGTGTACAATTGCTAACCATAGAGTAGTCGAATACCAAGGTTGCTATATATTATATCATGCCACACAGGCTACTTATTATAAATGTCGTAAGTTCGATCCAACTTGAACTGGAAACCACCACTGATACAGTAAGCTTTATTCCTAGTATTCCTTCCAACTGATAAAGTATGTTGTTCCAATTGATAAATACTGTTATTCCATTCCTGTCTGTTTACATAATGTTTGTTCATGTGTATTCACCACTGCAGAGGTAACAGTTTCTTCATTGCATACGCTATATAGGCTAATTATCCATGTGTGTACTGCTGTGCTGTTACCGTGTATGATATGTGAAGGGTGTGTAGAAACAGTCACTCACCCCACGATAGCTCACGTACGAGTCATGGAGGGTTAAACGCCTTGTGACAGTTAATGAACAGTTTTATTGCACCACAACACGGTCACAAGAACGTAGACGAAGTACAGCATGTTACACAGGTCATAATAGCATACCAAAAGAAGGATCCACATTATATAATACTAGTAAATAATAGGCCTCCAATATATGACGTCTCAGCGCTTTTAATTCATGTACATAAGACTGCTGACACGGCAGTACTGATAATTATAGGCCTCCAATATATATGACGTCTCAGCGCTCTTTAATTCATCCATAAGACTGCTGACACGGCAGTACTAATAATTATAGGCCTCCAATATATATGACGTCTCAGCGCTATGTAATTCATCCATCAGACTGCTGATACTCACAGTACTAATAGTTATAGGCCTCCAATATATATGACGTCTCAGCGCTATGTAATTCATCCATCAGACTGCTGACCCGGCAGTACTAATAGTTATATGGCCTCAAATATATGACGTCTCAGCGCAGTTTAATCCATCTAGAAGACTGCTGATAAATAATAGGCCTCATAATATAAGTCGACATATCAAGCAGTGTCCTTAATCCATCTAGAAGACTGCTGATAAATAATAGGCCTCATAATATAAGTCGACATATCAAGTAGTGTACAGGCTTCCCTCAAAAACACTGGGCTGATTTCTCCAGTCACGCCCAGGACACAAACTCTTCAAAAATGTACATAATCTTTAAACACTGGCCTGTATACTCAAAGGCCTAAGAAACATCTCCTTAGCTAATACATCTCATCTGGGATAATCACACATAATATATCTCAGCATAAATGCCTGTACACTGGTACACATTGAAAAACACTTTACATCTCCTCAGTGCATTCGCACGGTACACACTGACACCAAAAACATTCTCCCCCAGAACACCCCAGCCAATCACATTCGTGGGGCTTCCCGAGAACTCTCGCTCACATGGTCAAAAAAAGCTTAGAACATTTAACTCACGTGGAACTACGCCACCGTGAAAAACGTTCTGCATCTCGAAGATTCGAATGCGATACACTCATATTTTTTTAAATAAATTAACAGCTGTTCAAGTGGAATAACCCCTATAATCTATGGTACATCCGAGACTCATAACGATTACTGCCCTTGCTTAAATTTGGACTTATCACATATCCTCTGACGTTCCGAAGGTAAGTACACAATCTAGAACTCGCCATTGCTTGACAATAGTAAGGTAAGTCCTCAGATCATCAATGACATTCTGAGAAAGTACAAACAATATAATGCTATTTAACAACCAATATGCTTCATAAGATACAATACATTATTAACAATTGTGGCCGTTTAGTAAACTTTCGGCCCTTATATTAACTACGTAGTCTTCCTCTGTTATCTTAAAGACAGAAACAGAAGGAGATGACAACAATGCACAATAGTATGTGTTCACATAAAGTGAGAACAGATGTGCTAATGTATTGTAGTAATATCGGTGTGTTATGACTCTGTAATATATGTAGAAATATAGGACAGAAGTATCAGTTGGAATCATGTGGGCATCTAGACAGAATGTCAGCCATCACATTATCCGAACCACGAATAGCTCGCACCGTGAAGTGAAAAGGTTGAAGAGCAATAGCATATCGAGTGGATCTCGAACTCTTCAAGTTCTTAGTCTGAATAGCTGTAAGAGCTTTTTGATCAGTCTCTAGAATGAAATGTGCGCCCAGGAGGAATCTTTGTAGTTTGAGAATTGACCAAACCATCGCTAACAACTCACGGTCTAAAACCGAGTAGTTCCTCTCTGCCACATTTAGTTTTCTAGAAATGTACATAACAGGATGCAGAGTATTTGCATATTCTTGCATCAGTGCTGCTCCAATCCCAGTGGATGAAGCATCACTTCGAAGAACAAAAGTCCTATCAAGAGTAGGTAATCTTAGGATGGGAGGAGATGAAAATATTTTCTTGATCTGGTCTAAGGAAGATTGGCATTCTGGAGACCAACGAACCAAATTAGGCGAACCTTTCTTCAACAATGTTGAGAGAGGTGCCATGATCGAAGATAAATTCGGAATAAATCTCCCATAAAATTGAATTAAACCTAAGAGACTCCTAACTTGTTTCTTCGTTTTAGGAACAGAGATGTTCAGTATTTTGGAAGTATTGTGGTCTTCTGTCTTCAAGAGACCATGACCAACACGATGACTCAGGAAAGAGATTTCACCAAAACCAACAAAAGCTTTAGAAGGTTTTGCTGTCAAATTATTCTCACGTAGAGTGGACAGTAAGTCATATAACCCTAAATAGTGATCTTCCCAGGTATCACTGAAGAGACAGATGTCATCTAAGTATGCGATGACATCCGAACGATGTGACAGAATTCGACGCATCATGTGAACGAAAGTGGCAGGGGCGTTCATGAGACCAAAAGGCATAACATTCCATTGAAATAGACCCCTAGGTGTAGAAAAAGCAGTAAGAGGTTTGGCATGCTCTACTAAAGGCACTTGCCAATAACCTTTAGACAAGTCAAGTTTAGTGAAGAATCTAGAATTAGAAAGTCTAATAAGTAGATCTTCTAACAAAGGCATCGGTTCAGCATCGAACTTAGTGACTTGATTTAATTTGCGATAATCAACGCAAATTCGTATGTTCTTATCTTTCTTCCGGACAATAACCATGGAAGAAGAATATGGTGAAGTAGATGGTTCAATTATGTTCAATTGAATCATTTCATCCAATTCCTTTTCCACTTGCGACTGAAAGTGTATAGGGATAGGATAAGACCTAACCCTAATAGGACTATTGTCGGTAAGAACTATGTCATGTTCAATGACATTTGTGTGTCCAGGGATGTCAGTGAGAACATCCTGAAATGTTTGTAACATCGACGAGACTTGACGATGTTCCTCAATAGAAAGATTAGGAGAAATAGAAACGTTCTTCCAAGATTCCGTGGAATGTAGCGGAACCACTGGAAGGGGAAGATTGACATCACAGAAAATAGATTCCTCATCCTGTATGACAGACAGGGATGAGTAATGACCATGAGGTGCAGGAGAATCATCCGTTGCCTGGAAAATAGGCAGCAAATAGTCCGGACGTTCGTGAAATTCCGAAAGCATGTTTATGTGGAAAGTTTTATGCTTTCCATCAATATCGACCACATAGTCAACATCGGAAATCCGAGAGACTATTGCATACGGACCTTTCCATGCAATAAGAAGTCTGTTTTCCCTACTGGGGAGTAGGACGAATGCTTTGTCACCTGGACAAAGTTGTCGTAGACATGTATTCTTGTTAGCAAACTGCCTTGCCTTCTCTTTAGCAATTTCTGATGAAGCAGTTGCTAGCTTACATGCCTCAATGATCTTTTGTCTAAGAGCAATGACATACTCATATGAGGATTGAGTTTCATCGCTAATATCATCGGCAGTGATGAGATCGTGTAATAAAGACATAGGGCCGCGCGGACACGCGCCAAAGACAAGTTCGAAGGGAGAAAATCCTGTGTGTTCATTTGGGACCTCTCTATAAGCAAAGAGAGCCGCGGGTAAAACCCTGTCCCAATCTTGAGGATGATCTTCAGCTATCTTACCAAGTAAAGTCTTGAGCGTTGTATTGAGACGCTCAACTAACCCATTAGACATAGGATGATAGATACTACTGAGAGATCTTTTAATGTGTAAGGTAGACATTACTTGTGACATAGTGTCGGATATAAGTTGAGTGCCATGGTCTGACAATATTTCTCTGGGGAACCCCAAGCGAGAAAATATCAACCAAAGAGCATCTGCGATATCTGTAGTAGATATGCTCTTAAGAGGAATAGCCTCTGGCCAACGTGTGCACATATTGACACATGTAAGGATAAACTGATGTCCTCTGGCCGACTTGACCTTAAAAGGGCCAATAATATCTATGGCCATTTTCTGAAACGGCCGAATAGGAATGTCAGCAGCCTGGATAGGCGCAGCATGTCGTGGTCCTCTAGATTTGACCTCCTGACATACCTTGCATGATCGGCAGTAAATACGAATGTCCTTGTTGACAAAAGGCCAAAAGAAAGCCGCAAGGACTCTCGACTTCGTACGGGAAAAACCCATATGTCCAGCACATTGCGAGTCATGAGCATGTTGCAATATTTGCACTCTCATGCTCTTGGGAACAAGAATTTGCGAATGTGCCGACGTAGTCGAATCTTGTACCATACGTACAAATACGCCGTTTCTCATTGCAATCCAAGATTTTCTATTTGTATCCTGATTCGGATCACCTTTCTTCGCAAGAACGAAGAATTTTTTTAAAGAAGGATTTTCTTCTTGCAATTTTATGAAAGAGTCACGAGTGATTACTAAGTGACTATCTTGGCTATCAACTTCATTATTACTATCCAATGAAGTTTGGGGGGTTTGTAGAGCTTGTGCTCTTGTAACCACTGCATTGGTAGCTTGAATATTATTATCTTCCCAAGCAGCAATCTGCTGTGGGGTACACTCCCTAACTCCGTGGATACGACCAATAATAAGGTCCGCAATAGGATTAGGTAAGAGACAAGCGTGCACATCTCCAGTAAAGAAAGGAGTGGCAATGTGAATTACAGCAGTAGGATATTTCTCTAGAGTGCCACCAAATGTGACACATTTGATAACCTTTCCTTAGCATAAGATGGATCTACAAGAGATTGTCTAACACCAATAGTGGTGCATCCGGAATCGAAAAGTAGTGAGACCGGAGTATTATTAACAAGACCCTTATGTAGGATTAAAAAACCCCTCCCGTCATGCGCAACTGCAGCAGGAAGAGCGGGAAGAGGGTGACCACAACTCAAAGTAGTTATAGTAGTCGGTTCGAATAAAGTACTGCATTGGGGGCACTTGTTTGCTCTCCCAAAGTCAAAAGCAGAACAAGTGACAGCGTCAGAGTTTTTATTATCAACACCCTGATTACAGGATCCCTGAGTTTCCTGCTGTACAGAGTTAGCCTGCTGATATCTCTTTTTGTGTGTTGAGATCTACCGCGACTATTATTACCTCTGAAGTTATCAGAGTTATTATTATCTCTGAAGTTATTGTTGTCTCTATTGTAACTGTTATCCTGGTTCGAATTGCAGTTTAAACGACTACCATCATGTCCACATTGATGCGAACATCTATTTGTTTGGTTCTGAGGTCTTCGCGAGGAATAACCTCTATTACCATATCCTCTTCTGAAATGCCTAAAATTATTAGGTTGATAGAATCGAGGATTGTCAACTTGTCTCCAATTCTTCGAAGAAGAATCACCATGAAATTGATTCCCATGATTTTGAAAATAATTACTGTTACTCTTTCTATCAAAATTTTGTTGGAATTTACGACCAAAGTTTTGACCGTTTGGTGCTGCCGAAGCAGATGGCAAACCTTCTTTCACTTTAGAGTTACTTATGGTTATGTGAGGGTGCGCAGTTACATACTGGCAACAGAAATCTTCCATTTCTTTTATTGTCTTAGGTTTACGTTTATGAAGGAAAGCAAGGAAAGACTCATTTACAGAAGACATGACTTTGTCTCTAAGTATTAAGCCCATAAGTGCTTCATAAGTATGTTCCGTCTTAGACAGTTCAACCCAACGTGTAAAAGTAATGCGTATTCTTGCAATAAACTCGGAGAATTCAACTCCAGTTTCAGGCAACATGTTTTTAAATTGTAGACGATAGCCATCTTCGTTAAGCTGATATTTCTTTAACAAAGCGGCCCTGACAACCTCATAATTGTTCTTGTCAGGATCATCCACCATATTTAACATACTTAGAGCTTTACCTGTCAGTATCCCTGACAACTGATAAACATATTGTGCTTTGTCTATGTTATGAGCTTTACATGCTTGTTCAAATCTGTCCAGATAGAACGTTATGTCATTACTGGAAGGACTAAATGCTGGTAGCTTTATCTTAAAAGTGTTAGCATTAGCCTTATCACCAGATGAACCTTTATTTGCATCATTACCATTACTCATGTTCATCAATTTCAACTTTTCCAACTCTAAAGCTAAGAGTTTTTCTTCATGCTCCATTTTTGCTTTTCTGTCATCAGCCTCTCTCTGTAACCTTCTTTCCTCAGCCTCTCTTTGTAATTTTTTCTCTTCAGATTGAGCTTGTATTTCCAGTCTTTTATTTTCAGCTTCTTTCTCCAGTCTTTTATTCTCAGCCTCTTTCTCTAGTCTTTTATTCTCAGCTTCCAATTGTAGCTGGATTTTTCTTTCCTCAGCTTCAGAATCTCTTTGTTTCTGCTCAGAATCTCTTTTTTGTTATTCCATTTCCATTTGGAATTTCCTTTCATCTACCTGCATTTGCAGTCTCAGATTCTCAGAATCTATCTTCTTTTGCTCAGCTTCTGCTTTCCGAATCTTTTCCTCAGATTTCAGCGTCTTATTATACAGAGCAGTAGCATATTCCTCCAACGTATCACCAGTCTTTCCAAGGGATTTACCCTGTTCAATGAAGTATTCAAGTGTAGACATGTTGTCTAAAAATATGAGTCCAAAAACCTGAAATAATTAACTAACTTATTTCAAACTCAGTGGTAACAAGTCTTAAATTAAGCACTTGTATACTCACAACACATTAACCAAATCTCCGTGGTAAACAAGTCTATTATAGAGAACTTGTATGTCAACTGTATTGCAATATCAACAATCAACTCTTGATCCTAGGTGCACTTCCCAATCAATAGTGCACGACACTATTCATCATTTATTTATCATCAGTATAGTAGTAGTGCATCAGCATAATCCATTATCAAATGTGAATTAACTACTATAAGTGTAACCAATGACTATGTAAACACAATCACAATGTAAACAATAACAATGTAAACATTAACAATGTAAACAATACAATGTAAACAATAACAAAGATTTAGCAACAATACGAAAACATTCGCAGAAATCAACAAAAAATAAAGCGAAAATTAAACGAATATCACAAAAAATGTGATGATATCTGCGATAATATGATACAAATACAAGACACCACAGTGTATAAATATAAATGTTGTATAAAACTGAACAATAGAAAAGAGGAGGCTAGCAAATACAAACAAATCAAAACAAAACTAAAGAGTGCGAAAAATAACGAAAACAATACTAACACATGTCATCACAACTAACAAAAATAGCAACTAAAGTCGCTTTGCAAATTCCAGTATCGGAAATTTGCACACCCTACAGAAAACGCTCACGATAGACAACCTCTATGACGTGGTACAATCTAAGGGAGACACCGCCCAACCGAAAACCCGCTAACTATAAACATATAAATATACAAATAACATATAAACATATAACATATAACAATATGAAAAAGAATGAGATGAAACACAGAAGACTCAGTAGAAGTATAAGGGCACGGTTTACGAACAAACAAGCCACTTAACTTATGGATATCCAATCGTAGAACAGCAGAAAAACAGATGTCAATCAACGTCCTAAAGAGTGAAGCTCCAACGATGATGGCACATCTGAACTGCTTCCACTGCTAACACGATGGTACTTGAGCTTCTGAAATACTGTATGTTGAGTTGTTACGGCACTTGACCCTCTTATCCAATGGTAAATCAATCGAAATCGGTACTTGACCTTCTGATATAATGAATGTAGTGTTGTTACGGCACTGGTCCTTCTTATCCAAAGTAGATTACTTCAAACGGTACTTGGCCTTCTCAAGAACTCATAGCAGCAACTTGTATTATCCGGCAATATCATTAACAACGCCGGGTACTGTCAAATTTCTTGCTTCAAGCAAAAAGTTGCAATTTCGATATTTTTACAGGGCAACGCCGGGTACTTTGAAAATTCTGTATATTGATGTCTTGAAGAATGTTGAAGTGTAGATTTTGTTGAAATGGGTAAGGGACCCCGAGTATGCTCACCAAATCAAATCAATGTTGAGACGTGGTGGGCTTATCGAATGCCTTTGGACTGGCCACCAAATATGTTGCGACTCCATAATGTTGAGTGATGATTTATGGTGTCTTAGGTCTGGTATGCGTGTGTGAGGTAGATGTACAGTCAGACAAGTACGGTTCCAACAGGAACGTCACACCAAATCACGACGTATGGAGTCAATGAACATTGTAAAACCTCGTGACGTTTTGATCATTTATTATAGACGCCACAATGACGAGGTGTGTAGACATAAACAAGCAGGTACATCACAGGTACGATCAAACAGTCATTATTACATCAAGATAGTCAGTACAGCAATGGGCGGTAGACGGCATCATAATAGAGATGAATCATATGCATGTCAATACATTATAAGGCTGTAATGTAGTCGGGAAAATTCTCCATCCCTTTCTATCTTAGCCAGGAGATAACAATATGTAGGAGATCAATCCACTCTCCTTGAACTGACTTCAGCAAGACGGGCACGTCTTCTGAAGTATCAATAATGTCCTCAAAAAATCCTCTAGTTAACAAAGGTATCAAACCTAGATCATGTCGCAGGGCAGCAAGTAATAGTCCTTAGGACATGCATCAACCCGATGCGTTACAACGTAGCAATACGTGAGCCGAGAAACATCTCATAATGAAGACTCTTCAATGACAGGCTACGAAACAAATGTCAATCTCGAAAGATGTCTACAAAGTTACTGAAAATGCAATTACCTTGTCTTCAGGAAATACACCACATAACTCACATGCCTCCAGGCGTATTAAATCACAAGAGAAATGTCATCTCCAATAAACGAGCAATCTATAAAGAGGACTCCATATTCCTGACAGAACAAAATAAGCATAGACGCTCTCACAGAGACGTCTTGCTCGCAAAACGAACCGTTCTCGACTGCAGGGCGGAAACGAGAACACAAAGACTTAAAACTTGGACATGCGCAGTAAAGAGCCCAATACGAATACTGTTCACACAATAAATGAAGATAGAACCTCTTTCTAAGAACAACGTCGAAATCAATGCCTTATAAGGAGACCATTAGACAGCATAGCAAGTTGCCAACCATTTCTGAGAAAACTGGCCTGTCATATCCATACATGGACATGATTTAAGAGCGCTTAACAAACTTATCTGCCACCTTTTGCCAACAAGAACAGACAACTGCATACTATTTTTTTTTCCTCTCGTTCGCCCGCTAATACTCGAGGCGAAATCTCAGGTTATTATTTTATGTCTAACCTGACATTGATTTTTACGTGAGTATCCCTTTATTTCTTGTACAGAGACAGGTGTCCCTCGCCATTCAGGCAAATACTCGCCGATTTCGGAGGTACCCATTGCAGCTGGGTCGGCTCAGGAGCCGCCAGTCCCTGGTCGACGACACTCCTTCAAATGTCCTCGCCAGGTCTCGAGTTAATCCAGTCCAAATCCCGGTCGACGAAAAATCCTCAAATGCCGTCGCCCGGGTTTGATCCTGTATCACCCGGTCGCCAGAGCGGTGTTGTAACCACTACGCTAGCGCGGCTCCCACTGCATACTATAAAAAGTGACTTAATTTCACAAGGTTATTTCCCTTGCATTAGAAAAAATATATGTTGTACACATAATACGAGAAATTCTTGTGCAACACCAATCCATAAAACAGCCCAGTTATTCCTAGTTACTCATGTGTTCATCTTCATAGTTAATCATCTATTAACACATTACTAATGTGAACAAAACATATTGAAGAACACATTTGTCAAAAATTATGTAACCATGACTTAACAATCAACATTTTATATTAATAATGTCAATACTACTTGACCAAGAAAATGTATCTATTTTGTACATAATAACAATGTCGACACGAAATCTGTCTTCGAGGTCGAAGATTTGTCAGATTTATCTAGTGTCTATAGCATCTGCTGTCAGAACTGTTATAGTCTGAGTCAGACAGATGGGCAGTTCATGATTCTATCATCGATATCTCTATGGTGTAGGTAAGGAGAGGATGGAAATGTCATTGTATCAGGGGTGAAAAATGTTCAGCTAGTCAAAACTGTTATACACAGTCGTAGGGAGCAACATAAGCTATAGTAAGATCGTCAAATGCAATGTCCAATGGACTGTTAGCGTAAGTGGTCTATGAAAATGTTATCAGTCTCAGTGGCTATCTTTTTACATCATTTTGTAAAGACAGAAATGTCGTAGTACAAACAGGGTCATAAATGCATACATTATCCATACATTTCTTTAACCATATCATCAACATTGTCTATCATTAAGGTAATCATCAGAGGTATCTTCTCTTAGAATCTCAAAACTTTATTTCGACCTCAAAAATATTTAGTCATTTTTTTTTATTTTTTTTTTTTTTTTTTGCGTTCGCCCGCTAATACTCGAGGCGAAATCTCAGGTTATTATTTTATGTCTAACCTGACATTGATTTTACGTGAGTATCCCTTTATTTCTTGTACAGAGACAGGTGTCCCTCGCCATTCAGGCAAATACTCGCCGATTTCGGAGGTACCCATTGCAGCTGGGTCGGCTCAGGAGCCGCCAGTCCCTGGTCGACGACACTCCTTCAAATGTCCTCGCCAGGTCTCGAGTTAATCCAGCCCAAATCCCGGTCGACGAAAAATCCTCAAATGCCGTCGCCCGGGTTTGATCCTGTATCACCCGGTCGCCAGAGCGGTGTTGTAACCACTACGCTAAAATGTCTGTCACGTAAAAAGACAGAATTATCAGAATTGCTTATATACCGTAGGCATGTATTAATATCAAAAGAGAATACCATCTCTTGTATAGGGACTATCTCTTCACCTCATTCTCATCTGGGTGCAAAAATATTCTTCAAGTATTTCTGAACCATTTCATCAGCATATATCTTCTTCGCATGTCACCTTGACACGTATAGCTCCCGTATGAATATCATATTCGAACCATGTATCCGTATTATATCCTCGTCGTGTGTATCCGTAACTCGTATGGCTCCAGTATAGGTATCACATTCAGAAAGTATCTTCTTCGTAAATCCCATGTTTTGTCGAATCTCCAAGATTCTTCCAATCATATTATCTCGTCTGTTACGTGACTACGTTAAAACAGCAATATTTAATGTATAACATTATTTTTGGGGTATTAGTTGCATAGGCATTTGGTGTAACCAATATCAGGGGGTATCAATAGCACAGGCATTTGGTGTAACCAATATCAGGGAGTATCAATGGCATTGGCATTAGGTGTAACCAATATTAGGGGGTATCAATAGCACAGGCATTTGGTGTAACCAATATCAGGGGGTATCAATGGCACAGGCAGCATGAATAAACAATAGTTGTACTATCATCTGGATCCAACAATATCATGAGGTTTTACATTATGAATAGCACAGGCATTAGGTGTAACCAATATCAGGGGGTATCAATAGCACAGGCATTTGGTGTAACCAATATCAGGGGGTATCAATAGCACAGGCATTAGGTGTAACCAATATCAGGGGGTATCAATAGCACAGGCATTAGGTGTAACCAATATCAGGGGGTATCAATAGCACAGGCATTAGGTATAACCAATATCAGGGGGTATCAATAGCACAGGCATTAGGTGTAACCAATATCAGGGGGTATCAATAGCACAGGCATTAGGTGTAACCAATATCAGGGGGTATCAATAGCACAGGCATTAGGTGTAACCAATATCAGGGGGTATCAATAGCACAGGCATTAGGTATAACCAATATCAGGGGGTATCAATAGCACAGGCATTAGGTATAACCAATATCAGGGGGTATCAATAGCACAGGCATTAGGTGTAACCAATATCAGGGGGTATCAATAGCACAGGCATTAGGTGTAACCAATATCAGGGGGTATCAATGGCACAGGCATTAGGTATAACCAATATCAGGGGTATCAATAGCACAGGCATTAGGTATAACCAATATCAGGGGGTATCAATGGCACAGGCAGCATGAATAAACAATAGTTGTACTATCATCAGGTTTCATTTCTCAATTTTCATACCTATGTTATCTGTGATGATACAGATCAGTCAATACTCATGTGTGAAACAAACAGGGGCGGGTCAGTGGGGAATGAAATGATACTATGGGACACATGTGGATCAATGTGTGCCAGAATAAACAAACAGTTATCTGTGTGGTCTCATAAACATGTGTTGGGGTGCTTCATGGATATTCAGCATCAGTAATGTATGTCAACATTTATATCAGTCTGCCTTCTTTTCATTTCTATCCATATTCATTCTTTCTTTTTTTTTCTTTTATACAAATTTGTAAACAAAGTTTATTACTTATTTCATAATATAATGACTCCAAAGAAAATCACTATCAATACATCAGATTCCTGGGTGTGATAAAGTCTATCAGTGGTGTGATAATAAGGGTTAGCTCAGAAAGCGAAATAGAACAGTCAATATCATCTGTTGTTAGCATGTTGTGCGAATAGTAACTGTGGTCTCATGATGGACAGCAAGAAAACAAAATGTCTCCAGATTACAACAAAATTGCAATTCAATCGATGAAGATAATTGGGAGAGAAAAATCTTATAAGTTCAGAGATATTCTCTCGGAGGGAGAAAAGGAAACGAGTAAGATAGGGAGTGTGAAAGGTGGGGTGGAAAAATTCTTGTAACAGTAAATTCAAATATTGGGTGTACAGATCATTTGAAATGGCTAATATTTTAACAATATCATCATACACAATTTTCTGAAAAAAAAAAAAAAAAAACTTTCTAAGTGATGGAACTGCTCTATTTTGAAAAAGAAATATACATGGTCATTACATAAGCAGTATGGACTTTAGTGATGGTAACAAAAAAAATTACAATACATACCCAAAATTTTGTGGGGTACTTTCAAAAAAATCTCTGTGGAGAAAAATAGCATACTATTAACAGTCAAATCCATGAATTTGAATAATATGGTTCATACATCTAATACAGATGAAAAACCTATGGCAAGGCACAAGCAAAGAAACAAAGTTACAACTGATCAGAGCATGTATATTCCCAGTAGCAACATACGGCTGCGAGACTTGGACACTCAATAAAACAGTTGCAAAAAAGATTACATCATTCGAAATGAAATGCTACAGAAGGATGTTGAGAATACCCTGGACAGAAAAAAAGACCAACAGAGAAGTACCGCACTCACTAAATGTACAGGAACATTGGCTCCTAAATACCATCGCAATAAGGAAGCTGAAATTTTTCGGTCATATAAAAAGACATATTAGTCTGGAAAAAACAGTGATGGAAGGCATGGTCCCTGGAAAAAGGGGAGGGGGTCGACCTAGACGACGGTGGACCCAGGACATCACAGAGAGTCTGAACTTGTCTTTGGCTGATGCAGGTCGACTTGCCCAGAATCGTGATGCGTTCAGAGCAGCTGTAATGGAGACAACGTTCTGGAAAGAATACGTCACATGATGATGGTTCATACATTCTGTCAAAAAATGTCATAATAGGATCACTGGGGATAGATAAAGGTTACAGGTATAGATGAATTTAACAGAATATAGGTCATAGGTAAGAGGATACATCAATGATAAATGACAGAATGTCAATCAGTGCAATGTGGAAAATGCCTGCGTGAATATGCACAAAGATGCATGTGGAAAGAAAAAACTTGGTTTCTGGAACAGCAAGGAAAAAGTAAGGGCGAAAAATGGAAGATGATAAATTCTCAATGTGTAGATCATTAGCATGACTAAATATTTGTGCAATACATGCGACTGGACTCTAGGGTCCTGCAATTTGAAAATTGAACATCAAAACTATCTCTTATTAATAAGTGTGGCTGTGCAACTATTTAGCTTCTATATCTGTGGAAATGCATAATTTTCTTACCAACTAAACTGCTTGTTTTAATCTTTATTGAACATGATCAAATGGCATAAATGTGTAACATGAAGTATGGTAATGTGGGAGGAAACAGGTGTTAGTAGTTTACATTTACAAACAACAATATACAACTTTCGGTTCCTTCCGGGGGTGATCTGATCATCAGCGGTTACCTGTCCGGGGAGGATATTTCTTCTAGGTGTGGCTGTGACATCTCAGGCTAGTACTGGGTCATCAGGGGAACTGTCAACTTCACAATCTGAAAAGACATTACGTCCGGGGGACGATTTCCACTAAAAAATATAAAAATGCTGTAACCGACCGACGGTCACAGAGTCGTGTCACACAAAAAAATATAAAGTGTGACTTTGGGTACCAAAAAAAATGAAAACGTTGGTAAACAAAAATCACATTTGCGTGGACCCTGCTTGGAGTGGCAAGCAGATATGACACAACTGGGTGTGTTTTAGAAAAGCTTCGCCAGCTCGAGCATTGCAATCTCTCTCCTGGATAGTCTGGGATCGTACTGTGTAATGGGTACAGTATGTGAGGTGGCGTTTACTGTTCGGTGGGAAGTTGAAGAAATCGTTGATGATTGCAGTGTAGCTGTGGTGGGCGTGACTGGCGATTCTTGTTTGTTCCTGGAAATCTGTCGTCGTTTCGTCTTGATCTTTCTCCTAATATGATTCTGTGGCATTTTGACGAACTTCACCAGTGGAAGGGGGTCATCTGACGGAGCTGAGTACAGTCTTTTGACAGCAGTGGTTATCTCTGGGGGTGAAAAGTTAGCAATTGATTCATCCTCTGTGCAGTCAGGAGTAAGAGTATCCATATCAGATTCTGTGTGTTCGTTAGAGGAGGTGTAACTTGTGGATTTATAGCGAAATGTAGCTTTCTTAAAGGGCCTGGTGGATGTTGTCTGGGGTGCACTGGGGCGGTGGTCATCATTCCGAGGCTGTATTTTGTGTGCCGCCATGAAGGGTTTCTTTTGTACGATCATCCTGCCTTCATCCCGTAAAAATGTGCCTTCATCCCGATTAAACGTGCCTTCATCCCGATTAAACGTGCTTGTGGATGCTTCTGTAGACTGCTTCTTTTGTGTGGTCATCTTTGTTTGAGGTTCTTGCTTTGTTGGCTTGGGTTGATTTATATTCATGGGGGTCAACTGCGTCTTGTTCGTATGCACTAAATTTACTTGTTGGTGTCTGTTATCTTTCTTTCCTGACCTTATTGGACCTATGTGTGCCCTCCATCCATCTTCTGTTGTTAGGAAGCAAACTTGTCCGTTCTTTGATGTTACGTTATTAAACTCCCAAATCTTTCTGGTTTTAACTTCATTGATGAAATTTCGTACTGCCATTCTATGTGCTCTTTTGTTCAGTGTGTCCCAGTGTTTGTGACGTGGTCTGCTCTCTGTTTCCTTGGGGTAATAATGTGGTGGTTTTCTCATTGGGATATAGGAGTGGGTTTTACTTTCGTTTGAACTGGTGACGGTCTGGATTGGGTACCTCCGTTTCTGCCATATTCCACTTGGTTCGTCGTGCTTCACCAGATTAACAGTGCGTGTATCCTCTTCGTACTGATGACAATTATATGTGAGAATGTAGGGTTGCCTTCTCTTTTCAGTTGGTGCAGTTTTGTTGTGCTTGTTTATGTCTCGAACGGTGTAGTAACCTCCCATATTCGAATCGTACGAAAATACTACTTCTGTTTCAGGATATGTAATCGATTTCCGTATTTCAGGATGCCTTCCTGGCGCAAACATTTCATTCTTCCTGTTAAACTTTGACAGGTGGTGCGGGGTGTATTTGTTGTGCCTCGACCTGGCAGTGGCATAGTGAAAACCGTGGCTGAATAGTTTGGGCTGCATATCTCCCTGTTGCAAGTGCATTGTCCATTTGTCCATGTTTGTGATTTATTTTGTTGTATAGTGGCTTACAGTGATCCTTATGCTCTCGTAGAAGGACTGGTCACGGGCATCATTTCTACTTATAGGTTTATCCACCTTATTTTGTTAATTTCATGGTCCTCAATGATTTTTCTAGATTATTCCATTTGGTCTGATCACTTAGGGTAAGTTCGAGTTTTCTTTTCATATTCTCAACTTATCCATCCCTGAGTAAGTTATATGCAACATTGTCTAAAAAGTACATGAAAATGGCGAGGCGAACAAAAAGACTCTACTTACTGGTGGTAAAGAATGCATCTACACATTCCCACAAGAATCTCCGTCATGTCATAGAATAAAACTTTCTATATAAATGTTAAGGCTATGAATGGTAACTCAGACGGTTTCCTCACGACTATCTTCGTGGTCATATTCTTCAGTACCCTATCATAAAAACACGTCTGTTTTACTTCAGACCATTATTCTAACTGCTAGACTAAAAATATTTCTGCCGGCAAGCTTGGCTTCGCTCGAGCTCAATTCAGCCTATTCATTGGATAAAAACATCACGTGATCCCGCAAAGCATAACCTGCATTCTAATATTTACTATGGCAACTGATGGTAATTGGCCTGCATTTCTTTATTACGCTATACTGTATCATTTCCTCCCTTAATGCCTTTTTATTTTAGTTAAGATTTATTGTCTGTTTCAAACCAAGTGGTGGTATCATTTTGTTATAATTGAGCTTTAGTTACAAATCTATTGTCTGTTTCAAACACAATGGTAGTTTACTTTATGTTGTACTTGAGCCCTAGCATAAATGAATGCTGGTGGTGGTCATACGGCTACATGTGCTAGTAGTGCAATGTAATCTGCATATTCCAGATCTTCCAATGTAGAAAATGTAGTCCACCTTATTCCTCTTGGACTGCCCTCTGTTGTCTGGCGCATCACCCAATCTGTTAAAAATATAGTGGTTGATAAGGGGCATCCCTGTCGCACTCCTGTCTTCACCTCAAAGGTTAGGTTGATCTGCCCAACACTACACGTAAAGTTGGCATAGAGGCTTTTTATGATTGACACTATGCAGCTTGGAATTCCATAAGCCCTCAGTATTTTCCATAAACTGTCCCTATGTATGCTGTCAAAAGCCTTTTCAAAATCAACGAAATTAATGTACAGCTGTCTTTGCCATTCTGAGCACTGCTCTTTAATGTTCCTGAGAGTGAATATATGATCTACACATCTTCTTTTCTTTCTAAATCCTGCTTGTTCTTTCCTCAGTTTGTGGTCTACTGCTTTTGAAATTCTCTGTATAATTATCCTGCCTAGTATTTTGCTGGGAACTGAGAGAAGAGTGATTCCTCTCCAATTATTGCAGTCTGCAAGATCTCCCTTCTTGGGCAATTTGACAATTATTCCTTTGTTCCACTCTCATGGTGTTGTCCCCGTTTTCCAGACTTGTGCAAATAGTGGTTCTAATAGTTCTGCTGCTAGCTCAGGGTCTGTCTTAAATAGCTCTGCATTTAAGTTATCATGGCCAGGAGCTTTTCCGTTCTTTAACCTTTTGATTGCTGTGATGATTTCTTCTTTTCGTGGAATGTCTGTATTTACATCTAGATCGTTTTCAGCCTCAGGAACATTCAATTGTGTCTCGGGTGGTTCTTTGTTCAGAGTTTCTCTGAAGTGCTCTGCCCATCTTGTTTCCTGTCCCTCTGCTGTCGTGATGAGATTTCCTTGCTATCTCTTACTAATGTAATATTGTTTGCACCTCGTTTTCCGCTGATGAATTTAGTTATTTTGTATACTGTGCTTTGCTCATTTCTCAGTGCTGCCTCTTCTGCCTGTCTCGCAAGATCGTCTAGGAAATTCCTTTTGTTGGCTCGGGTTTGGCGTTTAACTTCCTTGTCTAGCTGACTGTACTGTTCGCTATATAGTTGCTTTAACCTGGGGGACTTCGCTTCTGTTTTCTTTCTTTTCATTTACTTTCTCAGTGTTATGGTGTTTAATGTTTCTGGTGTTATCCAGTCTTGCTTCTTCCTTTCCTGGAATCCCAAGCATAATTTGCTGCTTTCCTTATATATTGTTGAAATTGTGTTGAATTTCTGGTCTATATCATCAGTCAATGTCTTTTCCTGATTTTTGGCAAATTGATATCGTTTCTTTATGTCAGCCGCAAAAGCTTTTCTGGTAAGGGGGTCCTTCAATTTGCTGATGTCAAACCTTTCCTGTGTAGTTACAGTTGGTCCAGCCCTTCTTAGTTTCACTTTCAGTTTTGCTACTACTAAATGGTGATCTTTTCCCACATCTGCACCTCTTCTTACCTTCATATCTTGTAATGCATGTCTCCATCTACCATGATGTGGTCTATCTGGTTTCTGTCCCGACCATTTGGTGATTCCCATGTTAATTTGTGAATTTATTTATGTGGGAAAAGTGTTTTTCCAATGACCAGGTTGTTAATACTACAGAAACGTATTAATTTATCCCCATTTTCGTTTGCTGTTCCGCTGCCGCATTTCCCCATTACTCTTTCATTATATGTATTGTGTGTACCAGCTTTCGCACTGAGGTCTCCCATTACTATAATAAGATCATATCTAGGTGTGTCTTCCATTTCTTTCTGCAGTTGTTGATAGAATTCATTCTTGACCTCTTCATCGCTGTCATTCGTTGGTGTGTAGCATTGTATTATTGTAGTATTGGTGAATCTACCTCTCAATCTTAATCTTATCAGTCTGTTGTTGGTGGGTTTCCTTTCCAGTAATGTCCTTTCTATTCCTTTCTGTAGAATAATGGCTACACCTTCATTGTGCTGTCCATCCTCTCTTCCAGAGTAAAGTACTGTTTCTCCTGTTGCTGTTTTAACTTTTCCTGCCCCTGTCCATCTGCTCTCGCTTATCCCTAGAATGTGTAACCTATAGTTTCTCATTTCTGCCGTGACCTGTTTTAGTTTACCCGTCTCATTCATTGTCCTGACATTCCAAAATCTTATTCTTGTACAGTAGAACTCCATTTATCCGAACCCCAATTATCCGAACATCCAATTATCCGAACACTTTTTCGAGAAAAAAAAAAAAATCAGGCGCCACCAGTCATGTTAGACTTTATTTTTGAATCTTTTGATGCTGCAAGCTTCAAATGTGTGCGAACAATTTGTAGAGGATGGAATGGGCTAATGGTCAGTCGCTTACGTACAGGAAGTCAGTCAGATCATAAAGTCAGTTAATATCTGGTTTACCAATCTAGTGTACGTATGCGTTCTAGGCAGAACACTGGCTAAACAGACAGTTCAACTTAAAATAATTGTGTCTGCTACTACAGCAGAATAATTTTGGTGTGCAAGTATTTCTCTGTGCGATATGGAATCTTCCAGAAGGCCTAAAGCATATAAAAGGAACCGCAATGTTTTGTCAATTGAAACGAAAACAGAAATTATCAAGAGACTAGGAAAAGGTGAAACTGTGTCTTCACTTGCGAGGATTTTCAATGTTGGGAAAGCTACCGTCTCTGACATCAAAAGTAACAAGGATAAAATTATGAGTTTTGCATCGAAATTGGATAGTGAAAATGGGTCGAAGAAACGTAAACCATGAGAAATGCGAAAGATTTGAAATTGGAAAAGGCTTTGTATATATGGTTTGTGCAAAGAAGAAGCAAAGGGGAAACTATCTCTGGTTCTCTGTTGTGTGAAAAGGCACTTCAGTTCAACAATCAACTTGACGGTCCTCCTGACTTTAAGGCTAGCCAGGGATGGTTAAGAAACTTAAATCTCGTCATGGCATACGAGAATTGGAGATGCAACTGCCGCTGAAAATTTTAAAGAAACATTCTTGGCTTTTTTGGAAGAAGAAGGTTATTCACTCGATGTGTATAATGCCGATGAGACTGGCTTATACTGGAAATCATTGCCTCAAAAATCACTTGCATCTCAGCGCGAAGCAGCTGCCCCTGGGTTTAAAAAGTGCAAAGAGAGAGTAACAATTTTGGTAGCCGCGAATGCCAGTGGAAGTCATCGTTTACCGGTGCTAATGATCGGCAAAGCCAAAAAACCACGTTGTTTAAAGAATGTGACATGTCTCCCATTGTGCTACAAAGCACAGAAGAGTGCTTGGATGAATAGTGAAATATTTCTTGATTGGTATACAAATCAGTTCATCCCAAATGTGAAGAGGTTGAGAGAACAAGAAAAGAAAACTGGAAAAGTAATTCTTCTACTGGACAATGCACCATCTCATCCAGAGACGGATACATTGAATGCAGTTGATGCAAATTTTAAAGTAATTTTTCTGCCTCCCAATGTAACAGCACTGATTCAACCAATGGATCAGGGTGTTATAGCAAAGCTTAAAAAGATGTACAAGAAGGAAGTCCTGCGTCGTTTATTGTTGGCTGAAGATGAAGAAAGTGTGGTGGCGTTTTCCAAAAAGCTTAATCTCAAATACTGCTGCTATATGTTAGCTGATGCTTGGACCACCCTGTCACAAGATAATCTCAACAAGGCTTGGAATAGATTGCTTGGGAAAAAAGGAGGAAATGAAACTACTGCAGTGGACACAAATGATGATTGTATAAATGAAGTTGTGGAACTGTTTCAAGCAATGCCCGGATTTTCGGACTGTGACAAAGATGATGCACACATGTGGCTAGAAGATGATAATGATTCTGGTTTTCAGTTTTTGAATGACGAAGAAATTTTGTCTTTTGTGCAAGAAGAAAACCAAATACATGTAGTGACCGATGATGAAGACTCCTCAGAAGTACATGATGTACTTGTAGATTATGAAGAAAACCCAAAACGTCGACCAAGTCCTGAAGAGGCCTTTATAGCACTAGAAACAGCGATGGCTTGGTACGAGCAAGAAGATGACAGCTGTCCTACACAGCTTCTGCTGTTGAAGAGAATGCGGGACTTAGCAGCCAAAAGGAGACTATCCAGTTTGGTGCAAAAGAGGATTCCTCATTATTTTAAATAGTGGGTTACATCTGTGCAAGTACATGTATACGTAAGTTGCGCCTGGTTTTGAATCGTTTGTAATGTTATTTTGAAAACATTTCTCTTTCTTAAAAAAAAATAATTAATACAAGTAGTACATGCACTGCAGTGTAATGAAAGATTTTGGTGATACAGTGATCTAATACAGTGTGGGTATTATTATTACAGTACAAGTAAATATGTTTTATAGTGTAATTTCCTTGTGATGGTTAATTATTTTTAGAAATATGTGTACATGTACTCGATACATTATGTAATCCAATTATCCGAACATTTGATTATCCGAACGATGCTCGGTCCCATGGGGTTCGGATAAATGGAGTTCTACTGTATCATGTTTTGCGGTCAGGACGTCTGTTCTCATGTCATTGGCTTCCTTTCGGCTTTCACCACTGACAGTTCATACGAGCCTCAGACTCCGGATGTCCGTCCCGCAGCAAAGTTTGTTTATTCATTGTTGTTTCCGTAACTTCAACTTTTTTTTTTTACAAAGACAGGGGTCAGACTAAAGCAGACACCCTGGTCCTCCAGGTTGGGGGTTTTAGCATAGGGCTGACACCCCTGCCTAATTTTGATCTGCTTTATTAATTCTCTTTTCATGCCTAAGTTTTCTATGATCTACTTATTTGTTTTCTTCTATTTCCATCAGATGCGCCGCATTCTTCTATATATCCACATCCCGAGAGCCTCAATTCTTTCTTCCAATTGCTTATTCATTGTCCATGTTTCTACACCATACAGTAATGAAGAATATATATAACACTTTATGATTCTCAATTTTAATTAGCGAGTTGTCTGTTTAGATGTCAGTTGTTGAATGTGGCTTTGGCCATTCCTATTCTCTTCTTGATTTCTGTTTCACATCTGCCATCTTCTGTTGTGATATGACCAAGATATGAGAAGCTCGTGTCAATCCGTCAATAAACACATGCCATATTCTCCTGTCATCAACTCAACTTTCTTTTCATGTCTTCGTCATCATGTACATTTCTGTTTCCTGTTCTCTTCTCCTTGTTTTTAACACCTCTGACTCTCTTACTATGGGGATTCCAGGACAAGGATTGCCTTGTAATGCTATCAACAGTTTTCATCAGTGCGTGTCCTATCCACGTCCAGCGCCTTCTTCTCATCTCTTGTCCCACTGACACTTGTCTGGTTCTTGTCATCAGTTCCACGTGTTGTTAAACTTACACATATTTGTAAGCGTAAAAGGTAGTCCAATAGCAGATACTGCATTAGGGGAGTGAAGTGTTAGAGACTTCACTATACTAAGTCCAGCATCAATAGGTGGGCGACCAGTTCCCTTCCTCGCTGCCTTTTCCTTCCCTAACTCAAAAGCAAAGTCAGGTACCCATTTACAATTGGGTAGACTGGACCGTAGGATACCGTGAATCGAACCCGACCCCTCGCCTCGCTTTGGCTAGGTGCGCTCCGTTCAACCTATACACAGTGTCCGTTGGTTATATTAACGGCCAGTGGCGTCACTAGGGTTGGTGTCACCCAGTGCGGTAACTCATAGTGCCACCCCCATGGACCTCCTACCGTACCAGACTATACAGAATCCTTAGTAATGTTTTTTTTTTACTAATGTTACTCGTAAATCGTAATTCCCGTATATCACTGAATGTAATGGCAACAGTAGTGACATAAACAACTAGCAAAATTAAAATTACACCTTTAAATTACAATATCATACGCACAGCCTAAATGTATTTACATTTACATAGTTTCATGTGGTTAAAGTGAAAATTCGGTAAGAAAACAATAGAATTCGAAGTAAAAACGTTTAAAACTACATCAAAATTATGTTCATTTTAACGGTAAACTTTACCGTTACATGAAATACATTGATAGATTAGGTTTGCATAATCAATAACGGCCCAAATAATGTAGAAGTTGTAGACAAATGTTTATGGAAATATACTCATAAATGAAATAATAAAACAACAACAACAACAAAACCTGATTCGAAACGTCATTGTAATTGGGTAATAATTACAGCTCTGATCTGAGCGCATGCGCATTAGGTTCAAAAAGTAAATTAGCATAGAGTTTTAGCCTTGTAAGTATATTGATACAGTACATGTAAGCTGGGCTTACGAAAAAAAATGTTGTGGTTATAACTAACTACATGTGTATTTTTATAAAAAAAATAATAAATTTCTGCTGAAACACTGCACACAAATTTTATTGACAGTCATTTTGGTGTCCCCCCCCCCCCCCCCCCCTTCTGATGGTGTCACCCAGTGCGGTCCGCAACCCCCCTAGTGACGCCTCTGTTAACGGTGCATGTCCAAACATAAAAGACTTTAGTGCGAACCACAAGACATAACACCGGAAATTTACCATGGGCAGTCCAGCCTATTAATGACGCAATCACTTCTGTTGTTCCCCTATTATACAGTATAGGTCAGTCCCATCATCGAAGCATCATTTTTGGTGATGCCTAGATGGCAGGGAGGATAGTGTGATTCGCTTGCATAGCTAGGCGGGGCTGTCACACGGAAGGTCCTGGGGTCGAGGCCTGGGTAAGCCACTCACGTCTGTTGTTTTTCTGTTGTCTAGTGTTCTACTTCTTTATTTATTACGAATGCCTGGAAACATACCTTTATGTTTGTCTAACATTTATTTATTGTTTACAGGCCTCGGGTTTCCATTCCTTATGTGTTATAAATGACTTTACGGTCTGGGTATTACCCGACACCTTATTTGTAAGCGTAGACAATGTTTATAGAGCAAGAATATTTGAATACTGTCGTGATTTTCATTACGTATAAAACTGACACAACATTGCTCAATGTAATTAAGTGTGAAATTCACGTTGAAAGATTCAACCTTTGCTAACACAGCGTCATTAATATTACACACTGTCTGGAGTTTTGAGTATCGTTTAGAAACGCACCATTTTTCTTTCATGAGAAGCTCATACCACTTGCGCGAGTACCTTGCATAATAATTCATTGGAGCAATTGCGGTGACTGCTGATTTAATCTTTGTTCTAGTTCGCGCTACGAAATGAAAAAACGTATTTTTATCAGTAATCACCGATCAAGTTTTTACTTTACTTGGTATTAACGTCTATTGACAGAATTGGATCTCTTTGCAACGTAGCTGCGCTAAAGCACTCAGCTTGTTTTTGTTGTGGTGCATTCAACGACAATTCCTTTTACATGGTGAGATTGATAAAAGATGCAGGAGCCTGGTAACATTGTGCGTGAGATGGTTAACACCATTTCTAAGATTGCTAATGCAATGCCTCGAAATGTTAACACTATTTCTAAGATTGCTAATACAATGTCTAAGATTTTTAACACATTGTCTAAGATTGCTAAAATAATGTCTAAGATTGTTAACATCATGTAATACAATGGCTAAGATTGTTAACATCATGTCTAAAATTGCTAATACAATTCATAAGGTTGTTAACACCTGTGACGTACGTCTAGTTTGACAAGTGAATTCTCCCTGATATGATGGATGATTTAAAGGGACTTTTAGCTTTTCATAACATTAGAACCCCTGAACATTTGTTGTAACTTTTCGTTTGCCAGAACTCATTCCACCGGGAATCAAACAGATACAGCGACGAGATCAAAGAGACAGACTGAGGGATTTCAGGGGAGACTATCGGCGCTATCAAAGACAGTAGTGGTCCCTGATACGAGACGCAGTTGCTTGCCGCTAATTTCGCGTCTCGGTGTCAATCGCAACCGAGCGAACGGGGGAAAGCCGAAACGGGCAGCAGCGAGCGGATACGAAGACCAGGGGGCGGCTTCTTCCCTTGATTTGGCGGTCAGATCCCCAAATCGTTCGTGAGATCAAATAAGCTGTCAAGTTTATCATGTCCCACTCAACTTACATTCCATTTTAGCTAAATAGACCATCAAGACTAGACACGTTATCATTCGCTGGCCAGAACTTGATAGTAGCACTAGCGATATTTGAAATCTTGCTAGATTATCCCATGGATTTTCATTTTATTTGCAGTGAATTCTATTTCTGTGCAAAGCGGTAATATATATATTGTGTAAAGTGATCAGTGGTCTAGTTCATTCATTATATTTCATTGGATTTTGTGTTAATTTAAACCTATTAAATTAAACCGTCTCAATAGTTCCAGTTGTAAATATAATGATCTATCTATTATATTATTTCAAAAGATAATAGATGCTTAAATTAACTTTTAAAGTCGCGAAGGAATTTATAATTAATAAATTTAGTTAAGTCCTATCTTTATAGATGTGTGATTTAACCACTAGAACTCGCGCAGTGTTTATTAAATACATAATTAAATACTCGAGTGTATAATAGGCTTAACGGGAAATTTATCGCGCGCTTAGAAGATTATTTGTTTTAAAGTATGATTATGTTGTTATGGGTTTTCTATCTTTTTCTCTAGATTGATCACCTTTTGCAATCCCAGCAATAACGAAATCTTTCAGAGTTTCCATACTCGGTTCTTAAACTTCCAGACAGTTTGATGAGACATTTTTTTAAAGTAAATCTTGTGGTGGTCCGGTACGGCCTAGCTAACATAATTACATGAAAGAAAGCCTACCCAAGATCATTTGATTATTATCATCAAATTAAATCTGTAAGATAAACTGGAAGATGAACAGTGCCACTATTGTGAGAGATTACCGATTTACCTGACTGTGACCGAGCAGAGTTTTTCCTCACTGGATTAAAAAAAACTTTCCCGGTCAGTGACTATCATCACGCAGTGAAGGATTATACCATCACCTCATTTTTCACCCCTATGTCGAACTGCGTCAGTGCCATCCCATAGACTCGTTTCTTTATAATAAAACACAAGAACTCTTAGAACTTCAAGTCCGGCGATAAGCGGGAATATTTGCTCTCAGTGAATCCTCGCATTATCTGGGGCGGGACATAGAAGGACTAGACAGTTGTCATACGTCAAGAGTTAATTATTGTGTTTATCATTCTAAGGGATTGTCTGATGCTGCAACTCGGTAAGTGTGTGGTGTATATGAGTGTGGATCCGCACAGTGTGTATGAATGACAGGAGATTTAATTTTTTTGCAACAAACCATTTGTTAACTTGCCTACCGGGTAATACGTTTTCTGTATACCCGGCATTGTTCCTTTAGTGGGATAATTTGTTAACTCTGTTTCATCCCCCCCCCCTTTTTTTTTCTTTGCTTAGTAAAGGGAAGACACCAGTTGGGATAACAGTATTTTTTGTCTACCACCATAACTAATTTGGTAACACCTCTTTTCAGAGTAATTAACTTCACTGTTAGGTTAACGTACCCGTGTTCCTGATATTATCTATCTCTGGACTGGGTTTATCTTTGTCTAATAAGCGGGAAGGGCTTAGTCGATACCAATCTTCTTCACCCCTCCCAAACTTGTTATTTGCATTTGTGTACTTATGATAATTTATGTAATACCTGATATTTGTTAGTGATTGATGTTTTAAAGTGAATAAAATCACATAAACTCATTTAGTTCTGTGTTGGATGTACCCAAAGCCCAACTTTTCCCCTATTCGTTTAATATAGTTTGTATCTACATCGTCTGTGTGTGTGAAAAACACCAAATCGGTGTGCGCGCAGATGCGAGTCTGGAAAACTGGCAAATAATTGTTTGACCAGGAGAGCGGAAGAGAAGATTGAGAGAAGCGATTTGTCGTAAATAAGTCTGTCTTTACTCTCCTCCAGCACGCTGTGAAGCAACTATTTAATATCTACATTTTCTATCACTGAGCTTTCCATCATCATTTTCCACTCTAAACCGGACCACTATTTCTACGACTCTTTTCTCTCAAAATAAATTTACGACAATATTTGGCTGGCTCGCCGGGATTATTTTGAGATACATTTGATGCACACATATTTGTGGGCTGGTTCTGGGATCTTGAGCTACATTTGAGGCAATCGCATAGCCGGGTTAAAGATATTTTGAGTCTGATTTAGTCTGGGTCTAACTAGGTAGAGTGTGAATGATTTGTCTTGTGAATTAGGGAAATAAATAAATAATTACACCCCTAGACAAACGTTCTTTAAGTATTTGGGTTGTCCACACAGCATATTTACAGGTTGTTTTCTCTCCACAGCAGTAGAAAGTACAGATAAACAAAAATATTTGCTATTTTAATTATCCTCTGGCGGAGATAATTCAATTTCTTTCTTTATAAGAGTTGCTGGGATTGCGTGATTGTTTTACAGTCACTAAGGTTTTTCAAGTTAAAAAGAGTTGAGCTTAGCTAAAGACGGATTGTTCTGATTTTAAAAATTAAGTTAACAACGTCTCATCTCAATAATTGACTTTAGGGACGGAGTTTGTTGTCAGAGATTTAAAATTTAGGGGAAAAAAAAAATTTTTTTTTCCTTTTAATTTGTTTTAATTTAAATTTTTCTCTACTGTTAGTAAAAGTAGATTCTTTTCCAGTGTAACTTACCATTTAGTGGCATAGTCGCTTGCGTTTAGAGCCTTAATTGCCAGATAATAGCAGCGATAAGTTTGCACAGTACAGGTAGGAGGTAACTATAGTAATTTTTTTTTACTTTGGGTTTTTTCGTAGCGGCTTTGAGTTTTCCCCTTCTTGTTCCATCTTACTATTCTCTAGTCTTAGAAGCATCCAGTTCTTTGACAATGGCAGAGAGAATTAGGATAAGATCCCTTTTGAGGCAAGAGGCCAAGGACTCAGGACTAGACACAGAAGCTGCGAATCTGTTTATCAACCAGGAACTTCAAAGGTATGACGCGGAGGAAGAGAGGGCAGAAGCTAGGAAGAAAGAAGCGGACGATCGTCAATTGGAGCAGAAGAAAATTGAGGCAGAGATGGACGCCCGCAGGGAAAGAGAGAAGGAGAGACAACGCGAAGAGAGAGACAAGGAAAGACAGCATGAATTAGCGCTCAAGGCTTTAGAGAGTCGGAGTGCCTCTACTTCAAATAATGGAGAGCCGTCTTCGCCCCAGTCTCAAACAATGGATCTCTCCAGCACTCAGTCTGCCCAATTAACTGCTATGTCGTTTTCTTTAGAATCTTTTCCTAGCCCTAACGAAAAAATTGACAGCTACCTAGAAAAATTCGAGAGACTCGCGAATCTTTATGGGTTAGAGAGTACCCGCTGGGCGCTCAAACTTTCAACGTCACTGAAAGGCAATGCTTATGACGTGTACACAAAGCTGGGACCGAATCAACATGATTATGACCTGTTGAAGAAGGCCTTACTACAGCAGTTTGAGATGACTGCCCGAAAGTTTCTGCAGTTGTTCAGAAACAGCCGAAAAGAGAGCACGGAAACATTTCCCCAGTTCTCTTCACGTCTCACGGGTTATCTGACAAAGTGCATTGAATTATCTGACCTACCTCTTTCATATGAGGGACTCCTCGAACTTGTTCTTGTGGAGCAGATAAAATCCACTTTGTCGAATGAAACTCGTAGATTTTTGGCTGAACAGGGGGCAGTCAGGCTTGAAGACATACTCAATAAAGCCGAACGCTATAGCAATGCAATGGCCGAACTTCCCAGCACTAAACGTAAACCCACCGATGAGCCATCTCGAAAACAGAATCTAGAGCAGGCATCCTATTCTTCCACTTCCTCTCAACATTATAACCAACGAGATAACAATACCCAGAAACCTCCCCAGGAAAAATCGAAATTCTACAAAACCCGATACCCCCCCCAACAACAATTCTGATCAACCCAACAAGCCTACGTGGCAGCGCGGCCACCAAGGTCAAGGAAAAGGGAAGACCCCTACACCAGGAACGTCTGATCAGGGCAAACAAACCGGTGCAAACCGCATTGGATGTTTGCATACAGCCTCGAAAGGTAGAGTCAATGTCAGTGATTCTCAACCTGAGGGGGACCGACCCTCAACTCGAGGAACTGTAATTTTGAACGGTACCTCTACTACTTGTCTTTTTGACACTGGATTAAGTTTTGATTGTATTGTCGCTAGGCACCTAGTCAAACCCGGTCAGGAGACAGAGGAAACCGTCAAACTTAGTGGAGTTTTCAGGAGTGATGCACCCAGGACGCTTCCTATCGCACTGGTAGAAATACACTCTGACTTTGTCAGAGGAGTTATTAAAGCGGCCATAATGGATGATCCGATCTACCCAGTTATCCTGGGATGTAGATATGTGTTCATTGGGAGACCTAAGGAGCCGATTGTGGCAGCGGTAACCACAAGAGGGCAAGCCAAGAAGGAGAGGGAGCCTGCGCCAAACTTGTTGCCGAATGAACTGAAGGAGGCGCAACAAAAGGACCCTACTCTGGCGCCCTGCTTTAAAAAACTGCCCATGGCTAAGGACCCCAGACACAACGGAGACATCTTTTCTAAGGATGGTGTATTGTATCGTAGAACGGGCAACCCGGACACGGGGAATAACCAGCTCCTAGTACCGACGCAGTACAGAAACCAGATCTTAGAAATGGGGCACTCTCTTCCCTTTAGCGGACATATGGGACAAAACGCCACTATTCAGCGAATAAAAAACCACTATTGGTGGCCAGGAATGAACTCTGACATTGTCAGGTATGTGAAATCCTGCGCCCAGTGCCAACGGGTAGCACCCAAGCACTTGACACCCCCAGTACCTATGGGGCAAATGCCAATAGTAGGGACTCCATTTGAACGGGTTGCTGTCGACATTATTGGTCCCCTGGAAAAGACCAAAAGAAGGAACAGGTTCATCCTGACCTTAGTTGACACTTGCACTATGTGGGCCGAAGCCGTACCGCTACCATGCACTAATTCCAAGCATGTCGCAGAAGCCCTTGTGCAAATTTTTACACGGTTGGGATTCCCTCAACAAGTTTTGACGGACAATGGATCCCAATTCCGTAGCCTGTTAATGGAGGAGATCTTTAAGATCTTGAGGGCCAAACATATCCACACAAGTCCCTACCATCCGGCCGGAAATGGGCTCGTGGAACGTTTTAACGGTACCCTCACCATGATGTTACGTAAGCTGGGTCAGGAGAAACCGGAAGACTGGGACCAATATATATCGGCTGCCTTATTCGCCTACCGAGAGGTACCCCAAGCGTCTACGGGTTTTGCGCCAGCTACACTTTTATTTGGCAGACCTATTAAGGGGCCACTAGAAGCCTTACTTCGGTCCCTGACAGACCAGAAGGCTGACGAGACAGTCGTCTCTGCAAGCAAGTATGTATCTGAGCTTAAGGAAAGGCTAAAGCTAGGATGGGATCTAGCTACTACCAACCTTAAGAAAGCCCGCGCTAAAATTACTAAAAGATACAACAAAGCTGCAAAAGAGAGAGAACTACAACCAGGGGAGAAAGTCCTATTGCTACTTCCAACCGGAAGCAATAAACTTCGCATCGGATGGCAAGGACCGTTTACCGTCCTTAAAAAGATCTCACGTACCAACTACAAGATCTCCATCAAAGGAAAGGAGAAGGTCTTCCACATAAATCTGCTAAAGAAATATTTGGAAAGACCGGTGCCATCCTCCGAGCATCTCCTGGCTGTCGCCATAGCAACGGAAGACGAGGAAGATGATGATGGTTGCATGGAGTATCCATTGCAACCCACAGAATCCTTTAAAGATGTCAAGTTCGGCGACAATCTCTCACCAGAACAACAAACAGAAACCAGGGCTCTACTAAAACAGTACAGTGCAGTCTTAACGGATGTACCTGGTCGAACAAATCTCATTGAATTTGATATGAAATTAACAAACGAGACCCCTGTTCAAACCAGAGTTTACCCCATCCCGTACGCTAAAGCTGATGCACTTCGCGGAGAAATAGACAAGCTGCGTCAGGCAGGAATTATCAGTGAGTCTACATCTCCTTACAGCTCGAGTGTAGTGCTGTTGCAGAAGCCCAATAAGGAAGTTCGGCTGTGCATTGATTACAGGTTGCTAAACGCTGTAACGGAATTCCAGCCCGAACCTCTCCAAACTGTTTCTGA
The DNA here is from genome assembly GCA_024509875.1 of Oreohelix idahoensis. NCBI lineage: Eukaryota > Metazoa > Mollusca > Gastropoda > Stylommatophora > Oreohelicidae > Oreohelix > Oreohelix idahoensis. Next base: position 331,716 of record JAMPIV010019800.1, on the reverse strand, counting down.
GTTGTTCACCAAGCTCAGCAAAGCAAAGATCTTCTCCAAGATTGACCTCAGCAAAGGTTATTATCAAATACCAGTCAAGGAGGAAATTAAACCTTTGTTAGCTTTCAGCACTAGTGAAGGACATTACACATTTAACGTGATGCCGTTCGGTTTGCATAATGCACCAGGAGTGTTCACCAGGATGATGAGGAAGCTTCTACAACCTTTGCAAAGTCCCCATATCCATAATTTCATGGATGACATCTTAATTGCATCGGAAACCTATGAAGAACATATTGCTACGGTTGCTATGCTCCTCAGGAGACTACAGGAAACGGGTCTCACAGCCAGACCTAGCAAATGTCTCATCGGGTTTGAACAGTTAGACTTCCTGGGGCACACTATTTCTCACGGATGCAGTTGGCCTATTAAGAAGAACGTGGAGAAAATAGTGGCAGCAAAAAGACCCCGAACGAAGAAAGACGTACGTTCCTTCATATCGCTATGTGCATACTATCAGAAGTACATCCAGAACTTCAACGGACTGACGGCACCTCTGACTGACCTCACAAAGAAAGGTTGTCCTGATAAGGTCATATGGGATCAAAAGTGCGAACACGCGTATAGCACTTTGAAAGGACAGTTGTCTGCATACCCCATTTTGAGGTTGCCTGACCTCAAGAAACCTTTTGTACTGAGAGTCGACGCGTCAGGTCAGGGCATCGGGTCAACACTGCTTCAAGCCGATGACAGTGACCTGAACATGCTATTTCCAGTTGCCTATGGCAGTCGGAAATTAAATAAAGCGGAACGGAACTACAGCGTAGTTGAAAGGGAATGTCTTGCTCTGATTGACGGTATCAGACGCCATCATGAGTTTCTTTATGGTACATCTTTCACGGTGCAAACAGACCACGCTCCGTTAGCATTTCTTGGTGCCAATAAAGAATTTAACGCAAGGATCATGCGTTGGGCGCTTCTTTTAAGCGTTTATTCTTTCAAAGTGGAATATATTCCGGGAAGACAGAATGTCGGGGCTGATTTCCTGAGTAGAAACTGGTCTACAGAGGAAGAAGAGCAAACTGAAGATACCACTCATCCTAAAATCACCAATCAGGTCACCTCCATTGTCAAAAAATGAAACATGAAAAATGGTTTCATGTCTAAAAGTGGGGACGATTGTGACGTACGTCTAGTTTGACAAGTGAATTCTCCCTGATATGATGGATGATTTAAAGGGACTTTTAGCTTTTCATAACATTAGAACCCCTGAACATTTGTTGTAACTTTTCGTTTGCCAGAACTCATTCCACCGGGACTCATTTAGATAGTGCGACGAGATCAAAGAGACAGACTGAGGGATTTCAGGGGAGACTATCGGCGCTATCAAAGACAGTAGTGGTCCCTGATACGAGACGCAGTTGCTTGCCGCTAATTTCGCGTCTCGGTGTCAATCGCAACCGAGCGAACGGGGGAAAGCCGAAACGGGCAGCAGCGAGCAGATACGAAGACCAGGGGGCGGCTTCTTCCCTTGATTTGGCGGTCAGATCCCCAAAAGTTCGTGAGATCAAATAAGCTGTCAAGTTTATCATGTCCCACTCAACTTACATTCCATTTTAGCTAAATAGACCATCAAGACTAGACACGTTATCATTCGCTGGCCAGAACTTGATAGTAGCACTAGCGATATTTGAAATCTTGCTAGATTATCCCATGGATTTTCATTTTATTTGCAGTGAATTCTATTTCTGTGCAAAGCGGTAATATATATATTGTGTAAAGTGATCAGTGGTCTAGTTCATTCATTATATTTCATTGGATTTTGTGTTAATTTAAACCTATTAAATTAAACCGTCTCAATAGTTCCAGTTGTAAATATAATGATCTATCTATTATATTATTTCAAAAGATAATAGATGCTTAAATTAACTTTTAAAGTCGCGAAGGAATTTATAATTAATAAATTTAGTTAAGTCCTATATTTATAGATGTGTGATTTAACCACTAGAACTCGCGCAGTGTTTATTAAATACATAATTAAATACTCGAGTGTATAATAGGCTTAACGGGAAATTTATCGCGCGCTTAGAAGATTATTTGTTTTAAAGTATGATTATGTTGTTATGGGTTTTCTATCTTTTTCTCTAGATTGATCACCTTTTGCAATCCCAGCAATAACGAAATCTTTCAGAGTTTCCATACTCGGTTCTTAAACTTCCAGACAGTTTGATGAGACATTTTTTTAAAGTAAATCTTGTGGTGGTCCGGTACGGCCTAGCTAACATAATTACATGAAAGAAAGCCTACCCAAGATCATTTGATTATTATCATCAAATTAAATCTGTAAGATAAACTGGAAGATGAACAGTGCCACTATTGTGAGAGATTACCGATTTACCTGACTGTGACCGAGCAGAGTTTTTCCTCACTGGATTAAAAAAAACTTTCCCGGTCAGTGACTATCATCACGCAGTGAAGGATTATACCATCACCTCATTTTTCACCCCTATGTCGAACTGCGTCAGTGCCATCCCATAGACTTGTTTCTTTATAATAAAACACAAGAACTCTTAGAACTTCAAGTCCGGCGATAAGCGGGAATATTTGCTCTCAGTGAATCCTCGCATTATCTGGGGCGGGACATAGAAGGACTAGACAGTTGTCATACGTCAAGAGTTAATTATTGTGTTTATCATTCTAAGGGATTGTCTGATGCTGCAACTCGGTAAGTGTGTGGTGTATATGAGTGTGGATCCGCACAGTGTGTATAAATGACAGGAGATTTAATTTTTTTGCAACAAACCATTTGTTAACTTGCCTACCGGGTAATACGTTTTCTGTATACCCGGCATTGTTCCTTTAGTGGGATAATTTGTTAACTCTGTTTCATCCTCCCCCCCCCCTTTTTTTTCTTTGCTTAGTAAAGGGAAGACACCAGTTGGGATAACAGTATTTTTTGTCTACCACCATAACTAATTTGGTAACACCTCTTTTCAGAGTAATTAACTTCACTGTTAGGTTAACGTACCCGTGTTCCTGATATTATCTATCTCTGGACTGGGTTTATCTTTGTCTAATAAGCGGGAAGGGCTTAGTCGATACCAATCTTCTTCACCCCTCCCAAACTTGTTATTTGCATTTGTGTACTTATGATAATTTATGTAATACCTGATATTTGTTAGTGATTGATGTTTTAAAGTGAATAAAATCACATAAACTCATTTAGTTCTGTGTTGGATGTACCCAAAGCCCAACTTTTCCCCTATTCGTTTAATATAGTTTGTATCTACATCGTCTGTGTGTGTGAAAAACACCAAATCGGTGTGCGCGCAGATGCGAGTCTGGAAAACTGGCAAATAATTGTTTGACCAGGAGAGCGGAAGAGAAGATTGAGAGAAGCGATTTGTCGTAAATAAGTCTGTCTTTACTCTCCTCCAGCACGCTGTGAAGCAACTATTTAATATCTACATTTTCTATCACTGAGCTTTCCATCATCATTTTCCACTCTAAACCGGACCACTATTTCTACGACTCTTTTCTCTCAAAATAAATTTACGACAACACCATGTCTAAGATTGCTAATACAATGTCTAAGATTGTTAACATCATATCTAAAATTGCTATTACAATGTCTAAGATTGTTAACATCATGTCTAAGATTGTTAACATCATGCGTGAAATTGTTAACACTAAGCGTGAGATTGTTAACACATTACGTGTGATTGCTAATACCGTGAGTCAGATTTCTAACGCCAAGTGTGAGTGTCCATTAGTCCTGTTCTTCCTTTGTCTCTCCACAGGCCCCCCGAAAACTCCACGGGGCATTGTGTCATTTTAAACATCATATAATCTGTTATTACATTTATCTTTGCAATTTCATCTGCTCCTCTACAAAAAAATAACAAATATCTATTTTTTATTTATTTACATGACTAATACAATTCAGTGTGATTTTGTTTGGATTCACAAAGTCGATGTTGTCTATATCCCTATATACATATTTCGTTATAGAAGATTAATGTTGCTTCTGTCTGTCCGATAACTGTTGAAAAAAAAAAAAACCATATTAAGCGGAAGTGTACGGAGACAGACTTTGTTTTAGATCTTCTGGGATCGAAAATTGGTTTGGATATTTTACCAGGACAGGAAACTACATTTCCAGTATCTTCCGTGCATATTTATAACTTGATTATACGATCTTTTTGGAATTCCCTAATCATGTTCAATGTTCCGTACAGCTTTATGCATTTGTCATATGCCAGTTTCCTTTGATAATACTGCACATAAAAACAATGGGGGGAGAGGAACAGACGAAGTTGAAATTAATAATTTAACAAAAGCATATACCGTAAAATCTCGCGTATAATACGCACAATCTTTACTCATTTTTGCCCGCTAAAACTCGGGTGCGTATTATACGCGAGTACTAAAAAATACGTAATTTTCGATATCGAAAGTAACCTACATTGGAAAGTCTGTCAAGCTTTTGTCACAATTTGACAGTGAAAATGGCGCAAAATTGAATGTGCCATGTGTTTTCTTATGTGTCAGACATTGTTGCAAAACGCATTTCGCACTCTTGGTCTTCAATCTGTTTTGATATTAAGCTTGATTGTGAAGTTTGTCATTTGATTATTTTGAGCCCTAAAAATGAATTCGAGAAAATGTTGTACTGCAGCAGAAAAGCTCTTAGTGGTAAAATATGCAGAATCTAACGGCAATCGGGCAGCAAGTCGACATTTTTCCATTAACGAGTGCAACATTCGATTATGACGAAAAAATAAAGAGGCGCTGCAAGTGTTGCCTAGTAAGAAAAAGGCGAATCGTGGGTCACCACCAGATCTTCCAGACCTAGAAACAAACATTATTGGAGTGGGTAGTGGATAGAAGGCAACAAGGCATCGGTGTTTCATGCATTGAAATCCGGACTTAAAGCTCTGGAACTTAAAAAACCTCGTACAGGCACAACAACATTTAAAGCGTCATATGGATGGGCAGTTCGTTTTATGAAGCGACATGGTCTTTCCGTTCGTCGAAGAACTACTATCGCGCAGCATCTTCCATCTTCTTTCAGATTTTTAACAAATGTTTAATAAAATAAAATCTTGAAAAATTATGGTGCGTATTATACACGAATTTCCATTTTACCAGAAAATTTTGGGCTAAATCAAGCATGCGTATTATACACGAGTGCGTATTATACGCGAGATTTTACGGTACTTCAAATTGGGAAACATATGGAGATCAAGAGAAATCAAGTCCAACACAAAAATAAGAATCTTCAACTCAAATGTCAAGGCAGTTCAGAGTATGGCTCTCAAAAATGGGGAACAACAAAAATAAAAACAAGAAAGTTACAAACATACATAAATGGGTGCTTGCTTAGAATAGAAGGACTGAAATGGTATGACAAAGTCACAAATATGGAACTGATGACAAGAACCAGACAAGTGCCAGTGGAACAAGAGATGAGAAGAAGACGCTGGCGATGGATAGGACACACAATGAGGAAACCTGTTGATAGCATTACAAGGCAGTCCTTGTTCTGGAATCCACAGGGAAAGAGAGGCAGGAGTAGACCCAAAAAAAAAAAACACATGGAGACGAGAGCTTGAGACAGAAGTGAAAATTATGAGGAAAACATGGAAAGAACTTAAGCTGATGGCACGTGACAGGAGGACTTGGCACGTGACAGGAGGACTTGGCATGTTTTTGTTGAACGCCTATGCTCCTTGTGGAGCTAAAGGGTATTGATTGATTGATTGATTAATATACTTCAAAGCCCCGTATTGTTCCTGGTTGTCTCTGAAGGAACAAAGAAAAAATATGACTACTTATTCCTGATGCATGTCGTTGACGGTGGACTAATATGACGTGGCGCATGTCGTTGACGGCGGACTAATATGACGTGGCGCATGTCGTTGACGGTGGACTATATGACGTGGCGCATGTCGTTGACGGTGGACTAATATGACGTGGCGCATGTCGTTGACGGTGGACTAATATGACGTGGCGCATGTCGTTGACGGTGGACTAATATGACCTGGCGCATGTCGTTGACGGTGGACTAATATGACGTGGCGCATGTCGTTGACGGTGGACTAATATGACGTGGCGCATGTCGTTGACGGTGGACTAATATGAAGTGGCGCATGTCGTTGACGGTGGACTAATATGACGTGGCGCATGTCGTTGACGGTGGACTAATATGACGTGGCGCATGTCGTTGACGGTGGACTAATATGACGTGGCGCATGTCGTTGACGGTGGACTAATATGAAGTGGCGCATGTCGTTGACGGTGGACTAATATGAAGTGGCGCATGTCGTTGACGGTGGACTAATATGAAGTGGCGCATGTCGTTGACGGTGGACTAATATGAAGTGGCGCATGTCGTTGACGGCGGACTAATATGAAGTGGCGCATGTCGTTGACGGCGGACTAATATGAAGTGGCGCATGTCGTTGACGGCGGACTAATATGAAGTGGCGCATGTCGTTGACGGCGGACTAATATGAAGTGGCGCATGTCGTTGACGGTGGACTAATATGAAGTGGCGCATGTCGTTGACGGTGGACTAATATGAAGTGGCGCATGTCGTTGACGGTGGACTAATATGAAGTGGCGCATGTCGTTGACGGTGGACTAATATGAAGTGGCGCATGGGGCTGGCAAATTTATCGTATAAAAAACGTGCTAAGGGAACGACTGCTGCACGAGCATGTGACTGCTCGGTGAAGGCTACATGCAAGGGACCAGCTGCAATGATGGCTTCAGGTTCCTAAGGAGCGCAAATGAAAATGAAAATGCACTTCAATAGCGTTATGTCTTTGAGCCACCATAACTGAACGTTAGCTCTTAGTGATACTTCAATAGCGTTATGTCCTTGAGCCACCATAACTGAACGTTAGCTCTTAGTGATACTTCAATAGCGTTATGTCTTTGAGCCACCATAACTGAACGTTAGCTCTTAGTGATACTTCAATAGCGTTATGTCTTTGAGCCACCATAACTGAACGTTAGCTCTTAGTGATACTTCAATAGCGTTATGTCTATGAGCCACCATAACTGAACGTTAGCTCTTAGTGATACTTCAATAGCGTTATGTCTTTGAGCCACCATAACTGAACGTTAGCTCTTAGTGATACTTCAATAGCGTTATGTCTTTAAGCCACGATAACTGAACGTTAGCTCTTAGTGATACTTCAATAGCGTTATGTCTATGAGCCACCATAACTGAACGTTAGCTCTTAGTGATACTTCAACAGCGTTATGTCTTTGAGCCACCATAACTGAACGTTAGCTCTTAGTGATACTTCAATAGCGTTGTGTCTTTGAGCCACCATTACTGAACGTTAGCTCTTAGTGATACTTCAATAGCGTTATGCCTTTGAGCCACCATAACTGAACGTTAGCTCTTAGTGATACTTCAATAGCGTTATGTCTTTGAGCCACCATAACTGAACGTTAGCTCTTAGTGATACTTCAATAGTTAAACATTAAAAACTTTATTTCAGTTCTCTCTAACATCAGCTAAATAATCCTTATACCTATCTGGAATATCATATTATACTGGGGGAGGGGTGTGCGTCGGAGTGGCCAAGAGGTAAGGCGCCAGCCTCTAATTCTAAAGGTACCGGGTGTCGTGGTTGAGTTGGAGTGTAAAGTATTTGTCGAGTTGGACAACAGTAGTGAAATCGACAAGGGATAGTGGACTGGCAGAGTTATAGATTACACACACAGAAAGTGGTAAATAGGAGATGGACTTGAGACAACCTGGAAGATTTATTCAAAGGATCTCTCTCTCCAGGCCTCAACTCACTTTTACTGTCTAAGCCTCTCCTGCTCTCACTCTTTTCTCTTATCATACATAGAGATTATAGTATAGAGCTAAAAACAAGTTACTTATGGATGGAAAGGTCGTGAACAGCGTATTAATAAAGGTGTAAACTTTATTAAAGAAGAAAAAGCATGGAATTAATGCATATCATCACATCAACATAAAATTACATCAATAATCATCAATAACCAAAATATGCAAAATACACCAACAACCACACACACACCACCATTCATAAAACCTGTAGAACACAGAGAGATGAAATAACTGAGTGTCAGTCGGTCAGCTTTCGGGACCATATGAAATAGCTCCAGTAAGTGGTTTTTCCGTACATATCCTCCATGGGTGATGGAATTAACCTGAATAAAATCACTGTATAGGCGCTATCATTGGTGATTCCTCCCTAATTGCGCGAGGTGGTCTGGAAGACTCTATCCATAGATGGCTGCTCATACGTGCGAGGTTTTAAGTATCCAGAAAATACACCAGAAGAAGTCACTTGAGGACAAAAAAAGTCCCAGGCGCGCTTATCCGGCGCAAGGCTCCGCTTGGCTGTAAATCCTGTTTAAACTGGTTTGGCTGTGGTTTGCTGAGTGCCCCGTTTAGGCACAAAAAAGGCGGGTGATATGGAATTCTGCTATAGGCATGCTGGGCGGGTTTGATATTCTGGAAGCCGCGATGCTCTGGCTGGTAATCCAATAGGCGAGTAGAGAGCTACTACTGCATTTGGCGATTCCAGATTTTGCGTTGGCTCCGTTGCACTGCGTGAGCTTAACTTGGCGTTGACAAAAAGGGGTTTTGATTCAGGAACGGGGTTGACGATTCGTGACGCTAGCGGTATTCAGAAACCCTCTAGATCGAAGAGAATATTTCGTTCTTCGCCTGACTGGAATCTGCTCTAGCGATTCGGTCTCCCTGAAACTGAGACCCAAAAAGAGACACCCTTTTACTTCAAGCAAATAATAAATCACACTAACTTTATACAGAAAGTTTCGCTCCACTATGGGATTAAATTTATTGTAGTTATTGCTATGATAGTTTAGGGCTGTCTTTAACCATGTCTCCTGTTCCTTAAAAATATCAATTATCAACACGCGCCCGCATAGGCTTAATATCTTTTGTACACCCATGTAACTGTCATTAAATGTTCTGACAGCAAAATCTACTCCTCTTCTCCCAATCTCAACATACAGGAAACCTAACCTGTAGTTACAGTTAAAAGAATATGCTTATTCATCTTACAACATTAAATGAATTTACATAAACAGATTACAGCATTTGACATTACACAAATAAATCGTATGTCCCCTTTGGAAAATATATTAGCATTCCACAAAATGAGTACAAAGAAAATGCAATGTTCTTGCTATAATAATACAGTTGTGGCTAGATCATACGATATAATTATATCTATGCCTGGTGACTGCTTTCAGTGAAAGTTATAGACTAGTGCCTAGCCACACAAGTAAGCATAAAATGATCCTCCCTTGCCACTAGAAATATCTATCAAAAAGGAATAAGTGACTATCTCCTATAATCCAGAGTTATTACCTGCATCTCACTATTCAGTTTTAAAGTGAACAATCCACACCTGACATTATCTTACAGAAATGACAGTTAATTTTGCTGACTCTTAACCCAATGGTAAGCATTCGTGGACTGATTCTACGCCTAATATCTGTTATTGTAAGTTTAACATTTAACCCATGATAAACCGTAACAGTTTAAGCACCACTTAATAGGCCGTAGACAGCGCTACCTTATCACTGAATAAATTACTAGGAGAAGTCCTCAGAAATAAATTCACTTCCCTAACAGATATATATATAAAAACTAACATGAATATAATATAATAATTATAAGATATGTCAACTCACCCCGAAAATGACTAGAACATAGGCAAACACATTCTAGTACTGTGTTAAAGTTTGCCTTATCTCATGATGGTCATCTACGGGCCAGGAAAATTTACGAATGTCTTTGTCTATTAAAACCAGTCTACTCTTATAGATCACAAGGGACGCTCCCCCCGGACACCTGGCCTGCATATTTCTACAGAAGTTCGGCGAAAGACGTAATCTAGAGTAAGACAAAAGAAATCGTGCGAAAGTTCCCCAGGTAGAGAAATGCATAACATTATGCTCTATCTTGTCTAAGGGGTGAAAACCCAAAGACTGACCGCGGGTTTGTCTTCCCCTGTTTCCAGTATGCATAATATTATGATCCGAAGCAGCGTTCTGGAAGCCAAACACAGGGACCCTTTCGCTCGTGATCAAAGGCTATAAACGTAAGAGATATTCCCCTGGTCAGACCAGGTGCGGCTTAGATAATATTATCGTTCGCTGACCGCTACAGGCCGGAACGTAACCAAACCTCGGGTGGGGTTTGAGAAGGTGAAAAAGTTTGGCCACGAAGGTAGAAAATGAAAGAAAAAGAAAATACAAAATGACGAGGAAAACCAGGACATTTAAAAAGTAATCAAATTATGGACAAGATGGTAAAATAGATTATCGGTCACGTGACAAGTGCCCCCCCCCCCCCCCTTTTAAAGTTCGAGGAATACGGACAAAAATGACAGTAATTTATCTTTTCCATCGATGTCCGTTACCTGTCATTGGAACATCCAATACTCATAAACCAAATACGTTTCCAATTTCTGTCAGTACTGTATGACTAGCTCCGAGTTCATTTCTTTTCTTCCCTCTGTCTAATAGACGTTCAGCGAATGGGATTTTGCGAGGCCAGTCGGCGCTGACGCCCTTCGTTTCCGTGTGAACCTGACCTTGCTTCCGCAATTCGCTGTGCTTGTTTATGGTCCGGAAAATTATCCGCACCTGTTGTGGTTTTCGGCCCTGCCTGAACTCACTGGCCACTGCGTAGATAATCCGCCTGTTATGTGCAGTGTAATCATTGATGGCCTCAGGCTGCTTATGTATATATTTACCTGTCACGGGCGTGGCCTTGAATAACCCTCTATAGCTGCAGTCTATAGGGATTTTTCGCGCGCGTGTAACCCTAGTTGGTAAATAAAGCCGTTCGTTGGCCGAAGAAATGCTAGCATTTTTCTTCTGCCTCTCCACACCTACTCCCCTGTTTTGGTGGGAGCATTGATCAATCTTCAGACCTGTGCCGTCTAAAGGTGGGTCTGGAGCTTTCCTTGCCTTGTCAGTCACAACTCTGGCTTGGTCAACGGAAATGATCAAGTTGCTCGGTAATGGCCTGGCGGAGGCGACTACTTTGCTGTCCATCAGTGGGGTTGCGACCACTGGAATAATGCGATTTGAATGAGAGAACTCAGCTGCCTGAAGCAGAGAGTAATCGATCGCATTCTGGGGTTCTACTAAATCATAACAGATCTCCGTAGCTTCTATCCGTGTAGAAAGATAGGCAATATCTGCGAGTTGCAGAGTTTGTTGAGTCGCTTTACCATTACTAGCATGACGTGAGCCAAGGCTCTCAACAATGGCTCCTTGTACAGTAGTAAGGCAGCTTTTCTCACTGTCTTCTGCCCTGAGAAGTGTGAGAGACTCAAATGGAATACCAGGGATCCCTTCGCCTGGAACCCTGTGTCCACCATAAACGTCAACTTTGCCCTCCCCTGAGGAAGTTACTGGCGTCAGTTGAACTTTGTCCTGCAATGCGAGATTCACTTCCTGGTTTACAGGCTCCGCAGTCTGCATGCAACGGACTGGACGGTTTGAGATCCCGTTAGATCGCGAAGTGCCCGAGAAAAAACTCTCGGTGTGTTTTTCCAAAGTTCCTTGGAACGGTTTGGAAACTTTAACCCTTTTAGCAGGCGACTTATTCTTGCACCTTTTAAGCTCAGGGTGATGAGAGGAGCGGCACCTCCTTTCTACGATCGTTGAGTTGGAGGGATACGCCTCTGCATATGGTTTTTCGCTGTCCGGCCGGGAATCTTGCGAAATATAACGTGATAGGGTGTGGCTCCCTTTTCTCGACGTCACGTGTCGGTTAGGTGCTGCTCGGTCTGGAGCGTGAGAGGCTCGGGGTTCGCCGCTTGCCAGACGGGAACAATCCTTATTACAATGCTTGTTAGCACCTCTCTCACCTTTGTGCAGTTTCCATGCCTGGGAACGGTGCGTAATTTTTCCCGTGGCTTTAGGTCTGCTGTCCCGACGTAAATTCTTTCCTTGTTCGGGCTTCGGATCCAAGTCCAAAGGAAAGTCAATTCTCTGGAGTTGGGGTTCGGTTTTAGCAGGCAAGTTTTCTTTCATGGGCGCAAGGTTTGCAGGGGCGTTGACCGTTAAGGGCACAGTAGAAGGGGAAGTAGAGTGACTACATTTAGTATCTGTTTCCACCCTCCGAATTTGGCTATCCAGTTCATTCATTCTGATTTGGTGTAGCCTGTCCCTTTCTTGTCGCTCTATTTCCAATTGCTTATCCCGTTCTTGTTGCTCCATTTCCAATTGCTTGTCCCGTTCTTGTCTTTGCTTTTCCCTTTGCTTCTCATCTTCTATCACTTCTTCTACATACTGTCGGGTGAATGCTTCACTCTCCCCAGTTTGTTTACAGGACCATGCTAAGATTAAACGGCTGTCAAACCAATTGTCTACCTCGTATTGATCCTGCAGGCTTACTGCAAATTCTAGAAAGGGCTGGATTTCGCTATCATTGTACTCCATGTACTTAGCTACCTCGAGGGCAATCCTATGCACTTTATCTGGATCGGCCATTATATCAGGGTGAGCAAACACTATAGAAGAATAGAACCTAGAGATCTTAGTTACCTAGTCCACTAGGTGCTGATTAACTTAATAATCAATAAAATCTAGGCTAGCCTGGGAACTTTAAAAACAAGAAAGTTTGTAGCTACTCTGATCGACAAGCAAAAACCCAAAAACTCCAAAAAATGTAAGTGATGTAAAACTTATTACTATCACTTCACCCCAGTTCTGTCAGTACTAAGCTATTGAGAGGATTGGTTACTATCATCCGAATGAACACCCTCCCTTGGTACAGATGCAAGCTAGTAACTGACTATCTGTAGCTTCTTATCTCAGATTAAAGAGCTACTCCTGAAAAAAATATTAACCCTTAAAAAAAAATTTTTTCTGACTTTTACAACAATAGTCGCCAGTTTTGTCAACCAAAAACTCAGCAGTGATACCATCAACCTTTACCAGCTGTCTCATGTGTAGCATGAACAATAAATGTTACTAAATATTTATGATTGCTGTGGAGAAAAAAATGCTGTTCCGACTTCCACCCAAAAGAAATAGTTCGAAATGTCTAGGGGAAAGAAATTCCTATAATCTGCCGAACACTAAACTCTAAGAATCAAGATAGAATCTTGTGAGAGATTCATACCAGACTGCAACCTCATCTGTTGCGATTGCTGCAGATGTAGTTCAAATTCCGCGGCGAGACCCCATTTTGTCGTGGTTGAGTTGGAGTGTAGAGTATTTGTCGAGTTGGACAACAGTAGTGAAATCGACAAGGGATAGTGGACTGGCAGAGTTATAGATTACACACACAGAAAGTGGTAAATAGGAGATGGACTTGAGACAACCTGGAAGAAGATTTATTCAAAGGATCTCTCTCTCCAGGCCTCAACTCACTTTTACTGTCTAAGCCTCTCCTGCTCTCACTCTTTTCTCTTATCATACATAGAGATTATAGTATAGAGCTAAAAACAAGTTACTTATGGATGGAAAGGTCGTGAACAGCGTATTAATAAAGGTGTAAACTTTATTAAAGAAGAAAAAGCATGGAATTAATGCATATCATCACATCAACATAAAATTACATCAATAATCATCAATAACCAAAATATGCAAAATACACCAACAACCACACACACACCACCATTCATAAAACCTGTAGAACACAGAGAAATGAAATAACTGAGTGTCAGTCCGTCCGCTTTCGGGACCATATGAAATAGCTCCAGTAAGTGGTTTTTCCGTACATATCCTCCATGGGTGATGGAATTAACCTGAATAAAATCACTGTATAGGCGCTATCATTGGTGATTCCTCCCTAATTGCGCGAGGTGGTCTGGAAGACTCTATCCATAGATGGCTGCTCATACGTGCGAGGTTTTAAGTATCCAGAAAATACACCAGAAGAAGTCACTTGAGGACAAAAAAAGTCCCAGGCGCGCTTATCCGGCGCAAGGCTCCGCTTGGCTGTAAATCCTGTTTAAACTGGTTTGGCTGTGGTTTGCTGAGTGCCCCGTTTAGGCACAAAAAAGGCGGGTGATATGGAATTCTGCTATAGGCATGCTGAGCGGGTTTGATATTCTGGAAGCCGCGATGCTCTGGCTGGTAATCCAATAGGCGAGTAGAGAGCTACTACTGCATTTGGCGATTCCAGATTTTGCGTTGGCTCCGTTGCACTGCGGGAGCTTAACTTGGCGTTGATGTCACAAAATTAACCGTGATACAACGTTAAAATATCTCCAATGATACAACGTAGGGATAAAAACTAATGCGTAAGCTGCTAGAATACATGATCGCCCACGCCGCGGGTCATCACCCGCCATGGAAATTAAATTGTTAGACTTGAAGGCAAAACGGAACGGGATGAGAACGGAGATCAAAAGGAAAAATCTGACTGAACGCGTGCTTGAAACTAGCAAGGCTAAAAGACGCAAGTGGTGGGGAAAGGAGGAAAAAGTCACGTTCCCCAAGTTGACATAAAGTAAAGAAATCGACAAAAGGGACCTTGGATATTATACGCCACAGTCATTTCTCGGACGCTTTTGCGATAACTTAGTCCGTTTATTTGAATGCAGTGATGAACGCATTCCAGAAAATTCTAGAAAATATTTGAAAAGTAACTTTTCTTAATAATAATGTTAGGAATATAAAACCTAGCTGGCCGGATGGCCCATCTTGAGCAGTGAAATAATATGCTTTCATTTATACAGACGGACAGATAATAAGAAAGATATTGACAAAAGACTGTGTTGTTCATATCAGCGAGCGTCTGCATTGAAATAAAACATGTCACTAATTTTCAAAAAATTGTGGCCTTGAAGACGCAAGTGCTAAAATCTAGTTGGAATGAAGAGACGGGGTGGGATGGTGAATTGTGGCTAAAAATAACTTTAAAGGCAAAATTGTGTAGGGGAAGGCAGAGTTGGTTCAAAAACAAGTGTGTTTTTTGTGTGAAAAGCAAGTAGAGACGGACGGACCAACAGACAATAAGGCATACTTGACTGAGGTATGACTGAAATGACTTTTTTGTAGGATATTTGAATTTGAAAAAGAAAAGGCAGTGATTGGCCATAGATGAATATATTATCGGAGCTCAGACGCGCATTTTGTGCCATTCATTATAAGTTGTCCTAGTAGACACAGTGAATTATTAAGTGGTGTAATTCCCAGAAGCTATTGAAATATTTAGAGGGACGCCATCATAAGGCCAGCAGCTCAGCTGAGTTTTGCTAGCATTTAACTGTGTTCTATATTCATAATTCTGGTAAGACTGAAATTATTTCTTTGTACATTTTAATATTTGTTTAAGGTTTCGAGTGATTTGATACTGCAATAGCATAATCTGTCCCTTACAACAAGTAAGCATTCGCTCTAGACCCCCCGCCCCAGTTCAGGGTCTAGAGACAAATAAAATACATAAACTCCAGCAAGGATTATGAAGGACAGATCAAGTGTTGAGATCAGTCAAACATATCACCTATCCTATTCTATGGCAGGAAGCTAATGAACATATTTCAGAATACGTAGTCTGGGAGAACCTAGCCTATGTGAAACCAACTTGGTAAGATGTGTTGTTTGGTCAGAAAGATCTGACCCGTCTATGTGGTGTTGTTGTTGTGTAGTGTTGTGTCCAGAAATGGTTAGAGGATGGAATTCTGACACATGACTAATACTTTGATTGCAGAACTGTGAGTTTCAGTTGGCACCAATGCGGTGTCAAATGAGTTGTTGAATATTACCAGAGTGGACCCGTTGTTGCGTGATAAATTCTCGCAACATCGTTTTATTACAATATCTATTTTATAACGCAAGGGCAACAACTGCTTGAAATTTATAGTCACTTTTCTCGGTAAGCATTTGTCTTCCCGCGTTGGTATTGAATGCAGTTAAGTTTTGAGCTGTGGTCTTTTTGCGCTGGACTGCGCATGACTGGTCTTGTTTTTTGGTCGATCGGTTTCCGCCCACCACTAGTGGAGTGAGCGATTTGAATGGCGAAAGAGATGCCTCGTTGAAGAGGGGATCTCCGCTATTTTTTGTTCTGTCAGGGATGTGTAGTCCTCTTAATGGATATTTCGTTTATTCGAGATAATACCTCTAGTGTTTCCCACATGTCGGGAGGCGTGATATTTCTGTGTATTTCCTGAAGGCAAGGTAAATTGACTTTTCATTAACTCTATCGATTTTGGGTCGTGAGCGATTTCGATTCATAGCCTGTCTTCGAAAGTCGTCGTCACGAGATGTTTTCCCAGCTCACATGTCGCTGTATTGTACTGCATCGGTTGATGCATGTCCCAAGGACCATTACTTGCTACTTTGTTAAATGAACTAGGTTTGGAAAACCTTTATTATCTAGAGGATATTTTTGAGGACATTATTTATACTTCGGCAGACGTGTCTGTCTTGCTGAAGTCAGACTAAGGAGAGTGAACTGATCTCATACATCTGGTTATCTCCTGGCTGTTATAGAAAAGGATGGAGTTTTTCACCTGACTACATTTACAGCACTATGAAATATAACATGCATCTGACTCATCATTGTAATGCTGTCTACCGTCTATTGCTGTATTGAATGTTGCTGTGATAATGACTGTTTGATGTGCCTACATATTCGCGTAACCATTTTGTCACTGTGGCGTCCACAATAAATAATGAAGAAAAACGTCAACGGCTGTTACAAGAATCATTGACTTTATACGTCGTGAGTTTACTGACGTCCTATGTGGATTGCCCTGTTATTTTTGTATGAACATTGTTTTGACTGAACACATCTGCACACTACACAAAACCAGACATGCGGATACCATCCATCATCATATGGCATCACGCATCATTTGGTGGCCATAAGCTGGTTTGATTCTGGTACCAGCAAACACGGGGTCCCTTACCCACTTCATTTTCAACAAGAATTCATCAGCATCCTTCAAGAAATTAACATTCTTCAATACAGTCAACATCTTCAAAATTTTCAAAGTACTCGGCGTTGCCCGGTAAAAGTCAAAATTTCAATTTTTGACGGAAACAAGAATTTGACAGTACCCGGCGTTGTTACATGTTGCCGGATAACTCGGACTGCTGTTATCTTTTACGCAAGTCAAGCAAGTTGCTGCTGTCAAGGTTCCAGTGCTGTCGTTTTTGTGAAGGTCAAGTGCCGGTTGAAACGGGTTGTTTTCTGAAGAAGGCCAAGTACCGATTTCCATCAACTTACTTTTGGATTAGAAGGTCAAGTGCCGAAACAACTCAACACACAGTATTTCAGAAGCTCTTGTACCATCGTGTTAGCAGTGGAAGCAGTTCAGATGTGCCATCATCGTTGGAGCTTCGCTCTTTAGGACGTTGATTGACATCCGTTTTTTCTGCTGTTCTACGATTGGAAGCCTATAAGTTAAGTGGCCTGTTTGTATGTAAACTGTGCCCTTATACTTCTGCTGAGTCTTCTGTGTATCATCTCATTCTATATGTTATATGTCTATATGTTATTTGTATATTTATATGTTTATATTTCAGCGGGTTCTCGGTTGGGTGGTGTCTCCGTTAGATTATGCCACGTCATAGAGGTCGTCTATTGTGAGCGTTTTCTGTAGGGTTTGCAAATTTCCGATACTGGAATTTGCTAAGCGACTTCTGTTGCTATTTATGTTAGCTGTGATGACATGTTTTAATATTGTTTTCGTTATTATTTCGCATTCTTTAGTTTTGTTTTGATTTGTTTGTATTTGTTAGCCTACTCTTGTCTATAATTTAGTTTCATACAACATTTTTGTTTATACACTGTGGTGTCATGTATTTTGTTTAATTCTATCGCAGATATCGTCACATTTTTTGTGATATTTCATTAATTTCTGCTTTATTTTTAGTTGATTTCTGCGAACGTTTTTGTATTGTTGCTGATCTTTGTTATTGTTTACATTGTTATTGTTTACATTGTTTGTATTGTTTACATTTTCAATGTTTACATTCTGCATGTGTTTACATAGTCATTGTTTACAGTTATAGTAATTAGTTAATGGGCTATGCTAATGCACTGTTACTACTACACTGATGATAAATGAATGATGAATAGTGTCGTGCACTATTGAATGAGAAGTGCACTTATGATCAAGAATTGAGTGCTGATATTTCATATACAAGTTCTTTGATTGGAGACTTGTTTCCCACAGAGACTGGGATAATATAATGTGATGTGAATATACAAGTGCTTAATTAAGACTTGTTACACTTAGGTTTGAAATAAATTAGTTAATTATTTCAGGTTTTGGACTCATATGTTAGACAACATGTCTACATTTGAGCACTTTATTGAGCAGGGTAAATTGCTTGGGAAGACTGGTGATAAGTTAGAAGAATTTGCAACTGCTCGATATGATAAAGCAATGGAAGCTGAACAAAAGAAACTGCAGATGCAGGTGGATGAAAAAAGATTCCAAATGGAAATGGAAAAACAAAAAAGGGAATCAGAAGCTGAGGAAAGAAAACTCCAGCTACAGCTAGAAGCTGAAAGACTTCAAAAAGAGGCTGAGAATAAAAGACTTGAAAAAGAGGCTGAAAATAAAAGACTTGAAAAAGAGGCTGAAAATAAAAGACTTGAAAAAGAAGCTGAAAATGAAAGACTTCAAAAAGAGGCTCAGGCTGAGGAAAGAAGATTACAGAGAGAGTCTGATGAGAGGAAAGAGAAAGCAAAAATGGAACATGAAGAAAAGGTCTTAGCTTTAGAGTTGGAAAAATTGAAATTGACGAGCATGAGTAATGGTAATGATTCAAACAAGGGTTCATCTTCTGGTAAGGCTAATAATGATACTTTTAAGATTAAGTTACCAACATTTAGTCCTTCCAGTGATGACATAATGTTCTATCTGGACAGATTTGAACAAGCATGTACAGCTCATAACATAGACAAAGCAAAATATGTTTATCAGTTATCAGGGATACTGACAGGTAAAGCTCTAAGTATATTAAATATGGTGGATGAACCTGACAAGAACAATTATGAGGTTGTCAGGGCCGCTTTGTTAAAGAAATATCAGCTTAACGAAGACGGCTATCGTCTACAATTTAAAAACATGTTACCTGAAAATGGAGTTGAATTCTCCGAGTTTATTGCAAGAATACGCATTACTTTCTCACGATGGGTTGAACTATCTAAGACGGAAAAAACTTATGAAGGACTTATGGACTTAATACTTAGAGACAAAGTCATGTCGTCTGTCAATGAGTCTTTCCTTGCTTTCCTTCATGAACGTAAACCTAAAACAATAAAAGAAATGGAAGATTTCTGTTGCCAATACGTAACTGCGCACCCACACATAACCATGGGTAACTCTAAGGTGAAAGAAGGTTTACCAGTTGCTTCGGCAGCTCCGTATGGTCAAAACTTTGCTCGTAGATTCCAACAAAATTTTGATAGAAAGAGTAGCGGTAATTTCTGTCAAAATCATGGAAATCAATTTCATGGTGATTCTTCTTCGAAGAATTGGAGACAACCTGATAGTACTCGTTACTATCACCCTAATAATTATAAGCATTTCAAAAGAGGATATGGTAATAGAGGTTATTCCTGCCGAAGACCTCAGAACCAAACAAATAGATGTTCGCATCAATGTGAACATGATAGTAATCGTGGAAACTGGAATTCGAACCAGGATAACAATTACAATAGAGACAATAATAACTGCAGAGATAATAATAACTCTGATAACTTCAGAGGTAATAATAGTCGGGGTAGATCTCAACACAAAAAAAAGAGATATCAGCAGGCTAATGCTGTACAACAGGAAACTGAGGGAGCCTGTAATCATGTTGTTGATAGTAAAAACTTTGACGCTGTCACTGGTTCTGCTTTTGACTTTGAGAGAGCAAACAAATGCCCCCAATGCAGTACTTTATTCGAACCGGGTACCATAACTACTTTGAGTTGTGGTCACCCACTTCCCGCTCTTCCTGCTGCTGTTGCGCATGACGGGAGGGGTTCTTTAATTCTACATAAGGGTCTTGTTAATGATACTCCGGTCTCACTACTTTTCGATTCCGGATGCACCACTATTGGTGTTAGACAATCGCTTGTAGATCCATCTTGTGCTACAGGAAGGGTTATTAAATGTGTCACATTTGGCGGCACTCTAGAAAAATATCCTACTGCTGTAATTCGCATTGCCACTCCTTTCTTTACTGGAGATGTGCATGCTTGTCTCTTACCTAATCCTATTGCGGACCTTATTATTGGTCGTATTCACGGAGTTAGGGAGTGTACCCCACAGCAGATTGCTGCTTGGGAAGATAATAACATGCAAGCTACAAATGCAGTAGTTACAAGAGCACAAGCTCTACAAACACCCGAAACTTCACTGAATAGTGATAATGAAGTTGATAGCCAAGATAGTCACTTAGTAATCACTCGTGACTCTTTCATAAAATTGCAAGAAGAAGATCCTTCTTTAAAAAAATTCTTCGTTCTTGCGAAGAAAGGTGATCCGAATCAGGATACAAATAGAAAATCTTGGATTGCAATGAGAAACGGCGTACTTGTACGTATGGTACAAGATTCGACTACGTCGGCACATTCGCAAATTCTTGTTCCCAAGAGCATGAGAGTCCAAATATTACAACATGCTCATGACTCGCAATGTGCTGGACATATGGGTTTTGCCCGTACGAAGTCGAGAGTCCTTGCGGCTTTCTTTTGGCCTTTTGTCAATAAGGACATTCGTATTTACTGCCGATCATGCAAGGTATGTCAGGAGGTCAAATCTAGAGGACCACGACATGCTGCGCCTATCCAGGCTGCTGACATTCCTATTCGGCCGTTTCAGAAAATGGCCATAGATATTATTGGCCCTTTTAAGGTCAAGTCGGCCAGAGGACATCAGTTTATCCTTACATGTGTCGATATGTGCACACGTTGGCCAGAGGCTATTCCTCTTAAGAGCATATCTACTACAGATATCGCAGATGCTCTTTGGTTGATATTTTCTCGCTTGGGGTTCCCCAGAGAAATATTGTCAGACCATGGCACTCAACTCATATCTGACACTATGTCACAGGTAATGTCTACCTTACATATTGAACGATCTCTCAGTAGTATCTACCATCCTATGTCTAATGGGTTAGTTGAGCGTCTGAATAGAACGCTCAAGACTTTGCTTGGTAAGATAACTGAAGATCATCCTCAAGATTGGGACAGGGTTTTACCCGCGGCTCTCTTTGCCTATAGAGAAGTCCCTAATGAACACACAGGATTTTCTCCCTTCGAACTTGTCTTTGGCGCGCGTCCACGCGGCCCTATGTCTTTATTACACGATCTCATCACTGCCGATGATATTAGCGATGAAACTCAATCCTCATATGAGTATGTCATTGCTCTTAGACAAAAGATCATTGAGGCATGTAAGCTAGCAACTGCTTCATCAGAAATTGCTAAAGAGAAGGCAAGGCAGTTTGCTAACAAGAATAGATGTCTACGACAACTTTGTCCAGGTGACAAAGCATTCGTCCTACTCCCCAGTAGGGAAAATAGACTTCTTATTGCATGGAAAGGTCCGTATGCAATAGTCTCTCGGATTTCCGATGTTGACTATGTGGTCGATATTGATGGAAAGCATAAAACTTTCCACATAAACATGCTTTCGGAATTTCACGAACGTCCGGACTATTTGCTGCCTATTTTCCAGGCAACGGATGATGCTCCTGCACCTCACGGTCATTATTCATCCCTGTCTGTCATTCAGGATGAGGAAGCTACCTTCTCTGATGTCAACCTTCCCCTTCCAGTGGTTCCATTACATTCCACGGAATCTTGGAAAAACGTTTCTGTTTCTCCTAATCTTTCTGGTGACGAACATCGACAAGTCTCGTCGATGTTACAAACATTTCAGGATGTTCTCACTGACATTCCTGGACACACAGATGTCATAGAACATGACATAATTCTTACCGACAATAATCCAATTAGGGTTAGGCCGTATCCTATTCCTATACACTTTCAGTCGCAAGTGGAAAAGGAATTGGATGAAATGATTCAATTAAATATAATTGAACCATCGACTTCACCATATTCTTCTTCCATGGTTATTGTCCGGAAGAAGGATAAGAACATACGAATTTGCGTTGATTATCGCAAATTGAATCAGGTCACAAAGTTCGACGCTGAACCGATGCCTTTGTTAGAAGATCTACTGATTAGACTTTCTAATTCTAGATTCTTCACTAAACTTGACTTGTCTAAAGGTTATTGGCAAGTGCCTTTAGCAGAGCATGCCAAACCTCTTACTGCTTTTTCTACACCTAGGGGTCTATTTCAATGGAATGTTATGCCTTTTGGTCTCATGAACGCCCCTGCCACTTTCGTTCGCATGATGCGTCGAATTCTGTCACATCGTTCGGATGTCATCGCATACTTAGATGACATCTGTCTCTTCAGTGATACCTGGGAAGATCACTATTTAGGGTTATATGACTTACTGTCCACTCTACGTGAGAATAATTTGACAGCAAAACCTTCTAAAGCTTTTGTTGGTTTTGGTGAAATCTCTTTCCTGGGTCATCGTGTTGGTCATGGTCTCTTGAAGACAGAAGACCACAATACTTCCAAAATACTGAACATCTCTGTTCCTAAAACGAAGAAACAAGTTAGGAGTCTCTTAGGTTTAATTCAATTTTATGGGAGATTTATTCCAAATTTATCTTCGATCATGGCACCTCTCTCAACATTGTTGAAGAAAGGTTCGCCTAATCTGGTCCGTTGGTCTGAAGAATGCCAATCTTCACTAGACCAAATCAAGAATATATTTTCTTCTCCTCCCATCTTAAGATTACCTACTCTTGATAGGACTTTTGTTCTTCGGAGTGATGCTTCATCCACTGGGATTGGAGCAGCACTGATGCAAGAATATGCAAATACTCTGCATCCTGTTATGTACATTTCTAGAAAACTAAATGCGGCAGAGAGGAACTACTCGGTTTTAGACCGTGAGTTGTTAGCGATGGTTTGGTCAATTCTAAAGCTACAAAGATTCCTCCTGGGCGCACATTTCATTCTAGAGACTGATCAGAAAGCTCTTACAGCTATTCAGACTAAGAATTTGAAGAGTTCGAGATCCACTCGATATGCTATAGCTCTTCAACCTTTTCACTTCACGGTACGAGCTATCCGTGGTGCGGATAATGTGATGGCTGACATTTTGTCTAGATGCCCACATGACTCCAACTAATACTTCTGTCCTATATTTCCATATATTACAGAGTCATAACACACCTATATTTCTACAATAGATTAGCACATCTGTACTTACTTTATATGTACACACTATCGTGCTTTGTTGTCATCTTCTTCTGTTCGTTTTTTAAGATGATAGAGGAGGACTGAGTAGTTAATATAAGGGCCGTTAGTTTACTAAACAGCCACAATTATTAATAATGTATTGTACCTTATGAAGCATATTAGTTATTAATTAGCATTATATTGCTTGTACTTTCTCAGAATGTCATTGTTGAGCTGAGGACTTACCTTACTAGTATCAAGCATGACGAGTTCTAGATTGTGTACTTACCCTCGGAATACCAGAGCATATGTCCTGGATCGTCATGTAGTTTAACTTTACTATGTACTTATGTCATTACATGTCAAAGAATGTACTATTTAAATTTTCCTATCAGATTTGTACATCCATTTTTAAAGACAATATTAGAGTATGCTGTTTAATGATGATTATAGTAACTTGCATACGTATATTGTGTTTACATGCTAACGTGATGTGTGTTGGTGACACCTCCCCGATGTGAATATTTTTTGAGACATATTTATTTTTCTGTTGAGGTATATCCTCACCAGACACTCTATAATTAGCCTATTGTTTGGCAATTTAATTAATTATCAGCGCATAATTCGTGCGTTTTGAGCCGCTTATCGCATGCTCTTTGATATTAAAAAAAAAAAATATGTTCCACATTTTTTTTTTATCGGGAGGAGGTGGTGATATGTTGCGTGATAAATTCTCGCAACATCGTTTTATTTCAATATCTGTTTTATAACGCAAGGGCAACAACTGCTTGAAATTTATAGTCACTTTTCTCGGTAAGCATTTGTCTTCTCGCGTTGGTATCGAATGCAGTTAAGTTTGAGCTGTGGTCATTTTTGCGCTGGACTGCGCATGACTTGTCTTGTTTTTTGGTCGATCGGTTTCCGCCCACCACTAGTGGGAGTGAGCGATTTGGAATGGCGAAAGAGATGCCTCGTTGAAGAGGGGATCTCCGCTATTTTTTGTTCTGTCAGGGATGTGTAGTCCTCTTAATGGATATTTCGTTTATTCGAGATAATACCTCTAGTGTTTTCCCACATGTCGGGAGGCGTGATATTTCTGTGTATTTCATGAAAGCAAGGTAAATTGACTTTTCATTAACTCTATCGATTTTGGGTCGTGAGCGATTTCGATTCATAGCCTGTCTTCGAAAGTCGTCGTCACGAGATGTTTTCCCAGCTCACATGTCGCTGTATTGTACTGCATCGGTTGATGCATGTACCAAGGACCATTACTTGCTACTTTGTTAAATGAACTAGGTTTGGAAATCCTTTATTATCTAGAGGATATTTTTGAGGACATTATTTATACTTCGGCAGACGTGTCTGTCTTGCTGAAGTCAAACTAAGGAGAGTGAACTGATCTCATACATCTGGTTATCTCCTGGCTGTTATAGAAAAGGATGGAGTTTTTCACCTGACTACATTTACAGCACTATGAAATATAACATGCATCTGACTCATCATTGTAATGCTGTCTACCGTCTATTGCTGTATTGAATGTTGCTGTGATAATGACTGTTTGATGTGCCTACATATTCGCGTAACCATTTTGTCACTGTGGCGTCCACAATAAATAATGAAGAAAAACGTCAACGGCTGTTTCAAGAATCATTGACTTTATACGTCGTGAGTTTACTGACGTCCTATGTGGATTGCCCTGTTATTTTTGTATGAACATTGTTTTGACTGAACACATCTGCACACTACACAAAACCAGACATGCGGATACCATCCATCATCATATGGCATCACGCATCATTTGGTGGCCATAAGCTGGTTTGATTCTGGTACCAGCAAACACGGGGTCCCTTACCCACTTCATTTTCAACAAGAATTCATCAGCATCCTTCAAGAAATTAACATTCTTCAATACAGTCAACATCTTCAAAATTTTCAAAGTACTCGGCGTTGCCCGGTAAAAGTCAAAATTTCAACTTTTTGACGGAAACAAGAATTTGACAGTACCCGGCGTTGTTACATGTTGCCGGATAACTCGGACTGCTGTTATCTTTTACGCAAGTCAAGCAAGTTGCTGCTGTCAAGGTTCCAGTGCTGTCGTTTTTGTGAAGGTCAAGTGCCGGTTGAAACGGGTTGTTTTCTGAAGAAGGCCAAGTACCGATTTCCATCAACTTACTTTTGGATTAGAAGGTCAAGTGCCGAAACAACTCAACACACAGTATTTCAGAAGCTCTTGTACCATCGTGTTAGCAGTGGAAGCAGTTCAGATGTGCCATCATCGTTGGAGCTTCGCTCTTTAGGACGTTGATTGACATCCGTTTTTTCTGCTGTTCTACGATTGGAAGCCTATAAGTTAAGTGGCCTGTTTGTATGTAAACTGTGCCCTTATACTTCTGCTGAGTCTTCTGTGTATCATCTCATTCTATATGTTATATGTTTATATGTTATTTGTATATTTATATGTTTATATTTCAGCGGGTTCTCGGTTGGGTGGTGTCTCCGTTAGATTATGCCACGTCATAGAGGTCGTCTATTGTGAGCGTTTTCTGTAGGGTTTGCAAATTTCCGATACTGGAATTTGCTAAGCGACTTCTGTTGCTATTTATGTTAGCTGTGATGACATGTTTTAATATTGTTTTCGTTATTATTTCGCATTCTTTAGTTTTGTTTTGATTTGTTTGTATTTGTTAGCCTACTCTTGTCTATAATTTAGTTTCATACAACATTTTTGTTTATACACTGTGGTGTCATGTATTTTGTTTAATTCTATCGCAGATATCGTCACATTTTTTGTGATATTTCATTAATTTCTGCTTTATTTTTAGTTGATTTCTGCGAACGTTTTTGTATTGTTGCTGATCTTTGTTATTGTTTACATTGTTATTGTTTACATTGTTTGTATTGTTTACATTTTCAATGTTTACATTCTGCATGTGTTTACATAGTCATTGTTTACAGTTATAGTAATTAGTTAATGGGCTATGCTAATGCACTGTTACTACTACACTGATGATAAATGAATGATGAATAGTGTCGTGCACTATTGAATGAGAAGTGCACTTATGATCAAGAATTGAGTGCTGATATTTCATATACAAGTTCTTTGATTGGAGACTTGTTTCCCACAGAGACTGGGATAATATAATGTGATGTGAATATACAAGTGCTTAATTAAGACTTGTTACACTTAGGTTTGAAATAAATTAGTTAATTATTTCAGGTTTTGGACTCATATGTTAGACAACATGTCTACATTTGAGCACTTTATTGAGCAGGGTAAATTGCTTGGGAAGACTGGTGATAAGTTAGAAGAATTTGCAACTGCTCGATATGATAAAGCAATGGAAGCTGAACAAAAGAAACTGCAGATGCAGGTGGATGAAAAAAGATTCCAAATGGAAATGGAAAAACAAAAAAGGGAATCAGAAGCTGAGGAAAGAAAACTCCAGCTACAGCTAGAAGCTGAAAGACTTCAAAAAGAGGCTGAGAATAAAAGACTTGAAAAAGAGGCTGAGAATAAAAGACTTGAAAAAGAGGCTGAAAATAAAAGACTTGAAAAAGAGGCTGAAAATAAAAGACTTGAAAAAGAAGCTGAAAATGAAAGACTTCAAAAAGAGGCTCAGGCTGAGGAAAGAAGATTACAGAGAGAGTCTGATGAGAGGAAAGAGAAAGCAAAAATGGAACATGAAGAAAAGGTCTTAGCTTTAGAGTTGGAAAAATTGAAATTGACGAGCATGAGTAATGGTAATGATTCAAACAAGGGTTCATCTTCTGGTAAGGCTAATAATGATACTTTTAAGATTAAGTTACCAACATTTAGTCCTTCCAGTGATGACATAATGTTCTATCTGGACAGATTTGAACAAGCATGTACAGCTCATAACATAGACAAAGCAAAATATGTTTATCAGTTATCAGGGATACTGACAGGTAAAGCTCTAAGTATATTAAATATGGTGGATGAACCTGACAAGAACAATTATGAGGTTGTCAGGGCCGCTTTGTTAAAGAAATATCAGCTTAACGAAGACGGCTATCGTCTACAATTTAAAAACATGTTACCTGAAAATGGAGTTGAATTCTCCGAGTTTATTGCAAGAATACGCATTACTTTCTCACGATGGGTTGAACTATCTAAGACGGAAAAAACTTATGAAGGACTTATGGACTTAATACTTAGAGACAAAGTCATGTCGTCTGTCAATGAGTCTTTCCTTGCTTTCCTTCATGAACGTAAACCTAAAACAATAAAAGAAATGGAAGATTTCTGTTGCCAATACGTAACTGCGCACCCACACATAACCATGGGTAACTCTAAGGTGAAAGAAGGTTTACCAGTTGCTTCGGCAGCTCCGTATGGTCAAAACTTTGCTCGTAGATTCCAACAAAATTTTGATAGAAAGAGTAGCGGTAATTTCTGTCAAAATCATGGAAATCAATTTCATGGTGATTCTTCTTCGAAGAATTGGAGACAACCTGATAGTACTCGTTACTATCACCCTAATAATTATAAGCATTTCAAAAGAGGATATGGTAATAGAGGTTATTCCTGCCGAAGACCTCAGAACCAAACAAATAGATGTTCGCATCAATGTGAACATGATAGTAATCGTGGAAACTGGAATTCGAACCAGGATAACAATTACAATAGAGACAATAATAACTGCAGAGATAATAATAACTCTGATAACTTCAGAGGTAATAATAGTCGGGGTAGATCTCAACACAAAAAAAAGAGATATCAGCAGGCTAATGCTGTACAACAGGAAACTGAGGGAGCCTGTAATCATGTTGTTGATAGTAAAAACTTTGACGCTGTCACTGGTTCTGCTTTTGACTTTGAGAGAGCAAACAAATGCCCCCAATGCAGTACTTTATTCGAACCGGGTACCATAACTACTTTGAGTTGTGGTCACCCACTTCCCGCTCTTCCTGCTGCTGTTGCGCATGACGGGAGGGGTTCTTTAATTCTACATAAGGGTCTTGTTAATGATACTCCGGTCTCACTACTTTTCGATTCCGGATGCACCACTATTGGTGTTAGACAATCGCTTGTAGATCCATCTTGTGCTACAGGAAGGGTTATTAAATGTGTCACATTTGGCGGCACTCTAGAAAAATATCCTACTGCTGTAATTCGCATTGCCACTCCTTTCTTTACTGGAGATGTGCATGCTTGTCTCTTACCTAATCCTATTGCGGACCTTATTATTGGTCGTATTCACGGAGTTAGGGAGTGTACCCCACAGCAGATTGCTGCTTGGGAAGATAATAACATGCAAGCTACAAATGCAGTAGTTACAAGAGCACAAGCTCTACAAACACCCGAAACTTCACTGAATAGTGATAATGAAGTTGATAGCCAAGATAGTCACTTAGTAATCACTCGTGACTCTTTCATAAAATTGCAAGAAGAAGATCCTTCTTTAAAAAAATTCTTCGTTCTTGCGAAGAAAGGTGATCCGAATCAGGATACAAATAGAAAATCTTGGATTGCAATGAGAAACGGCGTACTTGTACGTATGGTACAAGATTCGACTACGTCGGCACATTCGCAAATTCTTGTTCCCAAGAGCATGAGAGTCAAATATTACAACATGCTCATGACTCGCAATGTGCTGGACATATGGGTTTTGCCCGTACGAAGTCGAGAGTCCTTGCGGCTTTCTTTTGGCCTTTTGTCAATAAGGACATTCGTATTTACTGCCGATCATGCAAGGTATGTCAGGAGGTCAAATCTAGAGGACCACGACATGCTGCGCCTATCCAGGCTGCTGACATTCCTATTCGGCCGTTTCAGAAAATGGCCATAGATATTATTGGCCCTTTTAAGGTCAAGTCGGCCAGAGGACATCAGTTTATCCTTACATGTGTCGATATGTGCACACGTTGGCCAGAGGCTATTCCTCTTAAGAGCATATCTACTACAGATATCGCAGATGCTCTTTGGTTGATATTTTCTCGCTTGGGGTTCCCCAGAGAAATATTGTCAGACCATGGCACTCAACTCATATCTGACACTATGTCACAGGTAATGTCTACCTTACATATTGAACGATCTCTCAGTAGTATCTACCATCCTATGTCTAATGGGTTAGTTGAGCGTCTGAATAGAACGCTCAAGACTTTGCTTGGTAAGATAACTGAAGATCATCCTCAAGATTGGGACAGGGTTTTACCCGCGGCTCTCTTTGCCTATAGAGAAGTCCCTAATGAACACACAGGATTTTCTCCCTTCGAACTTGTCTTTGGCGCGCGTCCACGCGGCCCTATGTCTTTATTACACGAT
The DNA here is from genome assembly GCA_024509875.1 of Oreohelix idahoensis. Taxonomy (NCBI): domain Eukaryota; kingdom Metazoa; phylum Mollusca; class Gastropoda; order Stylommatophora; family Oreohelicidae; genus Oreohelix; species Oreohelix idahoensis. The sequence continues at coordinate 302,179 of JAMPIV010019800.1, read as the reverse complement.
CTCATCACTGCCGATGATATTAGCGATGAAACTCAATCCTCATATGAGTATGTCATTGCTCTTAGACAAAAGATCATTGAGGCATGTAAGCTAGCAACTGCTTCATCAGAAATTGCTAAAGAGAAGGCAAGACAGTTTGCTAACAAGAATAGATGTCTACGACAACTTTGTCCAGGTGACAAAGCATTCGTCCTACTCCCCAGTAGGGAAAATAGACTTCTTATTGCATGGAAAGGTCCGTATGCAATAGTCTCTCGGATTTCCGATGTTGACTATGTGGTCGATATTGATGGAAAGCATAAAACTTTCCACATAAACATGCTTTCGGAATTTCACGAACGTCCGGACTATTTGCTGCCTATTTTCCAGGCAACGGATGATGCTCCTGCACCTCACGGTCATTATTCATCCCTGTCTGTCATACAGGATGAGGAATCTACCTTCTCTGATGTTAATCTTCCCCTTCCAGTGGTTCCATTACATTCTACGGAATCTTGGAAAAACGTTTCTGTTTCTCCTAATCTTTCTGGTAGAGAAATGCATAACAGTATGCTCTATCTTGTCTAAGGGGCGAAAACCCAAAGACTGACCGCGGGTTTGTCTTCCCCTGTTTCCAGGATGCATAATATTATGATCCGAAGCAGCGTTCTGGAAGCCAAACACAGGGACCCTTTCGCTCGTGATCAAAGGCTATAAACGTAAGAGATATTCCCCTGGTCAGACCAGGTGCGGCTCAGATAATATTATCGTTCGCTGACCGCTACAGGCCGGAACGTAACCAAACCTCGGGTGGGGTTTGAGAAGGTGAAAAAGTTTGGCCACGAAGGTAGAAAATGAAAGAAAAAGAAAATACAAAATGACGAGGAAAACCAGGACATTTAAAAAGTAATCAAATTATGGACAAGATGGTAAAATAGATTATCGGTCACGTGACACCGGGTTTGCTCTCAGTACAGAGAATATCATTGATGGACATTTTTTTCAGAATTAGTGGTTCCTATTGTTATTGTTAATCAGAATCGACCTCACTGCACCCCGGGCAAACCCATAGGTGATCAGTCTCCCTCAGCAAATGTCGAAGAGTATGAATCCTAATTGTACCTATAGTACGCTGGTTGAACAAACGATGGATGCATCCTCTCTCACGTCCATCTCTGCTAGTCCCACGTTTTATGCCAAACTCCAGCAGTCTCAGCCTTGTTGATTCATCCATTGCAGTGTCATTATCCAGCAGGCGATTATTAATTGCCCTTAGTATCCCTCCCTTATCCATGTCCAGTGTCCCCAGTATGGGTGCTCTCGAGGCTAGTCTGTCAGCTCTTTCATTGCCACGTACCCCTGCATCACCAGGACAGTAGATCAACACCAGATCTTGAAGACTTGAGGATTCTATTGATGTTTTCCATTCTTGCGGCAGCCATCCGTTCTGAACTTTCCGAAGCATGGCTTGAGAGTCTGACAATATAACTGCCCTGGTTGATGAGTTTCAGACAGCCACCTCAGTGCTGCAGTAACTGCCTCTACCTCCATTCCCATGCTGGAGGTTGTTGTCATTTAGGCTCCACTCTGCTCAGCAATGACTTTTCCCTTTATTCTATTCTATTGTCTAGTGTCATCCTTTATGTCCAACGAGTACCTGTTAATTACCTTTATTTATTTATTTACTAATTTATTTACTGTTCACAGGACTCAAGATTTCCTCCATTATTTACCCTTTACTCACGCAGAGAAGCCTTATCCTGATTTCTCACAATGCACTACAGACCCATCAGTGTACACAATGGCGTCATCATCCCCAGCATGATCTCTTATCAGCTGATTGATCAGCTGATTGATCTACAGCTCTGCTTTTCCATTGCCCCAAAATCTGCACTCTCTGCCAAGGCTAATGATGACCTGCTGGTAGTTTATCCAGTTCTCACCTGACTTACTCCACTCTTCCCCTTTCGATATCTTTTCAATCCTGGTCACCTGACCAATCGTAGCCTCTGCCTGTGCCATCCATGACATTCCCCCCCCCCCCTTTATTCTTGCTCCTTTGATGTCAGCTACGTTCTCTTGTAGGGGGTGTCTTTTGTCGGTGGTTACCCGCATATAGGCTTTTGCCTCGGCCATCGCATATCTGGATCTAATCGACAGCAATCTGAGCATGTATCTCATTGTCGCAATGGGGGGTATCACGCGACAAGCCCTAAACTAGTCGCATCCCTTCATTTTGAATGCGTTCCAGTCGTTCACATTGTGACACTAACAGCGTGAGCATCCCTAGGCCATACTCGATAACTGAAAACACGAGCTGATAATACAGACAGTAGTCTCTGTTCCAAGCGCGCAGCAGCTATTGTTTTTAAGGCTGCCAGTCCTCGCTTGCACTTCTGTATGATCAGTTCGTCATGATACTTGAACGATAGCCCACGATCAAACGTTACTCCCAAATACTTCAGCTTGTCTTGCCTTTCAATGTTGTGTCCATTGGAAGTGATGCCTGGACGGTCTGCTTTCACTATGGAGTTCTTCAAAGAGCACCACATCACACAGTCCTTGTTGGGATTGACATTTGATCCGCTGTACTCACACCATTTAGAAACCGGCGGTAGAATATCTTATATGCCTTGGACCATTTCCTGTCTGTCTGAGCCAGTTCTGTACATGAGTATTGTTAGTTAGTGGTTCCTAATGATGTCATCCCCCCCCCCCTCCCTGGTAGTGAGGTCGGATGCCTAGTCTTCTCGGATAAGGGTTAAAAATAGAAAATCCCGCGTGCAAGTTGCTCACGTTAAAAATAACTCAGCAGTTATACATCGTAAAGAGTAGGCCATACGGCCGCTGTCCTGGCAAAATTTAAAAATTGTGAAACCTATCCACCCCAAAAATATTTATAGAATGTGTGATTCTTGTATACACACATCGGGATCCTCGATGGTGCTACGGACGTTCGTTCGCTGTGCTGAGGTCCTCCTTGTGTGATCTAAGAGAGAAGATCGGAGCACTGATTTAGTTGTCCGTGTGCAATGAAGATGATCCTTAACAACAAATCATATTATACTAGAGCAATAGCACTAGTGGAACAAGAGATGGCAAGAAGACGCTGGCAATGGATAGTACACACATTACAGAAACCTATTTATAGCATTACCATGCAGTTCTAGTTGTGGGATCGCCAGGGTTAAAGAAGAAGAGTTAGACCGTAGAACAGACGGAGACGAGAAGTGGAAACAGAAGAAAAAAAGTGACGAGTGAGACACGGAAAAGTCTCGACCGGATGGCACGCGAGAAGAGGGCTTGGCAAGTGTTTGTTGAATGCTTGTGGTCCCTGGTGAGTTAAAGAGGATTGATTGATTGATTGATTGATTGATTGATTGATTGATTGATTGATTCATGATTGAATATAAAACATTAACAACATGCTGTTGTTAAAAAAAAAATTTTACTTAACATTTTGAAAGAACCGGGTAGCTGGCCATAAGCCCAACCCTCCTTAGTGGCTTTCTACAACATGCGACAAACGTGGAAGTGATCGCAAGAACCAGACAGTAATATCGCCCTAGTACTGCTTTATTCCATCTCCACTGAAGCATGTTTTGAGAAAAGTTTTTGGGGTATCAGTTGAACATGAAGGAGTTATCACATTAAAATGAAATTTTGCACTACGATCGAAACTGTTGAATGTATTTGAGATCAAAAATTAGAATATGGAAAACATTTTTCTAAATATAATTATAAGCAACTTCCGGTTCTATATAGAATAATGTGCCAACAGAATTATTCAGTTCCTAGTTGGTTTCTTAATTCTATCTCCATATACGTGCCATACAGTGGGGCAAAGTCTTTTACAGATTGGGGGTATGATGTGCTGGTGTTGTGGGTAGTGGGTTTCCCCCCTTGCTTCACCCTAGGCCTAGTGAATTCTTGTTCATGAAAGGAGCGACCATTGCGGTGTTAGTCTCTTGGCCTAGCAAAACCTCTCATACCCCAAGATCGTTGTGCGTGGTGAAGAGCCACACCCTCCTCGAGGTAGTCCTGGTAACTGAGGGTGCGAATCCTCAGGCTAAACACAACGGATCTAGAGGAGCAAACCTCGATAATAAAACCGGTGCACTACACCGTACACGCCCTCTGTGGGTGGGAAGGAGCCAGATGGATACTGAACAAGTCTTGGGAGTGGGAACGAGTGTGGACTGCTCCCTGAAGATCGGAACCCATCGTACAGGCACAGAGACTCAGGACTTGACGATCCTATTGCCTTCAACTCTTGGTCACATGCCTAGAGCCTCGGAGAACTCGGCGTAACCAGCAGGCAATTTGGTGGCGGGGAAAGAGCACTGTGAGCCCTACCTTGGCTACGTATCACAAGGAGACGCAGAAACACCCCCTTTATCTCCCCCAGAGCTGGCACAGTACACTTCTGGCTTCTACCTGGGGCGGTAGGAAATCCACATCAAACCTGGCAGAGCAAGTCCTCCATCAGATGCGGCCGATGCTGGGCCCACTGGCGCGTGGACACGTCCCGATCCCCATCGAGACTTGCCCGGGGAGCCCACCCCGGCTCAAAAAAGCAGAGAAGGCCACTCTCCAAACCTCCGATGTCTTGCGGGCAGTGTTAGGATGTGCAAGAACATGGACAGGAAGACTCCACAACTTCCCCACTGAAGACACGCCCACGGCGACCGTTGCCTCAATTGGCTGTGTGTGGTGTACCCGGAAACGGGGCCTCCCAGTACTGAGGCACAGTTAAGTCCCCGATGTCACTTATCGGTGCAGAGTTGAGAGAGATGGCTGAGCATCACAATCCCCCCTGTGTTGCAGCATGATGAGAACCCAGCATTGCACACTGAGCTTGGGGGGATCACTTGGGCACCAGACTTAATACTGGCTCTTGACTGGATGGCCGCATGCAGGAGATTTCTACAATGGAGGGTTGGCAGGTGGTGGGTATCTGGAAGTGGCTCTGTGCAGGACGTGAGGATTCCTTGGGAGAGCCCAGAACCAGAGCACAGCATTGTGCAAGCTCTGCATAGTTGGAGAGCCCCCTGGATGACGGGGAATGCACAGTGTGCTACCCCACCTATCCCCAACTGCTAACTTAGAACCAGAAGTGGGGTCCTCTGTATGCGTGCCAGGCCAGGATAAAATGCCTGGGAAAGAGACTGGAGCTCAGAACTCCCTAACTCAAAGTTGCAGGATGGCAGAAAAGCCATGGGAAAGACAGGGCTATTTTGAAGATAACGCAACCATATTTTCACCATACGAGCTCGGACGCCGCCTCGGTAAACAAGGTCCGCGCAGAGCAGTGACACCCCCAGGCTGCTTGCGAATAGTCTACTACTGGGAACATAAACAGATTAGGGATGAGCCCACTCTCCCGTTGAACAGGTGCTAAAGTCATAGATACTGGGCCAGAAGGCGCACCGGAAACCACAGTATCACGCAACTCGCTTTTTTTTTCTATGGAGAGTACACCGTCAAATAAATCTCGTACTGGTGCTCGCCCTGTGGAGCTCCACCAGGCAGGTGCAGTGCCGGGCTCTGAGCCTCGACAGAGCCCACCCTCAGCTACTGGAGGACCCTCTAGACCGTCTTGTGGAGTCAGCAGACGGCGGAGGAGAACTACTGACCAAAACAAAACAGAAAAAGAGAAACCCAGAGTGCCACTTGTCATGATGCACTGGAATGCAGAGGGAGTGAACAGCAAGCAGGCTGGATACAGCAAAAAGACAGAGCTGGAAAACATCTTGTATGAGAAGCAAGTCAGTGTTTGCTGTATCCAAGAGACTCACTTGAAAGCAGATCAAACCTTTAAAATAAGGGGATATCAATGCTTCAGATCCGACAGAAAAGATAGACGAAAAGGAGGAGTACTTACTCTTGTAAGGAATAACATTCCTGCACACGAAAGGAAAACCTTCATGGATGGAGCAGAATATCAGCTGTTGCAGATAAAGGTAGACAAGATGGAAATAGAACTCCTGAACTATTACTGTCCGAACAACAAACCCCTGAGTCTCAGCTCTATACAGGTACCAGCCACCAACTTTATAGCAGTTGGAGACTTTAATAGCCACTCCCAGAGCTGGGGCTATAACCATCTGGATCACAGAGGTGAAGAGGTTGAAACTTGGCAAGATGATCACTCCCTAATCCTAGTCAATAATGCCACAGATACTCCTACCTTCTACTCCAGAGGATGGCACACAACTTCAACACCAGATCTTGCCTTCTCCACACCAGATATAGCTGGATCTATTAGTAGAGAAGTAGGAGACCAACTAGGGGGAAGCGACCATCGCCCAATCTTTCTTACTGTCCAGAGTGCAACTCTCAGTACAGGCCCAGCCATTACAAGATGGAACTACAAAAAAGCCAACTGGGGTTTATTCAGGCATCAGGTGAACACGCTGCTGTCTACCCTCAAGGTACAGAACAGAGACATTAATGAAGTGGTAAAAGACTTCAACAGATGCATACTACAAGCTGCAAAAGAAACCATTCCCAAAGGATGCCGGCGTAACTACATACCATACTGGTCCAGCACACTCCAAGAACGTCAGGAAGCTATGGACAGGGCTAGAAAGGACGCAGAGTCTCAGCCTTCACTTGAAACTCACAACAAATGGAAAAAGGCTGTAGCAGAGTTTCAGAGAACAAAGCTAGAAGAAAAACGGAAAAGCTGGAGAACTAAAACGGCATCGCTGAACCTTGAGAAAGACGGCAGGAAACTTTGGAGATTAGTCAAGTCTCTAAATGAAGAGCGTTCCTCACCTAGGCAGACTATCACATTGGATGAAGGTGGCAAACTTTTCAGAGGAAAACAAGCTGCAGACTTGTTTGCTAGAAGATACAGTTCAGAAAGCAACTTACCCATTAACATAGATCATCAGAGAGAGATAAGAAAAGAAATACTGGCAACCATGGGACAGACAGATACTCCTGCCCCAATGAGGGAACCCATCACACTAGGAGAACTACAGAAGGCTATTTCCAAGCTTAAGTTTCAAAAGTCACCCGGCCCAGACAAAATCAGCAACGAAATGCTAGTAAATCTGAGCTCAGCAGCAAAGACAAAACTGCTTGAGATATTCAACCACAGCTGGTTGAAAGGAACGGTACCCCAAGTATGGAGAGAAGCCATCACAATACCCATACTAAAGAAAGGGAAATGTAAGACCGAGGCTGCAAGTTACCGGCCAATCAGTCTCACAAGCTGTGTTGGGAAGACTATGGAGCGAATAGTCAACCACAGATTGAAATGGTATTTAGAGTCTGAGCAGATCCTGGTGCCGGAACAAGCTGGATTTAGAGAATGCTACAGTATAGAAGACCAAGTTACTTACTTGTCTCAAGCAATAGAAGATGCCTTCCAGGAGAAGAAAAAGGTCCTAACGATCTGGGTCGACTTCAAGCAGGCCTTTGACAAGGTGTGGAAAGATGGCCTCATTGCAAAACTTAGGAGAAGTGGAATCCAAGGCAACATGATGAAATGGATCCAGTCATACTTGCATAACAGGAGAACTAGAGTCACTCTTGACGGTCTGCAGAGCAGAAAAGTGTTGCTCCATCAGGGGGTACCTCAAGGAGGAGTAATTTCCCCAACACTCTTCCTTGTTTACATCAATGACCTGGTGAAAGATCTCCCTGCAGGAGTTAAAGCTGCCTTATATGCAGATGACCTAGTACTCTGGTGCGCTGATGAAAATGTCACCACAGCAAATTATAGAATGCAGCGGGCAGCAGACATGCTAGTGTCATGGGCAGAGAAATGGCTTATCACAATAAACACAGACAAAACCTCCACAACACTGTTCTCCCTCGCCCCCAAGGACAAATCAGCTAACATACACCTAGGGACAACCGTGATCAAGGAAGAAAGCTACCCCACCTATCTTGGGGTGACATTTGACCAAAGGCTTACATGGAATAAGCATATTGAAAATGCAGAAGGAAAGGCCCGAAGACGACTAGGCATACTCAGAAAATTAGCAGGTACCAACTGGGGAGCAAATGAACGAAATCTAAAGAAGATTTATAATGGAGTAATAAGACCACACTTAGAGTTTAGCTCAGCAGCATGGTCATCAGCTGCTAACTCACATCTGCAGTCTTTGGACAAGGTGCAAAATCAAGCTCTCAGGCTCATTACAGGAGCCATGAAAACTACACCAATAACAGAGATGCAGAAGGTTGCTGGATTACAGACATTGTCCCATAGAAGAGACACAAAAACCATGATCCAGATGGAAAAGTACAACAGTATGCCAATGCACCCAATGAAGGCAAGACTAGATGATCTGGCATTGGGACGTCTAAAGCGTAGCAGCTTTGTGCATCGGGGGAAAAGACTTATAAGACAGCATCAAGAAGACCTATCCATGAAGACAACACCACTGAAGCCCACCCTATACCCTGTACCATGGGAGCAGGCCAGCAGTGCCCTCCAAATTAATACATCAGTCAGTGGTCTCACAAGTGGATGTGAGTATAATGATCTGCAAAAACGAACTGCTACATTGAGTATGATCCAAGAAAGCTATCCCGATCAATCATGGATACATGCCTATACAGATGGATCAGCAACTAATGCTGTTAGGAATGGAGGTGCCGGTATCTTTATCTCATATCCTGACAACCACTATGAGACTAGGCACATTCCCACTGGTAAATTCTGTTCCAACTATACAGCTGAGGTTCAAGCTCTAGAGCAAGCTGCAAATATGATTTATAACACCAACTCTGACTGCCACCAGGTAGTCATCCTCACAGATGCACTGTCTGTCCTGCAAGCTCTCAAGGGTGGTAAACTCCCGCATCTGAGAAATGAACTAAACAAGGTAGCTGCCAAAAAGAGAACCATACTTCAGTGGGTACCATCTCATTGTGGTGTACCCGGAAATGAAAAGGCAGATAAACTTGCAAAAAAGGGAGGAGAATGTGAACAAGAAGATAATGAAGTCACATACTTTGAGAAAAAGAGAGCTATCCAGACTATCAGAAGAGAACAGAACCAACCCAAAGACGACTATCACACTCTCGACCGGCAGGGACAGATAACTATTTTTCGACTCAGGACAGGGCATAACAAACTGAATAAACACATGCACAAGCTACGATTGTCTGCTTCACCACTGTGCACATGTGGATTAAACGAACAAACTGCTGAGCATGTTCTACAGGACTGTCCTCTGTATGACCAGTTAAGAAAGATATACTGGCCCAATGACTCAACACTAAACTCAAAGCTATATGGAGTTAAAGAGGAACTTCAAACAACAGTCGAATTCATCATGAGAACTCGTCTGACGGTGTAATCATCAAAGATGCGATCGCAAGAAGAAGAAGAAGAGTGCCATACAGTGACATAATTATTCCATCTCCAGTGTCCTGGTGAAGACAGCCTGTGGCGGGTTAAGAGAATCTCAGTTCAAATCTATAGCTTAATTCTTACGTTCTCTTCTCAGATGTTCATTTGCTTTAAAGAAATATTTTTTTCTTTATTTTTTACGATTACACCTCTTGACAAAATGGTGAGAGTTTGGAGGCTATTTCCTGATAAGGTTGTTCTTCCTCTCACAAACCTTCACTTTAACATGCTCGTTGTTCTTCCTCTCACAAATATTCACTTTAACATGCTCGTTGTTCTTCCTCTCACAAACATTCACTTTAACATGCTCGTTGTTCTTCCTCTCACAAACATTCACTTTAACATGCTCGTTGTTCTTCCTCTCACAAACATTCACTTTAACATGCTCGTTGTTCTTCCTCTCACAAATATTCACTTTAACATGCTCGTTGTTCTTCCTCTCACAAATATTCACTTTAACATGCTCGTTGTTCTTCCTCTCACAAACATTCACTTTAACATGCTCGTTGTTCTTCCTCTCACAAACATTCACTTTAACATGCTCGTTGTTCTTCCTCTCACAAACATTCACTTTAACATGCTCGTTGTTCTTCCTCTCACAAACATTCACTTTAACATGCTAGTTGTTCTTCCTCTCACAAACATTCACTTTAACATGCTCGTTGTTCTTCCTCTCACAAACATTCACTTTAACATGCTCGTTGTTCTTCCTCTCACAAACATTCACTTTAACATGCTCGTTGTTCTTCCTCTCACAAACATTCACTTTAACATGCTCGTTGTTCTTCCTCTCACAAACATTCACTTTAACATGCTCGTTGTTCTTCCTCTCACAAACATTCACTTTAACATGCTCGTTGTTCTTCCTCTCACAAACATTCACTTTAACATGCTCGTTGTTCTTCCTCTCACAAACATTCACTTTAACATGCTCGTTGTTCTTCCTCTCACAAACATTCACTTTAACATGCTCGTTGTTCTTCCTCTCACAAACATTCACTTTAACATGCTCGTTGTTCTTCCTCTCACAAACATTCACTTTAACATGCTCGTTGTTCTTCCTCTCACAAACATTCACTTTAACATGCTCGTTGTTCTTCCTCTCACAAACATTCACTTTAACATGCTCGTTGTTCTTCCTCTCACAAATATTCACTTTAACATGCTCGTTGATATTCCTCTCACAAACATTCACTTTAACATGCTCGTTGTTCTTCCTCTCACAAATATTCACTTTAACATGCTCGTTGTTCTTCCTCTCACAAGTATTCACTTTAACATGCTAGATCAGGCAGGCCAACAATAAAAGACAAAGGAGCCATGTTTATGTGTATATTATTTACTGAATTAAATGAACACAATTCTGTACTGATATTTCAGGTAATTAATTTGGTACACATTTACAGATAATTAGAATGTGAGGAAAATTGCTACAGAGAAATCATGATTTAAGCAGGGTGCTCATGAAATCTCTGTACAACTGTGGTATGTATCTGAACATGCTCTTCGGGTTTGTTTTTGCTCTGTTGCCACATGTCACGCTTTCAGTTTCATTAGGGCTACTTCATTTGGCACACGAATGCTCCAGTGGATCTTCTTGCGAGATCTTAATGATACTGCAGTTCATTCTGTGGCCGAATGACACCGCTTGTATTCAATTGTATGCAGATAAGTATATCTGCAGCTGTCTTATGCATGAAAATAGACAGTTCGAAAAGAGTAATTTTGTTGTTTGTTTATTTATTTATTTTTTGCAGATTCTTGGTAGACAAATAATGTATTCCCTGCATAATAGCGAGTTGTTCATTTCTGTTAGTCGTTTCCTCAAACTAAGAGGACAGTATATTTCATAGTGCCTGACGTGTCGTTGAATCACATAATGGACGCTGTCCACTTCTTGAGTGAAACTATGAGCTGGCTCTCCGCACTGCTGAATCAGAAGTTTAATCTGAGGATTTTTTTAAAGAAACAATGCCAGAGCTAGAGTCGTTATAGAATTCATATTTTGGGGTACACAAGCATCTGACCAAATAGTCATCTATGTGAGTTTATGATGATCTCTAATAACTTTCTCATATTGTTTCCAGATCTCCCATTTCCTATTTCATGCCACAAAAGGAAAGTAAGATTTCCTTGTCAATGACTAAATGACAGTCAGGTTGAATGCCACAGCTTGTGTTTGTGACGAAATATGGGAACACTACATTAAGGGAGTATTAAAACATTTTCTAAGTCAAAACAAAGCAGTGGCTTGCATTTGTTATTTCTGTCCTTTTCTCTTTCAGCCTCAGCTTTTTTTAAACATTGTTCCGGTGTATTTCTAATTCTTCTTTATCTTCAGACATAATTCTACCTTTGCAAGTCTCACATCTATCACATCTGTCTTTCTTTGAAGATAGAAAACTAATGTTGAATTCTGTATTGAATATTTCATCATGCTTATGTTTTTTTGACATGCTGGTTGCCTCTTTCTTCACAGTGGGTAATATAAAAACCCATACATCTTGCTCAGCTTAAGCCGTTTCTCAGGGTACTCTTTTAGAGTTAACTCTACAGTAATGTGATAATAATCTAGGAAAAGAGTTGATTTGTTTCCGCCCTTCTTAGAGGGTGGCCTCATCAATTTTGTTTATATTTTTTCCTCTCACAAATGACTTTCGTATGCCTGTATCAAGACATCGTAACTTTGTATAGAAGTAGTTGAGTCGTATCTGTGAGGTACCAAAGGTGTTCACGCAAAATACTTTGCACACTCTGACACTTATGGCTGTGCAGCCTCTCATGTCCCTTTTCCTCTTAAGGAGCATGCATCCATCATTTCAGCTGCTCCCCTTGCATTAAACCTGCACCAGATCAGCTTTAAAATAGAGGCGGCAGCGAATTTGTTTCTTCACGTCTCCATAGTGATTCACAACATCACGTGATGACTACGACTAGTTTGAATGGCAGATCAGGAGGTGGAATAAAGCATTATAAATGTGATTGGACTAAGAATAATTAAAATCCAACAAACGTTTCAATCACAATTATTTTTTTGGAAAATATGTTCTCATTTAAGCGATAACTGTAATATATTTTGTAGGATGATAGAGTAGCTTAAATGACGTCATTTTATTACCTCAGGTCAATTTTTGCCAAAAATGGAGATAGAATAAAGCAGTACTATTATAGCTAGATGCAAAAATATTTAAGAAGAAGACGGTGGGGCTGAATAGGACAGACAATGAAAAAACCTGTTGATGGCGTGTACAGTCCTTGTCATGACATTCTCAGAGTAAGAGATGTGGAAGAAGAACCGAACAAGATATGGAGAAAGGAATCCAGTTATCCAGGACAGACATTTCATGGATAAAGATGACATAGAATAACTTGGAACAGATGGCAAAGGACAGGACGTGGGACCCAAAGATGCAACAATAGTGAATGCAGTCAGCGACCCATAGCTTGACTGCTTGCATCAGGATCAGCGAACCAGAGCTGGTCAAGACCGTACTCCACCTCCACGTGGTGGTCCTGGAAACAGTCTGCAGCAGTGCAGTCTGGCTGAGCGAGGGCGAGTACGGATCGCAGAGGGAAGGCAAACCCGGTCCAAAAAAATGCCGTGCTGAAGTCGGATGTGTCGACCGAAAGGTGCAGATATCACAGCTACGGCGTAAACAGACACAACGCAACCACCGTCCTTTTCAGGGCGAACGAGGAAGAAGAAGAAGAAGAAAGAATTTATTGAAGGCCTATTTTCCTTTGGGTGCTGTATGGTAAGGGTGATGATGTTAGTGATTATCAACATGTGATTATATATCTCCATAAATAGTTATCAGTCACATAAGCGTGTACTTCATTAATGTAATGTGTCGTTCACATATGACGTCACGCTATTAACATTTTATGATGATAGGGAGAGAGGGGTTTGAAAAAAAATGTGATGTCACACAAAATATATAAGTGAATTTCTCTTCCTTCACAAATGATGTCTTAACAAACTAAATTTCGTAACCTCTTTCGGGTAACTTTTACCCGCAATAGTTAAAAATTCTCTCGTGGACGATGTATATTAATATAAAATCTCAGCTGAAATATCACTATTGTTATAACCTTTAATTGTTGTAAGTAGTTTTTAAATTATATATATATATATATATATATATATATATATATATATATATATATATATATATATATATATATATATATTGTAATGTACTACAGATCTTTCCAAAAAACAATGGTGATGTGGAATCACATAGATTTGTGCTTCGTTCAATGGTGGAGAATATTACTTTGCCGTGGGATAATGATAACGAAAAGAAATCATTCATTGATAACAACTTCGTTTTTAAACCCTTCCGTCAAACGTCAATTCTTTGGCAGTAGCACGTTCCTGGTGGTAATGCTGGGAGTAACCACTCCAATTGTCAAGGCAAGAGTTTTCAAGACCATTCTGATGGAGGCGTCTAGCGTAGACTGCGGGCAACTTGAACCACAGACTTGTTCCACTAACGTGTACCACAGACTCGATATCTGGAATGAATTTACAGACTTTTGCTCAGGAAAAACTTCTTAATAGTGTCGGGCCACTGGTGTTAAGATCTCGTCTTACATGTGGTCGGGGGTATTACTTTAATTATAATGCCACTGTTATTCTGTCACTGGCTTCCTAGCTCGGTGGCCCATGGTTCGATCCCCAGTTGAGGTGGGATTTTTTTTGAGTCCGCAAACGACTCCGCGGTCGACCCAGCCTTATGAATTGGGCACCAGAGAAACTCTGGGAAGGTTAAGGCGGCGGCGTGCTGCTGACCACAGCACCCCTAGTGTGCCGATGATCAAGAAAATATGAGCCTAACACCATATTCCCAATATGCTTCAATGTGCGTGTAACGGGGTCTTTAACCTTTTTTTTTTTACTGTTATTCCGTGTGCAGGTTCCGATAACTCGTGGTTTCCAGAACTATAGTCGAGTTTTGTTTCTGTATATTATCTGAAGATCCTATAATACTTGGTCCTGTTCTTACATTGGAATCATGTTTCTATTAGTTATCCTGGCGTTCTGAAATGTCTTCTTGGCGAGATGGGAATGCAGTGGAGTAATCTTAAAATGTGGTAGATTATAAGGGACATTTTCGCCCATGTGGTTTCGTTGGAAAAACTCCAATCAGAAGTGGTTTATTTTAGCACTTCCATGCCAATTCAACCACGAATTAGTGTCTGACATCGGTAGGGATCTTTTTCCTCCCACTACCCTCCAGTAAAACATTCTACATCACACCATAAGATATTTTCTTTGCATGTCATTTACAAATGCATCTGCATGTATTTCATGGCCACATAAGGTATTGCTTCTTCTGTTTCGCCTGTCATGCTTACACACTCATTACTTCACAGCTCTAACATTATAATCTCCTCCAAGATGTTATTGGGAGCCGCGGTAGCGCAGTGGTTAGTGCACTGGCTTCCTAGCTCGGTGGTCCAATGGTTCAATCACCAGCTGAGGCGGGATGTTTAGACCACAAATGGCTCCAGGGTCGACCCAGCCTCATGAATTTGGTACTAGAGCAACTTTGGAAAGTTTAATGCGGCTGGCGTAATGCTGACCACATCACCCCTAGTGTGCCGATGGTCAAGAAAAAATAGGCCTAACACCATATTCCCAATATGCCTCAAAGGGCGTGTAACGGGATCCTTTACTTTTCTTTTTTAACCAAGATTTTATTTCCTTATAATTGTTTATCACATCAAAGCCCATCTGGCGGAACATCTTACATCATAATCTGTGTCTTAATCTTCAGCAAGAAGGTAATTTCCTCCATTCCAATGAGATTTGTCGTGTATTTTATCACATCATGTTTGCGAGCTCGCACCATATCATGCTGCTACCTGGTACCGTGTACCATCCGCAGACAGAAAGTCTGGATTATCAATAGCAATATCGCCCAGTGTAGACTCTTACTCCGTCTGGACAAGTGGGGCGGGGGAGGGGGGGGGGATTAAATAGTGCTTAAAACTGTTTGACGTCATATGTGCACGACCCCTAAGACATGAACCACATACGCATCTTCTTCTTCAAGCTCTTTTACTGTTGGCGTGGGTGATAATGTCTCTCTACAACTTTCAGCCCCCAGTGCTATTTTTAATATCTGTTGTTGATTTCTGTTCATGCAACCATGATAAACTGTCCAGTATCTACTGTCTTTATCGCTCTGTACATCTTTTTTTCTTCAATCTTTCCAGTTGTCACATGACATTTCGGTGTACCTTTTCTCCCAGAATGCCAACGGTAAATGTATTTCTTCTTTCTAATAGAGCAGTGCTTCTTAACCAGGATCGCGAGACCTACCATCAGGGGGTGCTAGACATGCCAGATCTGGTATAAGGCGATTCATCATCAACTTTATATAATACACAGAACTCAGTTGTATTTGTACGACATACCTTTTAGAACATTGACAACGTGAATTCAACATCAAATCACATTTTGTAACTGACATTTTCCCAAAACATTCTTGTATTTCTTTTTCTGAATTTTTGGGGGATATTTTGTGAGCTAGAAGATAATTACGTGCGAAGCTTCTTAAGAGAATGTAAAGGGGTGTAAGGTTTCTTAAGATGATTTAAAGGGGTGTGAGGCTTCCTAAGATACTGTAAAAGGATGCGATGCTTCCTAAGAAGCTGCAAAGGAATGCAATGCTTCTTTATATGCTGTAAAGGAGTGTGAGGCTTCTTTAGATACTGTAAAGGGGTGCGGGACTTCTAAAAAGTGAAGAAACACTGTAATATTTCAGCTCTCTTTAAGCAGGTTGGTAAAATTCCTTTGTGAAAAGATTGGCCACTACGGATTAACACGTACATCGCACAGCGCTAACTGCTTAATCCCCGATACGACTGGTGCGCGCATCACCAAAGCTTGGAATACAGGGAGACAACTGATGGACAGACACAGATAAGAGGTTACTTTGTGATAAAGTAATGAATCGTTACTTTTGGAATACGTTGTCATATGAGGTTAACGACATGTTCACGAGTCTGTACGCAAGGTATCGTATGACTTATTGCCAAATATGGAAATACGTGACCTTTTGATTTATGCCCCTTATTTCACGTGGAATATTTTGAAAGTACCACACCCTCACCTGCCTGCTTGAAAATGATTGGAGCGTTTATTTAACTCCATAAACAACAGATGCTTGGGAGACTGGGAATATGACCTGACACGTTTCAGTGTTATTCCACTGTGAAGATCGCTTGCCAAAATACCAGACCTTTCTAGAGTGAAGCCTAGAATTCAGAATTCCTTCCTAACATACCGAACACCTTTTATTTGATAATTTTGGACGGACTTTCATATTAAATAAGGAAACCGGGGCTGAGGAAACTGAAGGACCACACACGAAGTCAGAGAGGAAACTTATTAAATTAACGACACCCCAGACGCCTGTAAGAGGGCAATTCAAGTCTCTTTTATATGTCTGAGCAGAACGTCTGTGAGCCAGGATTGGCATAAGTTGTCATTTTACATTTTATATTACTAACATGTGAAATAACTTTATATATGTATATTGCCATGTGAATTTTAATATGTGAAAATCTGTTGTGGATGTCCAAGTCATTTGAGGCTGGCAACCTCAGCGTATAGAATGATGATTCATGAACCAGCACTGCAGGGGCTGGGATTGCTTTATTGCTAGTTTCATAATTAGAACTAAAAGCAGACAGTAGTCCCAAGTTTCTATGGAGCAGGGAGGAAAAGATGAAAGAAATTATGTACATTCTAAGTATAAATACTTACAGTTTCAAAGCAGTGTAAATGTCCATATAAACATATTCACTTTAAAATCAATGTTAGTTTTCAAGCTTTAAACCAGTTTAAATATGTGTGTGAAAATATTCATTTTAAAATTAATAAAAATTTCAAACTTTTCAATCAGTCTAAACATAAATGAAAACATATTCAATTTATATTGTGAACACTTTTCAATCAGTGCAGATGTAAATGTAAACAGACTCTATCTGTATTATAAACCTTTTCATTTAAATCTAATGTAAAGCTAAAGCTATTCAATTTAAATCTTAATAGTTTTATCCCGGGGGAATAAATTTAATTCTCATCGAGGGTAAATTCTGAGATAAAATGGGATGGTAGAATATAAGAAGGGGGGCACAAAAGTATGTGTCGGGAAACGCAATACTGAGGAGAGCGTTTCGTTTCTCATAGTTATTGGTGGAACCAACTGAAGGTAGAGGTGGACTGACGTTGTGCTAGACGCCATAAAAAGAGGGTCATATAGACAAATGCAGGACCAGCTTGGCCGTTACTCCTTGACGTTCTATGAACGTGCGGCGCCTTTAACGTTGACCAGCGACGAGCGAGAGCAGTGTAAACAGAACCCATCAGCGGGAGCAGAAACTACTATAGGCAGTTTTAGTGAAAAATATACGCTGCCAAAGTGAACTTTTCCCATCATCTCTACTATAAATCTATGATGAAACTTTTCTTCTAAACTATTCAAATTATTTCAAACTGTTAAAACTAAAGTGATTGTTAAATTGTGTTATTTGTAATGTTACAAATTTAACTTCGATTTAATCATTTTAAAGCTACTGCGGGAGCCGCGCTGGTGTAATCGTTACCACATTGCGCTGGCGATCAGGTGTTCAAGGTTCAAGCCCGGGCGTGGGCAGTATAAAGGGTGTCATTGACCGGGATTTTGACTGAATAACATGAACGGCTCCTGAGATAAACCCTCTGTGAATGGGAAAGAACGAAGCTCCTGACCGGTTTGGAAGGAAAGTCCACAGGCTCCCCAGCCTCGCAATGACATTTCATTGGGCCGAAGGGCTGAAAGCCCAAGTGACGCTGGTTAAGGAAAAGAAAGTTATTGCATGTTACTCTCAGTCAAATTACTACACACACTCTAAACAGAGCTATACCAGAATAATAGAATTCCACTGAGTAAATCAGGGGTGGGGGCTTGAACGAGCTGAAATTAATAAGTGCTTAATTCCTTCACAAAAGAGGTCGGCAGATTCTAGAATTAACGTGCTCAGCCAAAGCAGCATTGTTTTCACTTATCTGAATATCTTGTGAAGACCCCCTTTGTAATAGAAGTGTCATTACCCTTCTATCTACATCTCTGCCAAGAGTAATCTTGTACGAAAGTAGATACCTTTGAAGCCCATATTAGATACTCTTTTGGCCACTGTTGGACCACTACTGCAAAGCAGGGGAGGCAATACCGTCACAGTTATTTTCCCGAAGTCCCCATGCACCGTTCTCTTTATGCAAGGAGGCATATCAGGAGTCATCCTTATATGACCACCAGTTAAGCACAATGCTATAGTATACAGATGTAGAAGAAAACCTCTGTCTGTGAAACTAATTACACCCTCACTGACTCATCCACACACTTCCACGGATTCCCTCTGTGGTGAAACATGTCGAGAACCCAGCATTGCACACTAAGCATGAAGGAGTCACTTGAGCCCTAGATGGTAATTCTAGTTTTTAACCTGGTTGGTTGCATGCAGGAGGATCTCACTGAGGACCCATGAAAGGCAGGGACAGCTGAGAAGTGACTCTGTGTAAGATGTGACAATTTCTTGAGAGAGCCCAGAACCAGAGTACAGTATTTTAGCTCTTCATATATGGAGAGCCCCCTGGGGTGGCGGGGAATTTACAATATGTCACGCGCTTCTTCCTCCTAGTTTGGAACCAGATGAGATAATCCTTTGAATACAATCCAAGCTGGAGAAACTAAAGCTCATGACTTCAACTCAACACGTTTCGAAACGGCAGAAAGCAGCAGGAAAAGCCTGTAGATAATACCAAGGAGCGAGAAGCTCAGCAATCCTAGTTAAACAACAACTACAGTATTCTCTAGTGTCAATGCACCCTCTTTTCGTCTACTATTTCTTGCGTGTGTCTGTTCATCAATGTTCTTTATCTATTTACTACAGTTTAGATATCGCTTGCTTCTCGAGACAAAGTGACCGGGTTAACAACCTGACGGCGTTACGCTCCAGTTTACAAGCTGTAACTTGGTATCTGAATCTGCTCTTTAGTTAGGGAACGCAAAGGAATGAAGAAGGTAACTGGTCACTCCAACTCATAGAAAACTGAGGCCTTCTAGAGGTGAAGTCTCTAACATTTACTCCCGTACGGCAGTATTTGCCTGGGCCTAGTTTTATCTTTACATATTACGGGATTTATTACATCGTCACTTCTTCCAAGGTAGTTCGTCATAACCCTATTCCCGTCATAATTTTGTTGCCGTGTGAATGTAGTTTGTCTTTCGTTTTGTTTTGTTTTTTAAATAAAATTTTGCCTCGTTTTGTCATCCTGTAACATGCATTCTTCAACCTAGTCGGTTATATTAGGGCGCACGTCCAAATATTAAAGACCTCTATCCTCAGCAATGCGTACAAGTGTGGAAAAACCGTGCCCTGCCCATTCTTTGATGTTATGAGCCCAGGATTTTCTTTGCTTTCCTCTTCTCCGTTTATCTTCGACTGTTCCCTGGAGGATCGTTTTCGAAAGGGAGTCATGACGAGTTACATGCCCAAACCAGGCAAGCTTTCGACGTTTCACTACTAACAAAAGTGGTTCTTGGTAGCCTGCATAGGTGTTTATCTTCTCTCTAACATAGACATTTGTTTTGTACTCTTTATAGCAAATGCGCAAAATTCTTCTATAACAGTTGTACTCGAAAGCCTGAATCCTTCGCTCCGTATCTGCATTTAGTGTCCAGCACTCACACCCATACAAGAGAACAGATAATACAAGTGATTTGTATTATTTGATCTTCACAGGAAAACTGATGTTACTTTTCCTTATCACTTTCATCCTAGTCATGGCAGCTGAGGCTATCTCAAGTCTTGTCTTGATCTCTTTACTTGATTTTCCATCATTACATATAGTGAACCCCAGATATTTAAAGGTGTTCACTTGGTATATATATGAGAATCAACGTTTGAGCTCTTTAGCTTGACTTCAGATGGTAAGCTTTCGATGGAGCTGAACTTGATTTAAATATGTCTTAAACTTGTGCGCACGTGATATAATGCGACCAAACATACTGCCTCCACCATCTTAATCGTGACGAGAAATATTCCTTTTTAATTGAAGAATGAAGGATGTCCTATGTCGAATTCTGCTATCCAAATGTCCGCTTTGATAGCTTCTTTCTGAGCAGACGTCCAACATGTAATATGTCGACTCAGACTTCTGTTGGACTGAAGACACACAAAAGTCTTCGTAAGTTTTCACTCTTTATATCAATGGTTGACTTTCATTTATATTACTCCTCACTACTGAACTCTATGAGTTCAATTCTAATGATGTTAAATATAGTGTGCATGAGAGTGGATGCGCATGGAAGACTGATGATGAAGTAACAAGCTAGATGAAGGTGAAGTATGGACAATTGATTACTTCATATCAGCCTATTTTCTTAGAGGAAAATCTTCTGATTTTATTAATCATTTATAGGAAGGATAAATTGGAAAAATGTCTTCCGCACATGTAGCTATGATGCTAATTGCGAAAGTGATCTTACTAAAACTAAGAATAATTATTAATAGTTTTCAAAAGATACACTAACCTATTTCCCTTCGCAAACTAACGTAAAAACACTATAAATGCCACATATGAATTCAATACCCACACATGAATAAACACGTATATTAAGGCTAGGTGTTTGGGATTTTTCTCTACACCACAATGTTGAAAACTGAACGATCTCTAGCGAACTGCGAGGTACATTATATTCCTAAAAACGTCCAAGGTGGGTACTTTTGGGCCGGTGACGTATAACTCCGCCCATAAACCCAATAGCTAAGAGTCCATCTGGTCGCTCCTACCTTGAATCTCTCTTGTCCCCTGTCAGTCTAAAAGTGGGTTGGGTTATTCGTCACCAACTTTAGTTTGCGTTGCCTGTCAGTTTCTGTAAAACCGCCCAGTGTTTGCTGATTGGCCGGCTAGAACAATTTCTGTTCTATTATCTTGCTGTCCATTGTCGCTTGCATGTAAATTTCTGTCATCCTTTGTGAGACGGTTCTCCGTATGCCGGCTAACGAGTCCCTTTGTCGTGCCGGGCTATTGTATTACGTGGCGGTTTTTAAACAGCCTGAGAAGACTTCTTCACCTGGCAAAGCTGGGCGTCTCCCAAAATAATCATTTGTGTAATGTGGCCGCTCCAGCGCCATTGTCACAATGTGGTGACACGTCGCTTGTTTGGACAGCGGCCGAGCAATATAGAGATTAATCTTTTGTGGCAGCCGCGTTCTCCTCAAAGTTTATGTGACAGCGCCATCTTGTCACTGCCAAGGTCTCTGTGGTTTGGTGCCTTTTTTGCCACATTATCTTCAAGAAGAGGATTTGTTGCTAGGCCACAATAAAGCCTAAACATAGTTGTAGGTTATATTTGTGTTTTTCGCTAGTTCTAGAGCGATAATCGCGTGTGTTATTTAAGTGGCTCAATCAATACGCGCAGCGCACTTAGTTGAGTGATTCGCCCTAGTACCTATATAAAGAGATAGCGTGCCGGCGAAAGGCCTATTTGAAGATCCGTCCAGACAAGAGAAAACGAAGATACGAGGCGCCCTGTGTGGGTAGAACAAAGACATGACACGTGAGTTTGATTTCAAAACAAATTAGCATTAGTGTTCTGTAATTCTGAAATTATATTCAGCGTGAGTCTGTTCTAATGTTTAATGAAATAGATAGGTGTATTTCTAAAGGAGATTTCTTTTTTAGGACTTTAGATTTAGTTCTGAAATGATAGATGAATGAAAATAATGTGTGGATAGGTTTTATTAGACACGCTTGTGGTCAGGCGCACCAGTCGTCACTTACGATATGTTCAGAGTGCAGGAACGAATACTGATGTGAATCGGTTACGAAGTAGTAGCTCATTCTCATTATTGAGAGTATTCGTTGTACATATAGTTGAATATTATTTTATGTCCATTTTATTATTATTTAATTATGGTTATGTGTAGAATGGTTTGTGAGAGCACGTGGGCTCACTTGGAGATATACATTTCTCTTCTCCGCTCCTGAGGGAGCATGGGGCCACTAGTGTGGTTTGCCTCCGCATGAAGTATTCATATGCTCGGGCAGTAGTGGTTTCGGTAGCAACCGATGTTACACGGTGAGATTGCCAGCCTCATGCACAACACCATACTAGTATCGCTAGACGACATGCATGTATGTGTGCGTGTGTGTGCATGATAGTTGAATGTTTCACGCAGTGTGGGAGAAGGACAGTTTGACAGGTGAGAGCATGGTGTTTCTGATTATTTAACTATTATGATTTTAACTAGCCGGTGCTTTGTTTCTGTTTCAGATTAGCAATAGAGCACTGGCTGGGTGTTTGGTTTTGTTCGCTTTGTTTTATTTGTTTAATGTTTGCTTCGTGTGCTTAATGTCACTGACAGGGTTGTAGAAATAAATACAGCCCCTGCCTTAAGAATTAGAGTTTTATTGTTGAATCGGGTCGGTTGCGAGTGTGCAAGAGAGTGATAAAATATCACAACCAAGAGAGTGATCAAATATCACAACTTCATCATCATCATCTCGCCCACCCTATCACATTAACAATAGTCCCAGGTGGTATGTCTCGTGAGGTTTCCCCCGGGGAATTGATATCAAAGAAATTGTACCATGCTCAGGTGTTTGATTTTGATGACACCAGGTGTGTTTTACCAGACTTATCTTGAAGCAATGTGGACTTCAAAAGATACTGCAAGGTGGATGTCTAAATGAAAGGAGTGTAACAAGTCGCGATTAATAATGATTACCGTTGAAAATCCAGTCATGATTAAAAGATTACTAGAACAACGTTGAAATAGCAAAATGTGGGATAAAAGAGCACAATGTGGGAGAAAATAAAATAAGAAAGATGTTGGACAAGATTGAGCGATAAGGCTTGGCGCTCGTTTATCACAGTATCTAAAATGCTACTCTGCTTGCTGCTGGCTATGTTCTCTCTATCTGATCTCTACATTCTGCTCTCTCTTTTGTCAACGTGATCTCAGTATTTATATTCCTACATTTGACGTTAACATTTCTCATCCGCTGTTTTATCTGTTGACAGGCATCATATTTGATCAAATTCCTGCTGATTGTACTATTTTAGACTAGCAAGTACGTATGAATGCTTCTAAATTTATTGTAGTTACTAATATCATGCAAAAGTTAGGGAATTTTCCTATATCTTTTGAGAACCACTGCTGATGATAAAACTTTTTTAGTATCTTAGTACGACCTATCTATTAATCACTTTTGATACACAGAGATAGAAGTAGTCTCCATAGCAGATACTGCCATAAGGGAGTGAAGTGTTAGAGACTTTACTATACTAGGTCCAACACCGAGAGGTTGGGTGACCAGTTCCCTTCCTCGCTGCCTTTTCCTTCCCTAACTCAAAGTCGGGTACCCATTTACAGCTAGGTAGACTGGAACGTGTCCGTACCGTGATTCGAACCGGCACCTTTGTCGCGAGAGACCAGCGCTCTAACCACTCTGTCAGACGCTCCTTTGACACATAGCAGGTCATAATGATCTGCGTGTACTGCAGTAACCACACTGTATACTTTTTTTTAATTTAAAATGAAACCCTAATTGGTGCAGACAATTGTAGTTCTATATCGTCTGCTAAATTATCTTCTTAAACATCTCTTAAAAAATCGCCTGTGCTTAGCAAACGGCTATAATTTGTTAATTTCTACGCGTGTTTTACGTTCCGCACATGTCATCTACTCGCAGTGATTAAAAAAAAATACAAAAAAAAACTATGGACCAGATTCTGGTAAATTCTCAGTTTAAATAATTTAGCCCAATTACCTGAACCGTTTGATTGGTTAGTGCCCACGCGTTACCTACATATTACACACTTTGATTCTGATATTAGATTGTGTTTTGATTATTTAGTTTGTGACAACTAAAAAATAGATGCAGCTCTGCGAGAATTTGATTTAAAAAACTGTAAAAGACATTATCTGGAATAGCAGAAAGAAACCGGCTTCTGGTATAACTCGTCTTCCATCAGCATGGGCTAGATAGGACGTATTTAGTTGTCCTTCCACTTGTTCTGTTGAGCGTATCGAAAATATCGTTTAAGATGTGCTTCTTTGCCCTGCGCTAGATCGTGTTAGGAGATTAATACAAGCTTGTGATCCAAGGCACGTGAACTTTACCAACTAACTACACAAAAAATCACTTGTTAGCCCAGAACAGATCACCACGTAAACTGTGGATATTCAAGGGTCAACCAACGCAGTAGTACACATGACGTTACCCATTGCGAAGATCAGAGTGATATCTCGCTATGTGGAAGGGGAAATAAACGCAGCGATACTTGATCTTATCTACTCCCTGATACTTGTTTGTAGATATGTTTTCCAAGGAGAACCGCCGACACCTGTAGTCATGGCTGATGTCCAGACCAGCTCAAGTTCCAAGGAATTAGAGGGGAATACTTCGACAAAATACTCATCCAGCAGATATGAAGAAGGGTCAAGCCGAGGATTGCTCATTAAAACCTTGCTTCTGCAAATTTCCAAAAGCTCATACTCCCCTGAATAAGGGAGATTGTTATATGGAAAATGGACTTCTTTACACGAAAGCTGGCAAAGGACTACAAGGACATGGACAGCTTGTATTTCTGTCCACATAAAGGAATAAGCCCTAGAATTGGGGCATATCATTTCCTTTGATTGACCATCTTGGGAGTAATGCCACAAGTTGACGGATAGCTTCTCATTACGTCTGGCCAGGGATTACCGATGAGACTATCCCGTATGTAAATTCCTACCCAGAATGCTAGACATTCTTCAGACGTCCTTTTTTTTTTTGGCACTTTAGCGAAAGGTCACCAGTGCAATAGGCCTCTTTGCATGAAGTCTTCGTCAAAGCTATTCCTGTGTGGTCGCAGTGATGTTTACTACAGCAGGTTACTGGTGGTTGCCCCATGTAGTTCCCGGAGGAAGGTGGGGAGGGGGGGGGGGTATCTCATGAGGCAAAGGAAGAATAGGATTACTGCTGTCTCAAGCATGTCGTACAAGTCGACTAATATGAGGTCGTGCGTGAGGCTGGCAACCTTATCATGACAACAGATTGTTACAGAAACCACTGCTGTAAGACCATGTGAACGCTCGGCGCAGGCTTTCTGCACGGAGACCAGGAACATGATGATTGATTGTCGTTGGGTTCTCTTCCTAAAACAATGTATTCTGTGAGTACATCAGGTCATTTGATTCAGAAGATGCTACCATGATAAACAATAGTAATATACCTGTCACAGTTGTATATGTGTTATTACATTTAACAATACCACTTTCACCAGTACCACTGGTACACTAGTACACTACCATCTTTCTCCCTCCGTGGTACAAGTAAAGTGGTTTTTTGGTTTTAAGGACCATCTTCATTGCTCACGAACTACTTCATCAGTGCTCCGATCTCCTCCCTTTTGATCACACAAGGAGGATCTCAGCACAGTGCACGAAGTCCTTAGCACCGGTGAGGATCCTAATGTGTATATACAGGAATCATACATTTTATAAATAGTTTTGTGGCGGGTGGGTTTTCCATATCTTGTAAATTTAACAATGGTAACGGCCGTACGGCCTACTCTTTACGATTTCCAACTGCCGATTGATTTTTAACATTTTATCCTATTCTTTTTTCTCTTATCCGGGAAGGATTGGCATCCGATTTCTCTAACCAGGAGATCAGGGAGGAGGGGGGGGAGGGAGTAAGGCATTATTAGAAGCCACTGGTTCTGAAAAAACAATTTCCATAAAATATATTCCCAATACTGGGAACCGAACCCGGTACCTTTAGAATTAGAGACGGACGCAATAACTCTTAGCCACTCCGACTCCAAAGGAATGTGAACATCTTCAAATCACTGCTAAATCGACCGAGTCTGCGTCTTGCGTGTCACACTTCCTTTCGCTTCTATTTTTCGCTGCTACGGAGCAAGAACCCACAGTGCAGCTGGGTCTCATAACAGAAAGATCTGTGCCAAAGCTCCTGGGCACTTGTAGCGGTAGTGTATGTAGCAAATTGTTTTACATGATGAGGTTTCCATTAGATTGTGCACCACCTTAAGCTAGTTGTATATTACAACATGTCATTCACTGTTCACCGTGCAGCTCTTATATCACTATTCATTCATACATTGGACAACTTGCAACATATTCCACCATTAACTCATGTATTGAGCGACGTACCGACAGGCGTTGGTCATCATGTCGCTCAATTCTCAACGGTCTTTTGTGTCATTAATCACCTTTATCTTCATTCTCTTCCTTTATCATGCTGTCAGTTTACCAAGTTATTTATCATCATTATTACATGTACTGTCCCTCGTGCAGAGGGGTGTAATTTTAGCCTGTCCAACGTAAGACTGACTTGACCAATGCCAGAAATAGCGCTGTTAGGAGCTATAAAACAGAAACGTGGGCGTAGACAAAAATAGTGAAGAAGACAGGGCAGACCACTCGGCTAAAAGTGACAGACAATTTAATCAAATCACGACACATGGAAAGACCTTGAACTTATGGGGCGCCACCGCAGGATTTGACATAGGCTTGCTGAAGGGCTATGCTTCTTGGGCAGCTAAAGTGAATTGATTGATGTATTACATTTGTTATTTTAAAACAGTGGTTCTCAAACTTTTTTGCTCGTGGCCTCCCTTACCTATGTGGCCCCCCCCCCCCCCTTTCCCCTAATAGTGGCTGTGTTAGCTGGAAAAAAAGGTATTTTACCATCTTATTGTGGCCCCCTAGAAATATGACAGACCCCCCCTCCCCCCCCCCCCCCCCCTTGATATGGCTCACGTTGAAAACCATTGCTTTAAAATACCACAAATACAAGATCTAAGCTAAGCTTGTTTTTATCTTTTGCATTGATTAGTATATTCTGGACCTGCGTGGTGTGCGTGATGGCTATGTTCCTGGGAACAGTCGTCTATCTTCAGATGAGTAATTACTACGACTACCCTACAGTCACCAGGCAAGTATTTTCATTTTTCACATTGTTATTCTCATTATCGTAAGTGAGGAGAGCTATTTTTAGTTCGTTAAGTTAACAATAAGTCCATGATATGGCCATTAGAAGAAAGACGAAAGAGAGGCTGACCCAAAACTGTTTGACGCAGGGTCCATGTAAGGTCCATGGGTCTCTGAGGAGACAAAGAAAGAATATGATTTCTGCTCCCTCAAGCATGTCGTAAAAGGCGATTAAGATCAAATTTTTACCAAGTTACCTTAATTTAGCTTCACGACTCAAATCACGGCGTAACCAGTTCAGATCGTTTTGTTTGAGATTTTCTTTGTTTGAGGGTTTCGCCGTCTTGTGGCGAGGCACACAACTTTCAACCTAGACTTAAGTCATTTGGTTATATAGGAGCACAATTTGCCATTTAAAAATAAATGAACTCTGTTAACTGAAGCGAAGTGTTCATAAACTCTAAGCCCTGAAAAGGACTAATAGCATCTATCAGCTAGCATGAATTAGCCCTGAAAAGGACTGCAAGCCAGACCAGCGTTGATAGTCCTGAAAAGGACTGCAAGCCAGACCAGCGTTGATAGTCCTGAAAAGGACTGCAAGCCCGACCAGCGTTGATAGTACTGAAAAGGACTAACACTATCAATCTGCTAGTATAAAGTCCTAAAAAAGGACTCGCCAGCTACTCCAATACTGACCGTACTTCCTCAGTGTTCAGCGAACACCAGTTGTAGTGAACTCTTAAGCAATCGAAACAGCTGATAGATACCAAGTCCTGAAATGGATTCACATTACCTATCTGCTACCATGGTAAAGCCCTGAAAAGGACTGATGAATTTGTTTGAGAGACAGGGATGAAGACAGCTATATACGACAAACAATTGCACAAGGTAAGAATAGTAGTTGTACTTAGAAAAGCGTTTAAAAAAAAACACACACACACACAAAACAGGGCACTATTTGTTAGCTTTTTCAAGAAGCGCAGCGGATCCACTCCTTTATTGATTGCTTGTGTACTTGAACGTATGCCTGTTTTCGTGTGCGTGCGCGTGTGTTTATACTTGTTTTCTATGGTAGTGAGGCGTGCAGTATAAACATATTTCTCTGTTAAACTAAGGTTGTGTAACTGCATCTATGGCCTTTCTAGGTGAAGACGCGTTCCAGGAAGAGTTTAGTTATAACAATATTGACTTTACAACCTCATCCACAAGCTCGTCTGCTGGAATATCTTTCTCGTGTTTAAAATGTATACCTCTGTCATAGACTTTATCATCATAGTTATCTTATAGCTCCACAAGACTCCAACATATACCCCAAACTTTCGACCGTATATTACCGGGACCTGAAAGGGGAGAAAAGTATAGTACGGTAAAACTGTAGCCTGCCAGGCGTGCTCCTTATCATCATTATTTGTACGACGATTTCGTAAAAGCTGTAACTTTAGTAAACGCTGTAACTTTAGTAAAAGCTGTAACTTTAGTAAAAACTGTAACATTAGTAAAACTAGTAATTTTAGTAAAAGCTGTAATTTTAATAAAAGCTGTAACTTTAGTAAAAAGCAGTAACTTTAGATGAAAACAGTACCTTTCGTAAAAGCAGTAACTTTAGTAAAAGCAGTGTAAAGACGTTATTTCTTACTACACCTGTAGTACACCACTGTAAAGTATCAGTCTGTCTACTCTGTAAGGAAGAGTGGTGTGTTGTTGAGATCAGGCATGCTCCAGTCTACCCAGCTGTAAATGGGTAACTCACCCTAGTCCTGAGTTAGGGAAGGCAAAGGCTCCAGGGGAAGCAGGCCCTAAACTTGGTCACTTCAGCCGACGCAGGATGGTGTATGTATGAAGTAGTAGTGTAGAGTGTGATTACCGCGAATGGTGTACTGTTCGTGTGCTGACCAATATAATCACTCATACACATGTGTCTACAAGGCACCAATGCAGACTGCTGGAATCTTAGTTTACTCAATTTATTCAGACGTACACACTGGGACATACGAGTACATCAGGCTTTGTTGACATAACAATTTGTAGGTATACATAGCAGATCTGAAGTCATGACACATGCAGAAATAATGGGTAGTACATCAAAGTTCAATGTCATGATACATCATCTTATGAAACCACGAAAAGGGGGTTTCTAGCAGGATTGAGATCTCTCTGTCACTGTCCGATAATAAGATAAATAATCTGTTCTCTTGGCAGTGATCAAAACAGACGATGACCGAAATCCAACATGGCTACCTTCCTGAGTTGTCGTTCACTCATTCATAGGAAGAATATCAGCCAAAGTTAATTTACAATGGATATATAAAGGATTTCATGAATGGTTCCATGCAGCACTACGGTGATCAGGTTAGTTCACGTAGCCATAACCGCTGCAGGAAAATCTGTCATCTTCGTCGATACAAAACACGACACTAGCATATCGAAGCACCCAAAAGTCAAGCTAGGCCTAACCGACGAGAGATCATCAAAAATACGAGCTGGGTTTACCTGGAGTCCGAATCATCTATATACTGACATAAGGAGAGTCTCTAACACAAACTATCGTAGAGACACTATCTCCTCCAGAAGAAAAAACCACTTCGTAAGACATTTTTTCTTGACGAAGGACCAGCTCTTGAAAAACGTACCCCGCCATTCTTAGCAGTACATCGGAACTCATCACGACTTGTTAAGACAACTCATACTTCCGCTAACAAGAATCTAGTCCCTCATACCCATCCAAAATATACAATATAGGACTGATTCTACTTGTACTAATAATATGTAATACATATGAATTCAGGCCATAAACACAATAAGCAAATTAATATATTTTCTGGCCCTAAAATTAAGTACAAACGCAAGCGTACTATTCTTGCGCTGGATCGATATCCAGACCGATTACTCCTATAATCAAAAGTGTGAATCAAACATGGATTATCTCGCTTTTACAATAAACAGCATTTTCATACACAGATGGATGCATGTCTATATTTTTCCCATATTAAATAACCATATCGATTTTTTGTAATATGTGCGTCAAAATGCACGCAACAGATTACCACACCCCTCGGGAAAAAAAAAATGGTACATTTTTTTTTTGAAATACATCTAGGAGCAACATACAATAGGCTCACAACGCACCAATAACAATGCGCAGATGATAAGCATAAGTTTTATGACCTTAGAGAAAGCACTTCTCTAAGTATTAATATTTCCAGAGAGGTGTCACCAACGCATACTACAATATTAGCAATGACACAATTTCCACATTAGTTTATACATAAATTCCATCTAAGATATCTTAACATCATGATCATCAAAGACGAAAAACATTGAAAAATCAGCGGTGAATAAATATCCATGAACCGCTAAGTAGTGTTACAATCAATATATGATATATTACATATGTGTACACATTTCAACATAGAAACAATTGTATCAAAGTTGTATAACAGTTATGAATCATGTGGGCATCTAGACAAAATATCTGCCATCACATTTTCTGACCCACGGATAGCTCGCACCGAAAAATGAAATGGCTGTAGAGCAATCGCGTATCGCGTTGATCTCGCGCTCTTCAGATTTTTACTCTGAATAGCCGTAAGAGCTTTCTGGTCAGTTTCCACAATGAAATGCGCGCCCAGAAGAAATCTTTGTAGTTTAAGGATTGACCAAACCATAGCCAATAATTCACGGTCTAGGACCGAGTAATTCTTCTCTGCGGCATTTAATTTCCGAGAAATATACATCACAGGATGCAGAGTTCCAGAGTACTCTTGCATTAGTGCAGCTCCAATCCCGGTGGATGAAGCGTCACTACGAAGAATAAATGTCTTATCCTTAGAAGGTAATACTAGGATAGGTGAAGTAGAAAACATAGTTTTAACCTTATCCAAAGAGGATTGACATTCTTGAGTCCAATGGACTACATTAGGAGACCCTTTCTTTAGCAAGGAAGAAAGAGGTGACATAATGGAGGACAGATTCGGTATGAATCGTCCATAAAATTGTATTAGACCTAAGAGACTTCGTACTTGCTTTTTAGTCTTAGGAATAGAAATGTTAAGTATCTTACTTGTATTATGGTCTTCTGTTTTTAGGAACCCATGACCAACACGGTGTCCTAAGAAAGATATTTCGCTAAAACCAATACATGCTTTCGATGGTTTCGCTGTCAGGTTATGCTCGCGTAAGATAGACAATAGTTCATTTATACCATTATAGTGATCGTTCCAAGTATCACTGAAAAGACAGATGTCATCAAGATACGCAATGACATCTGAGCGATGAGATAGGATTCGACGCATCATGCGTACAAATGTAGCAGGGGCGTTCATAAGACCGAAAGGCATGAAATTCCATTGGAATAGACCCCTAGGCGTCGAAAAAGCAGTAAACGGTTTGGCGTGTTCGGATAGTGGAACTTGCCAATATCCCTTAGACAAATCGAGTTTAGTAAAGAAGTGAGAATTCGATAGTCTCGTAAGTAGCTCTTCTAGTAAAGGCATAGGTTCAGCATCGAATTTAGTCACTTGATTCAATTTGCGATAATCCACGCAAAGACGTATGTTATTGTCTTTTTTCCGTACTATAACCATCGGCGAAGAATATGCTGATGTGGATGGTTCAATAATTTTTAACTCTATCATCTCATCTAACTCTTTCTCTACCTGTGCTTGGAAATGTATCGGGATAGGATACGGTCTGACTCTTATAGGACTATGGTCAGTAAGAATAATGTCATGTTGAATGACATCCGTTTGACCAGGAATGTCAGTAAGGACATCCTGAAATTGTTCTAACATAGTAGAAACTTGTTTCTGCTCTCCTGGAGATAATTCTGGAGAAATTGCAACATCTTTCCATGATTCATTAGAGTGAAGAGGAATCATTGGAAAAGGTAAATTTACATCCGAGAAACTCGTTTCCTCATCCTGTATTACTGACAGAGATGAGTACTGTCCATGTTGGACTGGAAAATCGTCCGTTGCCTGGAAAACAGGTTGTAAATAATCAGGACGTTCATGGAATTCCGTGAGCATGTTGATGTGGAAGGTTTTACGCTTCCCGTCAATATCGACGATATAGTCAACATCGGAAACCTTTGATATTATATCGTACGGACCTTTCCAAGAAATGAGAAGTCTATTTTCCCTACAAGGTAGCAAGACAAATGCTTTGTCACCTGGACAAAGTTGACGCAAACATCTCTTTTTATTGGCAAATTCCCTTGCCTTCTGTTTCGCAAATTCAGAAGAAGCAGTTGCCAATTTGCATGCTTCAATAATCTTGTGTCTAAGTGCGATGACATATTCATAAGAGGATTTTGTGTCATCGACAATATTATCAGCAGTTATAAGATCATGAAGTAAGGACATAGGACCTCGCGGTTTCGCGCCAAAGACAAGTTCAAAGGGAGAAAATCCTGTATGTTCGTTGGCGACCTCTCTATATGCAAAGAGAGCCGCGGGTAAAACCCTATCCCAATCCTGAGGATGATCTTCTGTTATCTTACCTAGTAGGTTTTTCAGAGTTCTATTCAAACGTTCCACCATCCCATTGGACATAGGATGATAAATACTACTCAGCGATCTCTCTATCTTCAGAGTCGACATTACTTGAGACATGGTATCCGATATGAGTTGGGTACCATGGTCGGATAATATTTCTGCTGGAAACCCCAGACGAGAAAATATTAACCAAAGAGCATCTGCGACATCAGCAGTAGTTATGCTCTTTAGAGGAACAGCCTCCGGCCAACGTGTGCACATATCAACACACGTCAGAATAAATTGGTGTCCTCTAGCAGACTTTATCTTAAATGGACCAATGATGTCTATCGCCATTTTTTGAAATGGCCGAATGGGAATGTCTGCAGCCTGAATAGGTGCATCATGGCGTGGACCTCTGGATTTAATCTCTTGACATACTTTACAAGATCGACAATAGATTCGTATGTCCTTATTCACAGCAGGCCAAAAGAAAGATTGAAGAACTCTAGCTTTAGTACGGGAAAAACCCATATGTCCAGCACACTGCGAATCATGAGCGTGCTGTAAAATTTTAACTCTCATATTTTTAGGCACAAGGATTTGAGAATGAATGGACTTAGCGGAGTCTTGTACCATACGTACAAGTACGCCATTCTTCATCGTAATCCAAGATTTACGATTTGTATCCTTATTCGGATCACCTTTTGTTGCCAGAGTAAAGAATTTCTTTAGAGTAGGATCATCTTCCTGCTGTTTGATAAAGGAATCGTGGGAAATCTCCAAGGGATCATCTTGGATCTGCGCATCATTATCTTCAGAATGTGAAGATTGTGGCATATTGAGAGCTTGAGCCCTAGTGATTACTGCATTAGCAGATTGCATATTAACATTTTCCCAATTAGAAATTTGCTGTGGAGTGCATTCTTTCACTCCATGAATGCGACCGATGATAAGATCAGCGATCGGATTCGGCAAGAGACATGCTTGCACCTCTCCTGTAAAGAACGGTGTAGCAATATTGATAATGGCAGTGGAGTACTTCTCCAATGTGCCACCAAATGTTACACATTTGACTATATTGCCTGTAGCTCGAGAAGGATTTACGAGTGATTGCCTCACTCCAATGGTAGTGCACCCCGAGTCGAAAAGAATTGATACCGGAGTACCATCTATTAGGCCCCTATTAAAGACAAGAGCACCCCTTCCATTATGCGCAATTGACGCATGGAGAGCGGGAAGTGGGTGACCGCAGCTTAAAGTAGAAACTGTGGTTGGATCGAATAATGTTTTGCATTGCGAACACTCAGATGCTCTAGCAAAATCGAAAGCGGAATTTGCTACACTATTGGAGTCTTTTTTATCATTATTCTGATTATCGGTGTCGTGGAACTCCTGTTGTGCAGAGTTAGCCTGGTAATAAGATTTACCATGTCTTTTGTGTTGTGATCTACCTCGGTTATAATTGTCTCTATAATTATTATTGCCTCTGTTATAACCCCTATTTGGGTTTGAATCATAATATTCATGATCATAATCATCATGCTCGTTATATTGAGTATCCCTGTAATATTGTTTCTTTTGTCTCCATGAAGCACTTGGGTAGTTCCTATAGCTACTCCCTTTCCGAGAATTTCTAACATTATGGGTACCCCTCGCGTGTCGAGGACTATCAGCCCGATTCCAGTTCTTCGAAGAAGAACCCTGATTTGAGTGGTTATCTTGGTTTTGATACTTATTCCAATTAACCTTTTTATCAAATTTATTTTTAGCTCCTTGGAATTTGTGTGAGTAATTCTGATTATATTCTGTTGCCGAAGCAACTGGCATACTCTCTTTAATGTTAGAGTTACTAAGAATCATGTCAGGGTGTGCCGTGGCATACTGGTCACAATATTCTTCCATTTGCTTTATTGTACTAGGTTTACGCTCATGTAAGAACTCTAGGAATGATTTATTTACAGAAGACATGACCTTGTCTCTTAGCAATAAATCTGTAAGACCATCAAATGTTTTCTCTGTTTTGGATAATTCAATCCATCGTGAAAGTGTAATTCGTGCTTTTGAGATGAAATCTGAGAATTCTACACCTACCTCAGGTCTCATTGTTTTAAACAAAAGACGGTAACCTTCCTCAGACAGCTGATATCTCTTTATCAAAGCTGCCCTAACAGCATCATAATTGTCTTTGTCGGCCTCTTCAACAAAATATAACTTACTCAGAGACTCCCCTTTTAGATTTTCAGACAACTGATTCACATACTGTGATTTGTCAACATTATGAGATCGACAAGCCCGTTCAAATCTAGAAAGCCAAAATGTTATGTCATCACTGGTAGGGTTAAACGCTGGTACTTTGACCTTGTACACAAAGGGTTTACCATTACCACCAGATGCCTGATTAACATTACTCATACATGTCAATTTTAATTTCTCTAATTCAAACTCATGTTCTCTTATTGCTTTTCTCTCTTCAGCTTCTCTATCTAATCTTTTCTGTTCTGCAGCAGCTTCTAGTTTTTTCTGTTCTGCAGCAGCAGCAACTTCTAGTTTTTTCTGTTCTGCAGCAGCTTCTAGTTTTTTCTGTTCTGCTGCAGCAGCAACTTCTAGTTTTTTCTGTTCTGCAGCAGCAGCAACTTCTAGTTTTTTCTGTTCTGCAGCAGCTTCTAGTTTTTTCTGTTCTGCTGCAGCAGCAACTTCTAGTTTTTTCTGTTCTGCAGCAGCAGCAACTTCTAGTTTTTTCTGTTCTGCAGCAGCTTCTAATTTCTTCTGTTCTGCCTCAAATCTCCTTTCCTCCACTTGCATCTGCAATTTCTTAAGTTCAGCAGCAGTATCAGCTTCTTTTTCTAATCTTTTTTCTTCAGCTAAGGCTTTCCTTTCTTCTGCAGCAGCTTTTTTTTCTTCTATTTGAAGTCTTCTCTCCTCAGCCGCAGCTTTTTTTTCCTCAGCAGCAATTTTTTTTTCTTCAACAGCAGCAGCAATTTTTTTCTCTTCTGCAGCTAATGCTTTGTCATATTGAGCAACAGCCCATTGTTCTAAGTCTTTTCCAGTCTTATCAAAAGATTTTCCTAGTGTAATGAAATAATCTAAGGTAGACATATTGTCTTCTTAAATCAGAAACCTGAAAAAGTAAATAAATTACTCTCTTTGTTAATGGGAGACAAGTCTATACCTTAGACTTAGTCTTAGTCCAAACTTGTATGGTTTACAATAACCAATGATAACTTGAGTACCTGTGGACAACAATAATTGTATCTCAAATACTGTGGGGACAAGCCTTACAAAGGTCTTGTATACCTCACTGTAATCAAAGATCACTTGAGTACCTGTGGAAAAAATATTTCCCTTTACCAATAACTTTGGGAGACAAGCCTTACAAAGGTCTTGTATATCTCAATGTAATCAAAGATCACTTGAGTACCTGTGGAAAAAAAATATTTCCCTTTTCCAATAACTTTGGGAGACAAGCCTTACAAAGGTCTTGTATACCTCAATGTAATCAAAGATCACTTGAGTACCTGTGGAAAAAAAAAATTTCCCTTTTCCAATAACAATCAGAAAGTACTGATCTGTACTATACTATCAGTGTATACCACTATACGTCATATGTCAACTACAGACATTACAAATGACAAACAAGAAAAGACAATCTGAAAACATTTGCAGAGATCAAATTAAATTAAATAGGGGAAATGAAAAAAATGATCACAGAACCTGTGATGATAACTGCCATAAGATAACAAGACAAATAACGCTACAGTGTATAAACATAAGGGTGTAAAAAACTGAAATGAAAGGAAAGATGAGACCTACAATTATACAAACAAATCAAACAAAACTAAGGAACACAAAAAAATGTTACAAATACAAATATGAAACAGTCGTCACAACTAACCAAATATTTGCAAACTATGTTGCAAGCAAATTTCAATTAAGAAATTGCTCCCTATCGAACGCCAGAACAAGACCAATATTACTCGGTATTTCCTGTTCTAGTCACACAGAATATAAACTAATTTAATACACAACAAATAACATGTAAGCATAAATAGCATATAGCATACAATATCATTTTATGTCATGAATGGAATGTGTTGCCAGTATAGTGTTGTAAAGTAGGCACAGTTTATTTAAATAATACTAACTTGCCACTTTATTCAGTAATAGACTTAAGTTTAAACTATTACACTGTCAATTTTTTCTCTGTTGAGCATATGAAGATCCCACGATGAACTATGCACTTTATTCAGCAACACTGCGATTCTTCTGTACATTGAGAAATGTCAACAATATTGCTCCAGATATTTTCTACACTTGATACCACTGTCCTGTGTAATACTGTCTGTACAGCGAAAAACTGTCAACAAGTGCTGACCTAGATACAGCATCCTATCGGTAATACAGGTCAAGCTGTCCTACTGGTGTTGATGTGTTCAAACAAATGTTCTTTCAGCTGTAAACTGTGATTCTCAACACAAAACTGCGTAAGCTGGACCCAGGAATCTGGCTCGCCACTGTAAAAACGTTATTTCTTACTACACCTGTAGTACACCACTGTAAAGTATCAGTCTGTCTGCTCTGTAAGGAAGAGTGGTGTGTTGTTGAGATCAGGCATGCTCCAGTCTACCCAGCTGTAAATGGGTAACTCACCCTAGTCCTGAGTTAGGGAAGGCAAAGGCTCCAGGGGAAGCAGGCCCTAAACTTGGTCACTTCAGCCGACGCAGGATGGTGTATGTATGAAGTAGTAGTGTAGAGTGTGATTACCGCGAATGGTGTACTGTTCGTGTGCTGACCAATATAATCACTCATACACATGTGTCTACAAGGCACCAATGCAGACTGCTGGAATCTTAGTTTACTCAATTTATTCAGACGTACACACTGGGACATACGAGTACATCAGGCTTTGTTGACATAACAATTTGTAGGTATACATAGCAGATCTGAAGTCATGACACATGCAGAAATAATGGGTAGTACATCAAAGTTCAATGTCATGATACATCATCTTATGAAACCACGAAAAGGGGGTTTCTAGCAGGATTGAGATCTCTCTGTCACTGTCCGATAATAAGATAAATAATCTGTTCTCTTGGCAGTGATCAAAACAGACGATGACCGAAATCCAACATGGCTACCTTCCTGAGTTGTCGTTCACTCATTCATAGGAAGAATATCAGCCAAAGTTAATTTACAATGGATATATAAAGGATTTCATGAATGGTTCCATGCAGCACTACGGTGATCAGGTTAGTTCACGTAGCCATAACCGCTGCAGGAAAATCTGTCATCTTCGTCGATACAAAACACGACACTAGCATATCGAAGCACCCAAAAGTCAAGCTAGGCCTAACCGACGAGAGATCATCAAAAATACGAGCTGGGTTTACCTGGAGTCCGAATCATCTATATACTGACATAAGGAGAGTCTCTAACACAAACTATCGTAGAGACACTATCTCCTCCAGAAGAAAAAAACCACTTCGTAAGACATTTTTTCTTGACGAAGGGACCAGCTCTTGAAAAACGTACCCCGCCATTCTTAGCAGTACATCGGAACTCATCACGACTTGTTAAGACAACTCATACTTCCGCTAACAAGAATCTAGTCCCTCATACCCATCCAAAATATACAATATAGGACTGATTCTACTTGTACTAATAATATGTAATACATATGAATTCAGGCCATAAACACAATAAGCAAATTAATATATTTTCTGGCCCTAAAATTAAGTACAAACGCAAGCGTACTATTCTTGCGCTGGATCGATATCCAGACCGATTACTCCTATAATCAAAAGTGTGAATCAAACATGGATTATCTCGCTTTTACAATAAACAGCATTTTCATACACAGATGGATGCATGACTATATTTTTCCCATATTAAATAACCATATCGATTTTTTTGTAATATGTGCGTCAAAAATATGCACGCAACAAGCAGTAATTTTGAAAAAGCTGTAACTTTATTAAAATCAGTAACTTTAGTAAAAATCAGAAAATTTAGTAAAAGCTATAACGTTAGTAAAAGCTGTAATTTTAATAATCATTGTAACTTTAGTGAAAACAGTAGCTTTAATAAAAGCAGTAATTTTAGTAAATGCTGCAATTTTAGTAAAAAGCAGTAACTTTAGATAAAAGCAGCAACATTAGTAACATCTATAAAAGTAGTAAAAGCAGTAACTTTAGCAAAAGCATTTATCTTTAGTAAAAGCTGCAACTTTAGTAAAAGTTGTAATTTTAGTACAAGCTGTAACGTTAGTAAAAGCAGTAACTTTTATAAAAGCAGTAACTATAGTAAAAAGCAGTAAATTTAGTAAAAGCTATAACTTTAGTAAAAGCTGTAACTTTAATAAACACTGTAACTTTAGTGAAAACAGTAACTTTAGTAAAAGATGTAACTTTAGTAAAATCTGTGACTTTAGTAAAAGCTGTAACTTTAGTAAAAGCTATAAATTTAATAAAATCTGTAATTTTAATAAACACTGTAACTTTAGTGAAAACAGTAACTTTGGTAAAAGCTTTAACTTTGATAAAAGCTGTAATTTTAATAACTTTAGGGAAACTTTTAACTTTAGTAAAAGCTGTAACTTTAGGAAAAGCTGTGACTTTAGTAAACGCAGTAACTTTAGTAAAAGCAGTAACTTTAGTAAAAGCAGTAACTTTAGTAAGAGCTATAACTTTAGTAAAAGCTGTAACTTTTGTAGCCCTCCCACTTCTTTGTTGGATGTAAATGTTTGTTTAATTTATTAATTGTTCTTGTCTCTAGCGTTGTGTATATCTGCGACAACCCAGGTAGGTTCGTCAAGGTGAGAATGCTGCTACGTATTGGTGTTTCTTGTCTCGTTCGTTGTTGGAGAAGAATCTTCACTTCAGTTAAAAGTGTTATTCTTGAGTGTTTATTGTCCATATAACTTTCTCTTGGCTATAATTCACTCGTTGTTTAGACTGATTTTGTTTAGTGGTCTTATATCTTTCTGTGTTGATGTGAGGTGGTACTGTTTATAACAGGTATGACTGGTTATCTTCACTAATCACAATTCTAAAAAAAAACATGACAACCAGAAGAACATCTACGGTGACTGCAAGGTAACAAACGTAACTTGGACGACAGATATTTCTGAAACATTACGATAGCAGATGAAGACAATGATTCAATCCAAAAAAACGATGGTCATTTATATATTTATTATATGCTGTTTTCTCAGCATCTTTTCTTCTTTCTTCTGGCTTGACAATAACTTGAGTTTACATCAACGTATTCGTAGTTCAAACAATTTTCCCAAAACCGTTAATCTGTCCTGTCTTCTTCCATAGTCAAGGGTTACATCAAATACCTTGTGACAACTTGCTTCTTCACAGTAAAAACAAAGTTTCTAATGCGGTGAATCTTCCCAACTGGGCTCTTGAAAAGTTAGGTAATCTGTTTAAGGGGAAGTAAGCTGTCTGGGTTTCTCTTTCTAGCTGCCATGTACTTGTTATCTCTCATCTGACGTTGAGAGCTTTGGTTCCATCGAAATAGTAGTCATTAGAGGAAAAACGTTTCACTTAATATAAATGTCTTGTTCAGTGTTCTAGTTGAGCAGCACAACTACTTAATGTACAGACATAAGTTACCTCTCCTATGTAGGAAAAACGTGCACCAAAGACGTAATGCTTGAAGTTGAGGAGCTGCGCCCCTTAGAGAGGTAGTTATCTTGTTTCTACTACTATCTCTACACTTTTGACGTTTGAAGTCTAAAAGGTTATTCTACTAGCTATTTGACCGCCTGTCTGCTCTGGTCGGCGTCTGCTCTCTCTCTCTCTCTCTCTCTCTCTCTCTCTCTCTCTCTCTGGTTGTCCTCTGCGTACTCTTTTAGTTGTCTTATTCCTACATTTTGCTAACAATTGTCACGCCATTCTACCTGACGACAGACATGGAATCCGGTTGATTCTAGCCGAGCGTATTTAGTTTATGATTTAAGTTCATTGGAAGGGTTCTCAGTTTATTAACTACTAACTTATTGAAGGACTTTTTCTATTGTATTTACTATATCTGGAGAATCACTGCTGACGTAAACTGTTGCAGTCACAGAGTTCGACCTGATCATTAATTTCTTTTGACATACTGTGCATTTCAATAATCTACCTGTACTGTCCTAACCCCGTCATCTATTTTTATTTAACATAACCACTAACAAATACAGATAATTGTCAGTCTATGTCATCTTGTACATGATTTACCCTATTCTCTACTTTTAATAAAATCGCCTGTGCACTGCACACGGCGACACTTTAGTAAACGCTGTAATTTTAATAAACACTGTAACTTTAGTGAAAGCGGTAACTTAAGTAAAAGCTATAACTTTAGGAAAAGAAGTAATTTTTGGGAAAGGAGTAACTTTAGTAACAGCAGTTCACCAAGAGCTGACGCTCAGGGACAGTGGATCAAAGAAGAAGAAGAAGTAACAGCAGTAACTTGTACCTCGCAACCACTATTCCCATCCTTCTCCCTCAGTCCCCAAATTTACAAAAATGTGAAGGGATTTTTTTTTAAAAAGCAACGGCATGTGACATTTAGCATTAATGCTAATAGGTTTTAAAATGCGCCACAAGTCTGCCTGGTTTGTCTTTGATGGCCACATCGCTGGGACAATTTGCAGGAATCGTGGTGCGTGAGAAATCACTTTTTTTTTTCTGGATGCCCATGTAATCGTGCTGAGCAACCAGGAGACCACTCCAATTATAACGAGGGCTTGTCTCGAGCTGCAGACCAGAACTTTCTAATATTTTCTGTTCGCCAGTTTCTCCTAAAAGGCTAGAAGAAATGAATGCTTTTCTGTTTAAGTTCTGCATTTTTTATTTATTAGAGTGAATGAAATGAGGCCTATGGAACAGATCTGATACCTGCTGCGACCATTCAGGATTGAGTTCATTGTAATAATGAGTATTATCCGATGATGCACAAGTGAACTTAAAGAAAGCATGATTTACGATCTCTGCAATCTGCAGGAAGACAGCTTATGTCTTTTAACGATTGATGACAGGGCTGGATTAAGAATTTAGGAGGCCCTAGGCTATTAAACTATTTTGGGCCCCCTCTCCAATCTTCTAACAAGTAAAACTAGAAAAAAAAAACTGATGAGTTTCAGATAAATATTTTTATTAATATTTAATTTAAAAAAAAAAAAAAAAACACACACATATATATATATATATATATATATATATATATATATATATATATATATATATATATATATATATATATATATATACTGCTCAAAAGAAGTTAAAGGCCACTTTCAATTTTTAGGTCATTTCAACTATGCTGTTTTTTTTTAAACCTGAACACTCAGTCAAAAAAGTTTTGCTGCATTTTGTTGCATGCTTAAACAATGTTTGTTAATCTGACAATAAATCAAATCTTTGTTACTTGTGTGTGCCTCCAAGGCCAATCAAATACACGTGGTGGAAAGGGAAATAATGCATGTTTGAAAATGCTTCCCATGGTAAAGCCTGTTGATAACATTGCTGAAATTTGCTTTTCACGTGCAAGTCGTGACTATAGTGAACACATTTCACCCACTTTTCGGAAGGAACGGGCAATGGGTATGTTTATAACATTTACCATTTTAGCCTTGGCTCAGCTAAGACGCTTGACCAATGTTGACAGATGGAGAGCGATGGCACGGCTGCAGAATGACGTAGGGCTGCGAAAAGTTGCTAGGAGATTAGGAGTTGCCCACTCTGTCATACAAACTCTTCGTGATCGTTATAATGCAACCGGCAGTGTAGCAGAACAACGCAGGTCAGGACGTCCAAGGTCTACCACAAGACGGTAAGACACGCTGAGCCATGGCTAAAATGGTAAATGTTACAAACATACCCATTGCCCGTTCCTTCCGAAAAGTGGGTGAAATGTGTTCACCATAGTCACAACTTGCACGTGAAAAGCAAATTTCAGCAATGTTATCAACAGGCTTTGCCATAGGAAGCATTTTCAAACATGCATTATTTCCCTTTCCACCACGTGCATTTGATTGACCTTGGAGGCACACACACGTAACACAGATTTTATTTATTGTCAGATTAACAAACATTGTTTAAGCATGCAACAACATGCAGCAAAACTTTTTTGACTGAGTGTTCAGGTTTTAAAAAAAACAGCTTAGTTGAAATGACCTAAAAATTGAAAG
This sequence comes from Oreohelix idahoensis, assembly GCA_024509875.1. Lineage (NCBI taxonomy): Eukaryota > Metazoa > Mollusca > Gastropoda > Stylommatophora > Oreohelicidae > Oreohelix > Oreohelix idahoensis. The sequence continues at coordinate 259,158 of JAMPIV010019800.1, read as the reverse complement.
TGGCCTTTAACTTTTTTTGAGCAGTATATATATATATATATATATATATATATATATATATATATATATATAATTATATAAATATATATATATATATATATATATATATATAATATATAAATATATATATATGTATATATATATATATATGTATATATGTATATATATATATATATATATATATATATATATATAGACACACACACATGTGTTCATTACAGACCCTAGATTTTGTTAAATGTAGTGGGACACTTGCAATGAAAATATAATTAAAAATAGAGGGAAAGCGGGTGTGGGAGTAACTAATAAACTAACTGTTGTACAGATACTATTACCCTGCACGCGCGAGTGTACTTTCGTGCACGTGCCGTTGCTGTAGAGCTCTGTGCGTTATGACTACGTTGTTTTTTTCGGGCAGCAACAAACTGCTTCCACTTTGTTCGGTCGGCTGTCATCCTTCGTAGAGTGCCAAAGCTCTGGTTCATTCTTTGCATCTCGGCCTCCACAGTTCTTCGCCAAGTTGTTTTGGTCGGAATCTCTTTCGCTTTTCTTCAGTGGTCCATAGGATAGCTGTTCTTGTGATGACATCGGGGTCTCTTCTAAGGACGTGGTCAAACCAGCTTCAGCGTCTGCCAGCTATGATGGTGTGCATGTCCTCCTGGTTACTCCAAGTAAGTAGTTCTTGGTTGGTGATGGTATTCGGCCAAAAGATTCGGAGAACTTTCTTTAGGCAGACTGAGTGGAAGGAGGACAATTTCGACATTTCCTTCTCTGTTACTCTCCAGCACTCCGCACCTTAGAGAAGCACAGAAAATACACAGCTCTCATATAATCTTAATTTGGTGTTTGTGCTGTACTGAGAGGACGTCCATATGTTGTTTAGACCAGCAAAGGCTGTTCTCGCTTTATTCATTCTGTTGTTGGTGTCTTTGCTTGTTCCGCCGTCTGTTGTTACTTTGCATCCTGGGTAGGTAAATATCTCCGTCTGTTCCAGCTTCTGTTTCCTTTTTGTTATGGGCTCAGGACTGCCCACATTGAGTGTCATGACCTCTGTCTTCTTTAGACTGATGTTCAGACTCACCTGCTGGCTATACTTATTCAGTCAGTTTTTTCTTGGATGTAGCACTGATAAAATTACTGCTCAACGGTTGTTTCAAAGACTCTCCCACATATGAGGAACAGAGAAAACACATATTGCAGTCATCAGTACTATTCCCGGAAATAAAAAAAATCTACGAAGATGCAAATGGCCTAAAGCTGGCCACTGCTGTCTTTGAGAATATTCAAGTAAACGTCTGAGAGTGTGGGAAGAAGAAGATGAGAAAGACTCCGCGTGGGCCACAACAGATTTGGATACCATAAATTCAAACTTGCTAAAGATAGGAACTACCAATGACTGTAATTGTGGCACCGATAACATTACTGCTCAACTTCTGCTTCAAAGATGCCCCAACATATGAGGAAAAGAGAAAGCACATTTGGTCGTCATCTGTACCATTTCTGGAAAAACTTTATCTAGATATAAATACCCTCAAGCTGACTTGTGTTTTCTTTGAACTTATTCAAGGTGATGTTTTAGAGTGGAAGAAGAAGAAGAAGAAGGAGAAAAAAAAAAGAAGAAGATAACAACAACAACAAATAGAGGAAGAAGAAAAAGAAACAGAAGAAGAAAGCAAAACGATTTCATTATCATTAAGGGGAAGAGAAATGGTGAAATGCTACCTTCATAATTAACTGGAGGATTTCGATACAAGTGCATATAAGGTTAACTTGCAACCGTAGCAGCTATACAAACGAACGCATTTGATGTTATAATGCTAATGATTGCCATAGAAACGGCTGCCATGTTGGATTTTAATCCTATATTCCAGTTCACTAAGGTTATTTTTTTTTTAGTTGAGTTATGAGTACCAAAGTTGAAAAGGAAGCTTATCATTGTATATTACAACTTTTACCACATCAGATTTTTGATACCTTTAGTAGATTTTAATATACAGAATTTTTAAATTATTATCCAACCCCTTTTTTCGAAATTTTCAACGTTATTTGCAATGAACCAAAATTTTGATAAGATATCAAAAATAAGATCTGATAAATGTTTTAACATCTAATAGAAACTATTTGTGACAAATCTCATATTGATTAAGTAAGCGATGAGCACGTTATAGGACAATTACTTACATAAAACAAGGTTCTGAGAAATTCGTGATTTCTTTCACAAGAAAAGCCCAACTTCTTAAAACAAAAAAAAAGTTTGTAAAACCAAAATACGCATAATTAGAATGTTTTCTGACAAATCGATTTTATATATTTAGATTCGGGAGAATCCATATTATCAGAAGACAGACTAATATAAATTTTCACTTTTGTCCCGTTTTATCATAACAGCTGCGATTTATAACGCCTGCGTCACCAACACACTTGTATGTGGTAGAGAGACCTGGATAACCTATGCTAAGCAAGACAGAAGGCTTAATACCTTCTATCTACGGTATCTTCGCCACATCCTCGGCATTTCGTGGAAAGGTAAAGTGACAAATGTCGAGGTGTCACGTACTGGCCTTCAAAGCATGTATACACTGCTTAGACAGCGCAGACTACGCTGAATTGGCCATGTCCGCCGCATGGAAGATGGTCGCATCCCGAAAGATATCTTCTACGGACAACTGGCAGATAGCAAAAGAACAGTTGGGCGACCGTAGCTGAGATTCAAAGATGTGTGCAAGAGAGACATGAAGGCATTGGACATAAATCCAGCAACGTGGGCGGATGGAGTTGCCGATCGCGACCAAGTGGCGATGCTACTATCTACGGCGCCACCTGAAATTGGGCGAAAAGAAGCTCACACAACAAGCAGAAGAGAGGAGAAAACGTCGAAAGGAACACCAGGATAATAAGCAGCTGAGGGCTGTCACCTCAGGGGCGCATTCCCAATGTCAGTTATGACTGAAGGGTTGTTATTATTATTATTATTATCATAAAATGCATTGCCCTTAATGCCTTTCTGTTCCCTGCGAAGCTCAGGCCCTCAACAAAAGCCTCGTAGTGCTGTCATCTAATAGAAACAACATATAGACTATTAGCAATTGACCAGGGGCCCCCGTGCAATTCTCAGGGGTCTCGGAAGAGACAGATAAAGAATAGGCCTACTACATGCTCCTACAAGGCGACACATATGAGGTTGTCCATGGCAGTTGGCAGCCTCATCATGTAAACAAAATACCACAGAAACCACTGCTGCAAGGGCCTGTTAATGCTTGGCGCTAGCTTCTTGTAACGGGGGCCAACTGCAGTGGTGATCCTATGCTCCGGAAGGAGCACAAAAGAAAATAATTATGATGATCATGATCATGAATTGACCTATGCTGTCAAAGCCAGTTCTGATCTTGTATTTGCCCCCTTTTCATTTTATTGTGGTGCAGTATATGTCCATTTCCACAGTGTGGACATACGCTATGTGGGAGAGAACGATTTTCCAGCGGTAACTCTATGTAATCTGAACTACTTCGATGCGGGTCTTGTGAAAAAATACCTCGACAACTACACGGCCTTCCATCTGACACGGTTAACTGAAATTACTGGGTTCTATCACAAGTTTGCCGGTAGAATACTCAACAAAACACAGTAAGTATAATGTTGACTTAATGTTTGATGCAACTTCTAGTCAGACAGACAGACAGATATCAAGAGCATGCGAGTGTGATGAACAGAAAGAAAGAGAGAAAGCGAGAGAAAAACAGTCAGTCAGAGAAAGATTTAGAAAAACTCAGAGATAGACAGAGAGATAGAAACTGTCAGAGAAAGATTTAGAAACAGCTAGTAAGAGAGAAAGAGAGACACAGAAAACAGTCAGAAAGGAAGAGAACAAGAGGGACAGAGACAGAGAAAGATATATAAACAGTCAGTGAGACAGAGAGAAACTTTGAGAGAAAGATATAGAAACAGTCAGTAATGGAGAGAGAGGGAAGCAGGTAATCAGAGAAAGAGTGAGAAACAGTCAGTCAGAGAAAGAGAGATAAGTGGTCAGAGAAATTGCGAGAAGTAGCCATAGAGAGACAGAGAGAAAGAGAGAGAGAGACAATGTCAGCCAGAGAGAGAGAATGTCAGCCAGAGAAAGAGAGAGAGAGAGAGAGTCAGTCAGAGAAAAAGGGAGAAACAGTCAGCGAGAGACATACAAGGAGGGGAAGAAACAGATCACACGCATCTTCAGATTTACAGCAGTCAGAAGGGCCTTTGAAGTGAAACGAAAAAATAAATGGAGTGAAATTAAGACATAAATAGAGTGAAAGGAGGACATAAATGGAGTGAAAGGAAAACATAACTAGAGTGAAAGGATAACATTAATGGGGTGAAAAATAACATAAATAGAATGAAAGGAAGACATACATGGAGTGAAAGGAAGACATACATGGAGTGAAAGGAAGACATAAATGGAGTGAAAGGATGACTTAAATGGAATGACAGGAAGACATACGTGGAGTGAAAGGAATGTGACAGTGCCTTTAGGGAAAAGGAGGAAATTCTGTGGATCCCTTGTGCTAAGGAAAATGCTCACAAGACTTTCTTTATTGCAATTCTTCTGTGGAAGACTGGTTATACACCAGAGATGTTGCTTCCAGAAGTAAGGAATAACCCAGGTAATCAGGAATACTCGTAAGTGTCTTTTTTATGATTTTAAAACCGAACTTGAAGTTTTGATTATAAACAGCAACTTTCAACAGTCAAGGACAATTTCCAATAGTGCAATATATTTGATAAGTCTAAGTAGTTATACGAAATATTCTTTATTCATTTTGTTTCTGTTATCTCCAAGCTCATTTCTGGTGGGGAGGAAAGGAAAAACTGCCAGCTTTAGCCTCGATGGCAAAAGGCTTACTGCTTTTGAGAGTCGTTTTATGGCATGTCTATACACTGTGGAATCCTAGCTAAATTAAAATTCGATTCGAGACTTTGAATAACTAGTTCGAACTTACGAGTTGTGGAGTAAACCACAATAAAATTGTAGCAGGGGTTAGTGCTGGATCACTAATGGACCTGGTTGGTAGTGGATGTCTAGACGTTTTTATACTTATCCTAACCGTATGAGTCAAAGGCTTTTTGTTCTCAATAGGGGATGCGCCAGGCTGCACCACACCTCAAGAGAGGACGCCTTATTTTTTTTTAAATTACCTTTGTTAGGTCATGATTTTTACAACAAAAATTAAAATCATTACATGATATAAGATAAACCCCCCCCCCCCCCCAAAAAAAAGCATTACTACCAATCAATATCAAATTACACATTAATATCATATCAAAATTACAAAACAAATCTCACATAAGATCACTTTCAATATCATTTACAAAAAGTTTGCATTACTACAAATCAAATTAATTTTTTAAAAGTTTATATTATATAAGGTATCCTTTCGTAACAAAAAATAATAATTGTTAGCCATAAAGACAATGGTTGATGAGGGCATGAAAGTACTAAAAGATTGATGGTACCTCGAAAAATGTTAATGGATATTTACATTGTATGATATGGACAAAGCGAAGTATTTACAAATCAAAGTTACATTGCCTTGTATAGAGACCATACGGGTCAAAGAAGGCAGGATGTATAACTAATAGTATAAACACAACAAAAAAGTTTTTAAAACTGTCCTGCTATATCTTGTGTTTTGCGTGCGTATATTTGTGCAAATATTTTGTGGTCATACTGTGTACCGTTATATACTGCCTTGTTTCTACAAGTCCATACTAGGTATCTAAATTCAGCTAGTAGAGTTAGTAGTTTAAGTTCTGTCTGTCTCGGTATATTTGGTAAGGTGTTGAGCATAACGGCTCGGTACATGTTGAGTGTTTGTTGTGTGTTGGAAGTTATTTCCCTTCTTAGCTTGTTTAGGGTGGGGACCACTGTCTTACATGTGTAAAACAAGTGGTCTTCTGTTTCTATTGTGTTATCCTTGCATAGTTTGCATTTTTTTGGTGTTTTTCCTGCTTTTATTGGTGATTGTTTACTCACAATTGGTGTTAAATTGTACAGTAATCTGAATGTAACTTCTTTTTCTTGTGGTTTAACGTTTATTGCATGGATGTTTGTGAAGCTCTGCGTGTAGTCGGTTACAAACAAGTTGTAAACCTCTTTTTATGCGTGTACTCAAAAGTGGCTCTTGTGCTTTAACTAGAAGTGTGTATATGAGTTTTGTGTCTTGTTTTGTTAGATGTTCATTTTTTTCTAAATTCTATATACATATTCTGTAAAAGGGTGGTGGGGTACCAAAAAAATGAGGTTTATTATTGTCAAGTTTACATAAGCTAGATAATCTAATCCCAAAATAGTAGTGTGCTATTGGGTAAAGTTCTGGGTATTTAATAATTTCCCCTATGTATTTTATTCTTAAAGCTTTTATTTTAGTGTTGATATCCTGTAAGGCTAGTCCTCCTGTTTTTTGGTTGTATTAGAGTAAGGTGTTTTATACTTGTTATAGCGTTCCTGAAAATGAAGGCCCTAATCAGCTTATTTATTTTTGATACAATCGTTTTAGGTATAATCTGTATATTTGCTGTATATATTATTTTAGGCATAATAAAACAATTCACTATAATACTTCTTCCAAAAATGGTAGTTGTTTTATACTTATACTTTTCCAATACGTTTTGAATTTTCTCTAACAATTATGTCCATGTTCCTGTGTTAGGGTCCTGCGGGTTAAATGCATAATTTATTCCATAAATTTTAATTCTATTTACCTGTATTAGTTGGAAGGGAAAATCTGATTTATTGGCCCATCTGCCTATTCCCATTATACAAGATTCGCTAGCGTATCCAAACTCTCTGAAAATTTCAAATATGTTTTTTATAGAATCATTTGTTGTTGGAAAGAATACAGTGTCATCAGCATAAGCTAATAACTTCTTCTCACCTTTGCCTGGAACGAAGGTTCCCGTCATGTTTATGTCTTCTTATTCTTTCCAAAACTGGCCTGAGTGTTATTACGTATAACAAGGGTGACAAGGGACACCCTTGTCTAACAGAACTAGACAGTTTAAAGGGTTCAGTTAAACTATGGTTAACTAATATTCTACTTTCGGGTTTTTTGTATAAGATTGTAACCTATGTTCTAAAGTACTCCCTATGTTGTTTGCTTGTAAACTTTTATGTAAAAAAGAATGCGACACCCTATCGAATGCTTTCTCTTGGTCTAGTGATAGTATCGCACTCTGACACTGCCTATCATGTGTGTATGTGATTAGATCTCTTATGAAGTGCGTGTGTCTACAAATGTTCCTACCTTGTACACTACACTGTTGGTCTTTATGGATCATGTTATGCATGTGTTATTTAAGCTTGAGAGTGAAAGCTTTGGCCAAAATTTTATAGTCGGTATTTAAAAGGGAGATGGGTCTATAATTTCTTATTGACTTTTTGTCGGAACTATCCTTAGGTATTATCGTGATGTAGGATTGATTTAACCTATTCGGGAGCTCTACTTTTTTTGAAGGTTTCTTCAAACATTTTAATTAGAAGGGGCATTAAAAAGGGGAAGAAAAACCTGTAAAATTCCGCGGTGAGCCCGTCTGGTCCGGGTGCCTTGTCTTTTTGAAAAGTACTAATAGCTTCTTGTAAATTGTCTAAAGTTAAAGGTTGATCTAGCTTCTCGCTCTCTTCTTCGCTTAAACACTTTGCGTATTGTAAAAATTTATCCTGTATATTTGTGTCGGTTTCTTCTTTAGTGTATAATTGTTTGTGGTACTCGAAGAAATCTTGACTGATGCTAGTATTGTCTGTCTGCTGTTGTCCGTTCATGTCTACAATTTCATTTATCTGTCTACTGCTTTGTACGTTCTGTTCCATCCCTAAGTATTGTCTACTAGGTATTTCTTGCATTATAGTGTTTAATTTTGTCCTGAGTAATGCCCCTTGGTAAGTATACTGTTTGTATTGCTTTAACTGTTCCTGTAAAATATGTATGTGTGGGGTTGTGTTATCTAAACATTTGGTTAAATTAATTGCTTCTTCTAATATACCCTTTTCTTTTTTAAACTTCCTATGTATAATTGTAGCCAAAATCTGTGTCCTATCTCTTATCGTATTTTTAAACAGGTCCCAATATTCTGCAATGTTGTTAGTGGGAATATCTTGCATGTACTTGTCGTGAAACGAGTGTGTGTAACCCCACTACTTTGTTAAATCATTATGTCGGGATACAAATTTGCCCCAGCCAATCAACGCACAGTTGCTGAGCCGGAATAAATTACAATAAGTGACGCCAGGAAAAAAACTTAAGCCCTGTTTTTTTCAAATGTGGGTCGCGGCCATCTTGTTCACGCAAGATGGCGGAAAAAAACAGAATAAAATTAGGCTGTACGACGCTTGGGACTAAACTGCAGGAAACCAATCAGCTTGCCCCGCCAGGAACCAACCAAAAGCTTTGCTTAAGCATTCATCTACCTATATAACACTAGTCAACAACCAAAATGTACCAGAAATGAAAATAGCTGATCTTAACTAATTTTGGTGTGCTGAAAACGAAAATGACATTTTAAAATGTTGATTGGCTCTAGTTTTCTAGATATATGCTACTAGTTTATTTAATTACGGTCAATTTATATATGTGACGCAACTGTTGTGGGCGATTGCATAATTTTTTCTAATGACCAATAAAAATGTAACTAGAAGTTGATGTTGCAATCCTACCTATGATTACATCACATTTGTGTATAAATATCTTATCTCTGATAAAATTTTGCCATTAGTTAGTGCATTTGTCCTTATCAAAAGTATCGTAGTTAGAAATGCCTAGGACATGTGTGAACAGTGCTAATAATTGCTGTTATATTTGTGGTGAGGTGACATTTGTATCACAAAAACGAAATATAACTAAAGTTATTAAGAAGGCGTACAGTTTGTATTTTGGCTGCAGAATAGGCGATCAAGATAAGAGCTGGGCGCCACACATATGCTGCAATACACGTGCAGCACATCTTAAACTGTGGTTGACTGGCAAAAGGCAAGCTACGCCTTTTGCAGTCCCAATGTTTTGGAGAGAGCCCACTGATCATCTCAACAACTGTTACTTTTGCATGGTCCCTTCAATTGGGAAAGGTATATCAAAGAAGAAAAAATGGACTCTGGAATATCCAAACATCCCCTCTGCAATACGTCCGGTACCACATGGCGATGACCTACCAGTTCCCAAAGTGCCAGAATCATTTTCAGCTGCTTCCACTGAAGAAGAAGAGGACATTGGTGGTCCTGAACCATCAACCTCAAGCGACCCAGATTTTGAGCAAACTACATCCACTAAACCACACTTAATAACCCAAGGTGAACTGAATGATCTTGTAAGAGATCTGAATTTACCGAAGAACAAGGCGGAGCTTTTGGGTTCCAGATTGCAACAGTGGAATCTCATGGCAGAAGATGTTACAATTTCTGTGTATAGGAACCGCCAGAAGCCGCTTATTACATTCTTTTTCAAAGAGGGTGACCTTTCTGCGTGCCACAACATTTCTGGTTTAATGGCAGCCCTCAAAATCAATTACATACCGGAAGAATGGAGGCTTTTCATTGATTCATCCAAGACGAGTATTAAAGCTGTTTTGTTGAATAATGGTAATGTGTTACCGTCAATTCCAGTTGGTCACGCAGTTCATATGAAAGAAACTTATGAAAACATTAAGCAGCTTTTGAAGTTTATAAACTACGATCATCATCATTGGTCACTTTGCGGTGACTTAAAAGTGGTCGCTCTTTTGCTTGGACTACAGGGTGGATACACCAAGTACTGTTGCTTTCTCTGTGAGTGGGATAGCCGTGCACGAAGTGACCATTACATCAGAAGACATTGGCCAATCAGGCAGTCATTGCAGCCTGGCAGTAAGAACGTTGAGAACCCAGCACTTGTCGACACCAGCAAGATTTTGTTGCCACCCTTGCACATTAAGCTGGGTCTCATGAAAAACTTTGTCAAGGCAATGGAGAAAACAGATGAGGCTTTCAAATACCTCATCAGAAAATTTCCAAGACTGGGTGAAGCTAAAATAAGAGAGGGAGTATTTGTTGGTCCGCAAATTCGAAAACTTCTTCATGATGACAAGTTTCTTTGCGTGTTGCATGGCAAGGAAAAAGCAGCATGGCTAGCATTAAAGTCAGTGGTGGACAATTTTCTTGGAAACAACAGATCTGATAATTACAATGAAATTGTATTAAATCTCCTTCTGAAGTATAAGAGTCTTGGCTGCAACATGTCTTTGAAAATTCATTTTCTGGATTCTCATCTGGATTTCTTTACGTCAAACTGTGGAGCAGTCAGTGATGAGCATTGTGAACGATTTCACCAGGACATTGCTGCTATGGAGACAAGGTATCAAGGCAATTGGAACCCTTCAATGCTTGCTGATTACTGTTGGACTGTGACAAGAGACACCTCATCGATTGAATACAAGAAGCAAGCAAAGAGAGCTCAAACAGCGACTGAATAATGACGGAATGCGTTCAAATGTGCCTTTTTAAAACATGATATGTGAACTTTAAATAATGTTTTTATTTTTTCTATCATTTTATGTTGAAATATCAATTAATTGAGTATGTAACCACAATTTTTATAATGCTAAAGTAGAAAGACTAGCTGTTCACCCCAGAGAATTAAACAAGCATACATTATTTGTATTACTGTAATGTAAATTCATCATTTAAAAAAAAACCAGAGCCAATTGGTGAATTTCATTATGATATTTGAAATCAGCATGTCAAAATCAATAAGAAATGGTATATTTAATTTCTGGTACAAATAACTTTTGAAAATTTGTTGACTAGTGTAATCGGGCGAGATTTTATGCAAAAGCACGCAACCCGACACGAAGCCAGAGAGACGACCGACTGAATAAGAGGAGCTGTCAACTTTGATTTATAGCTTACCTGGAGTGCATTGACCTGCAGCCTGCTTCACTAAGTCGAGTCAAAACCTGGCCGGTTTAAAAATCTTAGAGGGTAAATATATTTTTACTATAAACTGGTAGGAAAATAGGTACAGCAGGTCTATAATGTTGGTATTTGTTGTGTGTCATTTATAATACCTACACCTGTATATATTTAATATATTTTGGTTCACTATGAATGTATCAGGTTACTGATTGTATCTTGGGGCATTAGGTATAAGGATTGTATTTCCTGATATGGATTGATGAAGACGAAGACTAATAGGACTCATACTTCAACCTATTGTCTCCTATAACTTCAATCTATTATCTCAAACCAACTGAAATATAACCAAAACAGTCCTTGTTAGGACTCAATCTATTGTCTCCTATAACTCAATTTATTGTCTCCTATAACTTCAATCTATTATCTCAAACCAACTGAAATATAACCAAAACAGTCCTTGTTAGGACTCAACCTATTGTCTCCTATAACTTCAATCTATTATCTCAGACCAACTGCAATATAACCAAAACAGTCCTTGTTAGGACTCAATCTATTGTCTCCTATAACTCAATCTATTGTCTCCTATAACTTCAGTGTTATTGTGGTGAAGTGGGATGTTATAAATATTTATAGGGGACTTAGTGTACTGACTGAGATCAGCTGTGAAGGTATCTATATCTATTAAGAGTAGTGTATTATAGATAACCTTACTTGCTACCACATATCTATATATCTCAGTCAGAATTATTCTGCAATAGTGTGATGACTACGTTATGTGTCTAGGGTATGTGTAGGATGAAGTGTAAGTCAAAACAACAACAGACAGATAAACAATTTAATTTATTCCACTATACTTGACAACACTGGGACACTCACATACATATAACACTCTAAAGGATATCTTAAGGAGTCACTGATAACTTTTCAAATAACAATATGTATTCATTGCTGATATGAATGAATATGTGTCCTGATTCAATTACAAAGGAACCAGGAATCACAATCAATTTTAATTACAAGTATATGTACAGAATTTATCAATATGAATATTGTAGTGACATATATTTTTAAAAATATCCTATGTGTGTCAGTTGTGTAGTGGTAATATGAGGTAATACTGGTTTTGTTTTGTTCAAGCTCTGTTGGTATTTGTCATCATGACTTCAATAGTTTGTCTTTAGGGACTAGTATTGGAGATGTTCTCAGTTCCTGATATTAAGACAATTAAATTCCCCTCTTAAGGTGATTTTTACAAAGTCATTTCAAGATGTGGGGACATAATGTTGAGCTCAGCTGGCCAAATCAGCTTATCTTGAGTGATGGCGGCAGGAAAGGACTCCTCTGCTCGAATTCTCCTCTGGGCTATGGAGACACCTCACTGATAGCTAAATGGACCAAGGAGTATGCTGTCCGACTCTGGATTCAGCAAAGCTCTGACCAGGTGCAGCTCAATACCATCAAGACCACGGTCCCTGAAAACAAGAAGGATATACCTTCTACTTCATAACTAATTGATACTCTAGTTCTACACTGAACACAATACAACACAAACATTGAGTTCAGAGCGTTAGGCCAACTGTCAGCTTCATCTGAAATACTTTATACCAGTATTTACCTCCTTAATGGTTACCACGCCTCTGCACTTCCAGCATTATTTCTGTCTAATCAATCATCCAGGTGTCAGTGTACTATTTGGCCATTCCATGCCGTTTTACTTCCCTCCGACACCCTCTGTTCAGGCTGGAGCATTATAGGCTTTATCTCCTGTTTGCCACTGAACTACACATATATATACAGGCATAAATTAACAATTTACATTCAATTTTCATTAAAAGATACTGAATGGTTCAAGCTTACCACAATTTCATGGAAATAAACACAGATACGTTGATTAGCAATGAATTCTGGCACAATTACTGGCACAAATTCCCATCTGCTTATGTTCCAGGCTTTTATTTTAGCAAAAATGTGAGCTGGCTTCAACGCACTGTCGCTTTATCAAGATTATTTGCACTAGTGGTCTCGAACTAACGCTCCTAAGTGAGTATATCAGCGAGTCTAGCCAATGAGGCCACGTTTCGACAAGTGTTTGAAAAAATGTTACCTTTCTACGTCTCCCTAACAACCAAGATAGTATTTATAGCCCGACCAATCGTGGTTAGTCTTTCATTTGTTGCGCTCCAATCAATTTGGAGTTTACATGGTAGGCTATTTATGTAACGTAAGGTTTTTTCAAACACGTTATAAAAAAATTTTATGAGCAGAAATGATTTCATGCTGTCAGGCATCCCCAATATTTTATTTTGGTTATAACTTGTTAATTCCTAGACTATTTGCGTAACGTTTTACATATTCTTTGTCAGCAAACCCTAAGGAACCCAAATATCCAAATTTAAAAGAGCTACGTGGCTGCGTTCAAAATATGCAATTTCTACCTCCTGTTTCGAAGATGTGCTGTCTGGGAAGGGTAGTGTATTTTATCACTGTCCGTCTGAAAAAAAATTAGTGCATGTAGTCTTACACGCGTGATGGCAGCATTTGTGTATCGCGCGACGCGTGTTGCCTGCGTTCCTGATTTTCAGCCCTCCCTCTCTCTTTATCCTTTAGTCCATCTGTTCGTTCGTTTTGGTAACGCAGTGTAGAAAAAGACATGAATGGAATTTAAAATTTAGGTCAACTTGCATATTTCAAGGTTTTTCTTAGAAAGGCAGCACATTTTATTGTGTGTTTGGGAAACGCGTGTATGTTGCAGAAGGCCTATATTTAACGTGGAAACGTTACAATTTGCAGACGAAGCATAAAACAAAGGGGATTTCGAGTACTGTCATTGTGACAGCACTGTTCTTTACCATTCTTCTTCCTTTCTTTATTATATGTATTTATTAGGCTTTATATTTACCTGATAATTTATATATGTGGATTAGAATATTCCACGACACCTCCCCTCTTAAAACAGACATTATATGTCAGTCCTTTATTCTATATACACATAGAGAAATTTATTATTATTTCTGGGGTTTACGGTGATTCTCATCACACGGATGGCGGCTTAAAAAATCCGCTCCCAAATTGGTTTTTCCAGATATATACTCAATGCTAAAATTATATGGAGCCAAAAGTAAAGACCATCGGAGTAACCTAGAGTTCTCATGCCTAGCCTGTGCTAGAAACGATAAAGGTTTGTGGTCTGTTTGCAACTTAAATGCCTTCCCATATAGATAAATATTGAATTTCTTTATCGCCCATATTACTGCAAGACATTCTTTTTCGCTAGTTGAGTAGTTGATTTCAGCTTTATTCAACTTTCTGCTAGCATATGCCACTGGGCTTAATTCCCCATCCAATGCATCTGATTTCTGTAGTAGAGTTGCACCTAACCCAATATTACTTGCATCCGTCCTTACTATGAATTCTTGACTTAAGTCAGGTAATTTCAAAATGGGTTTACTTGTGAGCTTTTCCTTCAATTCTTGGTAAGTCATTTCACATTGTGGTGTCCATGTAATGCGATCTGGATGTCCTTTACGTGTCAATTCAGTTAACGGTGCACATATGGAATTAAAGTTTTTGATATACTTCTGGTAGAAACCACATAATGAGACAAAGGATCTCACGTCCTTCTTGGTTTGTGGTCTCGGGGCTTTCTGTAGTTTCTCTAAATTCTTTGGGTCAGGGGTCATGTTTCCCTGATAAACTGTGTGTCCCAAAAATTCCAATTCTTTACATCCAACGCAACATTTGGTTGGTCGGGCTGTTAAATTTGCCTCCCTAAGTCGATCAAACAGCATGTTCAGAGAGTCAATGTGTTCCTCAAATGTTTCTGTTGCTATAAGGATATCATCCATGAAATTTGTTATACAGGGATTATTCAGAGGATCCAATAATTTTCTCATCATTCTAGAGAAGACACTAGGCGCATTCTTCAATCCAAATGGCAATCTATTAAACTCATAGTGTCCTTCTGAGGTACTAAAAGCTAGGTATGGTCTAACCTCAGGCTTTACTGGAATCTGATAGTATCCTTTACTCAGATCCACTTTTGAGAAATATTTAGCTTTATTTAGTCTGGCAAACAGCTGATTTGTATCCGGCAATGGATCCACCTGTCCTTCTGTAATAGCATTCAGTCTCCTGTAATCTATACAGAGTCTATGTTCTCCAGAGGGCTTCCTTAAGAGTACAACACCGGAACTATACGAAGACTCACTGTGCGAAATAATTCCTTCCTTCAACAGATAGTCTATCTCTTCCTTCAAAGCTTTTTCCTTAGCAAACGGAATCGAATATGGTTTCATACAGACAGGTGTGGGGTCTATCAGTTTCATATCATATTCCAATAGGTTTGTATGCCCTGGTCGGTCTGTTAACACCTCTGCATGATTATTTAGAACCTGTTGCACTCTCTCTTTCTGAGTTTTCGTTAAATGTGTACTGATTTTCACCTGTGCTGCTGTCTCACAGGGGTGTAATGGATATTCAAATGATGAAAGTGGTTCCTTTTTCATCTCCATGGCGATGGACAAGGTCAACAAGTGTGTCTCTTCCTGATGTTCTCTTTCCAAATATTTCTTCAGGAGATTCACATGATAGATTTTTTCTTTCCCCTTCTTATCTATCTTATAATTTGTTCTAGACACCTTCTCTAAAACTGTATATGGACCCTGCCATCCAATTTGTAACTTATTCTGACTCCCGGGCAAAAGAAGCAGTACTTTCTCTCCCACAGCCAAATTTCTGTCTTTCGCCTTCCTGTTATAATAGGCAGCATGTTTCTTCCTGGCTTGTTTCAAATTTTCATTGGCAAGTTTCCAGCCAGTTTTCAAACGAGTGGTCAGCTCATTCACATATTGGTATGAAGATGTAATGTTTTCCTCTGCCTTTTCATCAGTCCACGTTCTTAACAAAGCTTCAAGTGGACCTTTTATTGGCCTTCCAAACAATAATGTTGCCGGGGCCATACCGGTTGAACTATGGGGTACCTCCCGATAAGCAAAGAGGGCGGCGTGCAGGTACTGGTCCCATGTATCTGGTTTTTCGTGTGCCAACTTTCTCAGGATCGACATCAATGTGCCGTTAAATCTTTCCACTTGGCCGTTCCCTTGGGGATGATACACACTACAATGGAAGTGTTTGGCCTGGAAGATCCTGAAAACTTCTTCAGTTAGTTTCCCCTTGAACTGAGAGCCATTATCAGTCAAGATTTGATTGGGAAAGCCTAACCTTGTGAAAATTGTGAGCAATGCCTCTGCCACATGTTTAGAATCAATCGATGACAGGGCTACTGCCTCTCCCCACATAGAACAAGTGTCCACCAGAGTCAGAATGTAGCTGTTCCTTCTCTTGGTTCGGGTGAGAGGTCCCACAAGATCCACGGCAACTCTCTCAAAGGGTGTTCCCACTATGGGCATTTCCCCCAGAGTTGCTGGTGCAGTCCAATGTTTAGGTGCTACTCGTTGGCACTCTGGACAGGATTTTACATATCGTTTGATATCTTCAGTTATTCCTGGCCAGAAATAGTGACAAGCTATTCGCTGTCCTGTTGCGCTGATTCCCATATGACCACTGAAGGGAATCGCATGCCCTAGTTCCAACACTTTAGTCCTATATGAAGTGGGAAGGACCAGCTGTCCGTGACCATTGGATTCAGATCCAGCCTTCCTATATATCAGTTTGTTCTTCATATAAAACTCTCCCTTGCCTGGAGGTGTATGAGATTTGGGCAACTTCTTGAAACATGGCTTGAGTGTTTTGTCCTCAGCCTGTGCCTTCCTCATCTCATCTGGGTGAGTATTTATTGGATTATCCTCCTCCTTGTTTGACTGTGATCTGGTCTGCACTGTTGCCAATATCACAGGTCTCTTGGGATTCCCCAAGAAGACATATCTACACCCCAATATTAGAGGGTAGATTGGCTCATTTATCACTGCTGCTTTTATGATTCCTTCCACATATCGCGTTTTCACTTTTATTCGGGCGACGGGAAGTGTCATGGTAGCTACATCCTTGGTTGCAGTTTGAATCTCCACTGTTTCTGTGGTGTATTGATCGGCCTGCACCAGGTGAGAACTCACAACGGAATCGTAATCTAAACCGGTATCATATAAACATCTTATAGTGACACCATTACAGATGACATCTTCACACACTGGGGGATGGTATGGTTCCTGTAATTCTTCAGGTTTGCCCTTCTTTTCCTTTTTCCCCGATGTCATAGCAGCAAAATGAGGAGGTTTCCTTCTACAATGGTCAGTGTCATGATTGTTCATCTTACAATTTTTACACCACCTTTTTCCTTGGTTGAAAGATTTTCTTTCATCATATTTCCTTTCATCGAATTGTGGGAATTTATTTTTATTTTCATACCGTGGCCTATCAAATTGGTGCTTACCTTTGTTTTGATCCCTAGGATCAAATTTATTAAAGTTCTGTGGTGCCCTAAAGTTATCCACCTGTTTCTTTTTATTACCTGTTACCTCTGCTTGAGCTGCTTGATACCTTTCAGCAACATTTAGCAACTCACCCAGCCTCTCTGCACCTTGTTCCATGAGAAACTTTCTCAGGTCTGGAGCCATGGACTCTCTTAATTGCTCTATAAGGACCATTTCCTTAAGATCTTGGGTTTTCCCCAGAGAAGTCCATTTCTCCAAGTATGTCTCTATTCGTGCAGAGAACTGGTGATAGGTTTCACCTGACAGTAGTTTAGCATTCCTAAATTTTTTCCTATAAAATTCTGCATTCTTTTCATACCTTAACAAAAGAGCCTGCTTTAGCATGTCATAATTTTCCTGATCACCTCTGCTCATTTTTGCAAAAACTTCATAAGCTGCCCCACGAAGTCCCTGAGATAACTTTAAGCTCCACCTTTCTCTCTCTAACCCATACGTGGTAGCTAATAGTTCGTACCTATTTATGTAGCTCTCTATATCATCGTCTTTCTCAACAAAATGATCTAAATGAAAATTCATAGCTGAGGTTGAGGCTCCCTGAGTAACCGTAGCATCAGAGGCAAAGGGACTGGCACCATTTTCAGGAGCATGGCCTTGAAACTCAAACTCCCTTAGTCGTAACTCATGTTCCCTTTGTAATCTCTTCTCCTCCTTTTCTGCTTCCCTTTCTGCAGCTAATTTCTTCTCTTCCCTTTCTGCAGCTTGTCTTCTTTCTTCTGCAGCCTGTCTTCTTTCTTCGGCTTCCAATGCTTTAGCCTCTTTGTCAGCCTCAATCTGCAACCTCTTAGTCTCAGCCTCAGCTTGCAACCTCTTAGTCTCAGCCTCTTTGTCAGCCTCAATCTGCAACCTCTTAGTCTCAGCCTCAGCTTCAAATTGTAACTTCTTAATTTCCCTGTCAGCCTCTAACTTTCTTTCGGCTTCAAACCTTCTTTCTTCGCGTTCAATAAATTTGTCACATTCCGTAGTGACATAGGCAACCATAACTTGCCCATCTAATCCTAACTCTTTTGCAGTCTGTACAGCAGCAGATCGAAACTTGGCCAGGTCCGCCATTGTCTATCAGGTAAATTTCTACAATGTCTAACCAACAATTTAATCTCTAAGTATATCTAATGGACAACACAGGCACCGTGAGCTCAACCTTATTTAATTCCACCCAAGGATACCTTTTAATTCTTATTTTCCCTGAAGTGAATTACCCCCAATATTTTTAATAGGGAAAGATTCACAATCCCAGGAGCGAGACCCCAATATATGTGGTGAAGTGGGATGTTATAAATATTTATAGGGGACTTAGTGTACTGACTGAGATCAGCTGTGAAGGTATCTATATCTATTAAGAGTAGTGTATTATAGATAACCTTACTTGCTACCACATATCTATATATCTCAGTCAGAATTATTCTGCAATAGTGTGATGACTACGTTATGTGTCTAGGGTATGTGTAGGATGAAGTGTAAGTCAAAACAACAACAGACAGATAAACAATTTAATTTATTCCACTATACTTGACAACACTGTGACACTCACATACATATAACACTCTAAAGGATATCTTAAGGAGTCACTGATAACTTTTCAAATAACAATATGTATTCATTGCTGATATGAATGAATATGTGTCCTGATTCAATTACAAAGGAACCAGGAATCACAATCAATTTTAATTACAAGTATATGTACAGAATTTATCAATATGAATATTGTAGTGACATATATTTTTAAAAATATCCTATGTGTGTCAGTTGTGTAGTGGTAATATGAGGTAATACTGGTTTTGTTTTGTTCAAGCTCTGTTGGTATTTGTCATCATGACTTCAATAGTTTGTCTTTAGGGACTAGTATTGGAGATGTTCTCAGTTCCTGATATTAAGACAATTAAATTCCCCTCTTAAGGTGATTTTTACAAAGTCATTTCAAGATGTGGGGACATAATGTTGAGCTCAGCTGGCCAAATCAGCTTATCTTGAGTGATGGCGGCAGGAAAGGACTCCTCTGCTCGAATTCTCCTCGGGGCTATGGAGACACCTCACTGATAGCTAAATGGACCAAGGAGTATGCTGTCCGACTCTGGATTCAGCAAAGCTCTGACCAGGTGCAGCTCAATACCATCAAGACCACGGTCCCTGAAAACAAGAAGGATATACCTTCTACTTCATAACTAATTGATACTCTAGTTCTACACTGAACACAATACAACACAAACATTGAGTTCAGAGCGTTAGGCCAACTGTCAGCTTCATCTGAAATACTTTATACCAGTATTTACCTCCTTAATGGTTACCACGCCTCTGCACTTCCAGCATTATTTCTGTCTAATCAATCATCCAGGTGTCAGTGTACTATTTGGCCATTCCATGCCGTTTTACTTCCCTCCGACACCCTCTGTTCAGGCTGGAGCATTATAGGCTTTATCTCCTGTTTGCCACTGAACTACACATATATATACAGGCATAAATTAACAATTTACATTCAATTTTCATTAAAAGATACTGAATGGTTCAAGCTTACCACAATTTCATGGAAATAAACACAGATACGTTGATTAGCAATGAATTCTGGCACAATTACTGGCACAAATTCCCATCTGCTTATGTTCCAGGCTTTTATTTTAGCAAAAATGTGAGCTGGCTTCAACGCACTGTCGCTTTATCAAGATTATTTGCACTAGTGGTCTCGAACTAACGCTCCTAAGTGAGTATATCAGCAAGTCTAGCCAATGAGGCCACGTTTCGACAAGTGTTTGAAAAAAATGTTACCTTTCTACGTCTCCCTAACAACCAAGATAGTATTTATAGTCCGACCAATCGTGGTTCGTCTTTCATTTGTTGCGCTCCAATCAATTTGGAGTTTACATGGTAGGCTATTTCTGTAACGCAAGGTTTTTTCAAACATGTTATAAAAAAATTTTATGAGCAGAAATGATTTCATGCTGTCAGGCATCCCCAATATTTTATTTTGGTTATAACTTGTTAATTCCTAGACTATTTGCGTAACGTTTTACATACTCTTTGTCAGCAAACCCTAAGGAACCCAAATATCCAAATTTAAAAGAGCTACGTGGCTGCGTTCAAAATATGCAATTTCTACCTCCTGTTTCGAAGATGTGCTGTCTGGGAAGGGTAGTGTATTTTATCACTGTCCGTCTGAAAAAAAATTAGTGCATGTAGTCTTACACGCGTGATGGCAGCATTTGTGTATCGCGCGACGCGTGTTGCCTGCGTTCCTGATTTTCAGCGCTCCCTCTCTCTTTATCCTTTAGTCCATCTGTTCGTTCGTTTTGGTAACGCAGTGTAGAAAAAGACATGAATGGAATTTAAAATTTAGGTCAACTTGCATATTTCAAGGTTTTTCTTAGAAAGGCAGCACATTTTATTGTGTGTTTGGGAAACGCGTGTATGTTGCAGAAGGCCTATATTTAACGTGGAAACGTTACAATTTGCAGACGAAGCATAAAACAAAGGGGATTTCGAGTACTGTCATTGTGACAGCACTGTTCTTTACCATTCTTCTTCCTTTATTTATTATATGGATTTATTAGGCTTTATATTTACCAGACAATTTATATATGTGGATTAGAACACTCCACGACAGTTATCTCAGATAAAACCAACTGAAATATAACCAAAACAGTCCTTGTTAGGACTCAATCTATTGTCTCATCTAACACCAATCTATTGTCTCCTATAACTCCCACCTGATATATCACCAAACAGTCCTCGTCTCATATACTCCTATCATAAGAACTTAACAATATTGTTAGGATATATGTTACCAGCTTGTATAGCACTTGTCAGAGAGGGCCTGGTATATTATAGGGGGAAGGAAATGGTTGTATCACACCTAGGTGTACATATTATTGGATGTATTCATGTATTGAATTTATATTATGGGATGTATTCATGTATTGAATGTATTCATGTATTGAATTTATATTCTTGAATGTATTCATGCATTGAATTTATATTATTGAATGTATCCATGCATTAGTTTATCAGAAAGAATGTTTTGCAAGTAGACACCTGTCTTGTCTCGCTATTGCTAAATCATACTGAGCCATGTTGTCATTCATACTACATGCAGACACCTGAGACACGCTCATATCATATACAATAGAAATAGGTGGGCTTGAGGACAGAAATTAGCCCCTATTTTTACTTGTTACAGGTTTTATTCGTGTCATCAAAACTGAGATCGTGGGTCGTCAGTCCAGCTGCCTGGAACTCCGCAGGAGCATAGAGGTTGCACAGAATCTACATCTTTGGTCCCCCTCAGTCTTGGGTGGGCTAAAGGAACGATCCTCAGCCGTTGTTGTGTGAACCAAACAAAGAAGAACAGACCTTAGAGAGATGAGTACACATTAGTACCATTTCTGTCAGCATTGTGAGCAAAAGTTAGTGTCAGTGACGAGAAAGTGATTTAGCGTAGAAAGAGACAAGATTAACAGCATAGCTAATAATTGTTATAGACGTAATTAACAGCACAGCTGATACCTGTGCTATAATTGAATAACAGCACAGCTGATATAATTTTTTGTTCCTATAATTGGAAAACTTGTTGTAATATATTTATATATCTATATAAATATTTGTAAATCATATGTAAACTTACAAATCCATCACATTCCATTTTTCAACATTCACCCTTCAGCACAAGAGTAGATAGTGTATATACTAAATAAATAATAGGGAAATTGTATTTGAACGACTTGTCAATTTTATCATTGTTAAGTAAAATCTGTTTCCTTGTCTTAAATATCACAGTTAGTTACACAGCGGAGGTGGCAATTTATGTAGGTCTCCTCTCTACTAATTTTTCGAGATCCGATCATTCACAGCCGTAACTAATTTGTGATACCAGTAGTTCTCTCAGACACTGGGACTTCACCATTTTTCTGCAGAAATTCTATTTCTGTAATTGTCAGTACTATACTGATCCAAGAGCCAAATAAAAACCTCACGCCACAGTACTCCTGGATTAGTTGTGATATTTGTTCTGTGTAGAAAGTATTTTTACTTACTTACTTACTTACTTAGTCGTTCCCCTTCTACCGTGAGGTGTAGAGGTAAAGTATTTTTAAGTAGATTATTGTTAAATTTCCAATGCGGGGATCTCTTTAATTTCATGTGTGTGTGTCATGTACTTAAAACTGTGTAGACTGCTTGATGGTCAGTAAATTTAAGGGTATTTTTTACATTGTAAGCTTTGTGTATCTTGTAATTACTAGTAGCATAAATTCTGTCCAGTCTCGAGGCCCGTCTGAAATATGGGTTTATCTTGTCTTGGTATGTGAATGCCTGTGTTTGCGGTTCTATTTTCCTGTAGACGTCTAAAAGGTCATGTTCGTCTAACATAGATTGTAAAAATCGGAGTTGCAAAGATTTGTCGATGGTCTTTTTCCGTAATTGGGATTCTAAAGAACTTTTGGATAAATCTAAATTAGACAGGACGCAATTAAAATCTCCGCTTAACACTATTTTGGTTCCTTTGTAATACTTAGATAAAGTGCCGTACAGTCCGTCATAAAACTTAGGTTGGGCAGATCTTTCCGCGGGTGCGTATATGTTAATAAGTGTGTGTGTGTCTTGTCTGTTGTGTTTGTTCTGTACTTGTATTATTACAGTTCTGCCACAACTGTCTATCCTGTTGTGTACTGCTTCCCACTCCTCAGTAATCTGCAGAATGGCTACTCCTGCATGACTGGTGCCGAAGCTAAACCAGCCGTGCTTTAGTCCTAATTTAGTTACCAACTGTTTGGCATGAAAATCAGAGGTAATGCCGGTTTGTTGTAAAAATAAGAAGTCAGGTTTATTTTTTCGTATCAGTTTTATAACATGCTCTAGTTTATTTCTCAATCCGTTAATATTGAGATAAATTATAACTAGGCTGCTCGACAAAGTGGTACAGTAGCTGAGAGTTGGCAACTTGTCATTCCACACTGAGGATTTAAGTTAAGCACGGGCGAAACCGCGCTGTCAGGCAATTTCGCCCTAGCGGGGGGAGGGGGGGAGAGGGGGGAGGGGGGGGGGGAATGGTAGCTGTTTGGTTGTGTTTGTGTGCATGTTTTTGGTGTGCTGGTGTTTGTGGTGTGTGTGTTTGTAATAACGAAGGACAAACTATTTACATTTAAACAAACTCTTTAGACAGTGGAAACACTCCTAAACTATAGGTTTTCAAATTATTTACTAGTATATTTTCATTTTGAAAAAAAGGTTTCACACATGAAACCGCTGGGGGGTGTTCTTCCTCACACACACTGACTGTTCTGTTCTTTACACTCTTGGCTGGCTCACCGGGAGGGGGGGGGGGGACTGTGAGATCTAGCATGGGGGCTCTTGCTTGTACACCCCAGACCCCGGGTGTCTTCTTCACAAGTGCACTTTTCGTCTCCCGACATCAGGGACTTGTAAACATAGAACTGGAACAGCACTGCACCCACATGGACACGGTGCAAGGAAACCAGACTTGAAAAATGCTCATTCCTTGTCGGAATTAAATTCTTCATCGTCAATGAAGATGCTGGTCTGCGTCATCAGGGAGTTGAGGCCTTCATCTTCTGCTAAGGTCGCCCAGCTGGTATACAGCTTGTCTTGTGATGCCTGTGACACAGGCACCCCTGGGGACTGGTCTTGCTTGGCTCCCGACGTTCCGGGTTACAGAGGCGTTTTGCCTTCAGATTCATTAGGCTGGGACATGACTATATCTTGCTCGTCAACAACAGATGTTGACGTCGCCCAACTAGGGAAAGGCTCCTCTTGAAACGCCTTTGGCGACAAAGGCAGGTCCTGTGGCTTGCTCGGTGAGCATTGGGCCGGTGTTGTACTTGCTTGTTCGCAGCGCCTTAGATCTTTTGATTTAACAGGCCTGTCCATTGCCTGGAAAACGGGCCTTTTCCGCTTTGGTGTGTGCTTATTGCGGTTCACAACCGTGAAACCATCTTCGGCAGGACTGACCCGGGGGCTTTCTGGTGCAAGGAGCTCTCTAGGTTGGCTTTGCTCCGCTGGTGTGGCGTTGGCGACAGCTTCTTCTACCTTCGATGGTTTGACTTGAGAGGCCGTTCTCTTTTTTGGGCATTGACTTACCCAATGAGTGTCAAGCCCACACACCGCACACTGGATTTTTCGACCGGGCAGGGACACCCCTACCTGCTGTATTCTCCCTTCTTCTGTGCCCGCCATCTTCAAATGGATAAAATGCTGGACCTGATGTGTAGAAGGCTTGTAAAGGAAGATCCACTTGTCGTATGCCGTCTTTATTCTAGAAACTTCGGCATTCTTGTCACCCGAAACTGCAGCTGCCACTCTCTGCACCGCCTCTACCTTCATCGTAGGTGGTATGCAATGAAGGAAACCTTTGGACTACTCTTTGTCCTAGTGCTCGATATATACGGACATTTGTGGGTTTGTCCACTCCAACCTTTTTCCATGCAGGCCTTGATAGTGTTTGACTTGCGCCGCTGCCGTTAATGTGGCGTACCACGTAAACGTCCCGGCAAAGCGGTATAGTGTGGCAATGCCACTCGTGCCTACACCAGCAGGCCCTGTGAGAATACTCGCTATTAAAGAGTAGGAAGCTCTATTGGCCTGTGGGCCGGTAACAGTTATAATTAGCGTACCTGGTTTGTGAAGGACGCCTTCTTCGAAATCTTCTTCCATGTTGATATGAAATACTGGAACTACTGGTGTTGACATCGTCTTATTGGGATTCTCTTGGTCCGAAAACCAAATATTGAAACAAAACAAAGCTGTTAGCTGAAAAGCTACATCACAGCACACACAAACCTCAAGAGAGAATGCCTTATGTAGGTTTGGCTCTAGCTCTGAGATAACTGTCTCAAGCTCTGACTGGTTACTATGATGCATCAGTCTTTATACTAGTCCGGTACTAGGGCTTGCCGGATGAAAGTATTTCTAATTGGAGTTAAGACCGGACACCTTCTTATGATTGGTCTTGGGGCCTAGCTGACTGTTGGAATAATCTTTAACCTAACTAACTAGGAAACCTCTAGTCTAAAATTATTGTTACTAATTGAGTATGACCAACCATTGTTCAAGGTTCTCTCTAATCTAAATGTTTTCCGGTCTGACTTGTATGGAGGCCACACAAGGTTTGATGACATCATGGGTTCATGTGTGCCATGACTGATGATGTCATTGATTCTTGACTAGTGGTTTATTTATTATAAACTAGTCATTCATAAGTATATTACTATAAGTCTAACAGTTGTAGCGACGTGGTAGGCCACACTGTTACAGGAAGATATAAATAGAATGAAAGGAAGACATAAATGGAGTGAAAGGAAGACATACAAGGAGTGAAAGGAAGACATAAATGGAGTGAACGGAAGACATACGTGGAGTGAAAGGAAGACATAAATGGAGTGAACGGAAGACATACGTGGAGTGAAAGGAAGACATAAATGGAGTGAAAGGAAGACACACATAGAGTAAAAGGAAGACATAAATGGAAGACATAAAAGATAGACACGTAACAATAAGAGAGATTAAAACATAACACGAAATTTGAAAGCATCCTCGCATGATATCACTTGGCATGCAGAAGAAAATTATGGTCACTTTTGAGAAAGGCAAAACAGGCAGCACAGAACCTGAAGAATTGACAAAAATAAAATAGGCCAACCTCGAGATCAAATGAAGGATTTGAAGATCGACTAGTCACATACAAGCCAGGAACAGAAACACACGACCAAGATAACCAATGGATTTGTCTCTTTAGGGACATAGCGAGAAAGGAAGACTCGAGGACTCAAAAGAGTGATCTGTCAGTGTCGAACACCACAATCTGACAACGATTTTTTAAAAAGGGAAGGTAAAAAAAAATAGATTTAGAACCGGTTCTGTTGCTTTTCTGTTGTTTAGTTTTCTACTTCTTTATTTCATGCGAGTGCCAGCAACGTACAATATATTTGTGTGTATACGTAGTAAAGTAAAAGTAGACACAATCCCATAACAGATACTGCCGTAAGGAAAGGAAATGTTGAGACCTCACTATGTATCTTCATGAGGTGTATATGGACAGCACCCTTTCTTGCTGCCTTCGCTTTTTGTAGCTCAAGAACAGAGTAAAGTACCCATTTGGTTTGGTTTGGTGTTAAGGACTATCTTCATTGCACACGGACAACCCCATCAGTGCTCCGATCTCCTCTCTTAAATTACACAAGGAGGATCTCAACACAGTGCACGAACTCCGTAGCTCCGGCTTGAATCCCAATGTGTGTATATAGGAATCACACATTCAATAAATATTTTTGTGCTGGCTAGGTCTCTAATTTTTTAAAATTTTGCCAGGGCAGCGGACTAACGGCCTACTCTTTACGATTTTCAACTGCCGTGGGGTTATTAACTTGCGCAACTTGCATACGGGACCTCCCAATTTTTCGCCCTTATCAGAGAAGGCTAGGCATCCAATCTCACTACCCAGGAGACCAGTGGGGAGAATGACGTCATTAGGACCACTGGTGCTAAAAAAATAATTTCCATAAATTATAATCCCTCAACTGGGAATCGAACCTGGTACCTCTAGAACTCGAGGCGGACGCCATACCTCTTTGCACTCCTACCCCCCAGTACCCATTTACAGTTGGATAAACTTGAGCGTGACGCAACCTGGTTTCGGACCCAGTAACTTGGCTTCGAGAAACAAGCGCTCTAGCTCACCTTTGCCACGTGACGCTCTATTCGTGTAAAATTGTTCTTCGTTATTTGGAGACTGCGTAATTTCTGCCGAGAAGTAGCGAGTAAAACCATGAACCAGCCAAACGGTATGCATGGAGGCCGGAAGAAGGCAGCCTCTCCATCTTGCAAAGACACAATAGGTTAACCATCTGTCTGTCTTAACTTTGATTACAAGAAACCCCAGAGAGAAAACAGGACTGATCTTAAAGTGGACAAACTGCCGCTATTTACGGACTATGATTTATGGATAATGAAATATCAGAAGTATTAACGGAAAACAAGATGAACTGGTGTAGGTGATGCGGAAAGTAAAATTGGAAATCCTGAGAGCCAAGGATTCAGACCTCCAGAATGATGCAGAGTTCGCTGGGAGGATAACATTGAACAATCTCTGAAGGACCGAGGATTAGATTGAAACCAGACCAAGAGGGAGATAGCCGATAAGATAGTATTTCGCTATCTCTGGCAGATTTCTACATCCCAGGGTAGAAGATGAACGACTAAGTAAATAAGTAATTTCTACAACTGACGCTTATTTTAGACAACCTGGTGGAGAACAGTGAAGGCTGAGATGCAAAACATGAACAGCTCGAAGGATGGCCACCGACCGAGCAAAACAGTTTGTTGCTACCCTGGAAGACGCCATTAAGCGTGATGGCCGCTGACTGCTTAGTCAGTCAGAGGCTAACGATCCAAGAAGAAGAAGAAGCTTATTTTCTTACCTTTACTTTCTTATTTATGTGTTTTTTTTTCTGTCTTTGGTTTGTGTTGCCATTGCCAACAGTTATTGACCTATACCCTAACTTTCGTTTTTTTAATACATCTTTTCATCTTCTCTTTGCTTTCAGACATCCTAGCGGCGATCAGTCTTCTGATTTTTATATCCAGCAACTTGTAAACAAGACTTTAAGAATTGCCTCAACGTCCCAGCCCTACTGTTCCTGGGGTGAATACTACTGGACCCCGTGTCCGGCCGTGAATGCTAGGATAACAGAGATGGGAGTCTGTGTCACAATAGACGTGCGCAAACTTCACAGGAAAAGGTTAGTCACGTGCTCAAATGATAATTAATAAATATAGTATTTCCTCTAGCCAATAGCGGAAGCCACGAATGTTTCTTTTCCAGACAAGAGACTAAGATAGAAAATAATGTCTCTTAGAAACGATGTTTTTTTAAGGAGTCGGTTCAGCCAAAAAGACTAACTTTTTCTCTCCAATGAGGACTTTTGCAATACAGATTACCAACATGTTGTAAATCTTCTTCTTCTTCTTCTTGCGATCGCATCTTTGATGTTTACACCGTCAGACGAGTTCTCATGATGAATTCGACTGTTGTTTGAAGTTCCTCTTTAGCTCCATATAGCTTTGAGTTTAGTGTTGAGTCATTGGGCCAGTATATCTTTCTTAACTGGTCATACAGAGGACAATCCTGTAGAACATGCTCAGCAGTTTGTTCGTTTAATCCACATGTGCACAGTGGTGAAGCAGACAATTGTAGCTTGTGCATGTGTTATTGTTGCGTGATAAATTCTCGCAACATCGTTTTATTTCAATATCTGTTTTATAACGCAAGGGCAACAACTGCTTGGAATTTATAGTCACTTTTCTCGGTAAGCATTTGTCTTCTCGCGTTGGTATCGAATGCAGTTAAGTTTGAGCTGTGGTCATTTTGCGCTGGACTGCGCATGACTTGTCTTGCTTCTTTGTCGATCGGTTTCCGCCCACCACTAGTGGGAGTGAGCGATTTGGAATGGCGAAAGAGATGCCTCGTTGAAGAGGGGATCTCCGCTATTTTTGTTCTGTCAGGGATGTGTAGTCCTCTTAATGGATATTTCGTTTATTCGAGATAATACCTCTAGTGTTTCCCACATGTCGGGAGGCGTGATATTTCTGTGTATTTCATGAAAGCAAGGTAAATTGACTTTTCATTAACTCTATCGATTTTGGGTCGTGAGCGATTTCGATTCATAGCCTGTCCTCGAAAGTCGTCGTCACGAGATGTTTTCCTAGCTCACATGTCGCTGCATTGTACTGCATCGGTTGATGCAGGTACCAAGGACCATTACTTGCTACTTTGTTAAATGAACTAGGTTTGGAAAACCTTTATTATCTAGAGGATATTTTTGAGGACATTATTTATACTTCGGCAGACGTGTCTGTCTTGCTGAAGTCAAACTAAGGAGAGTGAACTGATCTCATACATCTGGTTATCTCCTGGCTGTTATAGAAAAGGATGGAGTTTTCCACCTGACTACATTTACAGCACTTTGAAATATAACATGCATCTGACTCATCATTGTAATGCTGTCTACCGTTTATTGCTGTATTGAATGTTGCTGTGATAATGACTGTTTGATGTGCCTACACATTTGCGTAACCATTTTGTCACTGTGGCGTCCACAATAAATAATGAAGAAAAACGTCAACGGCTGTTTCAAGACTCATTGACTTTATACGTCGTGAGTTTACTGACGTCCTATGTGGATTGCCCTGTTATTGTTGCATGAACATTGTTTTGACTGAACACATCTACACACTACACAAAACCAGACATGCGGATGCCATCCATCATCATATGGCATCACGCATCATTTGGTGGCCATAAGCTGGTTTGATTCTGGTACTAGCAAACACGGGGTCCCTTACCCACTTCATTTTCAACAAGAATTCATCAGCATCCTTCAAGAAATTAACATTCTTCAATACAGTCAACATCTTCAAAATTTTCAAAGTACTCGGCGTTGCCCGGTAAAAGTCAAAATTTCAATTTTTTGACGGAAACAAGAATTTGACAGTACCCGGCGTTGTTACATGTTGCCGGATAACTCGGACTGCTGTTATCTTTTACGCAAGTCAAGCAAGTTGCTGCTGTCAAGGTTCCAGTGCTGTCGTTTTTTGAGAAGGTCAAGTGCCGGTTGAAACGGGTTGTTTTCTGAAGAAGGCCAAGTACCGATTTCCATCAACTTACTTTTGGATTAGAAGGTCAAGTGCCGAAACAACTCAACACACAGTATTTCAGAAGCTCTTGTACCATCGTGTTAGCAGTGGAAGCAGTTCAGATGTGCCATCATCGTTGGAGCTTCGCTCTTTAGGACGTTGATTGACATCCGTTTTTCTGCTGTTCTACGATTGGAAGCCTATAAGTTAAGTGGCCTGTTTGTATGTAAACTGTGCCCTTATACTTCTGCTGAGTCTTCTGTGTATCATCTCATTCTATATGTTATATGTTTATATGTTATTTGTATATTTATATGTTTATATTTCAGCGGGTTCTCGGTTGGGTGGTGTCTCCGTTAGATTATGCCACGTCATAGAGGTCGTCTATTGTGAGCGTTTTCTGTAGGGTTTGCAAATTTCCGATACTGGAATTTGCTAAGCGACTTCTGTTGCTATTTATGTTAGCTGTGATGACATGTTTTAATATTGTTTTCGTTATTATTTCGCATTCTTTAGTTTTGTTTTGATTTGTTTGTATTTGTTAGCCTACTCTTGTCTATAATTTAGTTTCATACAACATTTTTGTTTATACACTGTGGTGTCATGTATTTTGTTTAATTCTATCGCAGATATCGTCACATTTTTTGTGATATTTCATTAATTTCTGCTTTATTTTTAGTTGATTTCTGCGAAAGTTTTTGTATTGTTGCTGATCTTTGTTATTGTTTACATTGTTATTGTTTACATTGTTTGTATTGTTTACATTTTCAATGTTTACATTCTGCATGTGTTTACATAGTCATTGTTTACAGTTATAGTAATTAGTTAATGGGCTATGCTAATGCACTGTTACTACTACACTGATGATAAATGAATGATGAATAGTGTCGTGCACTATTGAATGAGAAGTGCACTTATGATCAAGAATTGAGTGCTGATATTTCATATACAAGTTCTTTGATTGGAGACTTGTTTCCCACAGAGACTGGGATAATATAAGGTGATGTGAATATACAAGTGCTTAATTAAGACTTGTTACACTTAGGTTTGAAATAAATTAGTTAATTATTTCAGGTTTTGGACTCATATGTTAGACAACATGTCTACATTTGAGCACTTTATTGAGCAGGGTAAATTGCTTGGGAAGACTGGTGATAAGTTAGAAGAATTTGCAACTGCTCGATATGATAAAGCAATGGAAGCTGAACAAAAGAAACTGCAGATGCAGGTGGATGAAAAAAGATTCCAAATGGAAATGGAAAAACAAAAAAGGGAATCAGAAGCTGAGGAGAGAAAACTCCAGCTACAGCTAGAAGCTGAAAGACTTCAAAAAGAGGCTGAGAATAAAAGACTTGAAAAAGAGGCTGAGAATAAAAGACTTGAAAAAGAGGCTGAGAATAAAAGACTTGAAAAAGAGGCTGAAAATAAAAGACTTGAAAAAGAAGCTGAAAATGAAAGACTTCAAAAAGAGGCTCAGGCTGAGGAAAGAAGATTACAGAGAGAGTCTGATGAGAGGAAAGAGAAAGCAAAAATGGAACATGAAGAAAAGGTCTTAGCTTTAGAGTTGGAAAAATTGAAATTGACAAGCATGAGTAATGGTAATGATTCAAACAAGGGTTCATCTTCTGGTAAGGCTAATAATGATACTTTTAAGATTAAGTTACCAACATTTAGTCCTTCCAGTGATGACATAATGTTCTATCTGGACAGATTTGAACAAGCATGTACAGCTCATAACATAGACAAAGCAAAATATGTTTATCAGTTATCAGGGATACTGACAGGTAAAGCTCTAAGTATATTAAATATGGTGGATGAACCTGACAAGAACAATTATGAGGTTGTCAGGGCCGCTTTGTTAAAGAAATATCAGCTTAACGAAGACGGCTATCGTCTACAATTTAAAAACATGTTACCTGAAAATGGAGTTGAATTCTCCGAGTTTATTGCAAGAATACGCATTACTTTCTCACGATGGGTTGAACTATCTAAGACGGAAAAAACTTATGAAGGACTTATGGACTTAATACTTAGAGACAAAGTCATGTCGTCTGTCAATGAGTCTTTCCTTGCTTTCCTTCATGAACGTAAACCTAAAACAATAAAAGAAATGGAAGATTTCTGTTGCCAATACGTAACTGCGCACCCACACATAACCATGGGTAACTCTAAGGTGAAAGAAGGTTTACCAGTTGCTTCGGCAGCTCCGTATGGTCAAAACTTTGCTCGTAGATCCCAACAAAATTTTGATAGAAAGAGTAGCGGTAATTTCTGTCAAAATCATGGAAATCAATTTCATGGTGATTCTTCTTCGAAGAATTGGAGACAACCTGATAGTACTCGTTACTATCACCCTAATAATTATAAGCATTTCAAAAGAGGATATGGTAATAGAGGTTATTCCTGCCGAAGACCTCAGAACCAAACAAATAGATGTTCGCATCAATGTGAACATGATAGTAATCGTGGAAACTGGAATTCGAACCAGGATAACAATTACAATAGAGACAATAATAACTGCAGAGATAATAATAACTCTGATAACTTCAGAGGTAATAATAGTCGGGGTAGATCTCAACACAAAAAAAAGAGATATCAGCAGGCTAATGCTGTACAACAGGAAACTGAGGGAGCCTGTAATCATGTTGTTGATAGTAAAAACTTTGACGCTGTCACTAGTTCTGCTTTTGACTTTGAGAGAGCAAACAAATGCCCCCAATGCAGTACTTTATTCGAACCGGGTACCATAACTACTTTGAGTTGTGGTCACCCACTTCCCGCTCTTCCTGCTGCTGTTGCGCATGACGGGAGGGGTTCTTTAATTCTACATAAGGGTCTTGTTAATGATACTCCGGTCTCACTACTTTTCGATTCCGGATGCACCACTATTGGTGTTAGACAATCGCTTGTAGATCCATCTTGTGCTACAGGAAGGGTTATTAAATGTGTCACATTTGGCGGCACTCTAGAAAAATATCCTACTGCTGTAATTCG
Organism: Oreohelix idahoensis; assembly: GCA_024509875.1. Taxonomy (NCBI): domain Eukaryota; kingdom Metazoa; phylum Mollusca; class Gastropoda; order Stylommatophora; family Oreohelicidae; genus Oreohelix; species Oreohelix idahoensis. The sequence goes on along the minus strand of JAMPIV010019800.1, from coordinate 226,173 downwards.
CATTGCCACTCCTTTCTTTACTGGAGATGTGCATGCTTGTCTCTTACCTAATCCTATTGCGGACCTTATTATTGGTCGTATTCACGGAGTTAGGGAGTGTACCCCACAGCAGATTGCTGCTTGGGAAGATAATAACATGCAAGCTACAAATGCAGTAGTTACAAGAGCACAAGCTCTACAAACACCCGAAACTTCACTGAATAGTGATAATGAAGTTGATAGCCAAGATAGTCACTTAGTAATCACTCGTGACTCTTTCATAAAATTGCAAGAAGAAGATCCTTCTTTAAAAAAATTCTTCGTTCTTGCGAAGAAAGGTGATCCGAATCAGGATACAAATAGAAAATCTTGGATTGCAATGAGAAACGGCGTACTTGTACGTATGGTACAAGATTCGACTACGTCGGCACATTCGCAAATTCTTGTTCCCAAGAGCATGAGAGTCCAAATATTACAACATGCTCATGACTCGCAATGTGCTGGACATATGGGTTTTGCCCGTACGAAGTCGAGAGTCCTTGCGGCTTTCTTTTGGCCTTTTGTCAATAAGGACATTCGTATTTACTGCCGATCATGCAAGGTATGTCAGGAGGTCAAATCTAGAGGACCACGACATGCTGCGCCTATCCAGGCTGCTGACATTCCTATTCGGCCGTTTCAGAAAATGGCCATAGATATTATTGGCCCTTTTAAGGTCAAGTCGGCCAGAGGACATCAGTTTATCCTTACATGTGTCGATATGTGCACACGTTGGCCAGAGGCTATTCCTCTTAAGAGCATATCTACTACAGATATCGCAGATGCTCTTTGGTTGATATTTTCTCGCTTGGGGTTCCCCAGAGAAATATTGTCAGACCATGGCACTCAACTCATATCTGACACTATGTCACAGGTAATGTCTACCTTACATATTGAACGATCTCTCAGTAGTATCTACCATCCTATGTCTAATGGGTTAGTTGAGCGTCTGAATAGAACGCTCAAGACTTTGCTTGGTAAGATAACTGAAGATCATCCTCAAGATTGGGACAGGGTTTTACCCGCGGCTCTCTTTGCCTATAGAGAAGTCCCTAATGAACACACAGGATTTTCTCCCTTCGAACTTGTCTTTGGCGCGCGTCCACGCGGCCCTATGTCTTTATTACACGATCTCATCACTGCCGATGATATTAGCGATGAAACTCAATCCTCATATGAGTATGTCATTGCTCTTAGACAAAAGATCATTGAGGCATGTAAGCTAGCAACTGCTTCATCAGAAATTGCTAAAGAGAAGGCAAGGCAGTTTGCTAACAAGAATAGATGTCTACGACAACTTTGTCCAGGTGACAAAGCATTCGTCCTACTCCCCAGTAGGGAAAATAGACTTCTTATTGCATGGAAAGGTCCGTATGCAATAGTCTCTCGGATTTCCGATGTTGACTATGTGGTCGATATTGATGGAAAGCATAAAACTTTCCACATAAACATGCTTTCGGAATTTCACGAACGTCCGGACTATTTGCTGCCTATTTTCCAGGCAACGGATGATGCTCCTGCACCTCACGGTCATTATTCATCCCTGTCTGTCATTCAGGATGAGGAAGCTACCTTCTCTGATGTCAACCTTCCCCTTCCAGTGGTTCCATTACATTCCACGGAATCTTGGAAAAACGTTTCTGTTTCTCCTAATCTTTCTGGTGACGAACATCGACAAGTCTCGTCGATGTTACAAACATTTCAGGATGTTCTCACTGACATTCCTGGACACACAGATGTCATAGAACATGACATAATTCTTACCGACAATAATCCAATTAGGGTTAGGCCGTATCCTATTCCTATACACTTTCAGTCGCAAGTGGAAAAGGAATTGGATGAAATGATTCAATTAAATATAATTGAACCATCGACTTCACCATATTCTTCTTCCATGGTTATTGTCCGGAAGAAGGATAAGAACATACGAATTTGCGTTGATTATCGCAAATTGAATCAGGTCACAAAGTTCGACGCTGAACCGATGCCTTTGTTAGAAGATCTACTGATTAGACTTTCTAATTCTAGATTCTTCACTAAACTTGACTTGTCTAAAGGTTATTGGCAAGTGCCTTTAGCAGAGCATGCCAAACCTCTTACTGCTTTTTCTACACCTAGGGGTCTATTTCAATGGAATGTTATGCCTTTTGGTCTCATGAACGCCCCTGCCACTTTCGTTCGCATGATGCGTCGAATTCTGTCACATCGTTCGGATGTCATCGCATACTTAGATGACATCTGTCTCTTCAGTGATACCTGGGAAGATCACTATTTAGGGTTATATGACTTACTGTCCACTCTACGTGAGAATAATTTGACAGCAAAACCTTCTAAAGCTTTTGTTGGTTTTGGTGAAATCTCTTTCCTGGGTCATCGTGTTGGTCATGGTCTCTTGAAGACAGAAGACCACAATACTTCCAAAATACTGAACATCTCTGTTCCTAAAACGAAGAAACAAGTTAGGAGTCTCTTAGGTTTAATTCAATTTTATGGGAGATTTATTCCAAATTTATCTTCGATCATGGCACCTCTCTCAACATTGTTGAAGAAAGGTTCGCCTAATCTGGTCCGTTGGTCTGAAGAATGCCAATCTTCACTAGACCAAATCAAGAATATATTTTCTTCTCCTCCCATCTTAAGATTACCTACTCTTGATAGGACTTTTGTTCTTCGGAGTGATGCTTCATCCACTGGGATTGGAGCAGCACTGATGCAAGAATATGCAAATACTCTGCATCCTGTTATGTACATTTCTAGAAAACTAAATGCGGCAGAGAGGAACTACTCGGTTTTAGACCGTGAGTTGTTAGCGATGGTTTGGTCAATTCTAAAGCTACAAAGATTCCTCCTGGGCGCACATTTCATTCTAGAGACTGATCAGAAAGCTCTTACAGCTATTCAGACTAAGAATTTGAAGAGTTCGAGATCCACTCGATATGCTATAGCTCTTCAACCTTTTCACTTCACGGTACGAGCTATCCGTGGTGCGGATAATGTGATGGCTGACATTTTGTCTAGATGCCCACATGACTCCAACTAATACTTCTGTCCTATATTTCCATATATTACAGAGTCATAACACACCTATATTTCTACAATAGATTAGCACATCTGTACTTACTTTATATGTACACACTATCGTGCTTTGTTGTCATCTTCTTCTGTTCGTTTTTTAAGATGATAGAGGAGGACTGAGTAGTTAATATAAGGGCCGTTAGTTTACTAAACAGCCACAATTATTAATAATGTATTGTACCTTATGAAGCATATTAGTTATTAATTAGCATTATATTGCTTGTACTTTCTCAGAATGTCATTGTTGAGCTGAGGACTTACCTTACGAGTTCTAGATTGTGTACTTACCCTCGGAATACCAGAGCATATGTCCTGGATCGTCATGTAGTTTAACTTTACTATGTACTTATGTCATTACATGTCAAAGAATGTACTATTTAAATTTTCCTATCAGATTTGTACATCCATTTTTAAAGACAATATTAGAGTATGCTGTTTAATGATGATTATAGTAACTTGCATACGTATATTGTGTTTACATGCTAACGTGATGTGTGTTGGTGACACCTCCCCGATGTGAATATTTTTTGAGACATATTTATTTTTCTGTTGAGGTATATCCTCACCAGACACTCTATAATTAGCCTATTGTTTGGCAATTTAATTAATTATCAGCGCATAATTCGTGCGTTTTGAGCCGCTTATCGCTTGCTCTTTGATATTGAAAAAAAAAATATGTTCCACATTTTTTTTTATCGGGAGGAGGTGGTGATATGTTGCGTGATAAATTCTCGCAACATCGTTTTATTTCAATATCTGTTTTATAACGCAAGGGCAACAACTGCTTGGAATTTATAGTCACTTTTCTCGGTAAGCATTTGTCTTCTCGCGTTGGTATCGAATGCAGTTAAGTTTGAGCTGTGGTCATTTTGCGCTGGACTGCGCATGACTTGTCTTGCTTCTTTGTCGATCGGTTTCCGCCCACCACTAGTGGGAGTGAGCGATTTGGAATGGCGAAAGAGATGCCTCGTTGAAGAGGGGATCTCCGCTATTTTTGTTCTGTCAGGGATGTGTAGTCCTCTTAATGGATATTTCGTTTATTCGAGATAATACCTCTAGTGTTTCCCACATGTCGGGAGGCGTGATATTTCTGTGTATTTCATGAAAGCAAGGTAAATTGACTTTTTCATTAACTCTATCGATTTTGGGTCGTGAGCGATTTCGATTCATAGCCTGTCTGCGAAAGTCGTCGTCACGAGATGTTTTCCTAGCTCACATGTCGCTGCATTGTACTGCATCGGTTGATGCAGGTACCAAGGACCATTACTTGCTACTTTGTTAAATGAACTAGGTTTGGAAAACCTTTATTATCTAGAGGATATTTTTGAGGACATTATTTATACTTCGGCAGACGTGTCTGTCTTGCTGAAGTCAAACTAAGGAGAGTGAACTGATCTCATACATCTGGTTATCTCCTGGCTGTTATAGAAAAGGATGGAGTTTTCCACCTGACTACATTTACAGCACTTTGAAATATAACATGCATCTGACTCATCATTGTAATGCTGTCTACCGTTTATTGCTGTATTGAATGTTGCTGTGATAATGACTGTTTGATGTGCCTACACATTTGCGTAACCATTTTGTCACTGTGGCGTCCACAATAAATAATGAAGAAAAACGTCAACGGCTGTTTCAAGACTCATTGACTTTATACGTCGTGAGTTTACTGACGTCCTATGTGGATTGCCCTGTTATTGTTGCATGAACATTGTTTTTGACTGAACACATCTACACACTACACAAAACCAGACATGCGGATGCCATCCATCATCATATGGCATCACGCATCAGTTATGTTGTAAATAACTTTATTGGCTGTAATAATAGATAGCAAGCATAACTAATTCGGTCATTATTCTTCATCTCCCTAACGGAGCCAGGTCTTTTGTATTTGGACAACTGCCATAATATAACCAACGAACACTGCGTCTAGGTTGAACGGAGTACCAAAACGTGGCAAAATTTTATTTAAAATAAAATAATGGAGCATAATTCTTCAACAAATTCTCCCCCAGTTCTCTTATCCTGTCCGCGAAAGGTCATTCCCTACCTTCTTTATCGCTTGCTTTTCTGTCTAATTGTTCTCTTTTCTATGTATTTTCTGTCTAATTGTTCTCTTTTCTATGTATTTTCTGTCTAATTGTTCTCTTTTCTATGTATTTTCTGTCTAATTGTTCTCTTTTCTATGTATATTCTGTCTAATTGTTCTCTTTTCCATGTATTTTCTGTCTAATTGTTTTCTTTTCTATGTATTTTCTGTCTAATTGTTCTCTTTTCTATGTATTTTCTGTCTAATTGTTCTCTTTTCCATGTATTTTCTGTCTCATTGTTCTCTTTTCTATGTATTTTCTGTCTAATTGTTCTCTTTTCTATGTATTTTCTGTCTAATTGTTCTCTTTTCTATGTATTTTCTGTCTAATTGTTCTCTTTTCTATGTATTTTCTGTCTAATTGTTCTCTTTTCCATGTATTTTCTGTCTAATTGTTCTCTTTTCTATGTATTTTCTGTCTAATTGTTCTCTTTTCCATGTATTTCCTGTCTAATTGTTCTCTTTTCTATGTATGTTCTGTCTAATTGTTCTCTTTTCTATGTATTTTCTGTCTAATTGTTCTCTTTTCCATGTATTTTCTGTCTAATTGTTCTCTTTTCTATGTATTTTCTGTCTAATTGTTCTCTTTTCCATGTATTTTCTGTCTAATTGTTCTCTTTTCTATGTATTTTCTGTCTAATTGTTCTCTTTTCCATGTATTTTCTGTCTAATTGTTCTCTTTTCTATGTATTTTCTGTCTAATTGTTCTCTTTTCCATGTATTTTCTGTCTAATTGTTCTCTTTTCTATGTATTTTCTGTCTAATTGTTCTCTTTTCCATGTATTTCCTGTCTAATTGTTCTCTTTTCTATGTATTTTCTGTCTAATTGTTCTCTTTTCCATGTATTTCCTGTCTAATTGTTCTCTTTTCTATGTATGTTCTGTCTAATTGTTCTCTTTTCTATGTATTTTCTGTCTAATTGTTCTCTTTTCCATGTATTTTCTGTCTAATTGTTCTCTTTTCTATGTATGTTCTGTCTAATTGTTCTCTTTTCTATGTATGTTCTGTCTAATTGTTCTCTTTTCTATGTATTTTCTGTCTAATTGTTCTCTTTTCCATGTATTTTCTGTCTAATTGTTCTCTTTTCTATGTATTTTCTGTCTAATTGTTCTCTTTTCCATGTATTTTCTGTCTAATTGTTCTCTTTTCTATGTATTTTCTGTCTAATTGTTCTCTTTTCCATGTATTTCCTGTCTAATTGTTCTCTTTTCTATGTATTTTCTGTCTAATTGTTCTCTTTTCCATGTATTTCCTGTCTAATTGTTCTCTTTTCTATGTATGTTCTGTCTAATTGTTCTCTTTTCTATGTATTTTCTGTCTAATTGTTCTCTTTTCCATGTATTTTCTGTCTAATTGTTCTCTTTTCTATGTATTTTCTGTCTAATTGTTCTCTTTTCCATGTATTTTCTGTCTAATTGTTCTCTTTTCTATGTATTTTCTGTCTAATTGTTCTCTTTTCCATGTATTTTCTGTCTAATTGTTCTCTTTTCTATGTATGTTCTGTCTAATTGTTCTCTTTTCTATGTATGTTCTGTCTAATTGTTCTCTTTTCTATGTATTTTCTGTCTAATTGTTCTCTTTTCTATGTATTTTCTGTCTAATTGTTCTCTTTTCCATGTATTTTCTGTCCTTCTATATTTTTATTGCCCTGTGATTCCAGATCGAGAACTGCATTGTAATTCTATCAGTAGAGTTCCTCAATGTGTGGCCTATCCATCGGCTGCGTCTGCTTCTCATATAATCTTCCACTAACACGTGACTTGTTCTTGCCAACAGTTCAGCATTGTATGATCTTGTCATTCCATTTCAAACCTTCCATTCTACACACGCACCCATTTCAAACCTTCCATTCTACACACGCACCCATTTAAAACCTTCCATTCTACACACGCACCCATTTCAGTGCCGGATTAAGGCCAACTGATGCCTTAACCACAGCCCAATAATTATGCGCCACTCGACCCTTCCATTGCTTAACTGACAAGAGATTAAGATTCAATAGGTGCTGAAGGGGACATGAGAGACTAGGGTATGAAAATACAGAAGCGAAAATTTAAAAAAAGCCACAACAGAATATGGATCAAATATTTGTATAATGATTAGAAAATTTCTGAATTCATTCAGAAAAACATTGGTAAGACGGTCAAACATACTGAACTCTAGAAATATGTCTGACACCTTCAAGCTTTTAAACTTCAGTCACTCACCGTACCAAAGAAAACTTTTTTTTTTTCTATTTTAAACAATTCAGATTAAAGTAGAAAATGGCAGAAAATGACAATTACAAAATAAATTCGGCTGAAGTCGAGAATGGCAGTGAAAGAGTTCAGAGTTAGGGGCATGATAGCTAGGGGTAAAAACTCTGTGGTGCCCCACTTCCCTTGGTGCCCTAAGCACGTGCTTATTTTGTTAAATGGTTAATCCAGCACTGTCCATTTATGAAGTTCTGTACCTTTTGGGTTGTTATGTTTTGATGTTCTCCGTGTTAAATAGGACTGGCTGGACCTTCAAGTCGAAGATTCTGAATTTTGCATCGGACTGGATTCATTTTGATTTCCATATAGTTCCGAATGCAACGCCTTCTGTATTCTTATGTGATTACTAATTAACAATCAAGATACTGGGACCAAGAAGCGATAAAAAGATCCGGCAAGAGTTGATTGCGATCTATTGATATGACAAGAAGAAAGAGACAATTTAACATTTACGTAGATTTATTTTTCAAAATATAAATAAATGCCAGGGCTAAACAACAGTAGAAACACAATAAAAAACCTTAGAAATGCAGATGACCAGAACAGATCCGGGTAATTTAGCTAAGAGGAAGCTAACAGGAATTACAAGATCTAGTTCAGGAATCGGCAACTCAGGAGCTTTAAGGATCTACTTTAGAAACACTGAACCTCTAAAGATCTACCATTTATATACGTGTGTATGTGTGGGATTTTAAAAAAAAAGGGGGGGGGGGAGAGAGAAGGGATGATATTTTTGTCATAAAACTATTTAAAACCAACCTGTTCCATCTATCCTTACAGACCAAAGAATGACACCACTGTTAACGAAAGTGATTCTCTTCCTGCTATTGGCAACGCTCTTAGAGGATTAACTTTGTATGTGGATGTGAGCTCGGACGAAATACCGTACAGAATATTCCAGTATGAGGGATTTAAGGTACGACTTAGAGAAAGCGCAGTTGTAACAGTGATGATGAAAAAGATAATTATGATGAGGTTGCTAACCCTGTCGTTGTGACTATTCTTAACTTTCGGGGTTAACTGGGGTTAACTTTCGTAAATACAAACAAACGAACGAAAGAACAAAATCCTTATTTTATCAGGGTAAAGAAATAGGCATTATTGCTTTTTTTTTTGTTGTTGCTTTTTTTTTTAAGATTTCGTTAGGGCTATCCGAAATGAACAACAGCATCAGTGCGACACATGAATCAATGACAAACGCTTCATGGACGACTTATGTAACTATATATTAGTGAACTTCATGGACGACTTATGTAACTATATATTAGTGAACTTCATGGACGACTTATGTAACTATTAGTGAACTTCATGGACGACTTATGTAACTATATATTAGTGAACTTCATAGACGACTTATGTAACTATATATTAGTGAACTTCATGGACGACTTATGTAACTATTAGTGAACTTCATCGACGACTTATGTAACTATATATTAGTGAACTTCATGGACGACTAATGTAACTATATATTAGTGAACTTCATGGACGACTTATGTAACTATATATTAGTGAACTTCATGGACGACTTATGTAACTATTAGTGAACTTCATGGACGACTTATGTAACTATATATTAGTGAACTTCATAGACGACTTATGTAACTATTAGTGAACTTCATGGACGACTTATGTAACTACATATTAGTGAACTTCATGGACGACTAATGTAACTATATATTAGTAAACTTCATGGACGACTTATGTAACTATGTATTAGTGAACTTCATGGACGACTTATGTAACTATATATTAGTGAACTTCATGGACGACTTATATAACTATATATTAGTGACCTTCATGGACGACTAATGTAACTATATATTAGTGAACTTCATGGACGACTTATGCAACTATATGTTAGTGAACTTCATGGACAACTAATGTAACTATATATTAGTGAACTTCATGGACGACTTATGTAACTATATATTAGTGAACTTCATGGACGAATTTTGTAACTATATATTACTGAACTTTATGGACGACTTATGTAACTATATATTAGTGAACTTCATGGACGACTTATGTAACTATGTATTAGTGAACTTCATGGACGACTTATGTAACTATATATTAGTGAATTTCGTGGACGACTTATGTAACTATTAGTAAACTTCATGGACGACTTATGTAACTATATATTAGTGAACTTCATGAAGACTTATGTAACTATATATTAGTGAACTTCATGGACGACTTATGTAACTATATATTAGTGAACTTCATGGACGACTTATGTAACTATATATTAGTGAACTTCATGGACGACTTATGTAACGATTAGTGAACTTCATGGAAGACTTATGTAACTATATATTAGTGAATTTCATGGACGACTTATGTAACTATATATTAGTGAACTACATGGACGACTTAAGTAACTATTGGTGAACTTCATGGACGACTTATGTAACTATATATTAGTGAACTTCATGGACGACTTATGTAACTATATATTAGTGAACTTCATGGACGACTTATGTAGCTATATACTAGTGAACTTCATGGACGACTAATGTAACTATATATTAGTGAACTTCATGGACGACTTATGTAACTATGTATTAGTAAACTTCATGGACAACTTATGTAACTATATATTAGAGAACTTCATGGACGACGTATGTAACTATTAGTGAACTTCATGGACGACTTATGTAACTATATATTAGTGAACTTCATGGACGACTTATGTAACTATATATTAGTGAACTTCATGGACGACTTATGTAACTCTTAGTGAACTTCATGAATGACTTATGTAACTATATATTAGTGAACTTCATGGACGACTTATGTAACTATATATTAGTGAACTTCATGGACGACTTATGTAACTATTAGTGAACTTCATGGACGACTTATGTAACTATATATTAGTGAACTTCATGGACGACTTATGTAACCATTAGTGAACTTCATGGACGAATTATGTAACTACATATTAGTGAACTTCATGGACGACTAATGTAACTATATATTAGTGAACTTCATGGACGACTTATGTAACTATTAGTGAACTTCATGGACGACTTATGTAACTATATATTAGTGAACTTCATGGACGACTTATGTAACTATATATTAGTGAACTTCATGGATGACTTATGTAACTATGTATTAGTGAACTTCATGGACGACTTATGTAACTATATATTAGTGAACTTCATGGACGACTAATGTAACTATATATTAGTGAACTTCATGGACGAATTTTGAAACTATATATTAGTGAACTTCATGGACGACTTATGTAACTATATATTAGTGAACTTCATGGACGACTTATGTAACTGTATATTAGTGAACTTCATGGACGACTTATGTAACTATATATTAGTGAACGTCATGGACGACTTGTGTATTTATTAGTGAGCTTCATGGACGACTTATGTAACTATATATTAGTGAACTTCATGGACGACTTATGTAACTATATATTAGGGAACTTCATGGACGACTTATGTAACTATATGTTAGTGAACTTCATGGACGACTTATGTAACTATTAGTGAACTTCATGGACGACTTATGTAACTACATATTAGTGAACTTCATGATGACTAATGTAACTATATATTAGTGAACTTCATGGACGACTTATGTAACTATGTATTAGTGAACTTCATGGACGACTTTTGTAACTATATATTAGTGAATTTCGTGGACGACTTATGTAACTATTAGTGAACTTCATGGAAGACTTATGTAACTATATATTAGTGAACTTCATTGACGACTTATATAACTATGTATTAGTGAACTTCATGGACGACTTATGTAACTATATATTAGTGAACTTCATGGACGACTTATGTAACTATATATTAGTGAACTTCATGGACGAATTTTGAAACTATATATTAGTGAACTTCATGGACGACGTATGTAACTATATATTAGTGAACTTCATGGACGACTTATGTAACTATTAGTGAACTTCATGGACGACTTATGTAACTACATATTAGTAAACTTCATGGACGACTTATGTAACTATGTATTAGTGAACTTCAAGGACGACTTATGTAACTATTAGTGAACTTCATGGACGACTTATGTAACTTTATATTCGCGAACTTCATGGACGACTTATGTAACTATATATTAGTGATTTTCATGGACGTCTTATGTAACTATATGTTAGTGAACTTCATTGACGACTTATGTAGCTATTAGTGAACTTCATGGACGATTTATGTAACTACATATTAGTGAACTTCATGACGACTAATGTAACTATAAAGTAGTGAACTTCATGGACGACTTATGTAACTATGTATTAGTGAACTTCATGGACGACTTATGTAACTATATATTAGTGAACTTCATGGACGACTAATGTAATTATATATTGGTGAACTTCATGGACGACTTATGTAACTATATATTAGTGAACTTCATGGACGACTTATGTAACTATATATTAGTGAATTTCGTGGACGACTTATGTAACTATTAGTGAACTTCTTGGACGACCTATGTAACTATATATTAGTTAACTTCATGGACGACTTATGTAACTATATATTAGTGAACTTCATGGACGACTTATGTAACTATTAGTGAACTTCATGGACGACTTATGTAACTATATATTAGTGAACTTCATGGACGACTTATGTAACTATATATTAGTGAACTTCATGGACGACTTATGTAACTATGTATTAGTGAACTTCATGGAAGACTTATGTAACTATATATTAGTGAACTTCATGGACGACTTATGTAACTATATATTAGTGAACTTCATGGACGACTTATGTAACTATTAGTGAACTTATGGACGACTTATGTAACTACATATTAGTGAACTTCATGGACGACTAATGTAACTATATATTAGTGAACTTCATGGACGACTTATGTAACTATAAATTAGTGAACTTCATGGACGACTTATGTAACTATATATTAGTGAACTTCATGGACGACTTATGTAACTATTAGTGAACTTCATGAACGACTTATGTAACTACATATAAGTGAACTTCATGGACGACTAATGTAATTATATATTAGTGAACTTCATGGACGACTTATGTAACTATATATTAGTGAACTTCATGTACGACTAATGTAACTATATATTAGTGAACTTCATGGACGACTTATGTAACTATATATTAGTGAACTTCATGGACGACTTATGTAACTATATATTAGTGAACTTTATGGACGACTAATGTAACTATATATTAGTGAACTTCATGGACGACTTATGTAACTATATATTAGTGAACTTCATGGACGAATTTTGTAACTATATATTAGTGAACTTCATGGACGACTTATGTAACTATATATTAGTGAACTTCATGGACGACATATGTAACTATATATTAGTGAACTTCATGGACGACTTATGTAACTATATATTAGTGAACTTCATGGACGACTAATATAACTATATATTAGTGAACTTCATGGACGACTTATGTAACTATATATTAGTGAACTTCATGGACGACTTTTGTAACTATATATTAGTGAACTTCATGGAGATCAGTATAATACAACATTGCATAAGTAGTACTATTCTCTTTCCTCACTAAGTAATTCATTAAGAAATAAACGTGACAGAATCTAAATCTGTATAAACGACAACATCTCAATACAGCTACAGTGCAGTCATATTTAGTCATATTTAATATAAATGCACGCGTGCTCTAACAGCACGCAGTTTCGTTTTCTTAAGTCCGGAGGTCGGAGTGGCTAAGAGGTATGGCTTCCGCCTTGGATTCTAGAGGTACTCGGTTTGATTCCAAGTAGAGGGAATATAATTTATGGAAGTTTTTTTTTTTCAGAACCAGTGGTCTTAATGATGTCATACTCCCCCCTGGTCTCGTGGGTAGTGAGATCGGATGGCTAGTCTTCTCGGGTAAGGGCAAAAAATAGGAGGTACCGTGTGCAAGTTGCGCACGTTAAAAATCCCACGGCAGGGGGAAATCGTATTGAGTAGGCAATAAAGCCGCTGGCCAGGCAAAATTTAAAAATTAGAAACATACACACCACAAAATAATTGTAGAATGTGTAATTCCTATATACATTGTGCTGAGATCCTCCTTGTGTGATCTAAGGGAGGAGATCGGAGCACTGACAGAGCTGTCTGTGTGCAATGATGAATGAACAAAGCAAGAACAGCCTTTTTTAGCATAAACAACATCTGGAAGTCCTCTCAGTACAGCACAAGCACAAAATTAAGATTATATCAGAGCTGTGTGCTTTCTGTGCTTCTCTATGGTGCGGAATGCTGGAGAGTTACAGAGAAGGAAATGTCGAAATTGTCCTCTTTTCACACAACATGCCTAAGAAAAATTCTCCGAATCTTTTGGCTGAATACCATCACCAACCAAGATCTGCTTACTCAGAGCAAGCAAGAGGACATGCACACCATCATAGCTGGCAGACGTTGGAGCTGGGTTGGCCATGTCCTCAGAAGAGACCCCGATGCCATCACAAGAACAGCTATGCTATGGACCCCTGATGGAAAACGAAAGAGAGGCCGACCAAAAACAACTTGGCGGAGGACTGTGGAGGCTGAGATGCAAAGACTGAACCAGAGTTGGGGCACTGTACAATGGATGGCCACCGACCGAGCAAAGTGGAATCAATTTGTTGTTGCCCTACAAGATGCCACCAGGCGTGATGGCCACTGACTGCTTTGACGGTCCGCGGCTAAGGATCAAAGAAGAGAAGAAGAAGAAGACATGTGCAATGAAGATAGTACTTAAAACCAAACCAAATCAAGCCCGGATCAAGTATACATCAAAATATTGCAGCACGTATTCTCATACGCATATGTCGACACTGCTCTAAAATGCAGTAAGACCTGATCCCGTGAACTTTGTGACTTCCATACGAATCGACACAAAACAAGTCAAACATAAACACCCCAACAACGCACGCACCTAACAGCAGAGTTGCACGACAGTGTCGGAACTCTACACATCTAGGTAATCCCAATGTTTCAACCACCGCGTGCAACTCTTCACTCCAATTACGGTTTTGTCTCAGACAACAACCGAAAAACTGGTGTGTTATTTTTTATTTTATTTTTTTATTTACAGAGAAATGAAAGGTAAATCTTATAAACATTTTAATTGTGGGTATAGAAAGTGTGTAGGCACACACACACACACACACACACACACACACACACACACACACACACACACACACACACACACACACACACACACACACACACACACACACACACACACATACATAGACACACACTCATATATATACAAGGGGATTGACATAAGTCTTGGGCCTGACCATCAAGGACATGTCACAGAGAGTTGAAATTTTTTATAGTGTTTATTCCTGTTCAGTATAGCCACCGTCTGAATTGACACACTTCTGCCATCTCTGCTTGACCTTGAAAAGATCTTGGGAGTAGAACACCCTATTTTTCAAACTAAACCAGTCATCACATGCCAGTATAACCTCTTCATCGCTGTCAAAATTATTTCCTTTTAGCTGTTTTTTAAGATTTGGGAATAGAAAAAAGTCTGATGGAGCCAAATCTGGAGAATATGGTGGGTGTGGAAGAATTTCAATATTCAAATCCGTTGGCTGCTAGCTGCACAAGTCGTGCTTTGTGAGAGGGCGCGTTGGCTTGAAGCAAAGGAAGATTTTGAGTGCGCGTTATCCCTCGTTTCCTGGTCACAACCTTTCTTAGTTTTGTGAGAAGATTTGCATAGTACTGTCCATTAACTGTGATGTCATGAGGCAGATAATCTTTCAAAAGGACACCTTTGCCGTCCAAAAAAACAGTCAGCATCACTTTTCCTGCAGATTTCTGCGCCCTCGGCTTGACAGGTGTTGGGGAGCCCGGGGTTTTCCATTGCATGCTGGCAATTTTGGATTCGGGGTCATAATGGTATACCCAAGTCTCATCTACTGTCACCATGGTCTCCAACAAATTTTTTGACTGACACTTTTTGAGCAACTGTTGACAGCAATTTACCCTCGTTTGCTTCTGTTCACGTGTCAACAGTCGCGGAACCCAGCGTGCACACACTTTTCTCATGTTCAGTCTGTTGTGTAAAATTCTATAAACTGTTCTTTCATTTAGTTTTACTCTACTAGCTATCTCCACAATTGTCATTTTTCGATCCTGGTCAGTGATTTTCTTCACTCTTGTTTCATTTTCATCGTTGCACTCTGAGGCTGGTCTACCAGATCTTGGCAGATCAGCAACATTTGAGCGGCCGCACTTAAACTGTTGACACCAGTTTTTTTTGCCGAAGTATATGAAGGACAAGAATCACGAAACACTGGTTCCATCTCCCTGTGTATTCCAGTACGAGTTTTTCCCTGAAACATCAGAAATTTTATCACAGCTCTGGCCTCCTTCTTTTCCATTGTTTTGTCAAATATTTGGAGCAGCAGATCCGGTCAAAATGGTACATTGCGCCGTGCACCGTAGCGGGAAAACCCATTGAAGAAACAAACGCGTACTTTACACATTCAGTGCAAATATGATGAACTTTAAATGTGCCAAGTTTCATCTTCCTCCTGTGATTCCTTCATGGTCAGGCCCAAGACTTATGTCAATCCCCTTGTATATATATATATATATATATATATATATATATATATATATATATATATATATATATATATATATATATATATATATTATATATATATATATATATATATATATATATATATGTATATATATATATATATATATATATATATACACACATATGGTCTAGTGTAGTTCCCTGGAGTGTCTGTGAAGACATGTAACGAATCGCACCACTGCCCCACCAGTAACAGGCGGCTAATATTGTCGCCGGCTTGGTTACGTGATTTAAGTTTAAACTTCTCCGTTTATCTTCCAAGTTCAAGTTAATATTATCACTGGTCAACTCCGCCAGATGTGGTCATTCTTGGATGATACTACTATCCTTTTAATATCTCAGGTTCGTTCAGTTCCTTCTTTGATGTTATTGTAGTGACTTCTCATATAGTGGTAGTGCGTATAATAATGGCATAAGTTCAGCAACATGTAAGGACTAAATCAAATTCATGCTGATCCATTAAAACTTTTAATAACACAATACTGTTAACAAGCATGACAAGGTAATTCAAATAATGGAGCTCGCATATAGTCATAAATTGGTTCCTTGGACATTACGGGTACTTCTTACGTGAGCTCTACATCTTCCAGACTTTCATATTCCTCTTTAACATATTATCTCCTTTAGACATTCTTAGTCTTCCAAATCTGCCACTATATACTTGTGGTGCTTATGCTCCTCAGCAGCATTCAGTTTCCTTTAATATATTTATAGAATGTTCTTGCCGAACTGGTAAATCATGCTTCTATAAACGTTCCTAAAGACATGAATCAGTCTTATGCATAATATATACTCACAGTCAAATACATACTGGAGAGAGAGCATAATTGCAATTCTCATGTGGAAATAAACACTCACTGTTTCTTAGAAGTAAATATCTATCTCTTGATAGATCAACCTTTACTTAGAGCCTTGGTAGATCAACCTTTACTTAGAGTTGCTCCTCCATAACATTCAGTTTCCATTAAATATTTATAGATTTCCGTTTCCTTTAAATATTCATAATGTTCTCTTGGCCAACTGGCTAATCATGTCTCTGCAAACGTTCTCTAGCACATAAATCAATCTTAAGGCATAAAATGTACCTGCAATCATATATTCACAAGAGAGAACTTAATCTCTGTTCTCCTATCAAAATATACACCTCCTGTACACTACAGAAATAATATATATCTTTTGATAGATTAACACTTGCTTGAAGTAGCTGGACATATGTATAATACTCGTGAGAGCCAGTCTGTACAACCACAGACATACAACCTGTCCGCACAGCTGCTCGAATCTCCTAAGCACTAATGACCTCTGGTCATCTCAGCGTGGTGTGTTTCCTTGCCACTCTCTGATTCGTTAACCCAATACTTTTGGATTAAATTCAGTGGTCAAGCTTCGCTGTTCTCGAACATTCTATTTACGTCTCTAGATGATCACCCACTTTTAGTAAACGTGAGCTGTTACCTTGAACTGTTGTCAGTAGCAATTATTATTATTTTCATTGATTATTTTTTCTTCCTTTGTGAGCTGTCCTAACTGATTATCTTATTCTAACAATAGCACAAATAATGCTCCGTAGGGAGACATTTGCGTTCTATCAACAACTATCTAATCCCTAACTATAATGTACTGTCCTATACCTGCGCCTGTACATATACATTTATAAACTATGTGTCATAATACGGAAAGTCGCAAAGATAAAACCATGAATGTAATGTCATTCAATTACCAATAACTAATGCATCAATTAACTTATAAGTATCGCGACGTGGGATATGTGTGTCATCAATCATTCATCATCATCTCAGCCCGTAACCCGTCATGGGTCGTAGGGGTGCCATGGTGGAAGCATCAGCAGACAGGGTCCTCCACTGCTCTCTATCCTCAGCAATGCGTACAAGTGTGGAAAAACCGTGTCCTGCCCATTCTTTGATGTTATCAGCCCAGGATTTTCTTTGCCTTCCTCTTCTCCGTTTACCTTCGACTGTCCCCTGAAGGATCGTTTTCGAAAGGGAGTCATGACGAGTTACATGCCCAAACCAGGCAAGCTTTCGATGTTTCACTATTGACAAAAGTGGTTCTTGGTGGCCTGCATAGGTGTTTATCTTCTCTCTAACATAGACATTTGTTTTGTGCTCTTTATAGCAAATGCGCAAAATTCTTCTATAACATTTATGCTCGAAAGCCTGAATCCTTCGCTCCGTATCTGCAGTGAGTGTCCAGCTCTCACACCCATACAAGAGAATAGATAATACAAGTGATTTGTATAATTTGATCTTCACAGGAAAACTGATGTTACTTTTCCAGATCACATTCAACTTTGTCATGGCAGCTGAGGCCATCTCAAGTCTTGTCTTGATTTCTTTACTTGATCTTCCATCACTACATATAGTGGACCCGAGATATTTAAAGGTGTTAACTTCTTCTAACGTTTGCCCATTTAACGTAATGTTGGTCGGAACATGTTTCTTATGGCTATTCACCAATATCTTGCTTTTTTCTATATTAATTTCCATCCCATACGTTCTTGTTACTTTCTCCAGTCTAGAGGTAAGGTCTTGAAGTTCTGATTCTGATCCAGCTATCAGATCAATATCATCAGCAAAACGTAGGTTGCACAGAGGTCGGCCTCCAATCGATATGGTTGATTTATAATCGTAGAGAGCCTCCTGCATAATATGTTCTAGATAAATATTAAAGAGCACTGGGGACAGGATACATCCCTGCCGAACTCCTACAGTTGTTTTGAAAAATTCTCCAATGTCGTTGCTTGCAAAAACAGCACTGCTTGCGTCCTTGTATAGTGCTTCAATGATATCTATGATGTTGGTATCAAAATTGAATTTTCTCATTACTTGCCATAAGCCTTCATGCCAGACTCGATCGAAGGCTTTTGTGAAATCGATGAAGTTATGGTATAAATCGTGTTGATGTTGGAGATGTTTTTCGATAAGTACTCTAATATTGAAGATTTGTTCTGAGGTACTTCTTTTTGGTCTAAAGCCAGCCTGTTCCTCTGACAAGATTTCTTCTGATTTCTGTTTTATTCTGTTCAAAAGTATCCTTAACATCACCTTACTTGGATGACTAATAAGGCTAATGGTTCTGTAGTTCTTGCACATTTTTAGATTTCCTTTCTTTGGAAGCGGTATTACTAATGACTGCGTCCATTCTTTTGGCCATTTTTTTGTACTCCATATCTTCTGGCAAATTGTTGTCATGATTTTTACTATATCTGGTCCTCCATATTTCAAGAGCTCTGCTGGGATATTATCCACACCCGGTGACTTCCCTCCTTTCATCGAACATATAGCCTCTTCCACTTCTTCCCGTAATATTGCTGCATTTCCGAGTTCCCTGTTTTCGCACTTAATGTTGTTTAATATGCCTAAGTCAGTATCAAGTTTACAGTTATATAATTCTTTACAATATTCTGTCCACCTTCTCATTACAGCTGTTTTTTCATTGAGCAGAGCCCCATTGCTATCTTCTATGACAGTTACCCTGGGCTGTTGGGGTTTTGATAGTTTTCTTAATGTGTCAAAAGCTGCCTTGCTGTTAACTTTTATTAGCCCCGTCATCAATCATTACTAAAGGGTATAATACATAACCTTATAAAGTACAACAACTCATCAATAATAATTTAATACATGCAATACATAATATCTTTATACACGTCGACATGGTAGCTGTCTCTGGAAACAGAGATTTGTCAGTACTCGTAATGTCTGAAATATCTGCCGTCAATGTCATTACTGAATTGAAACAGTCCGATAGGCGGAGTTACACTTAACTACATGGCGAAACGTGCATAGTTCGCTGTCCTGGGCGATAGTGAAAGACATGTGTCGCTAATCAGGTCAGAATTGAATGTGCCCGACTGAACATAGCCTTGGATGCACCGTTTACGTCGTTAATTCCGTCTAAAACTATAGACGTCATATGCGTATAGAAGTTTATGAAGTATAAAAGGTCCTTCTGGGCTAAAGTTAATGTCAACGTGACTACGTGGCTGTGTCATCATTATCATCTCTTAAGTAGCCACATATAATATCTTTGGTAATTCAAATACTAATTCTAAGCTATCATTACTGCTCAAAGCAGCAATACTGCGAAGCATGTCATGTTCCTGGTGTCGCTATGTAGTCAGCGCAATGGTAACTGGGGTACATCATTCGTGGGTGGTGAAGGTGGAAAGGGTGTGAGATGTGTCGTGGGGATGTTCACCATTAGTGCATCTTGTGCACTCTTTGCTACCTGTATTGCGATTAGTACTTTGCTGGGGGAGTACTTTACGATGATTACACTGCCTGCATAAATTTTGAGACTTCTTTCACAAGCTCTAACAATGTAATTTCTCTACTAGAGAGACGACTGTCGTAATGTGACGAAGTTGGTATCGACTGTGATGTGGTATTTACAGTCGCTCTGCAGGAAAAAGAGGGCGATGGAATATTAGAATGATGGTATAAAACTGGGATCGGCTTGTGAACTGGGCGATGATTTCTTCTGAACTTGGCTCGTACATGCTCTTGTGGTAGACGTAATAACTTCGCTCGTGGCGATGAATCTCCTGATGAGGGGCGGTAAGGGCGCTTGGTAGCTGTACGTATCTCAGTGTTGGTAGTGTCATCCATGCAATCGATGTCGCTTTCTTCTCGTTCTGTTATCTCGAGGTCTGATAAGGTGCTAAAGGCATATCAACAATGTTCTTTTCGCTGTGTGTCTCATCGGAAAGTTGCGATGCTTCAATGTTTGTATGATCTTCTGTAGGGCTCTGACTGTGGTAGGTTATGCTGATTCTTGTTGCTTGCAAGGGCCTCTCATTTTCGCTGTTTCAGCTGGAGTGTAAAGACTGGTGTGTGGGTTGTTGCTGACTTCGAACTAGCGGTTGTAATCCTCCACTGCCATGGTATGTTTGACTCGTTATGAAAGGGTGGGGGTTCGTTCTCATTCACTGATACTGGTGTGCTGCTATCTCAACCGTGTAAACGATTGCCTCGAAATACTAATCTTTCTCTTAATTCCGCCAATGGTTTGTCATCTTCGTCTTCTGGCGTGTCTCTACAGCGATTTAATCGATCTATAGCATATTGTAGTTGATTTGGGGTATCACACTGTTCAGTGTCAATATCAAGATCATCATCTGTGTCAAGTTCACTTTGTGAGGTGTTTGACGTCTCCGTGGAATGATAGTGGTTCAATGTGGCTTTACGTATGGGTCTGCCATTAACCGGTTGTTGCTATCGGGCGATGATTATCTTTCTTCATTTGTGCTGCATGAGCTTTGGTGATTATGTTCTTTTCTTCATGCCATAGTATGTAATTTATAGGTGTTGTCTTTTCAGGTACCTTATATCCATCGATCCATCGTGCGTCAAATTTGTTATCGCGAACATTCTTCTTATAATAAACCTTATCACCAACTTGAAATTGTTCCAATGTAGCTTTTTTGTCGTGTTGTTTCTGCCATTTCTTGAAAGCTTTCTGCGAATTGCGATTAGCAATCTGGTGTGCTCTATGTTTCTCTCGTAAGATAATTTCGATGGGATCTTCTCCGATATACTTTCTCTGAGGTTGCAAGAGGTTGTCTAATGGAAAAGTAGGTTCACGTCCATATAACATGTAGAATGGTGACAATCCTGTCGTCTCATTTGTGTTTACACGTATTTCTTCGAGCGCTTGATTGATATATATGTCCCAGTATTGCACATTTCCTTGTATATATATTTGGCAAGGACGTCATGTAAAGTAACATGCATTCGCTCATTTCTTCCATTTACCTGGGGCCTATAGAAACTACTAGTGGTATGTTGAATATGCAAAGTCTGGAGTGTTTTCTTGAAAGGGTTACCGACGAATTGTTTCCCGTTATCTGTGATTATCCTCCTAGGGCAGCCATGTCTTGGTAGGAATTCTTGAAGAAAAAAACTCAGTCACTGTCGCTGACGTTATATTTTTGAGAGGATAACTTTCAGGCCATACCGAATATTGATCGACGATGTGCAGAATGTATCTATTTCCGGACTGGGTAATGGGGTATGGACCAGAAATGTCCATGCTTATGACTTCCATATAGAAATGTTAAGGTTTCATCTCTTGCTAGGGAACTTTAGTTGGTTTCATATTTCTCATTCTGCACGTTTTGCAAGTACTAACATATTCAATGATGTCTTTGTACATTGACATCCAGTAGTACCTTTTCTTGATAATGTCGATGGTTTTATCCCTTCCAACATGTCCGTTATTGTCCTTTAAACTGCACTAATAACTCAGACACTAATAGCTGGCGAATTACTTTCTGTAGTCTCCCTTCTTGTTTCTCGTCAATGTGATATAAAACTTGGTCATGTGGCAGAATAGTAAACTGTTTGAGAATTTCGGGATCTTTTCTCTGTTCAGTGTGTACGTCAAATGTGTCCAAGTCTACTTTTTCTGATGTATCTGTGTCAATTGTGGTAGTGTTAGAGTCGACATCTACCCTATTGGAATTTATGATGTTGATCTGCTTTGCGTTGTCGTTGATGTCGGTAAAAGCATCAGGAACATCTTCCTGTGTGCTATTAGGGTGTGGGATTCGAGAAAGAAGGTCTGCACAAGTGTTTTGAGTACCTGGGATGTATTCAATTTTTGTGTCATAGGACTGCAAGTTCATGGACCAGGTCTGCAATTTCTTGGGCTGCTCATGTGTCTTAGGGAGCTAATTTACCAAGGGTTGGTGGTCCGTTCTAATGATGAGTTTGGTTCCTCTAATGTAAAAATCAAGCTTCTGTATTGCGTAATGTATAGCGAAAGCTTCTTTCTTCGTAGTTGACCATCGCCTCTGTGTTTTGGAGAGAGCGTGTGACACAAATGCTATGGGCATCTCATTGGGAATCTCTGGTATGATCGGTGTCTCGTCTTCTTCTCTGGGTTGAACTAAACAAGCGCCTATTGCGGTATTGGAGGCATCAGTATATAGGATCACTGGACGTGATGTATCAGGATGTGCGAGAAGTGGTATTGTTGTAAGCGCATTCTTGAGGTAGTCAAAGGATTTCTGACATTCCTCCGTCCACTTGAATCGTGAATACTTCTTTGTACGAGCAATAAGCGGTTCAGCGGCCTTTGAGAAGTTAGTAACGTGGCGTCTGTAGTAACTACAGCAACCGATATAAGCTCGTACTTGCTTCACTGTTGTGGGGGCGGGCATCTTCCTAATCGCTTCCATTTTGTCTTTGTCAGGTCGAATGCCATCTTTTTTAACTATGAATCCTAAATATTTGGTTTCAGCTTTTAGGAACTCACATTTGCTAAGTTTGTTTAACTTGGTGGTGTCGGCGGCGATCAAAAACTTGCTCAACTTTCTTTAAGTGGTCGTCCACGGTACCTGATGTATGAATAAGTACGTCGTCTATATAGGCCAATGCAAAAGAATGCACTCCCTGCAAAACTTCGTCCATCAGTACCATGTATGTTGCGGGGCACCCTTTTAAACCAAAAGGCATGACGTTCCACTTATAGCTACCCATGTGTGTACAAAATGTGGACTTTTCTTTGGCTGCTGGTGTCAAAGGGATACACCAAAATCCTGAGCGTGCATCTAATGTAGTAAAATGTGTAGAATGTCCGAGTGTTGCCAAAATATCATCAATGCGTGGTAATGGGTATGAAATAGTCTTGGTAATCCTGTTCAATGCGCGGTAATCGCAGCAAAATCGACTTGTACCATCTTTTTTCGATACAATTACTATTGGCGATGACCATGCTGATCTGGATCTTTCTATAATTTCTGCACTCAACATATCGTTTATAGACTTCTCCACTATTTCACGGTTCTTCAAAGGGGTGTGGTACGGTTTCAGATTAATGGGTTCCTCTGTTGTGATCTGAATGTCCATATGTACCGTACTGGTTCTGCCTAACTCCATGTCCGTCAGTGCGAACACATCTTGTTGTTTAGTGATGAACGCACTAAGTTTAGTTTTATGTTGATCTTCCACGTTCAATGTAGCCAATAATTGCGATAACCGGTTTGGTGTGTGATCCTGTATCTGGGACTCTTGGTTTGTCCACGGTGTTTTAACATATGTATTTTCTACATCCGTTCTGTGAATCTTACGTCTGCTCTCTCGTTCACTACGGCTGTATTCGAAGGGCTTTGGATATCTTGGTTCACGTCTCCGACACAG
Source organism: Oreohelix idahoensis (assembly GCA_024509875.1). NCBI lineage: Eukaryota > Metazoa > Mollusca > Gastropoda > Stylommatophora > Oreohelicidae > Oreohelix > Oreohelix idahoensis. Next base: position 201,962 of record JAMPIV010019800.1, on the reverse strand, counting down.
TGGTTTGTTTGAGTATCTCGTATTGGGTTTCCGCCATGGAGTATCCTCTACATCTGTTCTGTGATTATAGTGTCCACTATACTGAGGAGGTGATCTATTGTACCAAGGGTCTGTTTTCTGTCCTGGAGTATGCAATAAATGGTGGGTAACACGACTGACGTGATGCGATTTTTTCCCACTGTTGACGGTTCCTCTGTATATCCCATCGTGTGCTTTTCTCCTTATTATTTGATCCACTTCCAGTGCATAACGGAGGTATATAGTTCTTTCAATATCTAAATATATGTCTTCAGGTTCATCTCTGCAGGCTCGATAATATCTCTCGGATTCTTGGACTTCTGCGTTGTTATGACTGATGTATTGATCACCTGGGTGTCCTCCTGGTAACGGTGTCTCATCAAGATAGTCTCGACTTGTGGGGTGGCGTGGGGGTGAGTGTGGGATCTGACATGGTGTGGGGAATGAAGGGTGTCGATACGTTGTGTCTTCATGTTCATCTTGGTTAGTGTGTCTTCTCTCTCTGTGTGTGGGAGTAACATAATTCTCAGGCACATAATCAGTGCTATCCATATTCGACATGTAGTATGATCGTCGACATGTATGTTTTTGTTGCTTTCCTGGCTGTAGATTTTTCTTCTGTCCGTTGTTCTATTTGATTTTACAAACGTTCTTCTTTCTGGAGTCTGGCGCCTAATCCTGTCAGTAAATTGGTTACCATATGTACTTTGCCGTTGAAATCGTTTGCCAGAGTTGGAGGGTCACATGGGATATGATTTTGGGGTGTGCATGGGGCGGTACAATGATGGTGTCGACTCTGACCGACGTCAAGCATTCTGTTGTTCATAGCACAGGTCAAGGACGATCTTCGTACTTTAGCAATTATCGCACTTTTGTGTATCGTCATAGCTTGTCCCGATGTCTTTACAATCATGACTGGAAAGTCACGGGAGGGTGAAACTTCTGCAATACTTTCAGTAACAAACATGAGGGGTTCGTCATTAATGTTCTCATTTTCCAAGGGTTCAATCTGGATTGTTTATCCTGGTCCGATATAATTGGAACCTTTGATTCTACCTTTAGCTATTACGAGCGTGTTAGGTAGTACTGTAACTGGTGTTGTTAAGCGTACTAGGGAGGCGATATGTATATCATCCTGTAACTGTATATATTTACCATTAACATTGATCTTATGCAGGTCAAAATATATTCTGACATTTCGGCGGGTAAGGAAGTCTCTACCAAGGATGAAATTTCTGGACATCCCGCGTGTGATTATGAAGGGATGTGTAAGCTGTTGCTGTCTTATCTGGAATGTAATGTATGCTGTACCACAGGACTTCATGGATTCTCCTGTTACCGAGGCCATATACGTCTTTGATGGTCGGAACTTTACAAGATGTTTAATTTGTTTATATAATTAATCCAGAATCAGGCTAACTGAAGCGCCAGTGTCAACAAGTGCACGGTAATTCTTCTTATCAATGTTGATGAGACAGGAACTGGGGTCTGGGGTAATACTTATGGACTGTACTTCTTGCTCAGGTGTTCTTTGTGGAGGAGGTATTGGGCGGAAAACAACGTTGTTTTTCTTTCTATGTATGGACCTATGATGAAGGAAGTTGTTGTTTCCATCAATTTTATAATCACCACTAACGGTCTTACTTAATGGTTGACTGTTCCGTTTCCCTGGCTGTACATTCGTGGTTGTCCTCTTGTAAAACTGGAAGATGTATGTGCTCCACGAAAATTCTGGTTAAAATAATTACTATTGCTATAACTGTGATGTCATGGGTTGTTATAACTTTGCTGGTGTAGGCGAGGATGTTGTCGTCGGCACTCCCGGGCTAGGTGTCCTCGAATTCTACAATTAAAACAAGTAGGGATATTGACTTGATGTACGTTCTGCTCTCTAAGAGGGTGTCGAGCATAATTTGCGCTTAACTGCTCCTGATTACACGTATGGCTTGGGCGATGCCAACGCGGGCGACAATGACCAGTTTCCATCGGTTCATGATCTGGATGTGATTCAACTGTAGGTTCCTGTCCGACACATTGGTTAAATCTTGTTAAAACATTCTCCTCTATAATTGCCATTTGGATAGCTTCATTTATCGTTTTCGGATCTTTACGTATCTTGTGTAGTTTGATGTTATTTCCTGACAATCCATCAATAAATATGCCTACAAGATGTTTTTGCAGATCTTGTGATGCTGTCAACCCATCAAGAAAAGCTTCCTCTGCTAGATTTAGTAACCTTTCTCCATAAGATTGAATGGGTTCTTTATGTTCTTGTCTAATCCGACGAAGGAGTGACCACGCGTGTTCAGTATTGGTGATATCATTGTAACGGTGTACCAACTCTTTCTTAAGTGAATCATAGGTTTCATTGGGGTATGCATTGTCACGTCTTCTTAAGAAATCAGTGACCAAGGAGTCTGATGACAAATATAAAATTCGCTTGCGGTCTGAATCTGTGCATGTGTTTACCATAGTGGCAAAATTATCGACATCTTTTAACCATCTACGAAACGCTTTAGAATCCCATGCAAAAGGCGTGATAACCGACCTAATCTGGTTATACTTTGCATAATGGTCAATGTTATGCAACGTGTCAGTGATGATTTTGAGAGCAGCTATTGTAGGTTCCTGTTCCGGAGGTAGTGGAACAAATGCGGGGTGTTGTTGTAGCTGTTGTTATTGCTGTTGCTGTTGATACATTTGATCAGGATGTGATGTAGACATGCTGTCACTAAGAAGGACTGATAACGGGACCAATTAGAAGTATGTAACAGGATCTTGGTCACGGCACCAATTAGAGGTATGTTACCGCCTTGGTTACTGTGGTAAGTTGGGATTATATAATAGAGTTATAGGGGACTTAGTGTACTGACTGAGATCAGCTGTGAAGGTATCTGTATCTAATAAGTGTGGTGTGTTACAGATGACCTTACTTGCTACCACATTTAGACCTCAATCAGACTTATTCTTGAATTTGGTGATGACTACGTTTAATGTCTAGGGTTATGATAGTGATGTAGTGTAATTCACAACAACCAACAGACAGATAAACACCTAAGTTAAGATCCTCAACAAATTGACAACAATATGACAGTCACAAACAACTAACACTCTAAAGATTATCTTATTAAGTCAAGGGTTAAATTTTAACAAATGTATTGAATTTTTTTTTCAATAAATAGATATCCTGATCCTACTACACAGTGAATCAGGAATCACAATCAAATGTAAACACAATGTTTATGTACAAAATTTTATACAAAGGATCTTTGTCCCGACATATAATATTATTATAATATGAGTGTAATTTTGTGAGGTAGTATTATGAGGCAATACTGGCTGTTTGAGCTAGGTTGTTGGTTGTCATCACGACTTCATGTGTTTGTTACTGGTGGAAATAATATTAAAGGATTCACAGATTCTTTTACTTTTTAAAACAATTACTGTCCCTCTTGGACTATTTATGTAAGTTCAATTGAGGTGGGTTATACAAGGGTGAGCTGCTCGTGCTAACACATTCTTAGCTCATATAGCGGCTGCAGGAAAACTGTATCCTCTGCTCGCTTGCTTCCCAGTTTGCTAAAAAAAACCACAATGGCCGATATCTTGGGCAAGGAGTCTGCTGCCAGAGTTCTGGATCAAGCAAAGCTCAGACCATGTGCTGCTATATTAACATCAGTACCACAGTCCCTGAAATAAGAAGGTTGTGCCTCCTTCTTCATAACTAATATATAATATATTTCCACACTGACGTACAAGACAGTACAAACATAAAGTTCAGAGCTGTAGGCCAACTGCTAGCTTTTCATGTGACAATATACACCAGTATTCCTCTCCCTAATGGTTACAACGCCTCTGCAATTCCAGCGTTAATCCCTTCTATACAATAGGATAGGTGTCATGTTACACATGGCAATCCAATATATCTATCTGTATAGGCAGTTATACTCCTCTCTGACAATCTTTACAAGGTGGAGCAATATCTAGGCTTTGCCTCATGTTTGCTACTGAACCACACACATACAGACATAATTTATCATTTCACATTCAATTTTCATATAAAATATATTAAATATGTCTAGCTTACCACAATTCAAGGAAATATTAAACAAGTAACGTTGACTGGCGATGAATTCTGGCACAATTTCGATTTGCCTCTGTCCAGGCTTTTCTTTTATTAGAAAATTCTTAGCCTGCTCTCAACGTACTTGATTTTCACATAATTTATTTTCAAAAATGGCAGTGAACTGACGCTTCTATTTGACCATATCTAACGTTCTAACCAATCAGGCCATGTTTACATGAGCCTTTGAAAAGGACTATCCATCCTATACGTTGCCATTAACAACAAAATCTGTATTTGCAGTTAGACCAATAAGGTTTCGCCTTACATTTTACTACCGCCAATCAAATCGTATCTAACTTGTCGGCCTCATTTCCCCCAAAGCAGTGTTTTCCAAATATGCCATTAAAAAAAATAAGCAGATATGATCTTGTGCTGTCAGTCAACCCCACTATAGTATTTTGGCTATAATTTGTTAATTCATAGACTATTTGCGTAACACATAACATATTCTTTGTCAGCACGTCCTAAGGTATAAGAATATATAAGTTTAATGGGGCTAAGTGGCTTCGTTCAAAATATGTATTTTTCTATGATAGTCATGTATTTGCTGTTACCACCTGTTCACTTCCATACTAGGGGATGTCTTCTGTACTGTCAGACTAATGTCAGGAGCTTAGATATAAAACAGTAGAATGTCAGGTTTCCCAATAAGACTTTAAACCTGTTTTCAAAACCTAACCTCGTATCGTTAGTGTTTTTTATTACTGTTTATTTGAAAAAATCAGGCCTTCATGCGTTTCGCGTGTGATTGGCGTTCACTTTTTAATCGCGAGACGACGTAGTATTATTGCTTCGCTCCGTCTATCCTTTCTCGTCTCTGCTTAGCCCGTCTGTCTTTCTAGGTTAACTTTGTGTGTATAATTTCATTAATGGTAGTATTTGTATCTAGGTCATTATGCAGTTTGCATATCAAGGTCTTCTAAGAAATACAGTACCAGTTTTATTTTTAGAACCGACTGTGATTCGCGTGTAGTTTATGCAGACAAAGTAGAAAAAGGGGGTCTCTTGTTCAGCCATTATGGCGTTCTACAACGCAGGCGTTCGCTATTGGGAAAGCACTGGTCTTTCACCATTCTTCTGTCTTTCATATTATTTCGTTCGGCTTTACATTTATGTTCTAATTTTCCAGTTTTGTTCCAATTTATATAGGGGTATCTAGAATTTTTCACTACAATTCTCCCCACTTAAAACAGACATTATATGTCAGTCTCTAATTCTATATATCGAAAGTCAACTCAGTAATAATTTGCCGGATCGGCCGATGCCCGGATTAACAACGACCGCGCTCTCATTGCCCCTTGAGAGTGATAAGTCAGCGAATGGGGTACAAACACCTGTTTTGAAACTTCCAAGAGAAAGTTTTGTTGTTGGAACTTGGAATGTACGCACGCTATATGCGTGTGGAAAAGTAAAAGAACTAACACATGAACTTGTTAGATACTCGTGGGACATCCTGGGCCTAGCAGAAGTCAGATGGACAGGATTAGGTGAATCAATAACGGATGATGGTCACAAAATTTGGTTTAGTGGAGATGAGTCTAAACATCAGCATGGAGTAGGTTTTATCGTACATAAAGATAGATTGAACTCTGTCATCAGCTGCACCCCAATAAATAGCAGGCTTATCACCATTCGTATTGCAGCACATCCAAAGAACATCTCCATCATACAGGTATATGCCCCCACTATTGACTATGAGGATGAGGCAATTGATACATTTTATGACAATCTGGATGAAGCAATTAAGAAATTCCAAAGAAAGATCTTCTCATCGTGTTAGGTGATTGGAATGCTAAAATAGGGCCAGATGCATACGGTCACTGGGCTGGTACAGTGGGGAGATTTGGGACAGGTGAAACCAACGATCCAGGACTAAGGCTACTAGAATTTGCCAGCAGCTATAAACTAACTATTGCAAATACACTATTTCCTCATAACTTATCAAGAAGAACAACGTGGCATGCCCCAAAAACTGAGATACATGGTCAAATTGATTTTATTCTTGTATCCAAAAGATTCAAGTCCAGTATTAATAAAGCCAAGACTAGGACTTTTCCTGGCGCCGACATTGGTAGTGATCACGACATGGTATTGATGACGCTCAAGCTTAAACTTAAAAAGAACTATAATCAAAACAGATGTTCTCAATTAAGATTCAATTTAGACAAACTGAAAGATCCAGAAATCGCGGGAATCTTTGAGGCAACTGTTGGAGGAAAATTCGCAGCTCTCAACTTTTTGGAAGATGATATCAACTCAATCACAGAGAACATGAAAGACGTGCTCATTGAAATAGCAACAGAAATACTTGGTAAAAGAAAGAAAATAAACAAACCATGGGTTACAGATGACATTCTGAAGTTATGTGATACACGGCGGGAAATGAAAAAGGTTAAGAAAGAGGTTCCTGAAGCAGCATGGCAATACAGTATGGTGAATAAAAATATTAGGAAGAAAATGAAAAAGGCCAAAGAAAAATGGGTAGCTGATCAATGTGAGTCCATTAATACGGGGCTAATAAAAGGTAACAGCAAGGCAGCTTTTGACACATTAAGAAAACTATCAAAACCCCAACAGCCCAGGGTAACTGTCATAGAAGATAGCAATGGGGCTCTGCTCAATGAAAAAACAGCTGTAATGAGAAGGTGGACAGAATATTGTAAAGAATTATATAACTGTAAACTTGACACTAACTTAGGCATATTAAACAACATTAAGTGCGAAAACAGGGAATTCGGAAATGCAGCAATATTACGGGAAGAAGTGGAAGAGGCTATATGTTCGATGAAAGGAGGGAAGTCACCGGGTGTGGATAATATCCCAGCAGAGCTCTTGAAATATGGAGGACCAGATATAGTAAAAATCATGACAACAATTTGCCAGAAGATATGGAGTACAAAAAAATGGCCAAAAGAGTGGACGCAGTCATTAGTAATACCGCTTCCAAAGAAAGGAAATCTAAAAATGTGCAAGAACTACAGAACCATTAGCCTTATTAGTCATCCAAGTAAGGTGATGTTAAGGATACTTTTGAACAGAATAAAACAGAAATCAGAAGAAATCTTGTCAGAGGAACAGGCTGGCTTTAGACCAAAAAGAAGTACCTCAGAACAAATCTTCAATATTAGATTACTTATCGAAAAACATCTCCAACATCAACACGATTTATACCATAACTTCATCGATTTCACAAAAGTCTTCGATGAAGGCTTATGGCAAGTAATGAGAAAATTCAATTTTGATACCAACATCATAGATATCATTGAAGCACTATACAAGGACGCAAGCAGTGCTGTTTTTGCAAGCAACGACATTGGAGAATTTTTCAAAACAACTGTAGGAGTTCGCCAAGGATGTATCCTGTCACCAGTGCTCTTTAATATATATCTAGAACATATTATGCAGGAGGCTCTCTACGATTATAAATCAACCATATCGATTGGAGGCCGACCTCTGTGCAACCTACGTTTTGCTGATGATATTGATCTGATAGCTGGATCAGAATCAGAACTTCAAGACCTTACCTCTAGACTGGAGAAAGTAACAAGAACGTATGGGATGGAAATTAATATAGAAAAAAGCAAAATATTGGTGAATAGCCATAAGAAACATGTTCCGACCAACATTACGTTAAATGGGCAAACGTTAGAAGAAGTTAACACCTTTAAATATCTCGGGTCCACAATATGTAGTGATGGAAGATCAAGTAAAGAAATCAAGACAAGACTTGAGATGGGCACAGCTGCCATGACAAGGTTGAATGTGATCTGGAAAAGTAACATCAGTTTTCCTGTGAAGATCAAATTATACAAATCACTTGTATTATCTATTCTCTTGTATGGGTGTGAGGGCTGGACACTCACTGCAGATACGGAGCGAAGGATTCAGGCTTTCGAGCATAAATGGTATAGAAGAATTTTGCGCATTTGCTATAAAGAGCACAAAACAAATGTCTATGTTAGAGAGAAGATAAACACCTATGCAGGCCACCAAGAACCACTTTTGTCAATAGTGAAACGTCGAAAGCTTGCCTGGTTTGGGCATGTAACTCGTCATGACTTCCCTTCAAAAACGATCCTTTAGGGAACAGTTGAAGGTAAATGGAAAAGAGGAAGGCAGAGAAAATCCTGGGTTGATAACATTAAAGAATGGGCAGGACACGGTTTTTCCACACTTGTACGCATTGCTGAGGATAGAGAGCAGTGGAGGACCCTGTCTGCTGATGCTTCCACCATGGCACCCCTACGACCCATGACGGGTTACGGGCTGAGATGATGATGAATTCTATATATACATAGATAAATTTCTATCTATGCCTGGTGATTACCTTGATTCTCCACGTTCTTGGGGTCAGGGGTCATGTTTCCCTGATGGACTGTGAGTGGTTTATGGCGGACTCTGAGGAGACAACGGAAAAGAAGAGCCATTGTTCCCACAAGGATGTCACTGCATGAGACTGATGCCAAACTGTGCATGTAACTAATGCCAAACTGTGCATGTGACTGATGCCAACTGTGCATGTGACTGATGCCAAACTCACAGGTCTCTTGGGATTCCCCAAGAATTCTAATTCTTTACATCCAACGCAACATTTGGTTGGTCGGGCTGTCAAATTCGCTTCTTTAAGTCGATCAAACAACATGTTCAGAGAGTCAATGTGTTCCTCAAATGTTTTTGTCGCTATAAGGATATCATCCATGAAGTTTGTTATACATGGATTATTCAGAGGATCCAACAATTTTCTCATCATTCTAGAGAAGACACTGGGCGCATTTTTCAATCCAAATGGTAATCTGTTAAATTCATAGTGTCCCTCTGATGTACTAAAAGCTAGATACGGTCTAACCTCAGGCTTTACTGGAATCTGATAGTAGCCTTTGCTCAGATCCACCTTTGAGAAATATTTAGCTTTATTCAGCCTGGCAAACAGCTGATTTGTATCCGGCAATGGATCCACCTGACCTTCTGTGATAGCATTCAGTCTCCTGTAATCTATACAGAGTCTATGTTCTCCAGAGGGTTTTCTCAAGAGCACCACACTGGAACTATATGAAGATTCACTGTGTGAAATAATTCCTTCCTTCAACAAATAGTCTATCTCTTCCTTCAAAGCTTTCTCCTTAGCGAAAGGAATCGAATATGCTTTCATACATACAGGTGTTGGGTCTATAAGTTTCTTATCATATTCCAATAAGTTTGTATGCCCCGGACGGTCCGTTAACACCTCTGTATGATCATCTAGAACCTGTTGCACTCTCTCCTTCTGATCTTTCGTTAAATGTGTACTGATTTTCACCTGTGCAGCTGTCTCACAGGGGTGTAATGGATATTCAAATGATGAAAGTGGTTCTTTTTTCATCTCCATTGCAATAGACAAGGTCAGCAAATGTGTCTCTTCCTGATTTTCTCTGTCCAAATATTTCTTCAGGAGATTCACATGATAGATTTTTTTCTTTCCCCTTCTTATCTATCTTATAATTTGTTCTAGACACCTTCTCTAGAACTGTATATGGACCTTGCCAACCAATTTGCAACTTATTCTGGCTACCGGGTAGAAGAAGCAGTACCTTCTCTCCCACAGCTGGTTTCGGAAACAAAACTGTCCACGAGGATTTCAAATAAAAGGATACAGAGGCGTAGCTTGAAAAAAAAACTGGAGGGAAGTCGCAGAAACAATGACAATGGATAGACAGAAGTGTTATTTACACTAGCGAGCCATGACTGAATGTAGTTGAGGTCGGGTTAACAATGTCTCCATGTGAAAAAGTACTGTCGTTATTGTAATGTGAAAGTGCCTGACGATGGTGTGATGAATTTACCATGATACAACGTTAAAATATCTCCAAATTTAACGATAAAATGTAGGGATAAAAATAATGCGTAAGATACTAGGAGACATGCTCGCCCATTCCAGCCTTTCCCACCGCCATTTAAAACTAACGAGTTAGAAGTGCAGACGAAACGTTTACCCTTTGTAGACGGGAGAGAAACGGAGGACACCAAAAGGAAAAATATGACTGAACACGTGTTTGAAGATCGCAAGGCTAAAAGACGCAATTGGTAGTAAAAGAAAAAAATTCACGTCACTAGTTGACAGAAGGTAAGGAAATGGACCAAAAAAAAACGACTTTAGCTCGTGTCAGAAACAGTCATTTCTTGGACTTTTACGATACTTGGTTGTTATTTGAATTCAGCGGCAAACGCCGTGGAGAAGGTTCTCGAACATATTTCAAAAAAACAACTAACCTTGAAAAAGTAATTTTTTTCTTAATAATAATGTTAGGAATATAAAACCTAGCTAGTTTGATAGCCCGTCTTGAGCAGAGAAATAATATACTTTAAATTATACAGACAGATAGATAATAAGGAAGATATTGACAAAAGACTGTGTTGTTCATATCAGACGAGCGACTGCACTGTTAAAAAATGTCACTAAAGTTTCAAAATTTTCGTCCTTGAGACTCAAGTGCTAAAATCGAGCTGTAATTAAAGAGAGGGGAAATGGTGGAGAATTGTGGCTAAAAATAACTTCGGAGGCAGAAGTGTGTAGGGTATTGCATGGCGTTGGTCCAAGAACCAAGCGTGTTTTTATGAAAAAACAAGTAGAGACAGACGGACCAACAGACAATAATACATACTTGACTGAGAGCTGACTGAAATTGACTTTTGGTTGTAGATTTGAAAGTTAGGGGGGGGGGGGAGTCCGTGATTGGATGAATGAAATCATATTGGCAGGACAGAGATGCGTATTTTTGCCATTCGTTACAAGACTGTCCAGAGACACAGTGGTGTAGTACATGTGGTGTTGTTTCCAGAAGATAATACATAATTTTAGTGGGACGCCATCAGATAGACAGCAGCTCAGCTGAGTTTTGCTAGCATTTAACTGTGTTCTCAATTCTGAATTCTGGTAAGAATGAAAGCAATTCTTTTGTACATTTTAATATTTCGAGTGATTGATACTGCCATATCATATAAAATGATTACGACAAGTAAGTGCTCGCTCTAGATCCCCAGCCCAAGTTCAGGGTCTAGAGACAAACAAAATATATGGACGCCTACTAAAACTATGGAGGCGGATCTATTGTGAGATCAGTGGAACATATCACCTATCTTATTGAATAGAAGGAAACTATTGAACATATCTCAGATGCAAGGTAGTCTTGGGGAACTAGTACTATATGAAAACAACTGGGTAAGATGTACTGTGTGGTCAGAGAGATCTGACCCAGTCTGTGTGGTGTTGTTGTGTAGTGTTGTGTGCAGAAGTGGCTCAGTAGGTAGAGTTCTGACACATGCCACAAAACTTTTATTTCAGAATTGTGAGTTTCTGTTTGGCACTGAAGAGGTGCCAAATGCTGTTGTGATATACACAAGCGTGGACCAGTGCAGTCTAACATTGTGTCAGAGCAGCCGTATATTGTCCCCCAGCACGGAGAGGAGGGGCCACCAGACTCTTGTACAAGATCGACGCAGTCGAGATAAGTGAGATCTGGCCTGCTGGAAGTTCACCAACTGATTTACCAACGAATTTATCAACTAATTTATCAACTAATTCACCATCTAATAAAGACATACCATTGTGGGAAAATAAACAATGTATTCATCCCATAAGTCAATGGACAATGTTTGGTAGTCACAACTGGGCGTGATGATACCACCCCAACAGTACATCCAGTAATAGTTCTCCTGGGACAATCTAATATAATTAATATTAACCAGACTTATAACATACCTTTGTAATCACATTCCATTTTATTATGTCATCTAATTATGCATTCCATTTATAACTCCATAATATTTCATATGTTCTGACCAACAAACATTTGGTTCAGAACAAATAAATTTAACAAAAGATTTAATATTTAAAACTAAAACAGCCTGAGTTAGTTCAGTGTGTTATAAATTTTATTATTATTATTATTAGACTTATTAAATATCTGTGTGTGTGTGTGTAATCTACTACAACACATTACATTTCAGTACCCTAGACTTTTAACGTAGCTACATTCATTAGTAAAAAAGATATGTTTGAGGTCGTAAGTGGTAGTAAGAAGGGCCTTCTGTAATTCGCATCAACATTTATCTCAGGAGCCTTCACAGCTGACCTCATTCATTACACTAGGTAACATCACAACCATACAATACCATCAAATCCACTACAGATGGTCAGTACTTTGTATATTTCAAGATCGATGGAGAGCTTAGCTTAACTTGTAACTCTTCTTCTTCTTCTTTGATCATTAACCGCCGACTGTCAAAACAGTCAGCGGCCATCACGCCTGGCGGCGTCTTGTAGGGTAGCAACAAACTGCCTCCACTTTGTTCGGTCGGCGGTCATCCTTTGTAGAGTGCGAAAGCTCTGATTCATTCATTGCATCTCGGCCTCCACATTTCTCCGCCAAGTTGTTTTTGGTCGGCCTCCTTTTCGCTTTTCTTCAGGGGTCCATAGCATAGCTGTTCTTGTGATGGCATCGAGGTCTCTTCTAAGGACGTGGCCAACTCAACTCCAGCGTCTGCCAGCTATGATGGTGTGCATGTCCTCTTTGTTGCTCCGAGTAAGTATTTCTTGATTAGTGATGGTATTCGGCCGAAAGATTCGGAAAATTTTCCTTAGGCAGATTGTGTGGAAGGATTACAGTTTCGACATTTCCTTCTCTGTTACCCTCTAGCATTCCGCACTATAGAGAAGCATAGAAATAGCACAGCACTTATGTAATCTTAATTCAATGTGTGTGCTGTACTGGGAAGACTTCTAGATGTTTTTGAGATTAGCAAAGGCTGTTCTCGCTTTATTCATTCTGTTCTTGATGTCTTTGCTTGTTCCGCCGTCCGGTGTACCTATGCATCCTAGGTATGTAAATTTGTCCATCTGTTCCAGCTTTTGTTTCCTTATTGTTATTGGCTCAAACTTGTTAATCAGTGTCACGAGAGGGTTGATTATTATTGAAATTATAAGATATCCTGGACAAAAAGTTGTATCAGGTGATACCAGGATAGTGCCAGATAAGAGACTGGTCTTATAAGAAATACCCCCTTTTCTGAAAAGAATAAGGGTATATCGACATCAAAGGTAGGATCAAGCTGTATAAGTTTCCAGGTATGATGATATTATATGTACCTGGATTCCTATGGGCTCCTTCTGAAGATCCTCCTATGATTATATTACTATTATTATTATTGACTCTGCTAGGGAGATTAACTAAATTATCTACCAACAAGAACTTGAACTCAACTTGAATAATTAAGTAAGTGTGCTGGTAAATATTTACAATTTATTTTTACAGTTTCTCTTTTCTTTTTTTGAAAAGCTTGAAAGGAAATCAACTTTAATTACAACATTAAATCAATAAAACATTGGAAAATAGTTAAAAGGTATCAAAAGACATTAAATTTGATGAGAGTTCTCACTTTGGTAAATTATCTCTGCTGGAATAATATTTATATGTTTCTAACAATGTTCTTTCACTGCCACTTGAATGTGAAGCTATCACTGGCTATATCTATGCCCACACTTGTCATCATAAATGATTGCCTATAATTGTGGTGTAATTCGGATACTCTACAATTGCCTTGGTTTTCACTCATCTGTAGAACGGAGCTGGTTCCACTTTGGTCCTGGCAGGAAAATTTATTTGAACTTCCTCCAGGCAGTAGGCATTTGGTAACTGGCCTTCTGAACTCAAAAGCGCTTGCCCCAGTAGTGCCTTCAGTAGTGGCTGACTCTTATGAGCAGTTGGGTTGACAGGTTATAACCTGAAACGAATTAGAGGCAACCCCTATATTTTCCATCACTATCCCATTATCACAAAGGTTGGGGATGATAGACAGTTTCAGACAGTGTGCTAGCAGTTGCACAGGACATAGTATAGAAGCAACAACCAAATCCAGTTCACTTTACTACAATTTCCCTCTAAATCCTTAGTTAGAGCCAGTTGTCCGTGATCCGCCTCCATACATTGATTAGGTCCTGTATAAAACTACTAAGTAATAGCTTAAACAATCCAGTAAAACAATCGCTTTTATTCTTCCTTACGTTCCTGGTGTGTGTGTCCATTCCATCAAGAAATAATTCTTTAAATGCTTTTCCAAACCTACAGACACACTTTTGCCATCATTTTCAATTATTTTGAATATATATCTTGCCAGCGTTTTGCCTCCAGAAATTTCACAATGGTTCTAACACATCTACACACTTCCTAACGCACAAGTGAATTAGTCAATAGAAATACATATATTAATATACATATATATATATATATATATATATATATATATATGTATATATATATATACATATATATATATATACATATATATATATATATATATATATATATATATATATATATATATATATATATATATATATATATATATATATATATATATTCTTTCTTACCCTCAGGCACATACAGTCGAGCTGTTAATGGGTGTAATGGTCTGCTCTCAGATGCCAAAGGCAAAGCCAATCGGCGTTAACACGCTGATGCTCACTGTAATTTTTGAATTTCTTATGGCCCTCCTTTCCTGTTTAGGCCACGGTCTATATATACCCCAAGGTCGGACGCCCGAGAGGGTTTCCTGCTCAACCAGTATTTGCGTCCAGAAAAAAATATGTAAAATCTACCTATGTGTACAAATCAGGAAAACTAATATTTTATGTATCTACGTTATTCCTTGAGCGATTTTTATTCATCTAAAGCTTAAAACACGCCCTGCATTATTCTGCATCTTTCTAGCTAATAGTCTTTTACTTTCCTAAGTGCATTTTATTCTATGCGTACTCTGAACAGCAAAATTATGGACTAACCTGAGGTTTCGATGCATTCAACCAGAGATTTCTCTCTTAATATACTACTGGTTGTAAAAGTCTCTGCACAGACGTGTACAGCAACATCTCCAATATCGTATTGGTGACCTCTTCCAGGTGGTACTTCTGTCATAATACTGTAATTAAATGTCCTCTTCCTCTGGGCTGCACAGATTTGGACTGGCCATTGTCAAGCAGTACGTTGTAAACACGATACATGCAGAAGCGATTTCATTGGTTCGTCAAGGATATACTGTCCTAAAGTATGGTGCACTATTTGGGTCAGAGGTACTCAGAATTCCATGATGTGAATCAGATCAACTTCACGACAATCAGCTAACCCTTTTTGTTCTGGATACGTACATGCAAAGTTTGCGAGTGAATTTATGTTATTTGGAGTTGATGAAATGTGAAACCCGATTGTTCTCTAAATATGCAGTGTTATAGTACAACATATAGATTCCTCGGCATTTAAATAAACAAAAATTGAATTACTGGAGACGTTTTCTATACTTTTGTTAGTTGTAATAATTCGTCTATGTGATACTGTACGTTAACACGTATTTTATAAAGAATAAAGATTCTAATATGTATGTATGCATGTATGATACGAATATTCACTTTCACACAGTCATTAGTGGACATTAATACCTGATAAAATGAAATAGCGCCTTCGCTATCGATCTTTCAGAGTCACTACAGCACACACACACAGGCCAATATAATTAAATTACTGGTGGGCTGTGTGATTCGCAATTTAACAGGAATATAAAGTCTAACTATCTGTAAACTGGTTCCTGAGTTAGGGAAAGCAAAGGCAGCGAGGAAAAAGACATCCCCACCTCATATAGTATAGTGAAGTCACTAAAACTTCACTCCCCTGAGGCGGTATGTACTGTGTGGCTACAATTACCTTTTTAGAAAATTCAACAACCAAACCTATTGTGCAAATCAGTCGCGTTAAAGGGCCAAGGGAATTAACTGATTGAGACATTAGCTAAACTAAAAGAACGCAGTTACCGTTCCTAATTTCAGTGAGTATGCAATTTTGAATTCTCTCATACAGGCTGTCTTACATGAACCGGACGTGGAACCTTTACCTTTATCCAGTGGATTTCTAGTGTCAGGAGGTACTACAGTGGAAGTTGAGATCTCTAAAACTGTGGTAAGTTACGGTTGTTCAATGCTTAATTTTGTTTGCTCATACGTTCAGTGGAACACGTTTTCAAGCAGACAACCATGGAACACAAGACCCTAAAAGCTTCTCAAGCTGAACATTGAAACTCTACGTTTACCTTCAACGTTCATGTTGTTGAAGATGTCAGCACTACTATCATTTTACCTTTCGCTCCATATGGTAGTTAGCACATTTACCGAGAAAGCTGGGAGTATACACAAAATAAAATAATTTTTTTTTTTTCAAACTGACATGTGAAATTCATTGAAAATAAATCCTGCTATCAATTATGCAATCAATTTCCATAGCCAGGAAAAAAAGAATTCTTACAAATCTTTTTTAAATTTATTTTTCCAAATTAAACTATTAATCGCACTTACTTTAAACTTAAAATGCCATATAACGAAAGTCATAAATGAGAAATTTTAAAATTATGGTTCTCTTAGTAGGACAACTGCAACGAATGCGACATGAATTTATTTTGGATAAATAGTATTCAACATCTGCTTTCCTGAGGGGGAAGCTAAAATTGTAGTGGCAACATTGGCTGGCTTTCACTCACAGAATAGCGCTCAATTTCCGTGTTATCCCATTTCGCATACTAAGCAAAATTTTACACACATTGATTGTTATCAATAAGACTTCAACAACACACTCGATTATGTTACTTTCAAATTTGTAGGCAGTGTGATCTGCCCTTCAAAGAAAGAAATTCCCATAGTCAGTTCCGGCGGAACTGTTTCTATTGTAAAATTTAGCTAACAAAACTTATTAGGGTGTGTCCATCAGACACCATAATAGTTCGTTTATTTGTAATACTTAAAATTTGATGTGTGTATGACGGTAAGAATAAAAAAAACTTTACTTTAAAGATTAATTTTCAAAAGAAAACACATCGTATTATGTATTTCAGGATGTGAAATGCAAAAATACTATAAATGTATAATGTAGTTTTATACATGTAATAATAATGTTTATTTAAAAATTGTTTCCCTTTAACAGCAATCGTTTATTAAGAATTACATCCCTTGAAAAGATATGGCAAGAATTCATTATATTTTTTGTTCTTCAAAACTTCACAACTATTTACTGTAATTTCATTCAGAATCGTATTTTCCCGAAAAGGTCCGTGGATTTTTTTCATTGTTGGTTACGAACTTTTTAGTAAGACAATCAGTATATATGGAAAATGTGTAGCACTTCTGAAAAAAAACTTTAAAAAAAAAAAATTTTGTTACGTGTTTACATTTTTTTCGTAGCACGCCACTTTCAATCATTTACCACATACGTGGAACTGTTGGTTATACCAGGACGCTTCTTTTTTTTTTTTAAATTGTGTGTATTCTCTGCTTTGTATTGTATTACTCCTCTCGATTGTGTTTTTACATTTTAATCACTGTTAGGACTGTTTTCTTGCTCACAAGCTTAGCTGTGTCTATACTAGCATGCATTTTGATATTGGTTGGAGGTTTTATTTGTGTCAATCCCTATTTTTATGGGAAAGCCTACCTCAGTGGAGTTAGGCAAACCGGTGGGTTTTCACAGTTCGGGGAGCATCCTTATTTTTAAATGTTTGCTTTTTTTTTTTTTTTTTTTTTTAAATAAAATTTTGCCTTGTGGCCAGTCGGTTAAATTAAGGCGTTTTTTTTTTATAATATAGTGTTTTATAAAGTGTTGTATTTCAGGCGTGGTTTTAATGCCTAAAAGATTTTCTACTTTCATTTCTACATTGTCATTATTGCAGTATGTCTTTATGTTTTTACCGGTACAGTCCATATTTCTTGCTGTCCTAGTCTAAATGTATTTGGTTCTTGACACTATTCTTGGGATTGGGGGTAAAGGATCCCATTACATGCCCATTGGGGCATATTGGGAATATGACCATACAACACGCATAAGGTCAGCATCACGCCAGCCGCCTTAACCTTCCCAGATTTGCCCTGGTATCCAATTCATGAGGCTGGGTCGACACGGGAGCCGTTTGCGGTCTAAATAATGCCACCTCATCTGGGGATCGAACCATGGACCAATGAACTCTTATTTTTTTTTATTAATTGGCACTTAGGCTCATCTTGATTTTAAAAATTTTTGAGATGGTCTTTTTCTGGACTTTGCGTGTCTTCTTTTTTTTGTTTTTTTTTAATCACATCTTCGTGTGTATGTTAATATATATATATATATATATATATATATATATATATATATATATATATATATATATATATATATATATATATATATATATATATATATATATATTCAGGGTGTTTCAAACGTACGCCTATGCATAAACACTTAAAACATTTAAATTTCATGAACAAAATATATAGTTTTAATTTTGATTTTCACATTTTAAAGCTAAGATATTATTTTTTTTTTAATATTCACAATAACATAAAAATTAAGTTTAAATGTCCAAAATGCCCACCATCAACATGAATACATGAGCGACATCTCTTACCAACTGATCTACAATTCTTTTAGAATTGTCTTTCTTTCAAACTTAAAATCATCATTTTTCATATTCCGGTATCTGAAAAATTAAATAAAAATTACTTCATTGTGAAAAAATTGTCTATCTCTTAGCTTTAAAATGTGATAAAGAAAATTAAAAATTGTGAATGTTGTTCATGAAATATACATTTTTAAGGTGTGTATACATAATTTTGAAACATCCATATATACACTCTAAGCAGTGGGGAGGGGACTTGGGTAATTGTCAGTCTCATGTTATCTTGTGAAGAGAATTGAACCCATTTCATCTTGGTTGCAGCTTTCAACTTCACTCCTGTATTCTGCCAGCTGGAGGCAGTTGTGAAAGTAAAGTAACCCCTATGTTGAAAACAAATTACTGTCCTGAGTTCCATAGCCCGTTGCGGTTGTTCCACACAAGCACGGTGCCCTTTCAAAAGTTTCGCTGAGCCTCTTAAGTGCCCTTGTTCTTGACTGTCCTTTCAAACCCAACAGTTTCAGTAGATCATACACTGACGCAGCCACTAGACCTCTTGCACATACCTCAACAGCAATGACCCTTCCAGTAAACCCATCGAGTCTCAAGCCTGTAACCAGATCAATATACTTGGCCACTTTGAACGATTGTTGCTCGTCCAATCTGGATTCAAATGGCAAAGTCAACTCAATCATTATAATCTGGTGTAATGATGATGAATGCAGCTCTCTATCTGGCTGTCTTCGAGATCTTTTGATGCTCTCTGGATATGCCTCTAGCCCAGGTAGGTCTACTGTCATCTCTCAGTCATTTGCACAGTCAAGAACAGATGGTAAACTGCTACTTGGTTTACTAGGTTTGGGATGTACTGACTTTCCTGCTCTCAGAAGGTATGTATTTGCGGTGCTCGGTCAGGCTTTGCTGTTCGCCTTCACCCTTCCCAGGTTTATTGTAGCAGCCAGTTCATTTAGTACTCTGTTGGTGCACCATGTGTGTCGCCCTTGCCCTAATGACACCTTGCAAGCTGAGAGCCCATGTCCAAGTGTCTGCCTCTCATGGCACATGGGGGCACTGAGCATCTTAAGACTTTCCCCATCTCACAAGGTTTGCAGACGATGGCCATACATTGATCTGATGATAAAGATGAGTTTAAGAGGCATCTCATTCCATGTGAAGGACCTTTGCAGGGGTCCCTGCCATGTAGTCTATTGGCCTTGTTTGGCCTGCTGCACCGCTTATTGCACCCTCTTATCATTCTCAGCTTCTTGTATTTCCTAAATTACCATGTCTCTGCATTCCCTGTTTGATGCCTTGGACCACCAGCGGATGTCACCATGTCCAAATCCCCATCTATTCATCTGTGTGTATCCAATTACCTCCCTCAGCTTGAGCAGCTCTTGAGCAGCACCAGAAGCTTTATCCACTTTTCACTTCCTTCCAGTACACACATACACACACACCCATGCACAAATAACGCCTGGGATCTTTAACCATTAATTAATCGTTTAATTGATAAATAAAATTTTATTGGTTATTCCATTTTTAGCAATGTTTTATGTTTGTTGCTTAAATGCAAGAGGTTTGTGATATGAAATTTACCAAGTATGGTCAATAATAATAAATTGTTTGGTTGTAACTTTAAGTATTTTCATTATATATTCAGGACGATGTTGCCTTACAACAAGTAAAATATATAAAGTCCTTAATGGTATTCTTTTTTAAATAATGATTTTTTATAATTTATTTGTTTGAAATTGATCAATTAATCTTGGATTAAAGAAATTCAATTAATCGAATAAGATTTTTAAACCCAGCCCTTATATATACTGTTACATCTCCTTCTAATCTAGAATGGAGCGTGCTTTTGGCTATGTTTTCTAAGGAACGAATACACCATTCAGATCCACAACACATGGACTGCACATGTCAAATTAGTTGAAATAATAGAACAACTCAGTGTGTCAGTCTCCGACATCATGTATTATATGCATAACACTGGTAGTGATTCAGCATTTACAATGACACATAAGTAGATGTATCGTACAACAAAAATAAACTGTGCATGACATCTCCTGCAATCAAACACCTATAACTTATTATTTCCGCTCATACATCAGCAGAACATCACAGCAGGAACAACCCACTATAAAAAACCAACCTACTCATCTGACAACCAACATTCAACTGCCCTGTTCAACTTACACACCAATTTCTCTCGACCAATGACCACTTCTCAGTTCATGGTTATTTTTACGAATAAATAGAACACACAACATTGCGCTCACTCACGACAGACTGACTGATATACAGCTCATACACTGTTTTTGCATCTCACTAAAATTGTGCTGCAATTACTCTGAGCTCTCATTCAACTCACAACATTGCGCTCACTCACGACAGACTGACTGATATACAGCTCATACACTGTCATTGCATCTCACTTAAACCGTGCTGCAATTACTCTCTCATTCAACTCACAACCATCAAAAATAACCATGCTCCCAATGGAGCATCCAACATCATCAACAATTTATCTTCTAAATACAAACGTTCTTGACATCTACCCTCCTATTAAGTGGAAAACAGTTTTACACCAAGGAGCAGCAGACCTCAAGGCACAGCACTCTCTAAAATCAAATATTCAAATGTTACATCACTGCAAAGTATGAAAATGTTTTCATATGTCAGATAACTACAATGTCAACAGTTCTAAGCATAATGTAAGCCCAAATCATTCCTGTAAATACAAGAGGAAAGATAATGATAATTAACATGACATCAGCCACATAATCAGTCCGCATGTGACGAACAATGACTATTACTCCACATCAGTATGATACAGCTAAGTTCATGGTGGCAGAAAACATTTGACTCTACAATGGTGACTTCTAACCAGGAAAACTCTTTAGTCAACCATCTACTGTACATGCCTTGAAATTCTGAAACAAAAGGAAGATGTACAGCAAAATCATCTGTTTATACTCATCTAAATTCACTCATTTCATCTTGCATTCACCTGTCAGACCACTCTGTTCAGCATTTCTTCACATGTTAATTATGTTAGAGTTGTTAGCAGATGGGAGAACATGAATGAATGACAAGATTACATGATCTTCATAAGACACCTCACTTATTTCACCAAGTCTTTTGGATCTGTAGACTCATACTGCAAACAAGTGAATCATCAGATATACTGATTTTCCAAGCACAGGAACATGCAATCCTGAGTTTTGCAGCAGAAACACTGACTGACGCCTTGCATAGCAAATAATGATGCTATCCTGTATGTACTCAGTTGCTCACATGCAGCCTAACATCGAGTAGATCATTATCAAATCTCGCCATATGTCTAACTCTTATGGCATTCAGGGCCTCACAGCTACTGCTAAATCTGACATGGGCTACATTTGTATGATTCCCATTATGTGTGAGAGTGTTAACAAATTTTACATTTCCCACGTCCTTGAAAAATTGCTTCAAAGTATACCAATGAACTTAATGAGGAATATTCCTGACAAAAACTGAGCAGGACTCCGAAAGCTTTTCCCATCGAGAGGATCCATAAGGCTGCCTCTGTGCTCCATGGGTGCAGCTAGGTTTTCCACTCACCTTGGTCACAGTTGGTGATCTCAAAGTTGGAGAGTCCTGCAATGGCACTACATTCACAATAGCATCAACGGGATGTTGATGGAGTCACAAATTTATTTCCTCTTGGGTGCAGATTTTATTACTTGGCAAATTACCAAGAGTGAGGTCTGCAACAGCAGTTTCCAGAACTCGTGCAAGAACTGTTCCTGACAAAAAGGGAGTCTCAGTATTGATGAGGGCTATTAGATATTGTTCTATATTGCCACCAAAAGTAATGCCTCTTGCAGTGTGACCAATCTACCATGACTTGTTCACAAGTGATTTTCAAACTCCAAACAGTGGTACAATCAGTAACGCACAAGGCTGTTACTGGTTTACTATCAACCAGCCTTTGAAGTAGGATTAGACTACCTCCATCATGAATTGCAGACAGGGCTGGAAGTGCGTGGCCACATATTAGGATAGGCTTCCCATCTGGTTCAAACAGAGGTTTGCACCCCTTGTAGTGAAATTGACAGAGATACAACGGTAAAATACCTCCAAAGATAACATTTAAGGATAAAAACATAATGCGTAGGCTGCGAATAGTACATGATCGCCTAGACCGCGGGTCATCATCCTCCATAAAAATTGACTTGCTAGACAGGAGGGGAACGGCGGATAAAAAGGAAAAAATATGACTGGAAAGATTGCGTGAGACTAGAAAGGCTAAGGAGACGCAATTGGGGGGGATGGAGGAAAGTAAAAATTTACGTCCCCAAATTGACACGAGGTACGGAAATGGACGCTTTTGCGATACCAAGCCCTTGATTTGAATTCAGCGGCTAAACGCAGATGTTGAAATATTACAAAATTTAAAAAGTAACTTTTTCATAATATTAATGTTAGGAATATAAAAATTAGCTGGCCGGATGGCCCATTCTGAGCAGTGAACTAATATGTTCTTAATTTTACAGACGGATAGATAATATTGAAGATAATGACAAAAGACAGTGTTGTTCACATCATCGACAGACTGTATTGAATCTAAAAGTGTCGCTATTTGCACAAAAAAACACGACCTCGAGACGCAGGTGTTCAAATCTACTTAGTATGGAAGAGAAGGGATTTTGTGGTGGCTGTGTCTAAAAATAACTTTTAACGACAAAATTTTGGAGGGGAGAGAAAGGTTGGTTCAAAAATCAAGTACATTTTTGTAGAAACACAAGTAGAGACGGACAGACTAACAGATAACCATCCATACTTGACTGAAGCATGACTGAAATGACTTTAGGGTAGGAAATTTGAATTTAAAATAAACCTAGGCAGTGATTGGCCACAGACAATCATATTATTAGCGCTCAGACGCGAAAGTGGGGCCATTCTTCAATAGTTGTTCAGTGATAGACACAGATTTTAAAGTGTGGTGATTTCCATATGAAAGAAAGTGAAAGAAGTTTAGGGACGCCATACTATAGCCAGCAGCTCAGCTGAGTTTTGCTAGCATTTCTGTGTTCTTTATTCATAATCTGGTAAGATTGAAATTATTTCTTTGCATATTTTGAATATTGTTTAATGTTCGAGTGATTTGATACTGCCATATCGAAATCTAGCCTTACAAACAAGTAGGGATTTGCTCTAGACCCCCCGCCCTAGTCAGGGTCTAGGGACCAACAATGTACATAAACTCCAGCAAGGGTTAGGCAAGACAGATCAAGTGTTGAGAATAATGAAACATATTACTGTGGTGAAGTGGGATGTTATAAATATTTATAAGGGACTTAGTGTACTGACTGAGATCAGCTGTGAAGGTATATATATATCTAATAAGAGTAGTATATTATATATATAACCTTACTTGCTACCACATATCTATATATCTCAGTCAGAATTATTCTGGAATAGTGTGATGCTACGTTATGTGTCTAGGGTATGTGTATGGTGAAGTGTAAGTCACAACAACAGACAGATAAACAATTTAATTTAATCCACTACTCTTAACAACACTGTGACACTCACATACATATAACACTCTATGAGAATATCTTAAAGAAGTCACTAGTAACGTTTCAAATAACAATATGTATTCATTACTGGCATGAATGAATATGTGTCCTGATTCAACTACAAGGGAACCAGGAATCACAATCAATTTAAATTACAAGTTATGTACAGAATGTATTTAATATGAATATTGTAGTGACATATATTATTACAAATGTTCTATGTGTGTCAGTTGTGTAGTAGTAAAATGAGGTAATACTGGTTTTGTTTTGTTCAAGCTCTGTTGGTATTTGTCATCATGACTTCAATAGTTTGTCTTTAGGGACTAGTATTTGAGATGTTCACAGATCCTGATTTTAAGACAAGTAAATTCCCCTTTGAATAGTATTTTTATAAAGTTATTTCAAGATGAGGGGACATAATGTTGAGCTCAGCTGGCCAACTCTGCTTATCTTGAGTGATGGCGGCAGGAAAGGACTCCTCTGCTCGGATTCTCCTCTGGGCTCAGGAGACACCTCACTGATAGCTAAAAAGACCAAGGAGTATGCTGTCCGACTCTGGATTCAGCAAATCTCTGACCAGGTGCTGCTCACTACCATCAAGACCACTGTCCCACAATTCATACGAATAACACAGATACGTTGATTAGCAATGAATTCTGGCACAAACTGGCACAAACTTCCATCTGCCTATGTTCCAGGCTTTTATTGAGCCAAATATATGCTGGCTTCAACGCACTGATGCTTTATCAAGTGTATTTAAACAAGTGGTCTCGAACCAACGCTCCCAAGTGTGTATACCAGCGAGACCGGCCAATGAGCCACGTTTCGACAAGTGTTTGAAAAAATGTTATCTTTTCCCGTCTCCCCTAACAACCAAGATAGTATTTATAGCCCGACCAATCGTGGTTAGGCTTTCATTTGTTGCGCTCCAATCAATTTGGAGTTTACATGGTAGGCTATTTCTGTAACGTACATTTTTTTCAAACACGTTAAAAAAAAATCTTATGAGCAGAAATGATTTTATGCTGTCAGGCACCCCCAATATTTTATTTTGGGTATAATTTATTAATTCCTGGACTATTTGCGTAACGTTTTACATATTATTTGTCAGCAAGCCCTAAGGAACCCAAAAATACTAATTTAAAGGAGCTACGTGGCTGCGTTCAAAATATGCAATTTCTTCTACCTCCTGTTTTGAAGATGTGCTGTCTGGGTACTGTTATGTGTTCAAACGTAAACCCATCTATTGTTATCTTTTCTAATAAGAGTCTGTTATGATTTATAAACCTAACTCTGGGAAAGGGTAGTGTATTTTATCACTGTCCGTCTGAAAAAGTTAGTGCCTGTAGACTTACACGCGTGATGCCAGCATTTGTATATCGCGCGTCGCGTGTTGCATGCGTTCCTGATTTTCAGCCCTCCCCTCTCGCTATCCTTTTGTCCATCTGTTCGTTCGTTTTGGTAACGTAATGTAATTAATGTTAGGATTAATTTAGGTCATTACGCAGTACGTCTCAATGCTTTTCCAAGAAATACAGCACACGTTTCATTGAAGAAAGCGGGTAATAATACAGTAAGCTTTTATATCAACGTGAAAGCGTTACAATTTGCAGACGAAGCAGAAAACAAGGGGGATTTCGAGTACATTCCTTGTGACAGCACTGTCATTTTACCATTGCTCTTCTCTTTATTAATTTTATTTGTTAGGCTTCATATTTACCTAATAATTTATATATGTGGATTAGAATATTTCATGACACCTCCCCTCTTAAAACAGACATTATATGTCAGTCCTTTATTCTATATACACATAGAGAAATTTATTATTATTTCTGGGGTTTACGGTGATTCTCATCACACGGATGGCGGCTTAAAAAATCCGCTCCCAGATTGGTTTTTCCAGATATATACTCAATGCTAAAATTATATGGAGCCAGAAGCAAAGACCATCGGAGTAACCTAGAGTTCTCATGCTTAGCCTGTGCTAAGAACGATAAAGGTTTGTGGTCAGTTTGCAACTTAAATGCCTTCCCATATAGATAAATATTGAATTTCTTTATTGCCCATATTACTGCAAGACATTCTTTTTCGCTAGTTGAGTAGTTGATTTCAGCTTTATTCAACTTTCTGCTAGCATATGCCACTGGGCTTAATTCCCCATCCAATGCATCTGATTTCTGTAGTAAAGTTGCACCTAACCCAATATTACTTGCATCCGTCCTTACTATGAATTCTTGACTTAAGTCAGGTAATTTCAAAATGGGTTTACTTGTGAGCTTTTCCTTCAATTCTTGGTAAGTCATTTCACATTGTGGTGTCCATGTAATGCGATCTGGAAGTCCTTTACGTGTCAATTCCGTTAAAGGTGCACATATGGAATTAAAGTTTTTGATATACTTCTGGTAGAAACCACATAATGAGACAAAGGATCTCACGTCCTTCTTGGTTTGTGGTCTCGGGGCTTTCTGTAGTTTCTCTAAATTCTTTGGGTCAGGGGTCATGTTTCCCTGATAAACTGTGTGTCCCAAAAATTCCAATTCTTTACATCCAACGCAACATTTGGTTGGTCGGGCTGTTAAATTTGCCTCCCTAAGTCGATCAAACAGCATGTTCAGAGAGTCAATGTGTTCCTCAAATGTTTCTGTTGCTATAAGGATATCATCCATAAAATTTGTTATACAGGGATTATTCAGAGGATCCAATAATTTTCTCATCATTCTAGAGAAGACACTAGGCGCATTCTTCAATCCAAATGGCAATCTATTAAACTCATAGTGTCCTTCTGAGGTACTAAAAGCTAGGTATGGTCTAACCTCAGGCTTTACTGGAATCTGATAGTATCCTTTACTCAGATCCACTTTTGAGAAATATTTAGCTTTATTTAGTCTGGCAAACAGCTGATTTGTATCCGGCAATGGATCCACCTGTCCTTCTGTAATAGCATTCAGTCTCCTGTAATCTATACAGAGTCTATGTTCTCCAGAGGGCTTCCTTAAGAGTACAACACCGGAACTATACGAAGACTCACTGTGCGAAATAATTCCTTCCTTCAATAGATAGTCTATCTCTTCCTTCAAAGCTTTTTCCTTAGCAAACGGAATCGAATATGGTTTCATACAGACAGGTGTGGAGTCTATTAGTTTCATATCATATTCCAATAGGTTTGTATGCCCTGGTCGGTCTGTTAACACCTCTGCATGATTATTTAGAACCTGTTGCACTCTCTCTTTCTGAGTTTTCGTTAAATGTGTACTGATTTTCACCTGTGCTGCTGTCTCACAGGGGTGTAATGGATATTCAAATGATGAAAGTGGTTCCTTTTTCATCTCCATGGCGATGGACAAGGTCAACAAGTGTGTCTCTTCCTGATGTTCTCTTTCCAAATATTTCTTCAGGAGATTCACATGATAGATTTTTTCTTTCCCCTTCTTATCTATCTTATAATTTGTTCTAGACACCTTCTCTAAAACTGTATATGGACCCTGCCATCCAATTTGTAACTTATTCTGACTCCCGGGCAAAAGAAGCAGTACCTTCTCTCCCACAGCCAAATTTCTGTCTTTCGCCTTCCTGTTATAATAGGCAGCATGTTTCTTCCTGGCTTGTTTCAAATTTTCATTGGCAAGTTTCCAGCCAGTTTTCAACCGAGTGGTCAGCTCATTCACATATTGGTATGAAGATGTAATGTTTTCCTCTGCCTTTTCATCAGTCCACGTTCTTAACAAAGCTACATATGGACCTTTAATTGTGTGGACCTATTTGTCCATGCACCGGTATGGTCTCTTCCACTCGAAGCTTTATAGTGATGATTTTTCCTCCCAGAATTATCATTCACAAAACGACCGCTACCAATTTTTCTTTTGGGGCTTTCTCCCCACTTAAAATTCTTGATGAGAGATTTCCTCTCTACATCTTCTTCCTCCAGTTTGTTTAAGTCCGATTGAGGGATTTTCGGCTTATCCTGGGGTAAGACATCTTTTTGCACTCTCCGCATAGTGGCCATTGTAAAACAGTTAAGTGAAGCTTGTCCGTGAAAAGGGGCTTCCCATTCCATTTGGTCCACTTTATCAAATCTATATTTCTTTTTATTATCAGGCCTAATTTTGCCCCGGGGCGTGTCCAGGTCCTGATCCATGTTCCCACTTGTGGGTGTTCCCTCATGTGCTATGCTACACCTTTCTACAAAATTCTCAATGTCCCATCTTGCTTTGGGCCAATAATAATTGTGAGCCACCTTTTGAATGATGGTACCTATCTTCTCATGGTCCCCATCTGGTTTCACATGTAGGCTCCTTATTAATTCTGTCCTATATCTTTTTGGAAGAACCAGCTGTCCGTGACCATTGGATCTAGCTCCAGTCTTCCTATACATCAACTTGTTTTTCATGTAAAAATCTCCCTTGCCTGGAGTTGTATGACAAGTTGACAATTTTCTGAAACAAGGCTTGAGTGTTTTATCCCCAGCCTGTGCCTTCCTCATCTCTTCTGGAGTGGTATCTAACATAATATCCTCCTCCTGTCTTGAGGTCGACCTGACCTGAAGGGTTGCCATATACACAGGTTTCCTTCTGCAACGGTCAGTGTCATGATTGTCCATCTGACAATTTTTACACCACCTTTTTCCTTGGTTGAAAGATTTTCTTTCATCATATTTCCTTTCATCGAATTGTGGGAATTTATTTTTATTTTCATACCGTGGCCTATCAAATTGGTGCTTACCTTTATTTTGATCCCTAGGATCAAATTTATTAAAGTTCTGTGGTGCCCTAAAGTTATCCACCTGTTTCTTTTTATTACCTGTTACCTCTGCTTGAGCTGCTTGATACCTTTCAGCAACATTTAGCAACTCATCCAGCCTCTCTGCACCTTGTTCCATGAGAAACTTTCTCAGGTCTGGAGCCATGGACTCTCTTAGTTGCTCTATAAGGACCATTTCCTTAAGATCTTGGGTTTTCCCCAGAGAAGTCCATTTCTCCAAGTATGTCTCTATTCGTGCAGAGAACTGGTGATAGGTTTCACCTGACAGTAGTTTAGCATTCCTAAATTTTTTCCTGTAAAACTCTGCATTCTTTTCATACCTTAACAAAAGAGCCTGCTTTAGCATGTCATAATTTTCCTGATCACCTCTGCTCATTTTTGCAAAAACTTCATAAGCTGCCCCA
Source organism: Oreohelix idahoensis (assembly GCA_024509875.1). Lineage (NCBI taxonomy): Eukaryota > Metazoa > Mollusca > Gastropoda > Stylommatophora > Oreohelicidae > Oreohelix > Oreohelix idahoensis. The sequence continues at coordinate 172,644 of JAMPIV010019800.1, read as the reverse complement.
CGAAGTCCCTGAGATAACTTTAAGCTCCACCTTTCTCTCTCTAACCCATACGTGGTAGCTAATAGTTCGTACCTATTTATATAGCTCTCAATATCATCGTCTTTCTCAACAAAATGATCTAAATGAAAATTCATAGCTGAGGTTGAGGCTCCTTGAGTAACCGTAGCATCAGAGGCAAAGGGACTGGCACCATTTTCAGGAGCATGGCCTTGAAACTCAAACTCCCTTAGTCGTAACTCATGTTCCCTTTGTAATCTTTTATCTTCTGCTTCCCTTTCTGCAGCTAATTTCCTCTCTTCCCTTTCTGCAGCCAATTTCTTCTCTTCCCTTTCTGCAGCCAATTTCTTCTCTTCCCTTTCTGCAGCCAATTTCTTCTCTTCCCTTTCTGCAGCCAATCGTTTGTCTTCTCTTTCTGCCTCCAATTTCTTAGTCTCTTTGTCAGCCTCAATCTGCAACCTCTTAGTCTCAGCCTCAGCTTCAAATTGTAACTTCTTAATTTCCCTTTCAGCCTCTAACCTTCTTTCGGCTTCTTTTTCTAATCTTCTTTCTTCGCGTTCAATAAATTTGTCACATTCCGTTGTGACATAGGCAACCATAACTTGCCCATCTAATCCTAACTCTTTTGCAGTCTGAACCGCAGCAGATCGAAATTTGGCCAGGTCCGCCATTGTCTATCAGGTAAATTTTTATAATGTCTACCCAACAATTCAATTTCTAACTATATATCTAATGGACAACACAGGCACCGTGAGCTCAACCTTATTTAATTCCACCCAAGGATACCTTTTAATTCTTATATTCCCTGAAGTGAATTACCCCCAATATTTTTAATAGGGAAAGATTCAAAATCCCAAGAGCGAGACCCCAATATATGTGGTGAAGTGGGATGTTATAAATATTTATAAGGGACTTAGTGTACTGACTGAGATCAGCTGTGAAGGTATATATATATCTAATAAGAGTAGTATATATATATATAACCTTACTTGCTACCACATATCTATATATCTCAGTCAGAATTATTCTGGAATAGTGTGATGCTACGTTATGTGTCTAGGGTATGTGTATGGTGAAGTGTAAGTCACAACAACAGACAGATAAACAATTTAATTTAATCCACTACTCTTAACAACACTGTGACACTCACATACATATAACACTCTATGAGAATATCTTAAAGAAGTCACTAGTAACGTTTCAAATAACAATATGTATTCATTACTGGCATGAATGAATATGTGTCCTGATTCAACTACAAGGGAACCAGGAATCACAATCAATTTAAATTACAAGTTATGTACAGAATGTATTTAATATGAATATTGTAGTGACATATATTATTACAAATGTTCTATGTGTGTCAGTTGTGTAGTAGTAAAATGAGGTAATACTGGTTTTGTTTTGTTCAAGCTCTGTTGGTATTTGTCATCATGACTTCAATAGTTTGTCTTTAGGGACTAGTATTTGAGATGTTCACAGTTCCTGATTTTAAGACAAGTAAATTCCCCTTTGAATAGTATTTTTATAAAGTTATTTCAAGATGAGGGGACATAATGTTGAGCTCAGCTGGCCAACTCTGCTTATCTTGAGTGATGGCGGCAGGAAAGGACTCCTCTGCTCGAATTCTCCTCTGGGCTCAGGAGACACCTCACTGATAGCTAAAAAGACCAAGGAGTATGCTGTCCGACTCTGGATTCAGCAAATCTCTGACCAGGTGCTGCTCACTACCATCAAGACCACTGTCCCACAATTCATACGAATAACACAGATACGTTGATTAGCAATGAATTCTGGCACAAACTGGCACAAACTTCCATCTGCCTATGTTCCAGGCTTTTATTGAGCCAAATATATGCTGGCTTCAACGCACTGATGCTTTATCAAGTGTATTTAAACAAGTGGTCTCGAACCAACGCTCCCAAGTGTGTATACCAGCGAGACCGGCCAATGAGCCACGTTTCGACAAGTGTTTGAAAAAATGTTATCTTTTCCCGTCTCCCCTAACAACCAAGATAGTATCCATAGCCCGACCAATCGTGGTTAGGCTTTCACTTGTTGCGCTCCAATCAATTTGGAGCCCACATGGCAGGCCATTTCTGTAACGTACATTTTTTTCAAACACGTTAAAAAAAAATCTTATGAGCAGAAATGATTTTATGCTGTCAGGCACCCCCAATATTTTATTTTGGGTATAATTTATCAATTCCTGGACTATTTGCGTAACGCTTTACATACTATCTGTCAGCAAGCCCCAAGGAACCCAAAAATACTAATTTAAAGGAGCTACGTGGCTGCGTTCAAAATATGCAATTTCTTCTACCTCCTGTTTTGAAGATGTGCTGTCTGGGTACTGTTATGTGTTCAAACGTAAACCCATCTATTGTTATCTTTTCTAATAAGAGTCTGTTATGATTTATAAACCTAACTCTGGGAAAGGGTAGTGTATTCTATCACCGTCCGTCCGAAAAAGTCAGTGCCTGTAGACCTACACGCGTGATGCCAGCACTTGTATATCGCGCGTCGCGTGTTGCATGCGTTCCTGATTTTCAGCCCTCCCCTCTCGCTATCCTTTTGTCCATCTGTTCGTTCGTTTTGGTAACGTAATGTAATTAATGTTAGGATTAATTTAGGTCATTACGCAGTACGTCTCAATGCTTTTCCAAGAAATACAGCACACGTTTCATTGAAGAAAGCGGGTAATAATACAGTAAGCTTTTATATCAACGTGAAAGCGTTACAATTTGCAGACGAAGCAGAAAACAAGGGGGATTTCGAGTACATTCCTTGTGACAGCACTGTCATTTTACCATTGCTCTTCTCTTTATTAATTTTATTTGTTAGGCTTCATATTTACCTAATAATTTATATATGTGGATTAGAATATTTCATGACAATTACCTATCCTCTTTTAGGGCAGAAAACTAATAAATATTTTTCAGAATCTATAGTCTGGGAGGATCTATCTGATGTAAAACCACCATGGTAAATGTGCTGTTTGGTCAGAGAGATCTGACCTGTCTGTATGATGTGGTTGTTGTGTCAGTGTTGTGTCCAGACGTGGGTAGAGAATAGATTTTGACACATGGCCCATACTTTGATTGCAGAGCTGTGAGTTTCTGTTGTCAACAAAGCAGTGTCTATTCAGTTGGTGACTTTACTCGAGTGTATCTGTGCAGTACTTGTGACAGAGACCACCATTATTGCCCGCCAGCACGGAGAGGTGGGACCACCAGATTTCAGCACCAGAGCTACAACTACAAGATGAGTGAGCCTCTGGTCTGCTGGACATTCACCAACGCTTTGTAGTTACTAATACCCCATAAAAATTCCCACCATTTTCTGGACACTGTGTAGTCAATATAGACAGGTGTGATGAGGCCACCCCAACAGCACAAACATTAACTATCCTCCCAAGTAGATGACTACTAGAACATTTTAATAAAACTAACTAGTATAGTACATATATATGTACACTATTGCATTTATGATATAATATTCCATGCATTTCTTTCATAATCTCTAAATCCTTTTAAGTTCTGGTCAATCTAAAAAATTGATCCAGAACAAAATAAATGTAATATAATTCTATCAAAAAATTTTACACACGTGAGTTAGTTCAGTGTATTTTAACATTTATTAATATTATTAGTCTTGTTAAATATCTGTGGGTATATCTATAACCTATTACACCACACTACATATCATAACCCTAGACACTTTACGTAGCTACATTCATTAAAAAAAAAAAATAGTGTGAGGTCGTAGTGGTAGCAAGAAAGGCCTTCTGACAATTCACAACTACATTTTATCTCAGGAGCCTTCACAGCTGGCCTCATACAATTACATTTAGTAATATCACCATCATACAATACCATCAAACACCACTACATATATTGGGGTCTTGTCCAGGGATAATTAGCCCAACAGTAATATTAGGATCTCCTGGTGGGAGAAATAAAAGTAGGGAAATAAATTGTAAAATTCCCTTTAAAATTAAAAGTGTCCCTGCAGATAAAAGTTGGTGAATCTTCACAGCCAGTAATAATTAATTAGTTAACTGGTTAGTTAGAATTAGTTAGACTATAGTCATATAGTAATTAGAAGTACTTAGTGTATTTACTGGTTAGAGATTTAGCTTGTATATTATTATATTGTCTAAAAAGTATGGCGGAGCTGGCAAAATTTAGATCAGCTGCTGTGCTCACCGCGAAGGAGATGGGAATGGATGGTCAAATTTTAATTCAATACGTAACGGCTGAATGTGATAAATATATTGAACGGGAAGAAAGGAGATTAGAAAAAGAGGCTGAAAGAAAATTAGAGGCTGAAAGGTTAGCTGAAGAGAAGAGGTTACAAATTGAGGCTGATAGAGAAATTAAGAGGCTGCAGATTGAGGCAGAAGAAAAACGACAGCAAAGGGAGGCAGAAGAAAAACGACAGCAAAGGGAGGCAGAAGAAAAAAGGTTGACTGCCGAAAGGGAGGCAGAAGGAAAAAATGCCGAAAGGGAAGCAGAAGATAGAAGGTTGCAAAGGGAGCACGAATTACGACTAAGGGAGCTGGAATTACAAGGCCCGGCTCCTGAAAATGGTGCCAGCCCTTTTGCCTCAGATGCTACGCCCAGTCTGGGAGCCTCAAACTCAGCTATGGGGTTTCATTTAGACCATTTTGTTGAAAAAGACGATGACATAGAGGGGTACCTAGGACGTTTTGAGTTATTAGCTACTACATATGGGTTAGAGAGAGAGAGGTGGAGTTTAAAGCTATCACAGGGATTGAGAGGTACTTCTTATGAAGTATTTGCCAAAATGAACAGGGAAGACCAAGACAATTATGACATGTTAAAGCAGGCTTTGTTATTAAGGTACGAGAAGAATGGTGAATTTTATCGTAAGAAATTTAGAAATGCCAAACTGTTGTCTGGGGAGACATACCACCAATTCTCTGCCAGACTAGAAACCTATTTGGAGAAATGGACGGCTCTGGGGAAGACCCAAGATCTTAAAGAAATGATCATGATTGAGCAATTGAGAGAGTCCATGGCTCCAGACATGAGAAAATTTCTCATGGAACAAGGTGCAGAGAAGTTGGGGGAAATTTTAAATGTTGCTGAGAGGTATCAGGCAGCCCAGGCAGAGGTAAGTGGTGCTAAAAAGAAGCACATAGACAATTTTAAAGCTCCACAGCAATTTAATAAATTTGATAATAGAGAGCAGGGAAATAAAGGTAGGACAAACTTTGAGCGGCCAAGAAATGACTATCGCGACAGAAACTCACAGTTCAATGACCAAAAGTTCAATGAAAGAAAACCGTTGAACCAAGGAAAAAGATGGTGTAAATGGTGCAAGAAGGATAACCATAACCATAACACCGAATTTTGTAGAAGGAAACCTTCAAACATTGCCGCAATGAAGTCGGGGACGCGAAGATTAAAGGTTAATCCTAATGGACAACAGGAACCTTATCACCCCCCAGTTTGTGAGGATGTTATTTGTAATGGGGTCACCATAAGGTGCCTTTATGATACAGGTTTGGATTATGATTCAGTTGTGAAGTCTAGCCTAGTGGACCCAAGTCAGTATACCACAGAAACAGTGGAAATACAAGGGGCGACTAAGGACATACCACTCATGACACTTCCCATCGCAAGGATAACGGTGAAAACTCGCTATGTGGAAGGAGAAATCAGAGCAGCAGTGATAGATGAACCAATCTACCCTCTGATATTGGGGTGTAGATACGTCTTCTTGGGGAATCCCGAGAAACCTGTGATCATGGCGACAGTGCAGACCAGGTCACAGAAGAAGGAGGAAGAAGGTGAACCTATAAATGCTCATCCAGAGGAGATGAGGAAGGCGCAGGCTGAGGATAGGACACTCAAGCCCTGTTTTAAAAAATTGCCCAAATGCCACACACCTCCGAGCAAGGGGGAATATTTCATGAAGAACAAACTATTATACAGGAAGACAGGAACTAGATCCCCTGGTCACGGACAGTTAGTTCTTCCCAAGATATATAGGGCAAACTTAATAAGGAGCTTACATGTTGGAACAGATGGTGACCATGAGAAAGTCGGTACCATCTGCCAAAAGATTGCTCGAAAATACTATTGGCCCGACGTAAATGTCGATGTTGAAAACTTTGTAGAAGCATGTGGCGTATTTCATGAGGGAACACCCACAAAGGGAAAATATGTGCAGGACCTAGAAACGCCACGGGGCAACTTTAGGCCTGAAAGGAAAACTAATTATACTCGGGTAGACAAAGTGGAATGGGAGCCCCCTTTTCACACCCAGTCTTCACTTGAATGGATTAACATGGCCACTATGCGAAGAGTACAAAGAAGAAATTTTACCCAGGATAGGATGACAATCCCTCGGTCAGACTTATATAAACTGGAAGAACAGACAAGAGAGCGAAGATCTCTCATAAGCAATCTAAAGTGGGGAGACAAACCCCAGAAAAAAATTGGTAGTGGTCGATTTGTGAGTGATGATTCTAGGAAGAAAAGTCCTCATTATGGAGCTTCTAATGGACGGGACCCGATGGGTTCCATGAAAAATAAGTATGATAAATTAAAGATCCAGATGTAACTTTATTAAGGACCTGGACAGATGAGAAGGCGGAAGAGACTGTTACCTCATCGTATCAATATGTGAACGAACTGACCACTCGTTTGAAAGCTGGATGGAAACTGGCAAATGATAATTTGAAACAAGCCAGGAAGAAACATGCAGCATATTTTAATAGGAAGGCAAAGGACAGGGAACTGGCAGTCGGAGAGAAGGTGCTGCTTCTACTACCCGGAAGCCAGAATAAATTACAAATTGGTTGGCAAGGTCCATATACGGTTCTAGAGAAGGTGTCTAGAACAAACTATAAAATTGACAAAAAGGGGAAGGAGAAAGTTTATCATGTAAACCTGTTAAAGAAGTATCTGGACAGACCACTCCAGGAAAGCACCCCCTTATTGACCTTGGCTATTGCAACCCAGATGCAAAAAGAACCACTCACCTCACATGAATACCCATTACATCCTTGTGAAACAGCAGCACAGGTAAAAGTCAGTAAGCACCTGACTAAAAACCAGAGGGAGAGAGTTCAACAGGTTCTGGAGGAACATACAGATGTATTAACAGATAAACCAGGCCATACAAATTTGCTACAGTATGACATGAAACTGGTAGACTCAAACCCAATCTGTATGAGAGCCTATTCTATTCCGTTCGCGAAGGAGAAGGCATTGAAGGAAGAAATAGAGTATTTGTTGAAGGAGGGGATTATTTCGCACAGTGAATCATCTTTTAGTTCTAGTGTCGTTTTGTTGAGAAAACCGTCTGGGGAACACAGACTGTGCATAGATTACAGGAAACTGAATGCTGTCACAGAAGGACAAGTGGATCCATTACCAGACACAAAACAGTTATTTGCCAGACTGAACAAGGCAAAATACTTTTCAAAGGTGGATCTTAGTAAAGGCTATTACCAGATCCCAGTGAAGCCTGAAGTGAGACCTTATTTGGCTTTTAGCACTTCGGATGGACATTATGAATTCAATATGCTACCATTCGGACTGAAAAATGCTCCGAGTGTGTTTTCAAGGATGATGCGAAAATTGTTGGATCCCCTGAATAACCCATGTATCACGAATTTCATGGATGATATTCTCGTCGCCACAGAGACATTTGAAGAACACATTGAAGCTCTGGAGATGTTGTTTGATAGACTTCGGGAGGCGAACTTAACTGCTAGGCCAACAAAATGTTGTATTGGATGCAAAGAGTTGGAATTCTTGGGACACACTGTATATCAGGGTAATATGACCCCTGATCCTAAGAACTTGGAAAAACTGCAGAGAGCACCTAGGCCACAAACAAAAAAGGACGTGCGATCATTCGTGTCGTTATGCGGATTTTATCAGAAATACATCAAAAATTTTAACGCTATTTGTGCTCCTCTGACTGATCTGACTCGCAAGGGACTTCCAGATAAAATTATTTGGACTGCACAATGTGAACTAGCGTTCCAAGAGTTAAAGGAAAAACTCACTAGCAAGCCTATTCTCAAACTGCCTGATTTGACACAGGACTTTGTCTTAAGAACCGATGCAAGTAATGTAGGACTCGGAGGGGCTTTGTTGCAAAGATCATCTTCACCTGATGGGGAACTGAAACCAGTCGCTTATGCAAGCCGCAAATTGAATAAGGCGGAACAAGGATACTCCACAAGCGAAAAAGAATGTTTAGCGTTAATCTGGGCAATAAAGAAGTTTCAAATCTATCTGTATGGTAGGACATTTGTGGTGGAGACGGACCATCAGCCTCTCGTATTCTTATCTCAGGCTAAGCATGAAAACGCAAGATTGCTGAGGTGGTCTTTATTGCTTCAACCTTATCAGTTTAGTATCCAATATATCCCAGGCAAATTGAATGTCGGTGCAGATTTCCTCAGTCGGCACCCCTGTGATCAAAATTAGAGTAGTGGCAGACGTGAGGAGTAATTTTACCTATGTGTATCGCTGGTTTTGGAACTTGCCATAGGCATGTTTTCAAGTGGGGAGATGTGTAGTGAAATTGACAGAGATACAACGGTAAAATACCTCCAAAGATAACATTTAAGGATAAAAACATAATGCGTAGGCTGCGAATAGTACATGATCGCCTAGACCGCGGGTCATCATCCTCCATAATAATTGACTTGCTAGACAGGAGGGGAACGGCGGATAAAAAGGAAAAAATATGACTGGAAAGATTGCGTGAGACTAGAAAGGCTAAGGAGACGCAATTGGGGGGGATGGAGGAAAGTAAAAATTTACGTCCCCAAATTGACACGAGGTACGGAAATGGACGCTTTTGCGATACCAAGCCCTTGATTTGAATTCAGCGGCTAAACGCAGATGTTGAAATATTACAAAATTTAAAAAGTAATTTTTTCTTAATATTAATGTTAGGAATATAAAAATTAGCTGGCCGGATGGCCCATTCTGAGCAGTGAACTAATATGTTCTTAATTTTACAGACGGATAGATAATATTGAAGATAATGACAAAAGACAGTGTTGTTCACATCATCGACAGACTGTATTGAATCTAAAAGTGTCGCTATTTGCACAAAAAAACACGACCTCGAGACGCAGGTGTTCAAATCTACTTAGTATGGAAGAGAAGGGATTTTGTGGTGGCTGTGTCTAAAAATAACTTTTAACGACAAAATTTTGGAGGGGAGAGAAAGGTTGGTTCAAAAATCAAGTACATTTTTGTAGAAACACAAGTAGAGACGGACAGACTAACAGATAACCATCCATACTTGACTGAAGCATGACTGAAATGACTTTAGGGTAGGAAATTTGAATTTAAAATAAACCTAGGCAGTGATTGGCCACAGACAATCATATTATTAGCGCTCAGACGCGAAAGTGGGGCCATTCTTCAATAGTTGTTCAGTGATAGACACAGATTTTAAAGTGTGGTGATTTCCATATGAAAGAAAGTGAAAGAAGTTTAGGGACGCCATACTATAGCCAGCAGCTCAGCTGAGTTTTGCTAGCATTTCTGTGTTCTTTATTCATAATCTGGTAAGATTGAAATTATTTCTTTGCATATTTTGAATATTGTTTAATGTTCGAGTGATTTGATACTGCCATATCGAAATCTAGCCTTACAAACAAGTAGGGATTTGCTCTAGACCCCCCGCCCTAGTCAGGGTCTAGGGACCAACAATGTACATAAACTCCAGCAAGGGTTAGGCAAGACAGATCAAGTGTTGAGAATAATGAAACATATTACCTATCCTCTTTTAGGGCAGAAAACTAATAAATATTTTTCAGAATCTATAGTCTGGGAGGATCTATCTGATGTAAAACCACCATGGTAAATGTGCTGTTTGGTCAGAGAGATCTGACCTGTCTGTATGATGTGGTTGTTGTGTCAGTGTTGTGTCCAGACGTGGGTAGAGAATAGATTTTGACACATGGCCCATACTTTGATTGCAGAGCTGTGAGTTTCTGTTGTCAACAAAGCAGTGTCTATTCAGTTGGTGACTTTACTCGAGTGTATCTGTGCAGTACTTGTGACAGAGACCACCATTATTGCCCGCCAGCACGGAGAGGTGGGACCACCAGATTTCAGCACCAGAGCTACAACTACAAGATGAGTGAGCCTCTGGTCTGCTGGACATTCACCAACGCTTTGTAGTTACTAATACCCCCATAAAAATTCCCACCATTTTCTGGACACTGTGTAGTCAATATAGACAGGTGTGATGAGGCCACCCCAACAGCACAAACATTAACTATCCTCCCAAGTAGATGACTACTAGAACATTTTAATAAAACTAACTAGTATAGTACATATATATGTACACTATTGCATTTATGATATAATATTCCATGCATTTCTTTCATAATCTCTAAATCCTTTTAAGTTCTGGTCAATCTAAAAAATTGATCCAGAACAAAATAAATGTAATATAATTCTATCAAAAAATTTTACACACGTGAGTTAGTTCAGTGTATTTTAACATTTATTAATATTATTAGTCTTGTTAAATATCTGTGGGTATATCTATAACCTATTACACCACACTACATATCATAACCCTAGACACTTTACGTAGCTACATTCATTAAAAAAAAAAAAAAATAGTGTGAGGTCGTAGTGGTAGCAAGAAAGGCCTTCTGACAATTCACAACTACATCTTATCTCAGGAGCCTTCACAGCTGGCCTCATACAATTACATTTAGTAATATCACCATCATACAATACCATCAAACACCACTACACCCCTCACAATTCTCCTCATTCAATGTGTCCAGAATGCATGTTGCATTAGCATGGTCTGTGCTCTCCTTTGGGCACCCTCTTTGGAAATGGTCTATTCCATTACAAGAGTAACAATGATTGTCTCTCTCCATTTCCTTTTTTTGGGGCTATTCTTGGGAGCAGGTGGCAGTCTATGAACAGTGTCAGATGCCTGTGTACCACAACATTTTGCAGAATGGAACCAGGAACTGCATTTGAACAATCTGGTTTGTTGTAATTTTATTTTCTAGGCCTGTACTGTTTCCTAGGTGATCTATCATTGTTGGCATCCTCAGTGTTCCTTTCACTAGTTCGTCTTTCATTCTTCTTCTTCTTTGATCCTTAGCCGCCGACCGTCAAAGCAGTCTGTGGCCATTACAACTGGTGGCGTCTTGTAGGGCAACAACAAATTGATTCCACTTTGCTCGGTCGGCGACCATCCTTTGTACAGTGCCCCAACTCTAGTTCATTCTTTGCATCTCAGCCTCCACAGTCCTCCGCCAAGTTGTTTTTGGTCGGCCTCTCTTTCGTTTTCCTTCAGGGGTCCATAGCATAGCTGTTCTTGTGATGGCATCGGGGTCTGTTCTGAGGACATGGCCAACCCAGCTCCAGCCAGCTATGATGGTGTGCATGTCCTCTTGCTTGCTCCGAGTAAGCAGATCTTGGTTGGTGATGATATTCGGCCAAAAGATTCGGAGAATTTTTCTTAGGCATGTTGTGTGAACTGTTGTGCGTCTTTCATTAGGCCTATCAAAACTTTGAACTCTTGGCCTCCGACATGGCTCGTCATAAGAAGTCTGAGTGACACAGTTGGCAAAACTTTCTGTACAACAAAATAACCGATGATGATGTTTCAATCTGTATAGAACTGTAGACCTACAAATAACTAATAATGTCAAGATACTATTTCCTTAGGAAAAAAAAGTCAATATTATTAATAAATTATTATATGTGGAATGCAAAGTACAAATCTAAATTATTACGCATCAGATTTGACCTGTTCTGTGCACTGATAAGGAACAAGTAAAATATGTAAATACCTTCCCATAGTCAGTTATGACTGAAGGGGCTATTATTATTATGTAAATACCAATATATGAACCACTTACAGTTTAGCAAAGAAGAACGAAAAGAAGCGACATGAAAAAAAAAACATACAGTGAACAAATTCACGAACAAATAGCAAATGCTATATGTAACTAATAACTATTACTATGAACACCAAAGTAATAACCACAAGAAATAATTAGGCCTAACTCATAAGAAATTATATAAAAATTACGTAACTTGCTTTGTACAGCTGGGTGAAAATGGCACTGCGCAAGTAGATCTGTAGATGGAAGTCGTAGGTCCAACAGCAGTGCTTCACCGTGTGTAGAGCAATCCCATCAAATGAACGTGAATTTCACAATCATAAGACGTATACCGTTCACAGAAAGTTACAGAGAAGGAAGTGATGATAACAAACCACTTTACGTCACTCGGAGAACACAACACTTTCTTCAATCCACAGTCAGCAATCAACGGACGACTTCTAATGTCGTGATGACGCAAACTGCATAGCTCCTACAATTACTCAGCAACATCAACCAACGACTGAATGCAGACACAAAAATACAGCTTGATACAAATTTCTCACTGATTTCGTCGTCAAGCATTTACTGTAAACATTGAATGCAGCTTCTTTCTCGACAAGATATTTTTTAGCAGGCCAATCACTCGTTGCACGGAAGGTCATGAACTTTGACCGCCGAACCGTTTACAACTGTCCGGTGTACAGTATACACGACTATGCACAAAGCAGTTGAAAAATAGACCTGTTTGCCAGCAATCTTTTAGTTGTTTCCCTTTTTTCCCTGACCGCGCTATTTATAGCTATCTTGACAGAGGTCACGTTGTCAGCTTCCTAACGGGAAAAAAATGTGGCGATGTTTACTTTTGATATGGCTTAATTAATGCTTTTAGGCTACTTTATTATTATAAATACCGGCTTTAATTTTGCGTAAAGCTAGACTAGAAATGTTAGAGTAAATTTTAGAACAAGAACAAACATTTTATCACAATTAGAACAGAAGATATAATAGTCTGAAATAGTGTAAAATTTACGTTTTTTAAATATTTTGTTATGGTTTGTTTCTAATGCAATTTACACTAAAACGGCCACAATCAACATGCATAACAAATTACAGAAATCAAAAGTAGAAAACCTGCAGAAAATGGATATCAAAGTTTTGTTTTGGTTTCATGCGTCAAACATTAATTATTGAAACATTAAATTGCAAGTCCACATTTATTGCCTTAAAATAACACACCCAATTGTCCCCAAAACATGAGAGCTAACAATTATCTCAATCATACATCACGATGGTCATGTAAAAATGAGTATGGTCATGAGAAAAACGAAATGTTCAATTTAATAGATAAATAGGTGTATTTAATAAATACATCTATTAAATGATTTCCACACTCTGTTAATTCTGTCACTCACGCAACAACTGCCATAATTTTCTTTAGCCCCAAAATTTCACTCAATTATCATTCACACTTCCTTTTTTTATAGGATGAATCTGTACATTCACAGATGGTGAAATTTGTAACAAATGAGTTTCCATTATAAATTTTAATTGTGAAGTTATATTTTTAATACCGCTGGCACTTCTTTCAATTTTGGAAATAGTGGAATGTACAGATTCTCCTACTTGCTCTCCATGCATGCCCATTCCAAAGCCATGAGTTCTGATCTAGTCTGCGCAATGTTTTTCTAATATGTGCTGTTTAGGAATTGTCTTACTGGGGAATAGCTTTCTGAACAAAGACATATAAGTCTCTATTGATGCTGTTATTGATTCTTTACTAATTGGTTCACTGTGTGATATTTTGTTGTGTACTTTCTCAAATGCTTCTTTCAGTGAGTTGAATTGTTCTTGGGCAATAAAAGCTATGTTAGTTATATCTTGTTTGTCTGTAATTTTCAGTGTTTGTGTAATGATTGCTCTTGTAAGATCTTTATAAACTTTTTGTGTGAGATATCTGTGGCAGTGATTCCCTATGAATGCTCAGCTATGATAAGCCTGTGGTATGATTTTGTGTTTGGCTAGTACCTTGTCCAGGTGTAAGCAAACTGGACCAGACCTAGCACACAGATCTTGAAACTGAAGTTTGGCCAGCTGTGGTGGGTTTTGATGTTATTAAGTGTGATTGCTATGTTTACTTAGTGTACTGAATGAGGTCAGCTGTGAAGGTCCCTGAGGATAACAGTTTATGTGAGTTTACAGAGTACCTTGCTACTACCACCTACGACCTCAATCAGACTTATTCTTGACTAGTATGTCTGATAGCTACGTCTAATGTCTAGGGTAATGAAATGTGGTGTGCTGGTAAGAAAATACACAAACACACACACACAAACACTAATATTAATCTCTATAATCAAGTCAATTAACTCTGTGTTTTAAATTTAGAAATTACAATTTTTTTTCAAATTTATTTTGTCCTGAACCAAGATTTTTCTATGGTCAGGACTTTTTAATCAATATGAATCAATTTCAATAGAGGTACATATAATCGAGTAAACACATGAAAGACTTGTACATATACATAATTTAAATTTGCTAATATTGGTACTAAAAACTAAAGTCTTTAGGAACTAGTGCTGGATGTCGGGTCGGGGTATTTGCATCATACCCAGTCTTTAGTTAACAGTGTTCATTTGCTCTTTAAACAGGATTAATGGTGGAAAAGTTTCTTAATACACAATGGAGTTTCTATTATATTATATTCGTTAATGAATCTCAGCAGGCCAGGTCTTTAATACTTATCTGGCCTGTGACGATTGAAGAAAGTTGTTCCTTAGGCCCACTCCTCACATGCTCTGAGGTAGTATGGTAGGCATCTCATTTCGTACAGTGTTGTACTCTTCAGAACATCTGGCACTAGCACAGTGCCAGACAAAGAAACTCTGAAACCACAAAATTAGGCTATGTCTTAACATACTACCTAATCCACCATGTTTACAAGCATTAATACATTGAATTAAAAGACAGGGTCAGATCTCTCTGACCGACCCAGCACATCTACATCAAGGCTGTTATCAAGTAGCACTAGTTTTCTATTCCTCTCCTCTATGGACTGCACTGCATCTGAAATATTTTAATTAATCTCTTTTTTCCATATAATAAGGTGGGTGATATGTTTCCACCTGACCACCTGAAAAGAAACATCTGTATTCTACCTTTCTGATAGTTTATCCTATTATATTTCAACCTCTAGGCCCTGGAACAGTTGGCTGGGGACCTAGAATAAGTACTCACTTGTCGTAATCATTTTTCATTATATGGCAGTATCACTCACTCAGAATTGTTAAATCTAAAAGGTTAATAATTTCTGCCTTACCACAATTCAAAATGAAAACACACAGGTACGTTAAAAATAGCACAAACTCAGCTGAGCTGCTGGCTAGACTAGGGCGTCCCACTACTATTAGCACATATATTCAATGGACGACAAACTTCTTAGCCTCAACGATCTGCTTGTATGGACAGTCTTCAACAAAATGGCAACGAGCCGTCCAATTTTCTAATAATCTTAACTGTGTTGACCAATCAAATTGGAAAGCCAATCTTTTTAAATTTAAAATTTTACAATAAGGTCCAAATTTGGTCCAATGTGTAGTGTATTTCTGTCGGTCGGTCTGTCCGAACTTGTCTTTTCCCAAAAATGGACTTGGTTTTGGCCTAACACTAAAAAAACTATTCAAATTTTCTCTCACTCACTTCTTAGATTTCTACTGCGAAGATATTTTTAGATTCTATCCGCTTTGTCTCCCCCTTGTTTACATGTAATCTTTTCCTGCCTTCGTCTCAAGGACGCGTCAAAATGTAACTTTAGTGAATGCAAAACTAACATCTGTTTGCTAGTCTGCCACTGAACAAATCAGTCTTTTGTCAATAAATTCCATGTTATCTGTCCGTCCTTTTATTTTAAAGCATATTATTTATCAGGAAAAGATAAGCTCTTAAACTAGCTAACTTTTGTGATTCTAAACTTATTAATAAGGAATTCCATATTTTTTCCATGTTATCCAACCTATTCATGTCTTTTTGCACTAATTTCAAGCTAAATACGAGATTCTCCCGTAGTACGTGGGAATTACGTCATTCTAAATAAGAGCTAAGTCTGTTTTCGTGACCCAAGTGGCTACATGTTCTTACTTTTACATCGTATTTCAAACACTAACTACAAGTTCGCGCGTATGTGTCGTGGAATATTCTAATCCACATATATAAATTATCAAGTAAATATAAAGCCTAATAAATACATATAATAAATAAAGGAAGAAGAATGGTAAAGAACAGTGCTGTCACAATGACTGTACTCGAAATCCCCCTTGTTTTATGCTTCGTCTGCAAATTGTAACGCTTTCACGTTGATAGTAAAAGCTTACTGTATTATTACCCGCTTTCTTCAATGAAACGTGTGCTGCATTTCTAAGAAAAACATTGAGAGGCCCTGCGTAATGACCTAAATTAATCCTAACATTAATTATATTACGTTACCAAAACGAACGAACAGATGGACAAAAGGATAAAGAGAGAGGGGAGGGCTGAAAATCAGGAACGCATGCAACACGCGTCGCGCGATACACAAATGCTGCCATCACGCGTGTAAGTCTACATGCACTAATTTTTTTTCAGACGGACAGTGATAAAATACACTACCCTTTCCCAGAGTTAGGTTTATAAATCATAAAAAACTCTTATTAGGAAAGACAACATTAGATGGGTTTACGGTTGAAAACATAACAGTACCCAGACAGCACATCTTCGAAACAGGAGGTAGAAAATACATATTTTGAACGCAGCCACGTAGCTCTTTCAAATTGATATATTTGGGTTCCTTAGGGCTTGCTGACAAATAATATGTAAAACGTTACGCAAATAGTCCAGGAATTAATAAATTATACCCAAAATAAAATAGTGAGGATGCCTGACAGCATGGAATCATTTCTGCTCATAAAATTTTTTTTATAACGTGTTTGAAAAAAACCTTACGTTACATAAATAGCCTACCATGTAAACTCCCAATTGATTGGAGCGCAACAAATGAAAGCCTAACCACGATTGGTCGGACTATAAATACTATCTTTCGTTGTTAGGGGAAACGGGAAAAGGTAACATTTTTTCAAACACTTGTCGAAACGTGGCTCATTGGCCAGTCTCGCTGATATACACACTTGGGAGCGTTAGTTCGAAACCACTTGTTTAAATAAGCTTGATAAAGCAACAGTGCGTTGAAGCCAGCTCACAATTTTGCTAAAATAAAAGCCTGGAACATAAGCAGATGGAAATTTGTGCCAGTAATTGTGCCAGAATTCATTGCTAATCAACGTATCTGTGTTTATTTCCATGAAATTGTGGTAAGCTTGAACCATTCAGTATCTTTTAATGAAAATTGAATGTAAATTGTTAATTTATGCCTGTATATATATGTGTAGTTCAGTGGCAAACAAGAGATAAAGCCTATAATGCTCCAGCCTGAACAGAGGGTGTCGGAGGGAAGTAAAACGGCATGGAATGGCCAAATAGTACACTGACACCTAGATGATTGACTAGAAAGAAATAATGCTGGAATTGCAGAGGCGTAGTAACCATTAAGGAGGTTAATACTGGTATAAAGTATTTCAGAATGAAGCTGACAGTTGGCCTAACGCTCTGAACTCAATGTTTGTGCTGTATTGTGATCAGTGTAAAAGAGAGTATAAGTTAGTTATGAAGTAGAAGGTACATCCTTCTTGATTTCAGGGACAGTGGTCTTGATGGTACTGAGCAGCACCTGGTCAGAGCTTTGCTGAATCCAGTGTCGGACAGCATACTCCTTGGTCTTTTTAGCTATCAGTGAGGTGTCTCCTGAGCCCAGAGGAGAATTCGAGCAGAGGAGTCCTTTCCTGCCGCCATCACGCCAGATAAGCGAATTGGCCAGCTGAGCTCAACATTATGTCCCCTCATCTTGAACTGACTTTGTAAAATTAACATTAAGAGGGGAATTTAATTGTCTTAATATCAGGAACTGAGAACATCTCCAATACTAGTCCCAAAAGACAAACTATTGAAGTCATGATGACAAATACCAACAGAGCTTGAACAAAACAAAACCAGTATTACCTCATATTACCACTACACAACTGACACACATAGGATATTTTTAATAATATATGTCACTACAATATTCATATTGATAAATTCTGTACATAACTTGTAATTTAAATTGATTGTGATTCCTGGTTCCCTTGTAGTTGAATCAGGACACATATTCATTCATGCCAGTAATGAATACATATTGTTATTTGAAAAGTTACGAGTGACTTCTTTAAGATATTCTCATAGAGTGTTATATGTATGTGAGTGTCACAGTGTTGTTAAGAGTAGTGGATTAAATTAAATTGTTTATCTGTCTGTTGTTGTGACTTACACTTCATCATACACATACCCTAGACACATAACGTAGTCATCACACTATTCCAGAATAATTCTGACTGAGATATATAGATATGTGGTAGCAAGTAAGGTTATATATATAATACACTACTCTTATTAGATATATATATACCTTCACAGCTGATCTCAGTCAGTACACTAAGTCCCCTATAAATATTTATAACATCCCACTTCACCACATATATTGGGGTCTCGCTCTTGGGATTTTGAATCTTTCCCTATTAAAAATATTGGGGGTAATTCACTTCAGGGAATATAAGAATTAAAAGGTATCCTTGGGTGGAATTAAATAAGGTTGAGCTCACGGTGCCTGTGTTGTCCATTAGAGATTGAATTGTTGGTTAGACATTGTATAAATTTACCTGATAGACAATGGCGGACCTGGCCAAATTTCGATCTGCTGCGGTTCAGACTGCAAAAGAGTTAGGATTAGATGGGCAAGTTATGGTTGCCTATGTCACGACGGAATGTGACAAATTTATTGAACGCGAAGAAAGAAGGTTTGAAGCCGAAAGAAAGTTAGAGGCTGACAAGGAAATTAAGAAGTTACAGTTTGAAGCTGAGGCTGAGACTAAGAGGTTGCAGATTGAGGCTGAGGCTAAGAAATTGGAGGCAGAAAGAGAAGACAAACGATTGGCTGCAGAAAGGGAAGAGAAGAAATTAGCTGCAGAAAGGGAAGAGAAGAAATTAGCTGCAGAAAGGGAAGAGAAGAAATTAGCTGCAGAAAGGGAAGAGAGGAGATTAGCTGCAGAAAGGGAAGCAGAAGATAAAAGATTACAAAGGGAACATGAGTTACGACTAAGGGAGTTTGAGTTTCAAGGCCATGCTCCTGAAAATGGTGCCAGTCCCTTTGCCTCTGATGCTACGGTTACTCAAGGAGCCTCAACCTCAGCTATGAATTTTCATTTAGATCATTTTGTTGAGAAAGACGATGATATTGAGAGCTACCTAAATAGGTATGAACTATTAGCTACCACGTATGGGTTAGAGAGAGAAAGGTGGAGCTTAAAGTTATCTCAGGGACTTCGTGGGGCACCTTATGAAGTTTTTGCAAAAATGAGCAGAGGTGATCAGGAAAATTATGACATGCTAAAGCAGGCTCTTTTGTTAAGGTATGAAAAGAATGCAGAATTTTATAGGAAAAAATTTAGGAATGCTAAACTACTGTCAGGTGAAACCTATCACCAGTTCTCTGCACGAATAGAGACATACTTGGAGAAATGGACTTCTCTGGGGAAAACCCAAGATCTTAAGGAAATGGTCCTTATAGAGCAACTAAGAGAGTCCATGGCTCCAGACCTGAGAAAGTTTCTCATGGAACAAGGTGCAGAGAGGCTGGGTGAGTTGCTAAATGTTGCTGAAAGGTATCAAGCAGCTCAAGCAGAGGTAACAGGTAATAAAAAGAAACAAGTGGATAACTTTAGGGCACCACAGAACTTTAATAAATTTGATCCTAAGGATCAAAATAAAGGTAAGCACCAATTTGATAGGCCACGGTATGACAATAAAAATAAATTCCCACAATTCGATGAAAGGAAATATGATGAAAGAAAATCTTTCAACCAAGGAAAAAGGTGGTGTAAGAATTGTCAGATGGACAATCATGACACTGACCGTTGCAGAAGGAAACCTGTGTATATGGCAACCCTTCAGGTCAGGTCGACCTCAAGACAGGAGGAGGATATTATGTTAGATACCACTCCAGAAGAGATGAGGAAGGCACAGGCTGGGGATAAAACACTCAAGCCTTGTTTCAGAAAATTGTCAACTTGTCATACAACTCCAGGCAAGGGAGATTTTTACATGAAAAACAAGTTGATGTATAGGAAGACTGGAGCTAGATCCCATGGTCACGGACAGCTGGTTCTTCCAAAAAGATATAGGGCAGACTTAATAAGGAGCCTACATGTGAAACCAGATGGGGACCATGAGAAGATAGGTACCATCATTCAAAAGGTGGCTCACAATTATTATTGGCCCAAAGCAAGATGGGACATTGAGAATTTTGTAGAAAGGTGTAGCATAGCACATGAGGGAACACCCACAAGTGGGAACATGGATCAGGACCTGGACACGCCACGGGGCAAAATTAGGCCTGACAATAAAAAGAGAAATAGATTTGATAAAGTGGACCAAATGGAATGGGAAGCCCCTTTTCACGGACAAGCTTCACTTAACTGTTTTACAATGGCCACTATGCGGAGAGTGCAAAAAGATGTCTTACCCCAGGATAAGCCGAAAATCCCTCAATCGGACTTAAACAAACTGGAGGAAGAAGATGTAGAGAGGAAATCTCTCATCAAGAATTTTAAGAGGGGAGAAAGCCCCAAAAGAAAAATTGGTAGCGGTCGTTTTGTGAATGATAATTCTGGGAGGAAAAATCATCACTATAAAGCTTCGAGTGGAAGAGACCATACCGGTGCATGGACAAATAGGTCCACACAATTAAAGGTCCATATGTAGCTTTGTTAAGAACGTGGACTGATGAAAAGGCAGAGGAAAACATTACATCTTCATACCAATATGTGAATGAGCTGACCACTCGGTTAAAAACTGGCTGGAAACTTGCCAATGAAAATTTGAAACAAGCCAGGAAGAAACATGCTGCCTATTATAACAGGAAGGCGAAAGACAGAAATTTGGCTGTGGGAGAGAAGGTACTGCTTCTTTTGCCCGGGAGTCAGAATAAGTTACAAATTGGATGGCAGGGTCCATATACAGTTCTAGAGAAGGTGTCTAGAACAAATTATAAGATAGATAAGAAGGGGAAAAAAAAAATCTATCATGTGAATCTCCTGAAGAAATATTTGGAAAGAGAACATCAGGAAGAGACACACTTGTTGACCTTGTCCATCGCCATGGAGATGAAAAAGGAACCACTTTCATCATTTGAATATCCATTACACCCCTGTGAGACAGCAGCACAGGTGAAAATCAGTACACATTTAACGAAAACTCAGAAAGAGAGAGTGCAACAGGTTCTAAATAATCATGCAGAGGTGTTAACAGACCGACCAGGGCATACAAACCTATTGGAATATGATATGAAACTAATAGACTCCACACCTGTCTGTATGAAACCATATTCGATTCCGTTTGCTAAGGAAAAAGCTTTGAAGGAAGAGATAGACTATCTATTGAAGGAAGGAATTATTTCGCACAGTGAGTCTTCGTATAGTTCCGGTGTTGTACTCTTAAGGAAGCCCTCTGGAGAACATAGACTCTGTATAGATTACAGGAGACTGAATGCTATTACAGAAGGACAGGTGGATCCATTGCCGGATACAAATCAGCTGTTTGCCAGACTAAATAAAGCTAAATATTTCTCAAAAGTGGATCTGAGTAAAGGATACTATCAGATTCCAGTAAAGCCTGAGGTTAGACCATACCTAGCTTTTAGTACCTCAGAAGGACACTATGAGTTTAATAGATTGCCATTTGGATTGAAGAATGCGCCTAGTGTCTTCTCTAGAATGATGAGAAAATTATTGGATCCTCTGAATAATCCCTGTATAACAAATTTTATGGATGATATCCTTATAGCAACAGAAACATTTGAGGAACACATTGACTCTCTGAACATGCTGTTTTATCGACTTAGGGAGGCAAATTTAACAGCCCGACCAACCAAATGTTGCGTTGGATGTAAAGAATTGGAATTTTTGGGACACACAGTTTATCAGGGAAACATGACCCCTGACCCAAAGAATTTAGAGAAACTACAGAAAGCCCCGAGACCACAAACCAAGAAGGACGTGAGATCCTTTGTCTCATTAGGTGGTTTCTACCAGAAGTATATCAAAAACTTTAATTCCATATGTGCACCTTTAACTGAATTGACACGTAAAGGACATCCAGATCGCATTACATGGACACCACAATGTGAAATGACTTACCAAGAATTGAAGGAAAAGCTCACAAGTAAACCCATTTTGAAATTACCTGACTTAAGTCAAGAATTCATAGTAAGGACGGATGCAAGTAATATTGGGTTAGGTGCAACTCTACTACAGAAATCAGATGCATTGGATGGGGAATTAAGCCCAGTGGCATATGCTAGCAGAAAGTTGAATAAAGCTGAAATCAACTACTCAACTAGCGAAAAAGAATGTCTTGCAGTAATATGGGCAATAAAGAAATTCAATATTTATCTATATGGGAAGGCATTTAAGTTGCAAACAGATCACAAACCTTTATCGTTTCTAGCACAGGCTAAGCATGAGAACTCCAGGTTACTCCGATGGTCTTTACTTTTGGCTCCATATAATTTTAGCATTGAGTATATATCTGGAAAAACCAATTTGGGAGCGGATTTTTTAAGCCGCCATCCGTGTGATGAGAATCACCGTAAACCCCAGAAATAATAATAAATTTCTCTATGTGTATATAGAATAAAGGACTGACATATAATGTCTGTTTTAAGAGGGGAGGTGTCGTGGAATATTCTAATCCACATATATAAATTATCAAGTAAATATAAAGCCTAATAAATACATATAATAAATAAAGGAAGAAGAATGGTAAAGAACAGTGCTGTCACAATGACTGTACTCGAAATCCCCCTTGTTTTCTGCTTCGTCTGCAAATTGTAACGCTTTCACGTTGATAGTAAAAGCTTACTGTATTATTACCCGCTTTCTTCAATGAAACGTGTGCTGCATTTCTAAGAAAAACATTGAGAGGCCCTGCGTAATGACCTAAATTAATCCTAACATTAATTATATTACGTTACCAAAACGAACGAACAGATGGACAAAAGGATAAAGAGAGAGGGGAGGGCTGAAAATCAGGAACGCATGCAACACGCGTCGCGCGATACACAAATGCTGCCATCACGCGTGTAAGTCTACATGCACTAATTTTTTTTCAGACGGACAGTGATAAAATACACTACCCTTTCCCAGAGTTAGGTTTATAAATCATAAAAAACTCTTATTAGGAAAGATAACATTAGATGGGTTTACGGTTGAAAACATAACAGTACCCATACAGCACATCTTCGAAACAGGAGTTAGAAAATACATATTTTGAACGCAGCCACGTAGCTCTTTTAAATTTGGATATTTGGGTTCCTTAGGGCTTGCTGACAAAGAATATGTACAACGTTACGCAAATAGTCCAGGAATTAATAAATTATAACCAAAATAAAATATTGGGGGTGCCTGACAGCATGGAATCATTTCTGCTCATAAAATTTTTTTATAACGTGTTTGAAAAAAACCTTACGTTACATAAATAGCCTACCATGTAAACTCCAAATTGATTGGAGCGCAACAAATGAAAGCCTAACCACGATTGGTCGGGCTATAAATACTATCTTTCGTTGTTAGGGGAAACGGGGAAAGGTAACATTTTTTCAAACACTTGTCGAAACGTGGCTCATTGGCCAGTCTCGCTGATATACACACTTGGGAGCGTTAGTTCGAAACCACTTGTTTAAATAAGCTTGATAAAGCAACAGTGCGTTGAAGCCAGCTCACAATTTTGCTAAAATAAAAGCCTGGAACATAAGCAGATGGAAATTTGTGCCAGTAATTGTGCCAGAATTCATTGCTAATCAACGTATCTGTGTTTATTTCCATGAAATTGTGGTAAGCTTGAACCATTCAGTATCTTTTAATGAAAATTGAATGTAAATTGTTAATTTATGCCTGTATATATATGTGTAGTTCAGTGGCAAACAAGAGATAAAGCCTATAATGCTCCAGCCTGAACAGAGGGTGTCGGAGGGAAGTAAAACGGCATGGAATGGCCAAATAGTACACTGACACCTAGATGATTGACTAGACAGAAATAATGCTGGAATTGCAGAGGCGTAGTAACCATTAAGGAGGTTAATGCTGGTATAAAGTACTTCAGAATGAAGCTGACAGTTGGCCTAACGCTCTGAACTCAATGTTTGTGCTGTATTGTGATCAGTGTAAAAGAGAGTATAAGTTAGTTATGAAGTAGAAGGTACATCCTTCTTGATTTCAGGGACAGTGGTCTTGATGGTACTGAGCAGCACCTGGTCAGAGCTTTGCTGAATCCAGTGTCGGACAGCATACTCCTTGGTCTTTTTAGCTATCAGTGAGGTGTCTCCTGAGCCCAGAGGAGAATTCGAGCAGAGGAGTCCTTTCCTGCCGCCATCACGCCAGATAAGCGAATTGGCCAGCTGAGCTCAACATTATGTCCCCTCATCTTGAACTGACTTTGTAAAATTAACATTAAGAGGGGAATTTAATTGTCTTAATATCAGGAACTGAGAACATCTCCAATACTAGTCCCAAAAGACAAACTATTGAAGTCATGATGACAAATACCAACAGAGCTTGAACAAAACAAAACCAGTATTACCTCATATTACCACTACACAACTGACACACATAGGATATTTTTAATAATATATGTCACTACAATATTCATATTGATAAATTCTGTACATAACTTGTAATTTAAATTGATTGTGATTCCTGGTTCCCTTGTAGTTGAATCAGGACACATATTCATTCATGCCAGTAATGAATACATATTGTTATTTGAAAAGTTACGAGTGACTTCTTTAAGATATTCTCATAGAGTGTTATATGTATGTGAGTGTCACAGTGTTGTTAAGAGTAGTGGATTAAATTAAATTGTTTATCTGTCTGTTGTTGTGACTTACACTTCATCATACACATACCCTAGACACATAACGTAGTCATCACACTATTCCAGAATAATTCTGACTGAGATATATAGATATGTGGTAGCAAGTAAGGTTATATATATAATACACTACTCTTATTAGATATATATATACCTTCACAGCTGATCTCAGTCAGTACACTAAGTCCCCTATAAATATTTACAACATCCCACTTCACCACAGTATGCTAGTTTTAAATTCAAACGCGTGCAGACGGCATCCTTTTTTCTTCCCTCCTTTTCTTACCCCGTCTGAACGAATAGGCCTTTCGCGTCCCCATGTTATTAATAGTTTTTTTTTTCAATGACACTAGAAAACGAGGATACGGTCTACCAAAATCAACGCGCTTGTGGCGTGGGCGAAGAAGCAGCAGCGTATCTTAACTATATTTTATCCCTACATTTTATTTTAACTTTTGTATTTATAATGGAAGATTTTATCGCTGTATCAATGTATTTCACCACACATCTCCCCACTTGAGAACATGCACTAATGCAAGTTCCACAACCAGTGATACACATAGATAAAATTAACTCCTTACGCCTGCTGAATACTCTAAATTTGATCACAGGGGTGCCTACTGAGGAAATCTGCACCGACGTTCTGTGACCCCGGAATATATTCAATGGTAAATTGATATGGCTGTAATAATAACGACCATCGTAATAATCTGGCATTTTCATGCTTGGTCTGTGATAAGAATACGAGAGGCTGATGATCCGTTTGGACCACGAATGTTCTACCATATAGATAGATTTGGAACTTTTTTATCGCCCAGATTAACGCTAAACACTCTTTTTCGCTTGTGGAATAGCCTTGTTCCGCTTTGTGCTACTTGCGGCTAGCATAAGCGACTGGGTTGAGTTCCCCATTGGGTGAAGAGGACCTTTGCAACAAAGTAGCCCCCAGGCCCACATTGCTTGCGTCCGTTCTCACCACAAAATCCTGAGTCAAATCAGGCAATTTGAGAATAGGCTTGCTAGTGAGTTTTTCCTTTAACTCTTGGAATGCCAATTCACACTGCGCTGACCAAACAATTTTATCTGGATTTCCCTTGCGAGTCAAATCAGTCAGAGGAGCACATATAGAGTTAAAATTTTTGATATATTTTTGGTAAAAACCACACAACGACACGAATGATCGCACGTCTTTCTTTGTTTGTGGTCTAGGTGCTCTCTGCAATTTGTCCAAGTTCTTGGGGGTCAGGGGTCATGTTACCCTGATATACAGTATGTCCCAAGAAATCCAACTCTTTGCATCCAATACAACATTTTGTTGGTCTAGCAGTCAAGTTTGCTTCTCTGAGCCTATCAAATAGCATATTCAGAGAGTTAACGTGTTCTTCAAATGTTTCTGTAGCGATGAGGATATCATCCATGAAATTCGTGATACATGGATTATTCAAGGGATCCAACAATTTGCACATCATCCTAGAAAATACACTCGGAGCATTTTTCAATCCGAATGGCAACATCATCATCATCTCAACCCATAACCCGTCATGGGTCGTAGGGGTGCCATGGTGGAAGCATCAGCAGACAGGGTCCTCCACTGCTCTCTATTCTCAGCAATGCGTACAAGTGTGGAGAAACCGTGTCCTGCCCATTCTTTGATGTTATCAGCCCAGGATTTTCTTTGCCTTCCTCTTCTCCGTTTACCTTCGACTGTTCCCTGGAGGATCGTTTTCGAAAGGGAGTCATGACGAGTTACATGCCCAAACCAGGCAAGCTTTCGACGTTTCACTATTGACAAAAGTGGTTCTTGATGGCCTGCATAGGTGTTTATCTTCTCTCTAACATAGACATTTGTTTTGTGCTCTTCAATCGTCACAGGCCAGATAAGTATTAAAGACCTGGCCTGCTGAGATTCATTAACGAATATAATATAATAGAAACTCCATTGTGTATTAAGAAACTTTTCCACCATTAATCCCGTTTAAATAGCACATGAACACTGTTAACTAAAGACTGGGTATGATGCAAATACCCCGACCCGATATCCAGCACTAGTTCCTAAAGACATGTTGAATTCATAATGCCCTTCCGAGGTGCTAAAAGCTAAATAAGGTCGAACCTCAGGCTTCACTGGAATCTGGTAATAGCCTTTGCTAAGATCCACCTTCGAAAAATATTTTGCTGTGTTCAGTCTGGCAAATAACTGATTTGTGTCCGGTAATGGATCCACCTGACCTTCTGTGACAGCATTCAGTTTCCTGTAATCTATGCACAGTCTATGTTCCCCAGACGGTTTCCTCAACAAAACTACACTGGAGCTATAAGGAGATTCACTGTGAGAAATAATCCCTTCTTTCAACAAATAATCTATCTCCTCTTTCAATGCTTTCTCCTTAGCGAACGGAACAGAATAGGCTTTCATACAGATTGGTGTTGAATCTACCAGCTTCATATCATACTCTAGCAAAGTAGTATGCCACGGTTTGTCTGTTAACACATCTGTATGTTCCTCCAGAACCTGTTGAACTCTCTCCCTCTGATTTTTAGTCAGGTGCTTACTGACGTTTACCTGTGCAGCTGTCTCACAGGGGTGTAAGGGGTATTCATGTGAGGTGAGTGGTTCCTTTTTCATTTCGGTTGTGATAGCCAAGGTCAGTAAAGGGGTGCCTTCCTGGATTTGTCTGTCCAGATACTTCTTTAAAAGGTTCACATGATATATTTTCTCCTTCCCCTTTTTGTCAATTTTATAATTTGTTCTACACACCTTCTCTAGAACTGTATATGGACCTTGCCATCCAATTTGCAACTTATTATTGCTGCCGGGTAGTAGAAGAAGTACTTTCTCTCCCACAGCTAATTCTCTGTCCTTTGCTTTCCTATTAAAATAAGCTGCATGTTTCTTCCTGGCTTGTCTCAAATTATCATTTGCCAGTTTCCATCCAGCTTTCAGACGAGTGGTCAGCTCGTTCACATAGTTATATGATGAGGTAACAGTTTCCTCTGCCTTCTCATCTGTCCACGTCCTTAACAAGGCTTCCAATTGACCTTTTTCTGGCCTCCCAAATAACAGGGTTGCGGGTGCCATCCCGGTTGAACTATGTGGTACTTCCCGGTACGCAAACAACGCGGCGGGCAAAAATTGGTCCCACATATCAGGTTTCTCATGTGCCAGCTTTCTCATGATAGAAATGAGAGTCCCGTTGAACCTCTCTACCTGGCCGTTCCCTTGTGGATGGTACGGGCTACAATGAAAGTGTCTGGCTTGAAATAGCTTAAAAACTTCTTCCGTTAGTTTCCCCTTGAACTGTGAGCCATTATCAGTCAAGATTTGATGCGGGAATCCTAATCTTGTGAATATTGTAAGTAATGCCTCTGCCACATGTTTCGAATCAATTGACGACAGGGCTACCGCCTCTCCCCACATAGAACAAGTGTCCACCAGAGTAAGGATGTAACTGTTCCTCCTCTTGGTCCAAGTGAGAGGTCCCACAATATCCACTGCAACCCTCTCAAAAGGTGTTCCCACTATGGGCATTTCCCCTAGAGTTGCAGGAGCAGTCCAATGCTTTGGAGCTACCCTTTGACATTCTGGACAGGATTTTACATATCTTTTTATATCTTCCGTTATCCCTGGCCAGAAGTAATGACAAGCTATACGCTGTCCTGTGGCGCTGATCCCCATGTGACCACTGAAGGGAATCGCATGCCCTAGTTCCATCACTTTCTCCCTATATGAAGTATGAAGAACCAGCTGGCTGTGACCATTTGTTCCAGTTCCGGCCTTCCTGTATAACAGTTTGTTCTTCATATAATAATCTCCCTTGCTTGGAGGTGTGTGACATTTGGGCAATTTTTTAAAACATGGCTTGAGTGTCCTATCCTCAGCCTGCGCCTTCCTCATCTCCTCTGGATGAGCATTTATAGGTTCACCTTCTTCCTCCTTTGACTGTGACCTGGTCTGTACAGTCGCCATGATCACAGGTCTCTTGGGATTCCCCAAGAAGACGTATCTACACCCCAATATCAGAGGGGAGATGGGTTCATCTATCACTGCTGCTCTGATTTCTACTTCCACATAGCGAGTTTTCACCGTTATCCTTGCGATGGGAAGTGTCATGAGTGGTATGTCCTTAGTCGCCCCGTGTATTTCCACTGTTTCTGTGGTATACTGACTTGGGTCCACTAGGCTAGACTTCACAACTGAATCATAATCCAAACCTGTATCATAAAGGCACCTTATGGTGACCCCATTACAAACAACATCCTCACAAACTGGGGGGTGATAAGGTTCCTGCTGTCCAGTAGGTTTAACCTTTAATCTCTGGTTCCCCGATTTCATTGCAGCAATGTTAAAAGGTTTCCTTTTACAAAGTTAGGTGTTATGGTTGTCCTTCCTACACCATTTACACCACCTCTTTCCTTGGTTAAAAGGTTTTCTTTCATTACATTTTTGGTCATTGAACTGTGAGTTTCTATCACGATAATCATTTCGTGGCCTATCAAAGTTTGTCCTACCTTTGTTATCTTGTTCTTTGGTATCAAATTTATTAAAGTGCTGTGTGGCCTTAAAATTCTCTATATGTTTCTTTTTAGTGCCAGCTACCTCTGCCTGGGCTGCTTTATACCTCTCAGTGACATTCAATACTTCACCCAACCTCTCTGCACCTTGTTCCATGAGAAACTTTCTCAGGTCTGGAACCATGGACTCTCTTAATTGCTCTATCATGATCATTTCTTTAAGATCCTGGGTCTTCCCCAGAGCAGTCCATTTCTCCAAATAGGTTTCCAGTCTGGCAGAGAATTGGTGGTATGTCTCCCCAGACAAAAGCTTGGCATTTCTAAACTTCTTACGATAAAATTTACCATTCTTTTCATATCTTAATAACAGAGCCTGCTTTAGCATGTCATAATTGTCTTGGTCGTCTCTATTCATTTTTGCAAACACTTCATAAGATGTTCCCCTAAGCCCCTGGGATAACTTTAGGCTCCACCTTTCTCTCTCTAACCCATACGTAGTAGCCAAAAGTTCAAACCTACTTAGAAAACTTTCTATGTCATCGTCTTTCTCAACAAAATGGTCTAAATGAAAACCCATAGCTGAGGTTGAGGCTCCCTGACTAGCAGTGGCATCGGAGGTATGAGGGCTGTTACCATTTTCAGGAGCATGGCCTTGAAATTCCAACTCCCTTAGTCGTAACTCGTGCTCCCTTTGTAATCTCTTCTCCTCCTTTTCTGCTTCCCTTTCAGCAGCCTGTCGCTTTTCCTCCCTTTCAGCAGCCTGTCTCTTTTCCTCTCTTTCAGCTTCTAATTTCTTCTCTTCCAATTGGAGCCGCTTTATTTCAGCCACCCTATCTGCCTCCAATGCCCTAGCCTCATTGTCAGCCTCAATCTGCAGCCTCTTAAGTTCTTTGTCAGCCTCAATTTGTAACTGTAATTTTCTTTCTTCTGCTAACTTCCTATCTTCCCTTTCAATATACTTGTCGCATTCTGAAGTTACATATTGTATCAAAGCCTGACCCTCCATATTCATTTCTTTAGCAGTCAGCACAGCAGCCGATCTGAATTTGGCTAGATCTGCCATCCTGTATCACACAACTCTAATAATGTTCTAAGATAGATTACAAAACTCTAATTAACAAAGTGACACTCTAATTAATTAATTACTACTGGCTGTGAAAATTCATCAACTCTTACTTTCCACCTTAAATATTTCTTATGAATAACTTTTAATTTTAGGGACACTGTTGAATTTATACAAACTTATACCCCAATAGTTTAAATCCCGGACCAGGAGACCCCAATATATGTGGTGGGTTTTGATATTATTAAGTGTGATTGCTATGTTTACTTAGTGTACTGAATGAGGTCAGCTGCGAAGGTCCCTGAGGATAACAGTTTATGTGAGTTTACAGAGTACCTTGCTACTACCACCTACGACTTCAATCAGACTTATTCTTGACTAGTATGTCTGATAGCTACGTCTAATGTCTAGGGTAATGAAATGTGGTGTGCTGGTAAGTAAATACACAAACACACACACACACAAGCACTAATATTAATCTCTATAATCAAGTCAATTAACTCTGTGTTTTAAATTTAGAAATTACAATTTTTTTTCAAATTTATTTTGTCCTGAACCAAGATTTTTCTATGATCAGGACTTTTAAATCAATATGAATCAATTTCAATAGAGGTACATATAATCGAGTAAACACATGAAAGACTTGTACATATACATAATTTAAATTTGCTAATATTGGTACTAAAAACTAAAGTCTTTAGGAACTAGTGCTGGATATCGGGTCGGGGTATTTGCATCATACCCAGTCTTTAGTTAACAGTGTTCATTTGCTATTTAAACGGGATTAATGGTGGAAAAGTTTCTTAATACACAATGGAGTTTCTATTATATTATATTCGTTAATGAATCTCAGCAGGCCAGGTCTTTAATACTTATCTGGCCTGTGACGATTGAAGAAAGTTGTTCCTTAGGCCCACTCCTCACATGCTCTGAGGTAGTATGGTAGGCAACTCATTTCGTACAGTGTTGTACTCTTCAGAACATCTGGCACTAGCACAGTGCCAGACAAAGAAACTCTGAAACCACAAAATTAGGCTATGTCTTAACATACTACCTAATCCACCATGTTTATAAGCATTAATACATTGAATTAAAAGACAGGGTCAGATCTCTCTGACCGACCCAGCACATCTACATCAAGGCTGTTATCAAGTAGCACTAGTTTCCCATTCCTCTCCTCTATGGACTGCACTGCATCTGAAATATTTTAATTAATCGCTTTTTTCCATATAATAAGGTGGCGATATGTTTCCACCTGACCACCTGAAAAGAAACATCTGTATTCTACCTTTCTGATAGTTTATCCTATTATATTTCAACCTCTAGGCCCTGGAACAGTTGGCTGGGGACCTATAATAAGTACTCACTTGTCGTAATCATTTTTCATTATATGGCAGTATCACTCACTCAGAATTGTTAAATAAAAAGGTTAATAATTTCTGCCTTACCACAATTCAAAATGAAAACACACAGGTACGTTGAAAATAGCACAAACTCAGCTGAGCTGCTGGCTAGACTAGGGCGTCCCACTACTATTAGCACATATATTCAATGGACGAAAAACTTCTTAGCCTCAACGATCTGCTTGTATGGACAGTCTTCAACAAAATGGCAACGAGCCATCCAATTTTCTAATAATTTTAACTGTGTTGACCAATCAAATTGGAAAGCCAATCTTTTTAAATTTAAAATTTTACACTAAGGTCCAAATTTGGTCCAATGTGTAGTGTATTTCTGTCGGTCGGTCTGTCCGAACTTGTCTTTTCCCAAAAATGGACTTGGTTTTGGCCTAACATTAAAAAAACTATTCACATTTTCTCTCACTCACTTCTTAGATTTCTACTGCGAAGATATTTTTAGATTCTATCCGCCTTGTCTCCCCCTTGTTTACGTGTAATCTTTTCCCGCCTTCGTCTCAAGGACGCTTCAAAATGTAACTTTAGTGAATGCAAAACTAACATCTGTTTGCTAGTCTGCCACTGAACAAATCAGTCTTTTGTCAATAACTTCCATGTTATCTGTCCGTCCTTTTATTTTAAAGCATATTATTTATCAGGAAAAGATAAAATTCCATATTTTTTCCATGTTATCCAACCTATTCATGTCTTTTTGCACTAATTTCAAGCTAAATACGAGATTCTCCCGTAGTACGTGGGAATTACGTCATTCTAAATAAGAGCTAAGTCTGTTTTCGTGACCCAAGTGGCTACATGTTCTTACTTTTACATCGTATTTCAAACACTAACTACAAGTTCGCGCGTATGCTAGTTTTAAATTCAAACGCGTGCAGACGGCATCATTTTTTTCTTCCCTCCTTTTCTTACCCCGTCTGAACGAATAGGCCTTTCGCGTCCCCATGTTATTAATAGTTTTTTTTCAATGACACTAGAAAACGAGGGTACGGTCTACCAAAATCAACGCGCTTGTGGCGTGGGCGAAGAAGCAGCAGCGTATCTTAACTATATTTTATCCCTACATTTTATTTTAACTGTTGTATTTATAATGGAGGATTTTATCGCTGTATCAATGTATTTCACCACACAAGCGCATCTTGTGCATTTTCAAGTTTAACTTTAAAACTATCTGTCTCCTCCTTATCCTCACAAAGTTCAATACCTGCCTGAAAAAAATTCAATTTTAGCTTCTAATTCTTCTGCCTGTTTCCAGTTCCTACCAAATCTCTTCTTGTTCTTCATAGGACTAATGTTTGCATGTATCTCTTGCGGATTCTTAAATATCTTTGCGTCTATTGTATCGGCTACCTGTTCTAGACGTCTGTGGTGTTTCAAAACAATGCCTAATAAAATATGAAGGTAAGGAGGAGCTACATTTTCAATTTCAATCTCTAACATAGGTTTGTGTAAACAATTATGGTAACGTGCCACTTGCCTTTTATTCCCTTTCCCATATTTCATATATCTATTGTAATCTCTTATCAACATTGCCAAACTTCTTGGTTTGCAAGTTGTA
This sequence comes from Oreohelix idahoensis, assembly GCA_024509875.1. NCBI lineage: Eukaryota > Metazoa > Mollusca > Gastropoda > Stylommatophora > Oreohelicidae > Oreohelix > Oreohelix idahoensis. The sequence goes on along the minus strand of JAMPIV010019800.1, from coordinate 139,183 downwards.
TGCTCTCTGGATAACTTTATTTCCTTGTTTTGCTGGAGACACCACAGACATGGGTATATTCCTTGAGCTCCAGACAAACCAAACATTTTCATCAAAAAGTCATAATCCCCGAATAAGAAAACAACAACTTTTTTACCATCCCACTTTAAATCTTTTAGTGACTCTATCTGAGCTTTCATTCCATTCATAAATATTTCTAAATTATCATATGTATCTCTGACTCTAGCAATTGATAAAAGGATGGTATTAGATTTAGAATTTGGTTTCTCTAAATTTACTACCTTCATTGTAACTTTGAATGAAAGAAGATATACCAACAGTTACTTATAATTCTTTGGCAGCCGTCGTGTGCACAGGATTGTCTACCAAAGAACACTAATGGAACAGTCCTTATCTCACACACAATTAAAAAAAGACATTCATATTATAAATACAAGATTAACAAGACTTGAAAGATAGATCAAAGTATTGTGGAAGTAATCTATCTATAGCTTTACATGTTTTCTGACGCTTATATACGCAGCTAAATATCATTATAAATGAATGAAAATGCAAAAACAGATGGTGCTTTACAAAAAGTTATTTTTTTACAACCTTATTTAAGATTTGCGAGTATCAGGAATGCGTTTACAGTGATTTAAATGTTATAAAATCTGGTGACAATATGCTTGTTCTTGTAATGCCAAACTCACAAAATTGACTACCACACATTCTCAAGATATGAAACCAAAGAAAAAAAAGTATGTGGAAATAATCTTTAGCTTCCCTTCGAGAAGTCTTTATAATTATAAACTCAAACGAATGGGCCGATTTTTAGATATTAAATTAATAAAAAGATTACTTATTTTATGAATTTCCTCAAATGATGACGCTGTTTTCAAAAGTCTGTAACTCCGTCAAAACTAATTTCAAACAAATAAAAATGCAATCAAAAATAGAACACAGAACAAAGTTATAGTACACAAAAGAATTTTAGCGCTGTGTTTATCCAGAACGAGTGTGTAATGATTTATATTTTACTGATTTTACACACACAACAGTTGATTTTCCTCGCCAAAACCCTCAGTAGTTTTTTTACGGTGCATATGAAAATTGTATACCCGGTGTCAGAATTCCGGTCACCGAAACTAAAAGATCGCTCGGGTGTATAAGGCACAAACAGCCGTGTGGCAATTTATAATGTGGTTATTTGTGGTGATTTTTCTTTCAACAGCAGCACTGTTCATTCCCAACGATGTCACAGGGAGTTTTTGAAGCATACAGCCGCCATGGGTTCACGAAAAACATATATAACATATAAGGAAGGGAAACCCGAGGCCTGTAAACAGTAAATAAATATTAGACAAACATAAAGATATGTTATCAGGCACTCGTAAGAAATAAAGAAGTAGAACACTAGACAACAGAAAAACAACAGACGTGAGTGGCTTACCCAGGATTCGAACCCCGGACCTTCAGTACGACAACACCGCCTAGCTATACACGCGAATCACACTATCCTCCCGGAGGATAAAAAATTAAAACTATATATTTTGTTCATGAAATATAAATGTTTTAAGTGTTTATGCATAGGCCTACGTTTGAAACACCCTGTATATATATATATATATATATATATATATATATATATATATATATATATATATATATATATATATATATATATATATATATATATATATATATATATATATATATATATATATATGCGCCTATATATATTAACACACACACACGAAGATGTGATTAAAAAAAAAAAAAAAAAAAGGAAGTCACGCAAAGTCCAGAAAAAGACTATCTCAAAAATGTAAAAATCAAGATGAGCCTAAGTGCCAATTAAAAAAAAAGAAATTAAGAGTTCAGTGGTCCATTGTTCGATCCCCAGATGAGGTGGGATTATTTAGACCGCAAACGGCTCCCATGTCGACCCAGCCTCATGAATTGGATACCAGGGCAACTCTGGGAAGGTTAAGTTATTCCCAAGAATAGTGTCAAGAACCAAATACATTTAGACTAGGACAGCAAGAAATATGGACTGTACCGGTAAAAACATAAAGACATGCTGCAATAATGACAATGTAGAAATGAAAGTAGAAAATCTTTTAGGCATTAAAACCACGCCTGAAATACAACAGTTTATAAAACACTATATTATAATAAAAAAAACTTATAGTGGCTTACCCAGGATTCGAACCCCAGACCTGCCGTACGACAACACCGACTAGCTATACAAGCGAATCACACTATCCTCCGGGAGGATAGTGTGATTCGCTTGTATAGCTAGGCGGTGTTGTCGTACGGAAGGTCCGGGGTTCGAATCGTAGGTAAGCCACTCACGTCTGTTGTTTTTCTGTTGTCTAGTGTTCTACTTCTTTATTTCTTACGAGTGCCTGATAACATACCTTTATGTTTGTCTAATATTTATTTGGGTTCAGGAAAACATTCATTTGCATTCATAATGTACTTTTCCAAGATGGAGAGCGCTTTTTTTCCCCCGTAATTCGACTATATTGCAGATATACCGTGTTCAACCTAGCGGTTATATTTGGGGTATATTGTGCCTTAGGTTCTTCGGTGCTAGCAGTTTGCTAGTCCCGAAAAGGACCCGTCCTAAAAAGGATCACTAGCTGACTATCTGGATTCCTCTCGTTGTTAGTCTGTTCGTGGTATCGTGGCGTGTTCAATAGTGTATTTCACATCCTGCCTCGCTCGTTCGGTGGCAGCCCTGAGAAGGGCTAATCCTAAAAAGGACTACTAGCTGGCTTGTGGGGTTTTGTGTGTCTTTAACCTCCTGGTTTCTGTTGTGTGTGTCGTCCTTTTCTCATGTAGCTGATATATCGCTTTTTTCTATTATTGTTGGGAATATCTTTTCTAGCATTTCAGCGATGACTTTTTCGATGGGTTGGTCGTTTTGTTTAGTTTCTCGTTTGTTTTTAGATGCAGTTTCCTCAATAGTCATTCTTTCTGTCTCTATTCTTTCGAGGACTTCTTGGTTTTCCTCTTTCAGCTATGCCAGCTTCTTGACATCTGCTTCTACTTGCTGCTGAATTCTTTTCATATCCTCCATCATACGTTTAACACTCTGTAGATCTATCACATCTTCACCTCTGTCAGTTTGCTCCTCGGGAGTCTGACTGCTTCTGTTCTCGACCTGGAGTTTTAGTTGTATTTCTTTAACATCCGCGGTCAGCTGATGCAGCTGTCTTCTATCTATCGTGCGCTGTCTGTCCGTGACATCCGCAGCCACTCTGTGTTTTGCCTCTTTGAAGGGGATATTTTTGGACACAGCTTCCTTCAGGATGCTATTAGTTTCCTGAAACACAGGGCATGCCACTCTGTGTTTTGCCTCTTTGAAGGGGATGTTTTTGGACACAGCTTCTTTTAGGGTGCTATTAGTTTCCTGAAACACAGGGCAGCCCCGGTACCCTGCCCCGTGGTTTCCAAGGCAGTTTGCACTTGTACGGTTTGCGTTTATAGCTTTGTAATTGATATCCTCCTTCGCCTTGGGAGAGTCGCCATATTGGTGGCTCACTGCACAATGCCGCCACACTGTCTCTCTCCTGCATGTCTTCTTGGTGTGGGAGAAATACTGGTAGTTGGAGCACTGCATAACAGGAGGGATATAGGCTTCTGTCCTTTTTTATGTATCTTTGAGCGTCAGTCTCTCGGGTCGTGTCGTTCCTTCAATAGTTACTACAACCAGATTTGTATCTTTCTTATCCTAAGATGGAGAGACCGCCAGTGTTACAGCTTCTTCTAGTCTAGAATGGGGCGTGCTTTTGGCTACGTTTTCTAAAGGACGATTACACCATTCATGCTCACAACACATTGACTGCACATGTCGCATGTAGTTCAAATAATGGAACAACTTCGTGTGTCAGTCTCCGACATCATGTATTATATGCATAGCACGGGTAACAAGGGTAGGAATTCAGCTTTTACAATGACACATCAGCTGCTGTATAAAACATCTACTGTCACAAACTCACTCATAAAAGTAGATGTATAGTACAACAAAATAAACTGCTCATGACATCTCCCACAGCCGAATACCTACAATTTATTATTTCCACTCAGACATCGGCAGAACATCACAGCTGCAACCATTACAATAACAAACCTGCTCGTCTGACAACCAACATTCGACTGCCCTGTTCAACTCACATACCAATCTCTCTCGACCAGTGACTACGTCTCAATTCACGCTTATTTTGACCAATATACTCACAACATTGCGCTCACTGACAACAGACTGACTGATATACAGCTCATACACTGTTCTTGCATCTCATTAAAACCGTGCCACAACTACCCTGAGCTCTCAGTCAACTCACAACTATCAAATATAACCACGCTTCCATTGGAGCATCCAACGTCATCAACTATTTATCTTCTAAATACAAACACCTTTGACATATCATTAAAATCCATAATTCTCGCCGTGTGTACGTCGGTCACATCTAAGGGATGCAACTGTGGTTGAAAGTTAGACATTAATTGTATTGATTGTATTGTTTCCCTTATATGTACTCTCCCGAAAATAGTAACACTTAATGAAGAAAAGTCGGTGTAGAACCCAGTTTCATTCCGGAAACGGATTTAACTCATCATTTTGTTAAAAATAACCTTAAAATGTAAGTTTTTGATTGTTTCTTCAAGACAAAATTTTAATTTAAAGTATTGCAGACTTATTATCAATTTGTTAAAAACGCTTTTTATCAGGGAACATTCTTTGAAACAAATCGACGCACTTTCACACAAAAATGTTGTCATCAAAGAACTTTTATATTGAATTTAAAAATATTTTAAAAATATATTACAGTTGTTTATTTACTTCCGTCATTATTGACGGGTCATTGCTAGTATGAATATAATTTTCATCGTATTCTCCAGAAGGTGGGCTTACCCGCGCCATATAAAGCCTTTGGAAGCGGATCATGTGTAGACACTCACTCGTCCACTTTCGAGAATCCGCTCACCCGGTTCCCGAAATACAGTAAAGAGGTGTGCGAGGCGGAGTGTTTTATCAACTATGTGGTGGAGATCTGCGATGGATGCAGGCATTTTCTTCACCCTGGTAAGCAATAGATTGATGAATAAATGGACTGCATGGTGATACAATGAACGGTTGAAAGTATGTACAAGTTAATCGAGAGTTCATCTTGGACCAGCATGTTGTACAAGACGATTAATGTAAGGTTGTGCATCGTGCTGGCAGCATCATCCTGTAAAACAAATTGCTACAGGCACCATTGCTGGGAGAACGTGTGAGTGCTTTGTGCAGGCTTCCTACAAGGTAGTCAGCTTCTGTGGTGGCTCCATGCTCCGTACAATGATGAATGACGTGTTCGACTGGCTTTTACCAGGGCCCGAAAGGGGAAGCGAAGAATAGGGACACTGTAACTGACCAAACTTGTCGTAAAAAGCGACTAGGTAGGTTAGGGCATGTGTCCGGCCACTAACTAGGTAGGTTAGGGCATGTGTCCGGCCACTAACTAGATAGGTTAGGGCATGTGTCTGGTCACTAACTAGGTAGGTTAGGGCATGTGTCCGGCCACTAACTAGGTAGGTTAGGGCATGTGTCCGGCCACTAACTAGGTAGGTTAGGGCATGTGTCCGGCCACTAACTAGGTAGGTTAGGGCATGTGTCCGGCCACTAACTAGGTAGGTTAGGGCATGTGTCCGGTCACTAACTAGGTAGGTTAGGGCATGTGTCCGGCCACTAACTAGGTAGGTTAGGGCATGTGTCCGGCTACTAACTAGGTAGGTTAGGGCATGTGTCCGGCCACTAACTAGGTAGGTTAGGGCATGTGTCCGGCCACTAACTAGGTAGGTTAGGGCATGTGTCCGGCCACTAACTAGGTAGGTTAGGGCATGAGTCCGGCCACACTAACTAGGTAGGTTAGGGCATGTGTCCGGCCACTAACTATGTAGGTTAGGGCATGTGTCCGGCCACTAACTAGGTATGTTAGGGCATGTGTCCGGCCACTAACTAGGTAGGTTAGGGCATGTGTCCGGCCACTAACTAGGTAGGTTAGGGCATGTGTCCGGCCACTAACTAGGTAGGTTAGGGCATGTGTCCGGCCACTAACTAGGTAGGTTAGGGCATGTGTCCGGCCACTAATCCTGGAGAAACTTAAGGGAAAAAAAAGACGCAGCAAGAGAGATGAATGCAGTTAGCGACTTACAGCTTGACTGCTTGCGTCAGGGTCAGCGAACCAGAGCTGACCAAAACTCTACTCCACCTCCAAGTGGTGGTCCTGGAAACAGGCTGCATCACTGCAGTCTGGCTGAGAGAGTAGGGATCGAAGTGGGAAGGCAAACACGGTCCCCCAAAAATGCCGTGCTGAAGTCGGATGTGTCGACCGACAGGCACAAATATCGCAGCTGCGCTGTAAACGGACACAACGCAACCAACGTCCTTTTGAGGACGAACGAGGAAGAAGGAAGAAGAAACAAACAAAAAAATCAAGCCAACGAGCTTGTCCATATATCAGTGAATTTAAATTCTACTCGGCCATCCTAGACGGCAGAGTGAACTCTACTAAAGAGGCTCCTTGGTCGGAGTAGCTAAAAGGTATGGCGTCCGCCTCAAATTCTGAAGGTACCGGGTTCAATTCCCAGTTGAGGGAATGTAATTTATGGAATTTTTTATTTCAGAACCAGTGGTCTTAATGATGTCATACTGCCCCCTGGTCTACAGGGTAATGAGATCGGATGTCTAGCCTTCTCGGATAAGGGCGAAAAAGTTGGCGGTTGCTGTGTGCAAATTGCGCTCGATAAAAATCCTTCAGAAGTTGGAAATCGTAAAGAGTAGGCCTTAAGTCCGCTGTCCTGGCAAAATTGAAAAAATTAGAAATATACCAACCACACACATTTTTATACAATGTGTGATTCCTATACACACACATTGGGATTCTCGCAGGTGCTACGGAGTTCGTGCACTGTGCTGAGATCCTCTTTGTGTGATCTAAGGGAGGAGATTTGAGCGCGGAGTTGTCCATGTGCAGTGAAGATGCTCTGTAAAACCAACCCACAGAGGTTCATGACAAAACACAAAGGAAGACTCAAATATCAAGGCAGTCCTACTGCATGGCTTTGAAACATGGAGATCAACAACCACAAAGCTACCGACTTTCATAAGTGGCGTGCTTGTTTAATAGCAGAATTGAAATGGTATGCCTAGGTCACCAATGTGGCACTGGTGACAAGAACCAGATAAGTGCCAGTAGAACAGGCAATTATAAACCGACGCTGCCGATGGATAGGACATACACCCTTTGGTAGCATAACAGGGCATTCCTTTTTTTGGTATCCCCGTGGAAAGACAGATAGAGGCTGACTGAAAACATATGGAGAAGATAACTGGAGAGAACAGTAGTGATAAAAAAGTCGTTAAAATATCTTGAGAGAATCACTTGGCCAGAACTTGTTGACAGACTATGCTTCTTGTGCAACTGAAGAATATCTTCTTCTTATTATTTTTTTTCTTTTTCATCATCTTCTTCTTCTTCTTTTACTTCTTCTTGTTCTCCTTCTTCTTGTTCTCCTCCTTCTTATTCGTCATCTTCTTCTTCTTCTACTTATTCGTCATCTTCTTCTTCTTCTACTTATTCGTCATCTTCTTCTTCTTCTACTTATTCGTCATCTTCTTCTTTTTCTACTTATTCGTCATCTTCTTCTTCTTCTTCTACTTATTCATCATCTTCTTCTTCTTCTACTTATTCGTCATCTTCTTCTTCTTCTACTTATTCGTCATCTTCTTCTTCTTCTACTTATTCGTCATCTTCTTCTTCTTCTACTTATTCGTCATCTTCTTCTTTTTCTACTTATTCGTCATCTTCTTCTTCTTCTTCTACTTATTCATCATCTTCTTCTTCTTCTACTTATTCGTCATCTTCTTCTTCTTCTACTTATTCGTCATCTTCTTCTTCTTCTACTTATTCGTCATCTTCTTCTTCTTCTACTTATTCGTCATCTTCTTCTTTTTCTACTTATTCGTCATCTTCTTCTTCTTCTTCTACTTATTCATCATCTTCTTCTTCTTCTACTTATTCGTCATCTTCTTCTTCTTCTACTTATTCGTCATCTTCTTCTTCTTCTACTTATTCGTCATCTTCTTCTACTTATTCGTCATCTTCTTCTTCTTCTACTTATTCGTCATCTTCTACTGTTTCTTCTTCTTCTTGTAAATGGATACCTGACCTATTGAGTATCAGGGAAGGTAGTGGCAGCAAGTAAGGGAACTAATCACCCCATCTCTCGATGCTGGACCTATTATAGTGAAGTCACTTCACTCCCCTTCAGCAGTTACTGCTATGTGACTATCTTTAACTTTTGTTTTTTTTTAATACCATCAAGCGTAGTGTGGTTATACGGTCTGTACAGGGCACGCTTTGCCAAAAACCTTCCCTCCCTCCCTCATTTGTCTGTCTGTAGTAGTCTAAAACCATGTCCTACTTTCTCAAGGAGGAAATTGTTTGACTTTTCCCCCCTTAATTTAACTAATAGTAGCATTATTCTTCTGTAATTTGTGCACAACTGTCAATGTCCCTTATTCGGCAAAACGTGACCAGTATCCATCTATCCAGTCTGCTGGCATTTCATTATCGTCATCTACAGCTGCCATATCCGCAACAAAGATAGGATCAATGGATCGCCAACGTTTTCTGTCTCTTGTCTTGAAAGTGTACTCTGGTAGACGCTTTCCTGTCCATCTCTAGATGTTATCTTTCCACTTGTAGCGCAGTCTTCCCCTTGCACGTTTGCCTTCAACTCTTCCTTCTATAATGGTCTTCTGTAAGGTGTTAGATCTTTTTACAAGGTCAAAATAGTTTAGCTGTCTAATTTTGATCTTTATTAATTCTCTTTTCATTCCTATGTTTTCTAGGACCTTTTTATTCGTTTTCTTCTCCTTCCATGAGATGCGCCCCATTCTTCTAAATACCCATATCTCGAGATACTTTCTTCCAATTGCTTTGTCATTGTCCAAGTTTCTACGCCATACAGTAAGGAAGAGTAAATATAGTATTACATGATTCTCGTTTTTAATTTGTGAATTAACTGTTTAAATGTCAATATTTGTTTCATGTTGTTGAATGTGGCTTTGGCCATTCCTATTCTCTTCTTGATTCATGTTTCACATCTGCCATCTTTTTATTATATAACCAAGATATTAGAAACTCTTGACTTGATCCTGGATTTTCCCAATCATGCTTATCTTTAATGTTGACTTATCGTCAGCTTTGCTAATTATCATAGTTTTCGTTTTCTCATTTCACAAACCCAAAGTTCTTGTTATTAATTTCACATTTTAACACTGCTTTTATTTGCCATTTTTTTTCTGTCCATTATCTACTGAATGTTCTTCAACATCATCATCATACATATTTTACAGTCTCCCTAAGTAGAAAGGGCAAAGAACACAAATCATCACTACAACCGGTGTTCGCTGAACACTTAGGAGGTACTGGCATCGTTGGAATAGCTGGCGAGTCCTTTTTAGGGCAAGTCCTTTTAAGGGCTTCGGGCTAGCAGATGGATAATGTTAGTCCTTTTCAGGACTTAGTATCTATCAACGCTGGACCGGCAAGCAGTCCTTTCCAGGACTTAGTATCTATCAACAATGGAACCAGGCCAGGAGGAAGACAGTCGATAGAATAGTATAGCGTTCTCTCTTCCAAACTTCTACACCTCACGGTAGAAGAGGAACGACTAAGTAACTAAGCATCTATCAACGCTGATCGGGCTAGCACAGTCCTTTTTCAGGGCTGCATAATGCTAGCTGATAGATGCTAGTAGTCCTTTTCAGGGCTTAGAGTTTATCAACACATCGCTTCAGTTAACAGAGTTCACTTATTATTGAATGGCAAATTGCACTCTGATATAATCAAAGGACTTAATTCTAGGTTGACAGGAACATGCCTCACTACAAGACGGCAAAACCCACAAACAAACAAACAAAAAACACCAAAAATACAATAAAAACGAGAAAAAGAAACAGAAGAAGAAAGAACAAGAAATATATGAAGAAGAGAAAGAAAAGAAAAGAAAATATGATGATGATGGTGATGATGATGAACAACATGTTTGAAACGGCAATATTCACAGTTTTTGTGACACCATTGACAATCATATTCATTGTAGTGTAATTTTTCTTCAACAGCATTTATTTGTTGACAGCGAAGTTGATTGTTAATTCGTATGGGGAAATAAAGGATGATTAATATGTTGTTTGATCTTCCAGGTAACGAAAGTATGTGTGCTGTAGATCATCTAGCCGATTGCTACAGAAAAGCTGAAGGTAAGATGTTAACATTTCCATCTGTGTAGGCTGAAGATAGAATGTTAACATTTCACCTGTTGTACGCTGATAGTGGCATTAATGCTGGTGGTCATGATAGGTAACAGTAATCGTGGTGATGACCATGGTGGTAATAGTAGTGATAGTGGTGGGAATAGTGGTAGTGGTGATGTTGGTGGTGGTAATAGTGATATTGGTGAGGGTAGCAGTAGTTTTTATGATGTTCAGTGATGGTAATAATAGTAGTGGTGATGTTGGTGGTTGTAATAGTAGTAGTGGGGATGTTGATTGTGGTAATAGTAGTAATGGTGATGTTGGTTGTTGTAATAGTAGTAGTGGTGATGTTAGTGGTGGTAATAGTAAAAGTGGTGAAGTTGGTTGTTGTAATAGTAGTAGTGGTGATGTTGGTGGTAGTAATAGTGGTAGTAGCGATATTGGTGAGGGTAACAGTAGTTGTTATGATGTTCGGTGATGGTAATAATAGTAGTGGTGAGGTTGGTGTTTGTAATAGTAGTACTGGTGATGTTGGTTGTGATAATAGTAGTAGTGGTGATGTTGGTTGTTGTAATAGTTATAGTGGTGGTGTTAGTGGTGGTAATAGTAGTAGTGGTGATGTTGGTGGTGGTAATATTAGTAGTGGTGATATTGGTGATCGTAACAGTAGTAGTGGTGATCTTGTTGATTGTAATAATAGTAGTGGTGATGTTGGTGGTTGTAAAAGTAGTGGTGGTGATGTTCGGTGATGGTAATAGTAGTAGTGGTGACGTTGGTGGTGGTAATAGTAGTAGTGGTGATTTTTGTGGTGATAAATGAAGTAGTGTGATAGCGGCGGTGGTAATAGTAGTAGGGGTGATATTGGTGATGATAACAGTAGTAGTAGTCGTGGTGTTGGTGGTGGTAGTAGTAGTAGTGTTGATCTTGGTGGTGGTAGTAGTAGTAGTGTGATGACCTTTTTTTGCCCCGGGGCCCCAATAAATGTCAGTCCTCTCCTGGATGGAACATGTAACCCCAACTCACATACATTTTACTAGTCGCTTCTGGTCAAAGGGACAGAAACACTAAATAAACCGGATTGGAAATATCACGATTCTTATAGTTGTTTCCCTTGTGTAATGATTTCTAGTATGGTCAAAATATTTTAGTTGTCTAATTTTTATCTCATTTATTAATTCTCTTTTCATTCCTAGATTTTCTAGGACCTTTTTATTTGATTTCTTCTCCTTCCATTAGATGCACCCCATTCTTCTGTATATCCATATCTCGATAGCCTCAATTCTTTCTTCCATTTGCCTGTTCACTGTCAATGATATTACACCATACAGTAATGAAGAACATATAAAACACTTGATAATTCTCAACAACTCCGCAACAAATAATTTGATAACACTAGCTTTAGTAAACGGAGATAAACATAAACAAATTATTGTCTTTAATGAGCAATTTACATGACAACAAAAACAAAGATGGATTGCAACGATATTGACATGAAAGGCATATAGGGGAAAAAAAAATTTAGGGAGTCATTCAAGGGAATATTTTTTTTTTTTTACTTTGTGCGGACCACGCGCGTTCATTTTGACGAGGCACGCGCTGTTGACATTACATTGCCCGTCGGGTGTATTGAGGCGTATATCCAAATAAAGCCGCATTTTCAATTGAACATTGGTATTCAGGAGATCGACGAGTAGACAACTTAGTGCGTTTATAGCAAACTACCATGAGCGGTTGGACTGCTGAATAATAATAATGATGTTATCACGAATGGAAAAGTGGCAGAAGATTACGCTGGGAGAACATGTCCTGGAGCAGGTCAATCACTTTAAATATCTTGGAGCTATCATAGACTAGAAAGGATGCATCAAAGAAGAGTTGATCACGCGAAGGGCAGCAGCTGGGAGAATTTTTCAGGTCATAAATAGAGGATTCCTCAGCAAAAGAGAAATTGACGGCGAAGATGGCTGTATACCGCTCCACCTATGTTTTAGTCTTGATCTATGGATGCGAGTAATGGACAATGACTACAACCCACTTAAGCCAGCTCCAAACCTCAGAAATGAGGACGGTGGTTGAAGTAACGAGAATAAATATTACACACACATAAAGGTGTGTTTTCAGGCACTCGTGAGAAATAAAGAAGTAGAAAAATCATCATCATCATCATGTGACATATTCTCTCCAGAACGTTGTCTCCATTACAGCTGCTCTGAACGCATCACGATTTTGGGCAAGTCGACCTGCATCATCCAAAGACAAGTTCAGACTCTCTGTGATGTCCTGGATCCACCGTCGTCTAGGTCGTCCCCTTCCCCTGTTTCCAGGGACCATGCCTTCCATCACTATTTTTTCCAGACTATTATGTCTTTTTATATGACCGAAAAATTTCAGCTTCCTTATTGCGATTGTATTTAGGAGCCAATTTTCCTCTACATTTAGTGAGTGCAGTACTTCTCTGATGGTCTTTTTTTCTGTCTAGGGTAGAAAACTAGACAACAGAAAAACAACAGACGTGAGTGGCTTACCGGGAAATCGAACCCAGGACCTTCCGTGCGGCACCCCCGCCTAGCTACGGAAGCGAATCACACTTTCCTCCCGGCCATCTAGGCACAACAAAAATGATGCTTTGATGACAGGGGTTGTTAGCGCGACCCGCAACATATAACACCGGAAATTTACATAGGGCAATGCAGCCTATTAATGACGCAATCACTTCTGTTGTTCCCCTATTATACAGTATAGGTCAGACTACACAAGACAAAGACCTTAATACTGTGTCTAGTAAATGATAGAAGACTAAGAACAGTAAGTACAGGACAGTGGGTAACCTACAGAGGATAGCATCGCCACTTGGTGCGATCGGCAGCTTCATCCTCCCAGGGGGCTGGATTTATGTTCAGTGCCCTCATGTCTTTCTTGCACACATCTTTGAGTGTCAGCTGCGGTCGCCCAACTGTTCTTTTGCCATCTGCCAGTTGTCCGTAGAAGATATCTTTTGGGATGTGACCATCTTCCATGCGGTGGACATGGCCAAGCCAGCGTAGTCTGCGCTGTCTCAGCAGTGTATACATGCTTTGAAGGCCAGCACGTGACAACACCTCGACATCTGTCACTTTATTTTTCCACAAAATGCCGAGGATGTGGCGTAGAAACCGTAGATGGAAGGTATTGGGCCTTCTTTCTTGCTTAGCATAGGTTGTCCATGTCTCGCTACCATATAGAAGTGTGCTGGTGACGCAGCCGTTATATACCGCAGCTTTAATCTTCATTGTGAGTTTGGAGTTTCCCCAAACACGCAATGTGAGGCGGGCAAAGGTAGCTGCAGCTTTGCCAATGCGGCTCTCAATTTCTGTGTCCAGTGAGAGTTTGTCATTGATGGTAGACCCCAGGTATGTGAAGTGGTGCACCACTGCTAATTCATAGTTTTTGATAGTGATAACTGGTGCAGCACCCACATCCTGACTCAGCACATTTGTTTTCTTTAGACTTATTGTGAGTCCAAAGTCCTTGCATGCTTGGGTGAAGCGATTCATCAAGCTCTGAAGCTCCTGTTGGCTTTGAGTGACGACTGCAGCGTCATCAAGTATAATAATACTTATAACATTAAACGTATGCATCACTATATGAACACAACGGTTTTAATCAAATGATTAAAGAATGTATGCCGTCATCATTTTCCATTAGCGCTCTATGCGAGCATGGCGCTACTACTGTAGCTGCGCCCTTGCAGGCACATGCTTTTGCAATGGTAGTTAATGTGGCAAGTAGTTTTACATGATGAAGTTGTTAGCCCCTTGCATAATCTCGGTTTAATCACCTTGTACGACATGCCTACCGGTACAGTAGTCCTATTTTTAATTTGTTTCTTCAGAGACACCGGGAACTGCACGTGGAAAGTATTGATAATGCTATAAAGTTTTATAACTATGTTGAGCAAAGAATCTTTAATGTGGTTATCACCCTTACATTTTTTAAAAAAAGTTTTTTTTTTTTTTTAATTTTTCCCTCTTTTTTGGCGAGGCGCGTTCCGTTCAACCAAGTCGGTTATATTACGGCGCATGTCCAAATATAAAAGACCTTTAGGACTAATACAATGAAATTTAATTGTAAGTAAATGTAAACGAAGTCCTGTAGCAGATACTGTCTACCTAACTGTAAATGGGTACCTGACTCTGCTCTTGAGTTAGGGAAAGCAAAGGCAGCAAGGAAGGGAACTGGTCATCTCACATCATAAAAAAGCTGGACCTAGAAATGTGAAGTCTCTAACACTTCACTCCTCTACGACGGTATATGGGACTACCTACCTTTTTGTTTCAGCAGCAGATACTGCAGTAGGCGACAGAAGTGTTAAAGACTTACCCTTTACTAGGTCACAGCTTTATGAGAAGGAATGACCTATTCCCTTTCCACTATGACTTTGCCTTCTCTAAGTCAGAGCTGAGTCAGGTACTCAGTTTTACAGCTGGGTATACTGGAGCGTGACGCGACCTGGTTTCGAATCAGGTCTCTTGGCCTCGATAAGCAAGCGCTTTAACCATTCTACCACTTTGAAGCTTATTTGGGCATGATTGATCCCATTCACGATCATTGTGGCTAGTGTTAATTATTAATTCACTAACATTTGTTTACCACATCTTCTTTTCCTTTTTTCTTTAACATTTTTCTTTTACATCTTCTAATCCTTATTCCCTAACATTTTTCTTCCACATCTTCTAATCCTTATTCCCTAACATTTTTCTTCCACATCTTCTAATCCTTATTCCCAAACATTTGTCTCACATTGTCTATTCCTTATTTCTTTACATTTGTTTCCCACACATTATATTGCTTATTCCCTAACATTGTCTTCCACATCTTTTATTCCTTATTCCCTAACATTTGTTTCCTCACATTTTCTATTCCTCATTTCCAGACTTGCTTCTCACATCTTTTTTTCTTATATCCTAATATTTGTTTCCCTCGTCTTTTATTCCTTTTTCCTTGAACTGTGTTTCTCGCATCCCTTATTCCTTACTCCGTAACATTTATTTCACACATCTTCTAGTCTTTATTTCCTTACCTTTATTTCCTAAACTTTTATTCCTTATTTCTTAGCTTTTTATTTTCCATATCTTTTATTCATTATTCTCCAACATTTGTTTTCCCACATTTCTGTCTCTTATTTTCTAACTTTTGGCTCTCACATCTCCTATTTCCATGTTTCTAATTAATTGCCCTACATCTTTTACTCCTAGCTTCGTAACATTCGTTTGCCCACATTTTCTATTCCTAATTTCCTAACATTTTATTTTCCACATTTTTTATTTTCTGTCGTAACGTTTCATTTTTCACATATTTTATTCTTTATTCCCTAAAATTTGTTTTTCACATCTTCTATTCCTTATTTCCTAACATGTGTTTTCCACGTCTTTTATTCCTTATTTCCTAACATTTGTTTTTCACATCTTCTATTCCTTATTTCCTAACATTTGTTTTTCACATCTTCTATTCCTTATTTCCTAACATTTGATTTTCACATCTTCTATTCCTTATTTCCTAACATGTGTTTTCCACGTCTTTTATTCCTTATTTCCTAACATTTGTTTTTCACATCTTCTATTCCTTATTTCCTAACATTTGTTTTTCACATCTTCTATTCCTTATTTCCTAACATTTGTTTTTCACATCTTCTATTCCTTATTTCCTAACATTAGTTTTTCACATCTTCTATTCCTTATTTCCTAACATTTGTTTTTGACATCTTCTATTCCTTATTTCCTAACATTTGTTTTTCACATCTTCTATTTCCTAACATGTGTTTTCCACGTCTTTTATTCCTTATTTCCTAACATTTGTTTTTCACATCTTCTATTCCTTATTTCCTAACATTTGTTTTTCACATCTTCTATTCCTTATTTCCTAACATTTGTTTTTCACATCTTCTATTCCTTATTTCCTAACATTAGTTTTTCACATCTTCTATTCCTTATTTCCTAACATTTGTTTTTCACATCTTCTATTCCTTATTTCCTAACATTTGTTTTTCACATCTTCTATTTCCTAACATGTGTTTTCCACGTCTTTTATTCCTTATTTCCTAACATTTGTTTTTCACATCTTCTATTCCTTATTTCCTAACATTTGTTTTTCACATCTTCTATTCCTTATTTCCTAACATTTGTTTTTCACATCTTCTATTCCTTATTTCCTAACATTAGTTTTTCACATCTTCTATTCCTTATTTCCTAACATTTGTTTTTCACATCTTCTATTCCTTATTTCCTAACATTTGTTTTTCACATCTTCTATTTCCTAACATGTGTTTTCCACGTCTTTTATTCCTTATTTCCTAACATTTGTTTTTCACATCTTCTATTCCTTATTTCCTAACATTTGTTTTTCACATCTTCTATTCCTTATTTCCTAACATTTGTTTTTCACATCTTCTATTCCTTATTTCCTAACATTAGTTTTTCACATCTTCTATTCCTTATTTCCTAACATTTGTTTTTCACATCTTCTATTCCTTATTTCCTAACATTTGTTTTTCACATCTTCTATTTCCTAACATGTGTTTTCCACGTCTTTTATTCCTTATTTCCTAACATTTGTTTTTCACATCTTCTATTCCTTATTTCCTAACATTTGTTTTTCACATCTTCTATTCCTTATTTCCTAACATTTGTTTTTCACATCTTCTATTCCTTATTTCCTAATATTTGTTTTCCACGTCTTTTATTCCTTATCCCCTAACACAGGGGTTCTTAACTCTTTAGGATTACAGACCCCCAATGGATTGCCAAATATGTCCCCATACCCCCTTCGCTAGATTTATTTACATAAAAACGGCGTCACACATACACAAGCTGTTCAGAGATCGAGTCCCATAGCCCCATTATTTGGTTCCCATACCCACGATGGTGTATGAACACCCCCGGTTAAGAATCCCTGCCCTAACACGTTTTTTTTTCCATATTTCCAAAATAAAATTTTTTTTACAACTTTTTTTTTCCCGTGTTTCCGACCTTTATGTCTAATGAAACCATGTTTTTTTTTTTTTTTGGTTCTTCCTTGTTTTTTAACCCCTTGTAGCGAATTACTATGGCGGCCACCTGAATGGAAGTAAACAGAAAGGCGATTGCAGGTGCCTCATGCCCTGCACACAGTCCATGTATCAGGCTTCTGTTACAACCGCGCCCTATATGCAGACGACATTTTTCAAGGACATCCAGAGGGAAGGTAAAAAGTACGTATGAAAGAATGCTTAGATGTTTTTACACGTTTATCTCCAGTGGCGTCACTAAGGTTGGTGTCACCCAGTGCGGTAAACTCATGGTGTCACCCCCATGGACCTCCTCCCGTACCAGACCATACATAATCCTTAGTAATGTTTTTTGTAGGCCTACTAATGTTACTCGTAAACCGTAATTCCCGTATATCACTAAATGTAATGGCAATAGTAGTGACATAAACAACTAGCAAAATTAAAATTACACCTTTAAATTACAATTTCATACTTCAGCATACATGAATTTACATTTACATAGTTTCATGCGGTTAAAGTGAAAATTCGGTAAGAAAACAACACAATTCGAAGTAAACACGTTTAAGAGCTACATCAAAATTATGTTCATTTTAACGTTAAACTTTTTTATATAAAAAAAATAATAAATTTCTGCTGAAACACTGCACACACATTTTATACACAGCTATTTTGGTGTCACCCCCCTCTGATGGTGTCACCCGGTGCGGTCCGCACTCCCCTAGTGACGCCACTGATCATCATTTTCCTTATAGAGTAAGGGAGCCACCATTGCAGCTGGTCCCTGTAGGAAGCTTGCATCAAGCAGTCACGTGTCCTTGCAGAGGTTGTTTCTGTGTCAATGTGTTGTCATGGTGATCTTGCCAACCTCATACACAACCTCACATAAGTCGCATATTTACTTATAAGTCACCTTATGTTATCTCATTTCGTTGATTTATTTATGACCTTTCAACTCTCCCCCAGGAGCATAGGCCTTGAACAAACTTAAACCTTAAGCGTCCTGTCCTGTTTTTTTTTACCTGTGCATGTTGTTTCCTGAAGTTTGTGTTCCTTTATTTTTTATTCCAGGTGTTTTAAACGCCCAACCCTCCTTAGTCACTTTTCTTTACGATATGCATGACAGGTCACAGTGTTGCTATTCTGTAATCCAATTTCGAGCCCTGGTAACACATGGGTGAACATTTAAGTGAAGTAAATTTCCTCATCTGGACAAAAAGATTATTTAACAAAACAAAAAAGGTTGAAAATAGCGATGATGCAAGGCTGGACATAACGGGCTTCGTTTTTTGTGTTTGAGTGTATCCTGCAATACATGTCCGTGAAAAAATGGGCAGAGGGGGAGGGAGGAGTGATTATGTTGTTTAGTAAATTATATGTATTATCAGTATACAGGGTGATTGAAACGTCACTTGATATACAAGGTAACTAGATGTTACCACACCTAAAGGTCTTTTATATTTGGACATGCGCCCTAATATAACCGACTAGACTAAACGGGACGCGCCTCGCCAAAACGACGCAAAATTTTATTTAAAAAAAAAAAAAAATCACTTCCTATTTTTAAATTCTAATAGCCTCACTTGTATAGACTAGATCAGTGGCATACTAAGGGGGGTGCGAGGGGACGGTCCGCCACGGGTAACAATCAAGAAGGGGATGCCATCAGACACTATTATGATATTACTTACTGTTACAAATATACTTGCAAGTGTGATTCTCTTATTTAAGGAAGGGGTGGGGGGGGGGGGGGATACCAAAAAATATCATCCGCCCTGTGTGCTAAATACTTTAGGGATACCTGTGACTGGGTACACTTGAAACAACTGTCATAATAATTAGCAATAGCTACCACTTGACAAATAAGTTTTATTTTATTACTATTATGTTTTTCATGTTTTATTTGTAAAAAAAAAAAAAAAAAAAACCATACAAACAAGGTAACAAACAAAAATAATATTTAAAATGAAGAACAAACTAACTTTACAAGAGACGTTAACAATTGCGGTCCGGTACGAAACCATGTGTAGAACAAACTGACTCTTTCACTGAATTGTAATTTTAATGTGGCCTATCATTTTGTGTTATACAAAATACACGTTCTAAAGTTAATTGTCTTTATTGTGATGTTTGTTTCCTTTACGTTAGTTGGATACGCAATTCAGATCACAAAGTCGTTTTTACGTGAACATTCGCCTTAATATAACCGACGAATTCTGTATTTAGTTGAACAAAACGAGGCAAAATTTTATTTTAAAAGTTGGATTGGAGTAAAGGAATAGGAGTAATAAAAAGTGACTTTTCAATCATCATGTAGATGCCCGTGTAGTTCCCGGAGGTCTCTGAAGAGAGAAAGAAAAAATAGAACCGTTGCTCCCTAATGCACGTAGTACGAGGCGACTTACATGAGGTTGTGAAGGTGGTTAGCAATCTCATCATGTAAAACAAATAGCTACCAGATATCACTTCTATAAGACCGTGTGTGAATGTCTGGTGCAAGCTTCATGCAATAAGACCAACTGCAGTGGTAGCTCTATGCTTCGTAACGAGCAAAAAGGAAAGTGATGATGATGATGATGACGACGATGTTGGCGACAATTATAACGAAGGTGATGATGATTATGTTAGTGATGATGGTAATTATGGTGATGATGGTTATGTTAGTGATGATGGTAATTATGGTGATGATGGTTATGTTAGTGATGATGGTAATTATGGTGATGATGGTTATGTTAGTGATGATGGTAATTATGGTGATGATGGTTATGTTAGTGATGATGATAATTATGGTGATGATGGTTATGTTAGTGATGATGATAATTATGGTGATGATGGTTATGTTAGTGATGATGGTAATTATGGTGATGATGGTTATGTTAGTGATGATGGTAATTATGGTGATGATGGTTATGTTAGTGATGATGATAATTATGGTGATGATGGTTATGTTAGTGATGATGGTAATTATGGTGATGATGGTTATGTTAGTGATGATGATAATTATGGTGATGATGGTTATGTTAGTGATGATGATAATTATGGTGATGATGGTTATGTTAGTGATGATGGTAATTATGGTGATGATGGTTATGTTAGTGATGATGATAATTATGGTGATGATGGTTATGTTAGTGATGATGGTAATTATGGTGATGATGGTTATGTTAGTGATGATGATAATTATGGTGATGATGGTTATGTTAGTGATGATGATAATTATGGTGATGATGGTTATGTTAGTGATGATGGTAATTATGGTGATGATGGTTATGTTAGTGATGATGATAATTATGGTGATGATGGTTATGTTAGTGATGATGGTAATTATGGTGATGATGGTTATGTTAGTGATGATGATAATTATGGTGATGATGGTTATGTTAGTGATGATGATAATTATGGTGATGATGGTTATGTTAGTGATGATGGTAATTATGGTGATGATGGTTATGTTAGTGATGATGATAATTATGGTGATGATGGTTATGTTAGTGATGATGATAATTATGGTGATGATGGTTATGTTAGTAATGATGATAATTGTGGTGATGATGGTTATGTTAGTGATGATGATAATTATGGTGATGATGGTTATGTTAGTGATGATGATAATTATGGTGATGATGGTTATGTTAGTGATGATGGTAATTATGGTGATGATGGTTATGTTAGTGATGATGGTAATTATGGTGATGATGGTTATGTTAGTGATGATGATAATTATGGTGATGATGGTTATGTTAGTGATGATGGTAATTATGGTGATGATGGTTATGTTAGTGATGATGATAATTATGGTGATGATGGTTATGTTAGTGATGATGATAATTATGGTGATGATGGTTATGTTAGTGATGATGGTAATTATGGTGATGATGGTTATGTTAGTGATGATGATAATTATGGTGATGATGGTTATGTTAGTGATGATGGTAATTATGGTGATGATGGTTATGTTAGTGATGATGATAATTATGGTGATGATGGTTATGTTAGTGATGATGATAATTATGGTGATGATGGTTATGTTAGTGATGATGGTAATTATGGTGATGATGGTTATGTTAGTGATGATGATAATTATGGTGATGATGGTTATGTTAGTGATGATGATAATTATGGTGATGATGGTTATGTTAGTGATGATGGTAATTATGGTGATGATGGTTATGTTAGTGATGATGATAATTATGGTGATGATGGTTATGTTAGTGATGATGGTAATTATGGTGATGATGGTTATGTTAGTGATGATGATAATTATGGTGATGATGGTTATGTTAGTGATGATGGTAATTATGGTGATGATGGTTATGTTAGTAATGATGATAATTGTGGTGATGATGGTTATGTTAGTGATGATGATAATTATGATGATGATGGTTATGTTAGTGATGATGGTAATTATGGTGATGATGGTTATGTTAGTGATGATGATAATTATGGTGATGATGGTTATGTTAGTGATGATGGTAATTATGGTGATGATGGTTATGTTAGTGATGATGGTAATTATGGTGATGATGGTTATGTTAGTGATGATGACAATTATGGTGATGATGGTTATGTTAGTGATGATGGTAATTATGGTGATGATGGTTATGTTAGTGATGATGATAATTATGGTGATGATGGTTATGTTAGTGATGATGATAATTATGGTGATGATGGTTATGTTAGTGATGATGGTAATTATGGTGATGATGGTTATGTTAGTGATGATGATAATTATGGTGATGATGGTTATGTTAGTGATGATGGTAATTATGGTGATGATGGTTATGTTAGTGATGATGATAATTATGGTGATGATGGTTATGTTAGTGATGATGGTAATTATGGTGATGATGGTTATGTTAGTGATGATGATAATTATGGTGATGATGGTTATGTTAGTGATGATGGTGATTATGGTGATGATGGTTATGTTAGTGATGATGATAATTATGGTGATGATGGTTATGTTAGTGATGATGATAATTATGGTGATGATGGTTATGTTAGTGATGATGGTAATTATGGTGATGATGGTTATGTTAGTGATGATGATAATTATGGTGATGATGGTTATGTTAGTGATGATGGTAATTATGGTGATGATGGTTATGTTAGTGATGATGATAATTATGGTAATGATGGTTATGTTAGTGATGATGATAATTATGGTGATGATGGTTATGTTAGTGATGATGGTAATTATGGTGATGATGGTTATGTTAGTGATGATGATAATTATGGTGATGATGGTTATGTTAGTGATGATGGTAATTATGGTGATGATGGTTATGTTAGTGATGATGATAATTATGGTGATGATGGTTATGTTAGTGATGATGGTAATTATGGTGATGATGGTTATGTTAGTGATGATGATAATTATGGTGATGATGGTTATGTTAGTGATGATGGTAATTATGGTGATGATGGTTATGTTAGTAATGATGATAATTGTGGTGATGATGGTTATGTTAGTGATGATGATAATTATGGTGATGATGGTTATGTTAGTGATGATGATAATTATGGTGATGATGGTTATGTTAGTGATGATGATAATTATGGTGATGATGGTTATGTTAGTGATGATGGTAATTATGGTGATGATGGTTATGTTAGTGATGATGATAATTATGGTGATGATGGTTATGTTAGTGATGATGGTAATTATGGTGATGATGGTTATGTTAGTGATGATGATAATTATGGTGATGATGGTTATGTTAGTGATGATGATAATTATGGTGATGATGGTTATGTTAGTGATGATGGTAATTATGGTGATGATGGTTATGTTAGTGATGATGATAATTATGGTGATGATGGTTATGTTAGTGATGATGGTAATTATGGTGATGATGGTTATGTTAGTGATGATGATAATTATGGTGATGATGGTTATGTTAGTGATGATGATAATTATGGTGATGATGGTTATGTTAGTGATGATGGTAATTATGGTGATGATGGTTATGTTAGTGATGATGATAATTATGGTGATGATGGTTATGTTAGTGATGATGATAATTATGGTGATGATGGTTATGTTAGTGATGATGGTAATTATGGTGATGATGGTTATGTTAGTGATGATGATAATTATGGTGATGATGGTTATGTTAGTGATGATGGTAATTATGGTGATGATGGTTATGTTAGTGATGATGATAATTATGGTGATGATGGTTATGTTAGTGATGATGGTAATTATGGTGATGATGGTTATGTTAGTAATGATGATAATTGTGGTGATGATGGTTATGTTAGTGATGATGATAATTATGATGATGATGGTTATGTTAGTGATGATGGTAATTATGGTGATGATGGTTATGTTAGTGATGATGATAATTATGGTGATGATGGTTATGTTAGTGATGATGGTAATTATGGTGATGATGGTTATGTTAGTGATGATGGTAATTATGGTGATGATGGTTATGTTAGTGATGATGACAATTATGGTGATGATGGTTATGTTAGTGATGATGGTAATTATGGTGATGATGGTTATGTTAGTGATGATGATAATTATGGTGATGATGGTTATGTTAGTGATGATGATAATTATGGTGATGATGGTTATGTTAGTGATGATGGTAATTATGGTGATGATGGTTATGTTAGTGATGATGATAATTATGGTGATGATGGTTATGTTAGTGATGATGGTAATTATGGTGATGATGGTTATGTTAGTGATGATGATAATTATGGTGATGATGGTTATGTTAGTGATGATGGTAATTATGGTGATGATGGTTATGTTAGTGATGATGATAATTATGGTGATGATGGTTATGTTAGTGATGATGGTGATTATGGTGATGATGGTTATGTTAGTGATGATGATAATTATGGTGATGATGGTTATGTTAGTGATGATGATAATTATGGTGATGATGGTTATGTTAGTGATGATGGTAATTATGGTGATGATGGTTATGTTAGTGATGATGATAATTATGGTGATGATGGTTATGTTAGTGATGATGGTAATTATGGTGATGATGGTTATGTTAGTGATGATGATAATTATGGTAATGATGGTTATGTTAGTGATGATGATAATTATGGTGATGATGGTTATGTTAGTGATGATGGTAATTATGGTGATGATGGTTATGTTAGTGATGATGATAATTATGGTGATGATGGTTATGTTAGTGATGATGGTAATTATGGTGATGATGGTTATGTTAGTGATGATGATAATTATGGTGATGATGGTTATGTTAGTGATGATGATAATTATGGTGATGATGGTTATGTTAGTGATGATGGTAATTATGGTGATGATGGTTATGTTAGTGATGATGATAATTATGGTGATGATAATGATGAACATGACGACGAAGATGATGATGAATATATATTTCTGCAATAAAAAGCATAAATTAATACTACATTAATTTAATCTTTCCTCGACATTGTATTGATATTGTTTCATCAACAACTTCGTCACCATTATATATATATATATATATATATATATATATATATATATATATATATATATATATATATATATATATATATATATATATATATATATATATATATATATATATATATATATATATATATATATATATATATATATATATATATATATATATATATATATATATATATATATATATACACACACATTTATACATTTATACATATTCACAGACAGCTCAATCCAACAATGGCCTACATTCACCTGTTCTTCTCTGATCCTGTCGTGTCAGAAATGAAACAAGTGGCGGTCTTTTCGACTGAAGGATTACTAGGTACATACGTTGATTTTGAAATAGATATATTTTAATGTTCTTCAAGTTCAGTACCGACTGGTGTAGGCAATCACGCTTCATGACATCTTTTGGGGGCCTAGTAGCAGTATAATATCAGATGTTGATGTTTTTTTTTAAACCTTCCATTGTCAGGGCCAGCTCTTGGGCAGTGCGGTGGTACCTGGCTCCGACGTGGGGGAGGTGCCGAAATTATATGTATATATATTTTTAATAATAATAATTTTAAAAAGTTAACATTTCAAACGGACAAGAAAATTAAATTGAACGCTTATATGAAACTAATCGTATTCAGATTGAGATACCACCTATTCAACAAGCTAAAGATAGGAACTACAGATGAGTGTGGCACAGATAAAATGACTGCTGAACATCTGCTTCAAAGATGCCCAACATGTGAGGAACAGAGAAAACTCATGTGGCCATCACCAGTACCATTCCTGGAGAAAAGCTCTATGTAGATAGAAATAGCCTCAAGCTGACAACTGCTTTCTTTGAGCATATTCAAGCTAACGCCTGAGAGTGTACAGGTATACCTCAGAGATATTTCGGGTTCGGGTCCAGACCACAGCAATAAAGCGAATATCGCAATAAAGCGGGTCACACCCATTTTTTGTGTTTGGCTTCCCAGTGCATATAAAAGCCTAAAATCATGTTCACACTATGTCTATTAAGTGCGCAATAGCGTTAGGTCTAAAAAGAAAAATGTACTGTAAAATTTAAAATACTTTATTGCCAAAAAAAAAAAAAAAATGGTAATCTTCATAATCTGAGCCTTCAGCGAATCGTAATCTTTTTGCTGGTAGAGAGCCAAAATCTATCTATCAGAAGATGGCACGTTCTAATAAATAAACATGAATAATTTGAAAAAAAGCGCAATAAAGCGAGGTATGCCTGTACGAAGAAGAAGAAGAAATATTTTTTAATGTCAATATTATTCCTCTATCAAAAACAGTGCAACAATTAACAACAATAAGATTTTAGAAACATAAATGCGTTGTGTGTTTGTAAAATGCTACAATGAACATCATGTGTTTGTAAAATGCTACAATGAACATCATGTGTTTGTAAAATGCTACAATGAACATCATGTGATTGTAAAATGCTACAATGAACATCATGTGTTTGTAAAATGCTACAATGAACATCATGTGATTGTAAAATGATATAATGAACATCATGTAATTGTAAAATGCTACAATGAACATCATGTGATTGTAAAATGTTACAATGAACATCATGTGATTGTAAAATGATACAATGAACATCATGTGATTGTAAAATACTACAATGAACGTCATGTGATTGTAAAATGCTACAATGAACATTATGTGTTTGTAAAATGATACAATGAACATCATGTGTTTGTAAAGTGCTACAATGAACATCATGTGATTGTAAAATGCTACAATGACATCATGTGATTGTAAAATGCTACAATGAACATCATGTGATCGTAAAATGCTACAATGAACATCGTGTGATTTTAAAATGCTACAATGAACATTATGTGTTTGTAAAATGCTACAATGAACATCATGTGTTTGTAAAATGCTACAATGAACATCATGTGATAAAATTACAATGTGGTCCAACTTATTGTTACTATTGATCAGAATCGACATCGTTGCGCGCTGGTTGTATACACGCCGGATGCATCATCTCGTACGCCCATCCCTGCTAGTCTAGTTTGATACCTACGTCCAGCAATCTTAGCGTCGCTAATTCATCAATTGCAGTGACATTCTCTAATAGGCAATCATTGATTGTCCTCGGTATCTCTCCCTTATCTATATCCAGTGCACCCACTATGGGTGCTCTTGAAGCTAGTCTGTCACTTCTTTCTTTGCAGCGTACCCCTGTGTGACCAGGACATAGATCCGCACCAGTTCCTGGAGATTCGAGGCCTCTAGGGAGGTTTTCCATTCATGCCGTAGCCATCCACTTCGTATCTTCCGAAATATGGACTGAGAGTCTGACACAATAACTATCCATGTTAATGAAGTTTCATACTGTCACCTTAGGGCTGCAGTAACTCCCTCTACCTCCATTCTCATGCTGAAGGTTGTTGTCAAGTAAGCCCATCTATGTTCAGCCACGATCTGGCCCTTCACTCTAGCAGAGAAGCCCCACCCTGATTTCTCATACCTGAATACAGATCCATCAGTGTACGCAGTGGTATTATCATCCCTGGCATGATCATTTATCATTTGATTTATTTCCAACCCTGCTTTCTTATTGCCCTAAGCTTTGCGATCTCTGCCATGGCTGTTTCTCGCAAGAATATATACAGTACTGCTTGCAGTAAAAAGAGGGGGAGGTGCGCAATCGTGAGACCACTTACCGCCAAGAAAAATCCTTAGGGATAGCTCAGGCCATAGTGCTGTACTTAGTATTAAGGGCCCAATATCTTCTCTCTTTGCAGTCATCTGTCTATTTTGCTCATGGTCAAATTATTTTTGAATTTTTCCCTTTTTATTACAACAACAACAAAGTTAAATGAAGTCCCATAACAGATACTCATTTTACGAAAACACAAATATTGATAATGTACCATTTTCGTTTCCCTTGGAAATTTGGTCTGCATGTTGCTCGCCATAGATATCAATCTTTTGCTATATCTCCTCCCACGAGAATCCAGGTACTGCGGCGTCCTCTTATACCAATCTTTTTTTTTTTACAGGCAACATTATATATATATATGTCAGGCAATATGTGTCTATTTTTTATGTTTCCACACTGTTTAATCTATCGGCATAACATTTTGCAAGGTCGCTCTTTATGATGGGACAGATCACGTCAATTATTTATTTTAAATTTAACATTTGTGGTTGACACCGAAAAAAAAAATGATTTGCAATATTAACTTTCATAACCCTCCACTCCCAAAGGAGCAAAGGCCTTCAACAAACACATGCCAAGTCCTCCTGTCACGTGCCATCATCTCAAGTTCTTTCCACGTTTTCCTCATCATTAACTTTATACTTCTACTATTTTTATGACCATGTAAGGGACTTAGTATGTTCCCCTATTGCCAAGGGAAATAATCAGACCATATGAAGCATTAAAATTAATATGTGATAAGCAGCCATTTTCTTTATTTTACAAAACAATCTAAATTCACAAAGAATGTATTTTATCTCATACAAAAATTTTTAAAAAATAATGAGTATTTTTAAAATGTATGTATTGCCTAATCCACGTACATTTAATTTTGAAAAAGAGACTTATGCAAACATAATGACATTACAAATTGTAACTCAACTGTATCTATATTTCAAGTAAACTCCACTGTATGCACTGTCAAACCCAAGCAGGTCAAACTCCACCAGAGAGCCAAAATGACAGAGGTATTCATACCTAGCATTATACAATGCACAAACTGTCAAGGCTTTATCCATACGCAACATGTGTGTAAAGGAGCGACTAGGTGCAGTTTCTGTGCGGGAGCACACAGACACGCAGACTGTACAGTGGCTAAGGAGGATAAAGATTATAAACGAGAAAACAAAAACAGAAAATGTGCAAACTGCCAGGGTAGCCACAGTGCCAGGTACCAAGGGTGCCCAATCTATCAAGAGACAAAACACATATTAAAAGAATCACTAGAAACAAACAAACCATTCTGGCAAATAAAAGAAAGACAGAAAACAAACAACCATCTTCAAAACTCTCAAGAACGTATCATTAAGAAACAAATACAACAAATAAACAGTGAAGTGAAAGACATAAAGGAAAAAATCCAGAAAGAAGATAAAATTAAAACACTCATAAACAGTAAAGAAGATGACAACACAGAAGAGACAGAACATAGCCTCATCCAAGCCAGACAGGTACTAGAAGAAATAAAAACAGCACAAAAGGAAATAGAGAGAGACCTCAAAAAAATAGCAGAGATAAAAGAAGCTAATAAAGAAATCCTTAAAAAAAATAGAGAGAGAAAGAGCTAAAATGATTAAAAACCAGGACAACAAAGAAAATATGGAAGAAAAATTTAAGGAAACAGTGGAACTAAACCTACCATACCTCGTAGAAAGAGTTCGGAGTAACATGGTTACTTGGAATGATGAGTTTGTGGAGAACATGAGAGATAGTGAGCAAAAACAAAAAAAAGTAGATCCCTTATCAAAGAACCTAATAAAAACAATAACATAACTAAGCTAACCATACTAAATGGGGACCAAAGACTCTAGAGCTATCAAAGTAGTTCAGTGGAACTGTAGGGGTGCCAGGAAGAACCTGATGTCTCTTATGGGACAGTATAAGGAGGCAAAACCCATCTTTGCAATACAAGAAACCCTCCTGAACCCCAAACAGAAACTGAACTACCAAGGGTATATAACACTTAGAAATGATAGACCTGAGGGAAGAGGAGGGGGCGTGGCCTTTCTAATACATGAAGACTACAAAATATTAAATTGGGAACAATTCAACACAGAAAATATTGAAGGAATAAGTATAACATTAGACAGTGAGCCAGATAACTTAAAAATAATAAACATTTATAGCCCCAAGGGTAATATAACCGATAGGGACATTGCCACTATTAACACACAAATAGACCAAAGAACATTATTGGTAGGTGACTTTAATGCACACCATGAGGCATGGGGGAACAACAGTAATGATCCAGCAGGAAAAAGACTGTTGGACTACATTGAAAGTGCTGAGCTAATCATACTAAATGATGGCTCAGTGAAAAGGGTTAACCCATGCAACAGTGGAGGAGATACAGCAATAGACATAAGTATTATAACACCAAATCTAGCCTCTGCTAAATGGGAAGTACTGAATGACTCCAGCTCAGACCACTTACCCATAGAAATAAACCTAAACGACAAATACAGAACTAGTCCAAGAAGCTCGAAACCTACATTCAACCTAAAAAGGGCAAACTGGGAGTCCTTCCAATTGGAGCTAAGTAAACTAAGCATAGAACAAATTGAATCTAACAGTATAGATATATTTGCAGAAAAACTAACAAATGAGATTTTTAAAATAGCAGTAAAATATATACCAAACAGGAATATGCCTGAACACTTAAAACCAACACAAAAAGGTAAAAGTAGGAAAAGAAACAAAGATAAAAATCCAGTACCATGGTGGACAGACAGATGTTCAGAACAACTGAAATTGAGGGAATGACAAAGTATAGAAAAGCCAAAACTGAAGAGAATTACACAAACTATAAAAAATTAAGAAATGAAACAAATAAAATAATACTCAGAGCTAAAGAAAAGAGTTGGAGAACATTTTGCCAAACATTAAACCATAGGTCACAAGTAACTACAGTTTGGAGAAAACTAAAAGCAATTAAAGGAGGAAACAACAAGAAATTTAAAATCCCAACAATTAAAATACCAGAGAGAGCTGAAACAGATAGAGAAAAAGCCAACATACTAGCTAAATACTTCTATCAGGTTAGCTCAATAGACAGTCTAGATAAGGCAGAAATAAATAGGCGGAAAACACTGCTAGAAAAATTAAAAGAAGAAAATATGGACACCACACAGGATGCTAATTATTTAAATGCAGATATTACAGTAGATGAAATAGAAAGAGCTTTAGCAGGAAAAACCAATACCACCTCTGGGGAAGATATTCTGAGCTATGAAATCCTCAAAAAGGTACCAAATACAACTCTAAGAGTGATTGCATCCCTCTACAACAAGATCTGGCTCACGGGAAAAATTCCATGTTCATGGAAGACAGCAGTAGTCATCCCCATACTAAAGCCAGATAAGGAAACACATGATGTCAGCTCATACAGGCCAATATCGTTAACATCGCATCTAGGAAAAATTCTAGAAACAATAGTCAACAGCAGACTAAAATTTCATCTAGAAAAGCATAATTTGTACAGTCCAACCCAGGCAGGCTTTAGAAGCCAACATAGTACAATAGAGCAACTGTTGAGGCTGGAACATGATGTTAAAACAGGCTTCAAAAGGAATGAAAAGACAGTAGCAATATTCCTTGATGTAGCAAGAGCATATATGAGTGTTGGAGGGAGGGTGCACTACATAAAATCAGGAAATTAGGTATAGTAGGCAGAACCTACAATTATCTAGAAAACTTCCTGCAGGATAGATACTTCATGGTACAAGTAAACAATGATAGATCTGAGGTGTATGAGCAACAGAATGGAATTCCCCAGGGATCAGTAATATCACTATCTATTTTTACGATTATGGTCAACGACCTAGGCGACGAGTTTAAAGATTTAAAAAAACAACTTATCCCAGTTTGCAGATGACGCTGCGATATGGAGAACGGGAAGAAATCTCCCATTCCTCTATAAAACAGTACAAAAGCAAATGGATAAAGTATCTGACTGGATGAACAAGTGGGGATTTAATCTAAACGTTAAAAAAAACCATAGGAATGATCTTCAGTAGAGGGCGTGTAATTAAAAACAATATAATTGACATAAGCATTAATGAGCAAAAAGTATGCACAGCAAAATCAACTAGATTTCTTGGTATGGTATTAGACCAGCAACTAAACTGGAACAAACACATAGACCTATTAGTGCAAAGCAGTAGGGGACTTATTAACATGCTAAGATATATGAAAGGGAGTGGTTGGGGAGCCTGCAATAAGACAATGATAACCTTCTATAAATCATTTATTAGGGGCAAACTTGACTATGCCAGTGTTGTCTATGCATCAGCCGCCCCGAGCAATAAGAAAAAACTAGACACAATCCAAAACCAGGCACTGTCAATAATAGCAGGTGCCTCAAAGGGAACATCAGCAGAGGCACTAGAAGTAGCGCTAGGCATTATACCCCTGGAGCTAAGGAGAAAAGAACTGAGATTCAGCTACTGGGCAAAAGTGGCAAAAGATCCAACTCACCCAGCACACAAAACCTTTGATAGGGGTAACCAGTACATAGGCCACATTCCATTAAACCATAATAGATACCAGTCAGGGTGGAAAACAATGGATGAAGTGGATCAATACCCAGACCTGTTTAATACGATAAACAGTAGTGCTCAGTACAAAGCAAAGATCCCACCATGGGAACTGAGAGTGCCAGAAACTGACTCTCACTTATCAAAGATCATAAGCAAATCTAACGACATAATCTCAGCAAAAAGTAAAGCACTAGAGTACATAGAACGGTATATAAATAATAGCCTAACTATATATACTGATGGGTCAAAAGATGAAGAAGGACAATCAGGAGCAGGAATAGCAATACCAAAATTAAAAATTTACAAAAGATACAAAGTAACAGGTAATACATCTGTCACGCGTAGGGAGAGAGCAAGGTCGACACAGGTCAACTGCTCACTATAACACTAAGAATATAGATTGATTTTCTTGCAATACTGTAATAATGATGTTATTTGTTATGAAACCAAGAGGTTAACTGTCTGGAATCAAGGGTAATTAAATACCATATAAGAATATCAGACAAGTTGTTCTCCCACGTGACTTTATTCCACAACTAACATACACCACACGATGTTGACAATTCGACAGTAAAAAAAGGACAGTAAACAAGAAAGGGAAGTAATCACAAAAAGAGAGCCCTGGACAGGCTTATGATATTTTATCAAATTGACTCAGACGTGTAGTAAGTAAATAAACAATATGCTATTTATTAAGGGAATCACATTTACAAAGGGTTATTTTACATCTGATGAAAAAAAAATATGGACGTTTAAATCTGAAAAATAAACAGGAATCTAGGTCCCAGTAGGGTGCCTTATTTTCTTCCCTGACTAAGTCTGAGCGTTTGATGGCTATGGGTGTATGTGGTCTTCCTTCGCTTTATTATACTTATCGTAGTGTTCTTGTAGGATGTAGGCTGAGAGGACACTCTGCTGTGACTTCTTGATGAGAGCACGTGGTGGTGACTGACTGCCCTGTGTGGCACTAGTGTCTTTAAGGATGTCTGGTTCACACTCAGGGGTGAAGATTCAGTCCCTGTCCCTTCTTGATTTTTGGGCTCAGCAAAATTGAGGGAGGTCGAAGCCAGATCCTATGTTACTGACACTCTGCACTGGAGAACAAAGTAAGGGGACCATTAATCTCTTGTCTAAAGAGATTTTACATGTATTAAGTTCCTCCCCGAAGACTTTTGGTCTCAGAGCATAGGCACACTTACCACTGAAGACTTTGACTGTCCAGTACACTGTATGTAAAATATATCTCAGTGATCATTGTCTAACAGGCTCTGTCCTCATCCTTCCAAGTCAAGTGTCTCTCCTCTACACTTAATATGTCTTACTATTTTCCACAATCAACAGTCTGTCTTGTAGTCTGGTGTATCTTTAGTTAATAATTAATTCTTAATTATTTTTCAGCAAGGAACAACAGCTTTCATAATGTATACTCATAACAGAGTTGTGTTCTAATAAGGCAAGCAATAATGCACAGTAATAAAATACTATAAGCAAATCATATAAGAAAATTAATAATATGTTATACAGGTACATAATGGATATGGAAGAACTAAATCCAATAGCATAACATATGTTTCTTATCATAGTCAACCACATACTTCTTCTGCAAATTACACTTGTATCATTAAGCAATAATTAAACAAATAATTTTGGGAGATAACTCACCACACAAAATCACTTCAGGTTCACACAATCAGAACTTGAATATTTGAATATATTCATAAGCACGTTATTGACTTTACACACAGTTGTGTACAATCTGTGTATATTCTTTAAAAGTCTTATGTACTTAAAATTTAGTTTAGGCTGCTTTCACGGTGTTCATCAAGAGAGTAAAGTAAAGTTACATTTTCCTCTGATAAATACAGTTTAAGACCGGAAATAGGTGGTCGTCTATGGGTCACGGGTTAATTGATGTCACCCAGAAAAACCCACCATTACCATCGCGTCTTCGCAAAACCCTACCTGCGGAATCTAAATGGCCTGTTAACGAAATTTAATACAAGAACTTCACCTGATCTCGCGTTCTCGTAGAAAAAAAAAAGAAGGGGGTCATAGGGAAGACTAGAAAACTGTGACAGGATGGACTGAGTAAAGGAATGTGGAAGATTTAGGAAGAGAAAGGATAGACTGCTCCATGACAGATAGCCCCCCATTTAAGTTAGTGGTCAGACTAACAACGCGAGTCTAACTTTCTCTGTGCATTCTATCACGTATGATTCTAACGTCACGTCTAAACTTCACTCTCTTCATTTACTTTTACGATCCTCTCGGACAGCGATGCTGAATCCGATGGTGTTTCTTCGATTGTGTCTAATTCTGCCAGCGTATGCCTGCTCAGAAAGTCTGCTCCCACGTTGATCTTCCCTGGGATGTATTCCACCTTGAAGGAATAGGGCTGAAGTAGTAAAGCCCAACGCATGAGTCGTGCATTAAGTTTCTTTGACGCCGCTAGAAACATAAGTGGGGCATGGTCACTTTGTACTGTAAATTTTACTCCATAGAGATATGGCTGATGTTTTTGTACCGCCCATACCAAGGCAAGACACTCCTTTTCAATTGTTGAATAATTCCTCTCTGCTGAGTTTAACCTACGACTGGCATAGGCTACAGGAAACAACAAGTCAGGATTGTTATCATCTGTCTGCATCAGTGAAGACCCAATTCCAATGTTACATGCGTCTACGCGCAGCACAAACGGCTTTGCTAGGTCCGGTAGTCTCAGTATAGGTCGTGATGTCAGCTTATGTTTAAGTGTAGCATACACTTCTTCACAATCCGGAGTCCAAACTACTTTCTCTGGCTGGCCTTTCCTGGTCAGATCCGTCAGCGGGGCGGTCAGTGTGTTAAAACCCTGAATAAAGCGCTGGTAATATGCACAAAGGGACAGAAATGAACGGGTGTCTTTCTTGGTAATAGGACGCGGTGCTTGTTTTATTTTCTCAACGTTTTTATCCACAGGCCACATACAGCCATGAGTGATCGTGTGTCCCAGAAATTCTAACTCCTTGAAACCAATTAAACATTTACTGGGTCGCGCCGTAAGTCCCGTCTCTTTCAGTCGCTGGAGCAGCTGGGCGAGGGCTTCCAAATGTTCCTCAAATGTGCTCGTTGATATTAATATGTCATCCATAAAGTTGTGGATGGCATTATTTTGCAATGGGGTGAGTAATTTCCTCATCATTCTGGTGAAGATACCCGGAGCGTTGCTCAACCCAAATGGCAGAACATTAAACTGATAATGTCCTTCAGACGTACTGAAAGCAAGCAACGGCCTAATTTCTTTCTTGACCGGGATTTGATAATAACCCTTGCTCAGGTCAATTTTTGTGAAGAATTTGGCCTTACTTAATTTGGTGAAGAGTCCATTGGGGTCAGGTAAGGGTTCTGGTTGGAACTCTGTCACAGCATTAAGTCGTCTATAGTCGATGCAGAGACGAGCTTCTCCACTAGGTTTTTGGAGGAGCACAACACTCGCACTATAGGGTGATTCAGATTTGGATATTATATTGGCGTTTAGTAATTGCTCAATTTCCTCTTGCAATGCACTTGCTTTTGCATACGGTATTGGGTATGTTTTCACCCTGACAGGAGTTGGATCTGTCACTTTCATCTCAAACTCGACGAGATTTGTCAGACCCGGCCTATCTGTGAGCACTTCTGAGTGTTCTTCTAAAAGTTGTTTGACTTGTTCACCTTCTGCACTCCCTAAAGTTGAGCTTATTTGCACATCCTTGTGCGATTCTTGTGGACGAAGCGGATACTCAACATATATTTTGTCTTCATTATCCACTTCTGTGGCAACCGCCAGGGTCATAAGATGAGCTGGTTCGGGGTTTGGGCGTTCAACGTACTTTTTAAGAAGATTTACATGATAAATCTTATGTTTCCCCTTCTTGGAGATTTTATAATTAGTACGAGAAATCTTCTGTACCACTTCAAATGGTCCCTGCCAACCGATTTGAAGTTTATTGTTGCCACTGGGCAACAACAAAAGTACTTTCTCCCCAATATGCAATTCCCTGTCCTTGGCTGATTTGTTGTAATGTTTGGCATACTTACTACGCGCTCGTCGCAAGTTTGTTGATGCCATCTCCCAACCAACCTTTAAGCGTTCCTTGAGTTCCTGGACATATTTTGACGCCGTAACAATACTGTCGTCTGCACTTTCATCTGTCATAGCCCGAAGAAGAGCTTCAAGCGGTCCTTTGATTGGACGCCCGAACAATAAGGTGGCGGGAGAGAGACCTGTCGAAGAGTGTGGCACTTCTCGGTAGGCAAATAGTGCTGCAGGCAGAAACAAATCCCAGGTTTCTGGTTTTTCCTGAGCCAATTTGCGCAACATAGTGATGAGAGTTCCATTGAACCTCTCAACTTGTCCATTGGACTGAGGATGATAGGGCGAGGTGTGAATATGCTGTGTACGAAATACTCGGAAAACCTCTTCCGCTAACTTTCCCTTGAACTGTGACCCATTATCCGTAAGTATTTGTCGAGGAAAACCTAGCCTGGTGAATATACTCACTAATGCTTCTGCTACATGCACTGAGTCTGATGAGGGTAGTGCAATGGCTTCACCCCACATTGTACATGTGTCGACTAGTGTTAAAATGCAGCGGTTCCTCCTTTTAGTTCTCAGAAGAGGTCCTATGATATCCACAGCTACTCTCTCGAAGGGAGTTCCTATTATTGGCATCTCTCCTAACGTCGCTGGGGATGTCCAATGTTTAGGTGCCACTCTTTGACACTGGGCACAGGACTTAACAAATCGGATGATATCTGCATTCATCCCCGGCCAATAGTAATGGGCTGATATGCGTTGCATGGTGGCATTTTGACCCATGTGACCACTGAATGGAAGTGCATGACCCATCTCCAAGATTTGGTTCCTGTACGTAGATGGAACGACTAGTTGCCCATGTTCTAGTCCTATGTTTCCTGCTCTACGATATATTAATCCCAATTTCATATAAAAGTTTCCTTTCTGCAGGGGAGTATTGGCAAATGGCAGTTTCTTGAAGCAGGAGGCCAGAGTTGTATCCTGTGTTTGAGCATTCTTTAACTCCTGAGGGAGGGGATTCTGCACAGGTGCTGGCTCCTGTTCACTCGCAGCTTTACTTCTGGTTGTCACTGCCGCAATAACAAGAGGTTCTTTTGGTTCACCTAGGAATACGTATCTACAACCCAAGATCAGGTCATAGATTGGGTCATCCATGACTGCTGCTCTGATCTGTCCTGACACAAAGCGGGATTCCACCTGGATATTTGCTATTTGCAGAGTCATTGTCTTGTCACCTTTTGTGGCTCCACGAAGTTCCACAGTGTCTGGTGTTACCTGGC
Organism: Oreohelix idahoensis; assembly: GCA_024509875.1. Taxonomy (NCBI): domain Eukaryota; kingdom Metazoa; phylum Mollusca; class Gastropoda; order Stylommatophora; family Oreohelicidae; genus Oreohelix; species Oreohelix idahoensis. Next base: position 101,815 of record JAMPIV010019800.1, on the reverse strand, counting down.
CAGGGTCTACCAGTGATGAGGCGACAACTGCATCAAATTCCAGTCCCGTGTCATAGAGGCATAATACGTGCTGTCCATTTACCTTCACTGTGTCGGTAACGGACGGTCGATTGAGGCTATTCGTTTGCCTCATTGAATTCTTCTTTGGCGATTTTGTCTGTATGAATGCAGCATGTTGAGGAGCGGGTTTAATTTTACATTCTTGAGTGTGGTGTGTGTTTGTCTTACACACCTTACACCACTTCCTCCCCGTCTCCTGGTTAGTAGAGGTCCTCTCCTGTTTTATCCTATTATAAGTTTGTGATGTGTTCTGTGCTTTATGGGAAAATCCACTAGATTTAGGGTGATTGTCGGAACAGGGGTGTGTAGATGCTTTTGCAGGCATATCAGTATATTTCCGTCTTGTAGACTGAGCTTCTGCCAAAGCTCCCTGAAACCTTTCAGCCAGAGTGAGTAACGACTCAAGGTTTTCGGCCCCATGCTCTGCTAGGAACCTTCTCATATCTGGTGTCATTGTGTCCTTGAGTTGTTCCATAATAATCATTTCCTGAATCCCTTCCAGAGACTCAGGAAAGTTTCCTAACGTGCGCCATTTTTGCAGATAGGATTCGAGGCGAGATGCAAACTGTGCAAATGTTTCCCCTATGTCTCTTCTGGCCCGACGAAACTGCTTCCTGTAAGCTTCTGAATTAAGTTCAAATCTTTGTAAAAGGGCCTTCTTTAGAGTATCATATTTATTTTGCTCAGTAATTGGCAACTTCATGTACACCTCATATGCTGTTCCACGCAATCCTTGTGAGAGTTTGAGCGCCCATTTATCTTTGTCCAGACCATACGACGAGGCAAATCGTTCGAATCTATCAAGGTACGTGTCGATTTTCTCGGCGCTGTTGGAGAAAATTTCTAAAGGAAATGACATAGCATTAGTTCCTGTAGCATGACTGGTAATTGTGTTACCATCTGCTGAAGGAGAGGCACCAGAAGATTCTAATGTACTGGGACTAGCCTCTACTTCAACTCTTCTAGCTTCTACGTCTAATTCCTTTAATCTAGTTTCATGCTGCCTTTCTTTTTCTCTCTCCTCTGCTTGTCGAATTTCTCTCCTCTCCTGTGCTTCTCTCTCTGCTCGCTCCTTTTCTAATCTCTCTTCTCTGTCAAGATGTTTATCGATTTCGGCGCTAATGAAACTCGTTAACTCATTACCTACCATCCCCATGTCCTTAGCGAATTCCATTAAACTAGATCTTACTTTGGCTAATTCAGCCATTGTTGGTGCTGAATAAATCTTGTGGGTAAATTATCTCCCAATATACAAGAACAATTTTTTACCAAAGCAATAATGTTAGTCAGTGAATAGAATATGACTAATAGCACATTAACTCCATACACTCACTCACTCCTTAACTAAAATTAACTTCTTAGAAAGTTATTTGAAAAAGGAAAACCACCACACTACTAGCTTCAATTAATTCTTAATATCCTGTCCAGATGCTACAACGATAAAGTCTAGGGGATAGAAAAAGATTCTCACTCTAGAAGGTGAAGAAAAGCAATATTTTTGAGCAAAGGCAATGGTTTATGCCTCAGCTCTTTGCTATTCGTATCACCAGCGAGAGCTACTGTGCGCTAGGATACTTAAATCTCGAGGCGAGCCCCCACTTGTCACGCGTAGGGAGAGAGCAAGGTCGACACAGGTCAACTGCTCACTATAACACTAAGAATATAGATTGATTTTCTTGCAATACTGTAATAATGATGTTATTTGTTATGAAACCAAGAGGTTAACTGTCTGGAATCAAGGGTAATTAAATACCATATAAGAATATCAGACAAGTTGTTCTCCCACGTGACTTTGTTCCACAACTAACATACACCACACGATGTTGACAATTCGACAGTAAAAAAAGGACAGTAAACAAGAAAGGGAAGTAATCACAAAAAGAGAGCCCTGGACAGGCTTATGATATTTTATCAAATTGACTCAGACGTGTAGTAAGTAAATAAACAATATGCTATTTATTAAGGGAATCACATTTACAAAGGGTTATTTTACATCTGATGAAAAAAAAAATATGGACGTTTAAATCTGAAAAATAAACAGGAATCTAGGTCCCAGTGGGGTGCCTTATTTTCTTCCCTGACTAAGTCTGAGCGTTTGATGGCTATGGGTGTATGTGGTCTTCCTTCGCTTTATTATACTTATCGTAGTGTTCTTGTAGGATGTAGGCTGAGAGGACACTCTGCTGTGACTTCTTGATGAGAGCACGTGGTGGTGACTGACTGCCCTGTGTGGCACTAGTGTCTTTAAGGATGTCTGGTTCACACTCAGGGGTGAAGATTCAGTCCCTGTCCCTTCTTGATTTTTGGGCTCAGCAAAATTGAGGGAGGTCGAAGCCAGGTCCTATGTTACTGACACTCTGCACTGGAGAACAAAGTAAGGGGACCATTAATCTCTTGTCTAAAGAGATTTTACATGTATTAAGTTCCTCCCCGAAGACTTTTGGTCTCAGAGCATAGGCACACTTACCACTGAAGACTTTGACTGTCCAGTACACTGTATGTAAAATATATCTCAGTGACCATTGTCTAACAGGCTCTGTCCTCATCCTTCCAAGTCAAGTGTCTCTCCTCTACACTTAATATGTCTTACTATTTTCCACAATCAACAGTCTGTCTTGTAGTCTGGTGTATCTTTAGTTAATAATTAATTCTTAATTATTTTTCAGCAAGGAACAACAGCTTTCATAATGTATACTCATAACAGAGTTGTGTTCTAATAAGGCAAGCAATAATGCACAGTAATAAAATACTATAAGCAAATCATATAAGAAAATTAATAATATGTTATACAGGTACATAATGGATATGGAAGAACTAAATCCAATAGCATAACATATGTTTCTTATCATAGTCAACCACATACTTCTTCTGCAAATTACACTTGTATCATTAAGCAATAATTAAACAAATAATTTTGGGAGATAACTCACCACACAAAATCACTTCAGGTTCACACAATCAGAACTTGAATATTTGAATATATTCATAAGCACGTTATTGACTTTACACACAGTTGTGTACAATCTGTGTATATTCTTTAAAAGTCTTATGTACTTAAAATTTAGTTTAGGCTGCTTTCACGGTGTTCATCAAGAGAGTAAAGTAAAGTTACATTTTCCTCTGATAAATACAGTTTAAGACCGGAAATAGGTGGTCGTCTATGGGTCACGGGTTAATTGATGTCACCCAGAAAAACCCACCATTACCATCGCGTCTTCGCAAAACCCTACCTGCGGAATCTAAATGGCCTGTTAACGAAATTTAATACAAGAACTTCACCTGATCTCGCGTTCTCGTAGGAAAAAAAAAGAAGGGGGTCATAGGGAAGACTAGAAAACAGTGACAGTATGGACTGAGTAAAGGAATGTGGAAGATTTAGGAAGAGAAAGGATAGACTGCTCCTGACAACATCCATCTTTACAGCAGAATTAGTGGCAATCCTAAAAGCTTTAGAAATAGCTGCAGAAAACCCACCCAAAAAAGGTAACCATTCTCACAGATTCACTTTCAGCAGTATTAGCTATCAGAAACAGAAATGGTTGTAGTAGGCCAGATATTATAGAGGAAATACTACAGGTTAATACATATCTGCATACTACAGGATGCAGGGCAACACTAACATGGATACCATCACATGTGGGGATAGCAGGAAATGAGCTTGCAGACAAAGAAGCCAAAGGCGGGAGAACTAGCTATAACAAAATTGAAGTAGGCCTAGGGAAGTTCGAAATAAAGAGTTTAATTGCTTAAGCAATAACTAAAGAGTGGATAACAGCATGGGACCAAAGTAAAAAAGCAAGACACGCATATAAAATCCTAAAAAAAAAAAAAAACCAAGCAAAAAATGTCAAATAAAAGATGAACTAAAAATACCAATTAATAAAAAATTGCTGTGGCTCAAGCTTGGAAATGGATATTTCATGATTGAGGAACCCACATGTGAAGAGTGTCAAGAACCAAACACGATTAGACACTTTCTGGTGGACTGCAAAAAAATATGACCAGCACTGGCAAAACATACTGTAGTAACCACAGGGTAGAAATGAGTGTAAATAATCTCATAGGCACTAAGACCCCATCAGGAGTAGAAAAGTTAATAAAACGCTTTATTACAAAAACAAAAGCTAACATATAAAAAAAAAAAATAATAATAAATAAGGATGCGAGGCAGTAGTCTTCACTGGCGAAAAACTCCCCCCAGATAAATACGGATTGAACAAATAACCCGCCAGTGAAAATTAAAAACATACCAGTTTAGACAAGATCATATTTTGGATAATAAAACCATATTGAACTATAACTACAAAAGGAAAAATACCTACTAGAGATAACATAGTATAAAATAAATACAAACAAAAACATATGAAACAATAAATGAAACACGTCCTGATATAACCAACAGCTCCATGTATATGGTAGATGGTTGAAAGAGCGTGCTACAAAGAAAAGTAGCAAACTCCTTAATAAAAAAAATTGTGTATGTTTTTAACATGCCTTCTTTTTTTTCTTCTTCAGCATCTTCTTTTTCATTTTCATTTTCATCATCATATTCTTCTTTTATTTCTGAGTCTTCGTCTTCCTCTTCATCATCTTCTTTCTTCTTCCTCCTCTTCATTTTCATCTTCCAATTCATCATCTTCGTTTTCTTCATTTTGCTTCATCATCTTTTTTCTCATTTTCTTCTGGTTATTGTTATTATTATTATTATGTGGTTCTATGAAACTTATTTTTTACATGGTTCATATTGAATATTACTGTAAGTGCAGGGTTGGTAAAATTACTAAAATTGTTTTCCCTGCACATTTGCTCCCAACAGGAAACATTGGTGGCCAGATTGGCCTGTTCATGGGGTTCAGTTTGGTCACGGTTGCCGAGATGTTGGAGCTGATATTTCTACTGGTTACCAGGGGCAGAAATCTGGACGAACGAGTCAAGAGACACAAAAAGTCCGAGGCGGCCGCCCAGGCAGCGCTCCAGGCCAAGGCCTAGGCTTATGGGAGGCCTTCTGAATGTCTAAGAGAACTTATATAAAATAGCCAGTGAAGACTTTCGATTTGCACTAAACACGTTAAACGATGGAGAGAGAATAATTCAGTTGTTACGTTAATTTGCTTGGATGAAATTTTTAGAAGCAGGTTTGCTTATTGACTTTAACGATATTTTCCAGGAAAGCGTTTTAAACGCAGAGGTTTTGCGCACTTTGCACTGTTTTTAACGTGTTCATAAAAACAGCAATAGTACCATCCAGTGGCGGACTGAATTGTGGGCATATCAGGGCCCATAGCTGAGATTTAGAATCATTAATCAATGTGGGATCATTAATCTGGTGTAATTTACACCTGATTAATGATCCTTTTCGCTAAGTGGTTCAGCATACTCTTAGTTCGCCCTTGGTGCCATCTTTGAACTATTTTCAGAGTCACGTTTCAGTCCTCATTTTACAGTATTTTATATTAATAATTTTTTGGGTTAAAATTTAACAAGGTTTTAACATTATTTTAGAATTTGACTTTTCTATTGTAATATGTTCGATGGTCTTAGCCAGGGGCGTTCTTAACGCATTTGTCACCCAGGGCAGTATCTTTAAATGACACTCCCCCGCCCCCATAAAAGAGCACCTTTGTAAGTATGTTTTTATTATAAGTACTATCAAAATAGAGTCCTATAGCATCTGTCAGCCGGGGCGAACCGTCCCCTCGCACCCCCCCCCCCCCACCCTCTCTTAGTACGCCACTGGTCTTAGCGCTATTCTAGAAAATGACTTGCAATACACACTAAATAGTTTAGGTACATTCAAAAGTGAAAGACTTCTGTCACGACACGAGAACAAAAAGGTTCAAATAAATGTCGTCCCACAGCGGATACTGCCGTAGGAATGTGAATTGTTAGAGACTTCACCATACTAGGGTCCAACTTTATCAAGTGAGGGTGACTAGTACCCTTCCTCGCTGCCTTTGCATTCCTTAACTCAAGAGAAGAGCCAGATACCCCATTTATAGCTGGGTAGACTGTAACGTGATGGTACCAGGTTTTTTACTTAAACCCGGCAACTTTATGGAGAGAGACTAGTGCTCTAACCATCCTGCCAATCGCTAATCAAAACGCTAACCACTGTTTCTGTCACATGATTTCTACGGTTTTAAATTAAATCCGTTTTAAATTAATTCTTTTGATAAATCTTCTGTTCGGTTTGGTTTTGGGTTTTAAGAACTTTGTTCATTGCACAAAGACAACCCCATCAGTGCTCCGATCTCCTCCCTTAGATCACACATGTAGGATCTCAGCACAGTGCACAGACTCTGTAGCACCGGCGAGAATCCCAATGTGTGTATATAGGAATCATACATTCTGTAAATATTTTTGTCGTGGGTAGGTTTCTAATGTTTATATTTTGCCAAGGCGGCGGCCATATAGCTAGCCTACTCTTTACGATTTCCAACTGCCGTGGGATTTTTAACGTGCGCAACTTGCACACGGGACGTCCTATTTTTTTCGCCCTTATCTGAGAAGGCAAAGAATCCGATCTCACTACCCAGGAGACCGGGGGGGGGGGGGGGGGAGGGGGGGGGGGGGGGGAGAGGGGTGACATCATTAAGACCACTGGTTCTAAAAAAAACATTCACTAATTATATTCCTTCAACTGAGAATCGAACCCGGTACCTCTAGAATTCGAGGCGAACGCCATACCTTTTAACTACTCCCACCCCCCAAGTCATCTTATACCTACACTGAATTCAGAAGCGAACAGTAATTTCTTTATTGCATATTTGACTGAAATCCCACTAATTAGTAATTGTCTAAGTAAAGCATCCTGATAGAAATAATGAAAACTTCCCACCAGCTTTTCAGGAAAGTATGGAAGAAAACGGGCATTGAGAGCATAAAAGTTAAATTGAACATTCATTAAAAGAAGACGCAGGCGTTTTTTTTTTTTTTTTTTTTTTTTTTTTTTTCGTGGTGCATTGACCATAACTCATGATAAGTTCAAATACAAAGATTCAATGAAGTTGAAATGGAAAGCTAGGGCCGTCATCAGGGTCATGCAGCAGAAAGAGCCCAATATAATTACCCCCGCCCCCGCCGTCATGTATTGGCGGGATACTTGCTCGTAGTTCACTAAATGTTGTGTTTGTACATGTGTTATACTTATTGTCTGCACAATTTAAATTTGTTAACATTTGCAGAGTTTGCTTAAGAAATAAGTTTACGGTCAGTGATTTTCTGTTACATCTCAAACCCCACTGCACAATTATAAGACTATCTTTCGCTATTACGAAGATGCACATTAACAGCAGACAAGACTGCAGCTTTTTTATTCGTATGTTTTATAAATGTACAAATGAAATTACTGCGCAAGTGCAACCTTGATAAAGGGCGTTTCAAATTTATAAGCTACGCCCACTTTTTGAAAAAAGTAAATAAATAAAAATTACACACATAAAGATATGTTTCAGGCACTCGTGAGAAATAAAGAAGTAGAAAACTAGACAACAGAAAAACAACAGACGTGAGTGGCTTACCAGAGAATCGAACCCAGGACCTTCCGAACGGCACCACCGCCTAGCTACGGAAGCGAATCACACTATCTTGCCAGCCAACTAGGCGCTATTTTATCACACTAGCCTCCCTGCCAACTAGGCACCACCTCTTTATTTGTATTTGAAAAAGGGATCGGCTACATAAACACAAACGAACAAACAACAAGAAATATCCATTTATATTTGTCTGAGTTGTACTTGTAAATTATTATTTCGCTGCACTGATATAACAGCACAACTAGCTTAGAATTATTGAATAAGATAATAAATAATAATGTATAACTCTGTGTCAGCATGTGTTTCACAATGAAGCGACTCTTGTCCATGCAGAACTGAATATATATTATCGTGTTTCATATTGATTTACTTGGATTTGCTATTAATTTTGTGCACTTTATATAGCGTTACATAAGTGGTCTGGGTGTTTTAAAATTATGTGCACGTGAAAGTGAGTGGTCTGGGTGTTTTAAAATTATGTGCTCTTCACGTACTGTTACGTAAGTGGTCTGGATGTTTTAAAATTATGTGCACTTCGCGTAAAGTTACCTCTGAGTTTGTTCGTAAATTATATGTACTTCACGTAAATTCAAGAAGGTGGTCTTTTTTTTTCTCAAATTATGTGCACTTCACTTAAAGTTATGTAAGTGTTCCAGATTTGTTCGTAAATTATCTGCACTTTTCTTAAAGCTAGGTAAGAAATCTGCATTTGTTCTTAAATTATATGCACTTCACGTAAAGTTACATAGTCGATCTAAATTTATTTTTAAGCTATGAGCACTTCATGTAAAGTTGCACATTTTCCCTATTCCTGAACACGCCAGATTTTTCTATCACGATCTTCATAGTTTTAAGCAGGGCTTCGGAGTCGGATTCGGGAGTCATCTTTTAGTGTAGTTGGAGTTGGTTAAAATATGCGACTCCGATTTTTATACCATATGACTAACAAACAAAAAAACTGTAGTCGGAGTTGGACTTATAAAATTTAACTAGTCGGAGTCTGAAACTCTTTTGGCCGACTCCACAACCATGGTTCTAAACTTGGGGTTATGACTTTATGTTACCAATCCTTTATAACATGAATTCTGTTCTGTATCATGCTTGCTTTACTATAAAGGGTTTTTTTTTTTGTCCAGCAAATGAATATTTTGATCATTACAGTATGTTAAAGAAACGACTGAGAATTTTTTCAATGTAATAAAAGCATGGTCTACAATTACTGTCAGGACCTCAACAAACTGCAAGACTTCGTCAATAGAATTATTTTTACCGAGGGGAAAAAATAAATACAGGACAATAAAACAAGGGGGTTCTCCAAATATGCAGAGCTAAAACATGAGCTCTGGTTCTGGGTTGTCCCAAGAAACTGTCACGTCCTGCACAGAGCAACTTCTCCGCTCCTCCTGTCTATCATTGGGTCCATAGTGAGATACTCCTGTATGCAGGCAACCAGTTAAAAGCCATAGTACGTATTTTAAAGAATATACTGAGAATATGAAAATATTGTCCCACGTAGTTCTTCGTTGTCTCTGAAGTGACTACGGCACAACCAAGCATGTCGTACAAGGCAACTAATATGTGGTTGTGCAAGGGGCTGGCAATCTCATTATGTGAATCAAACTAACGCTGCTTGAACAAGGGAATGCTTGTTACAAGCTTCTAGTGGGACCAGCTACAGTTGTGGCTGTATGCTTCGTAAGGAACGCAAAAGAAAATATGATCGTTATGGTGATGAGAGTAGTTTGCACATGTGTAGGAAGAGACATGAATATAGAGAGAGGACCAATTTTACTTTGGTAGCGTTTTCTTGTATGCAGACTGTACAACGTGCAAGGTAGTATGTCGAGAAGATGAGAAGAGTAGAAACAGTGAAAGAAAGAAGGAAGGAAAGAAAGAGTGAGAGAGACAGAGAGAGAGACAGAGAGAGAGAGAGAGAGAGAGAGAGAGAGAGAGAGAGAGAGAGAGAGATAATAGAGACCAGTTTTTGAACAGAACGACCTAAGACATCGTGTGTATACCTGCAGTTACTTTAACTCTTACAGGACGAGAGACCAGTATTCGGGTCTAGTTTTCTCAGGCGCTCAAGACGGGAAGGCCAGTTTTCAGGGCCGGTGTAATTGAAAAATAAAATGTTTTGTATTATCCATATTTTATATTTTATTAATTATCATCGTATTTCATTTACAACTATGCGTAACATTGCCATACTTTTTAAAAAAACTTGGAAAGAACCGACCCTAAAACCTTAACATTATATCGAAACTCAAATCCATATAAATTCCTTACGATCAAAATGAGAAAACTACCACATCCTGGAAAAGTTAATTTGTTCTTGCGACACAGTTAACGCTAATTGCTTAAGTAACTGTAATCTACTTCTTCATATACTCTCAGAAGTCAGCTTGAATATGCTCAAAGAAAGCAGTGTTCAGTTTGAGGCTATTTCTATCTCTGTAGAGCTTTTCCAGGAATGGTACTGGTGACTGCAATATGTGATTTCTCTGGTCCATTCATATGTTGGGCGTCTTTGAAGCAGATTTTCAGCAGTCATTTTATCGGTCCCACAATTACACTCAACGGTGGTTCCTATCTACCTTGTTGAATAGGTGGTATGCCAATATGCCAATTTGTTGTGGCCTGTGCGGTGTCTGAAGATTACCAATTGTTCTCTGCTGCTGAGCTGATAAAATGCATAATATTTATATTTATCTATTTATTATTATTATTATTTTTGTTTTTTGGTGGTCTGAATGCTCTGCCGCCCATTCGTTTCTGTATCTGCTTCTGATAAGACTTTTTTTCTGTATCTGCTTCTGATAAGACTTTTTTTCTGTATCTGCTTCTGATAAGACTTTTTTCTGTATCTGCTTCTGATAAGACTTTTTTCCTCTTCGAAAGTTATATCAGGCGTAATTAGCTTTCTACCTTCCTTTGCCAACCTGTCAGCTTCTTCATTGCCGGGGATATTACGAAAAGATGGCGTCGATTGTAATACAACTCTTTTGAATCATTGACACAGTTTATGGAGTACCACTCTTAGGTCATCCAGGTCTGCATTGTTCTGGCTCATCAGTGTTTCAGTTACCGAAAGTGCGCCTGTAAAGAAATCAACTTGTCTCTCGGTGCTTTCCTCTGTTGTAAAGACCTCTGCTGCAGTAACTGTAACGAAGTTTATCATAAATAATTTGTAAGTGCAATGACGTGACACTAATGCTTCAGTAACTGTGCTGAATTTTATCATGACTGATTTCTTGTTGCTGTGATGTGACACTACTGCTTCGTTTACTGTGTATAATTTTATGATTACTGATTTTGTCTTACACCAATACTTGTAACTGTGTTGAATTTTACTTACTTACCTCTTCTAACGCGAGGTGTAGAGGTTGTTGAATCTTACCATAATTTATTTGTTCTTGAGACATTGTGTACATTAGTTACTGTTTTGAATTTTATCATTATTGATTTGTTCTTGTAACGTTGTAACATCAATACTTCTGATAATGTGTTGAATTTTACCATTATGGATTTGGTCTTGCGAAGTTGTAACACCAATACATCAGTTACTGTGTTCAATTTTACCATTATTTTACCATTATTGATTTGTTCTTGTCATGCTTAACACCAATACATCAGTTACTTTGTTGAATTTTACCATTATGGATTTGGTCTTGCGAAGTTGTAACACCAATACATCAGTTACTGTGTTCAATTTTACCATTATTTTACCATTATTGATTTGTTCTTGTCATGCTTAACACCAATACATCAGTTACTTTGTTGAATTTTACCATTATGGATTTGGTCTTGCGAAGTTGTAACACCAATACATCAGTTACTGTGTTCAATTTTACCATTATTTTACCATTATTGATTTGTTCTTGTCATGCTTAACACCAATACATCACTTACTGTGTTGAATTTGACCATTATTGATTTGTTCTTGTCACGCTTAACACCAATACTTCAGTTACTGTATTCAATTTTACCATAATTGATTTGTTCTTGTGACGTCGTAACACAAATACTTATGTTACTGTGTTGAATTTTGCCATCGTTGATTTGTTCTTGCGACCCTGTAACACTTTTGCTCCAGGCTCTGTTTTGAATTTTACCATAACTAATTTGTCCAACCGAGCAAAGTGGAGACAGTTTGTGCCACATGGTGTGACGTCCAATGACGGCTTCGGCAGTCAACGGTTAACGTTTCAAGGAGAAGAAGACATGTTCAAGCTAAGCTCTAACGCTAATGCTTTATTTGTTGTTTTAAATTTTACCATTACTTGTTCCTGTAATTTGCAGTTTTCTTTACGTTCTTGTACAATATAAAGCAATGCTTTCTTGTAATGTATCAAATCTCTGTAATCTAGACATAAAATGCGATTTTCAGAAGGCAAATGTAATTGTGACAATGTAGAACTGCCGCAACAGAAGATATAATGATAAAATAAAACGCAGGAGTCTGAAGAAATTAATTGTGTTTACTTGCTTTTATTGTCATAAAGATAAATTTTTGGTCGTGTTAATTACAGTGCAGTCGGATAAGCAGAACTCGTGTAAGACGAATTTTGGTTTAGTCGAAGCAATTTTGCAGGTCCCGGCCAGGAGTCTTCTTTATTAGAATCTCCTGATAAGCAGAATTTCGGATACGACGATGTATTTTAGATGGCCCAAGGTGTTTCCGGTTATTCGGACTACACTCTATATAGATATCAGAAAGTAACCGGTCAAGAAATGTCGGTAAAGAATGATGTGCGATTTATGTCACATGATCTGTGAATAGCAATATTTCTCCTGTATTTTTTTTTTTTTTTTTGCTCGCTTACCATTTCCTTCCACCTTTTGCCGAGCAAGTAAGTCTATCAAAATTCACGAAGACATGGATACTAAAATTAACAAATACACATCTATAAAAACGAAAGACAGATGAATGGTTGAAAGTATGTATGAATCAATTTAGACCAGATCTTGGACCAGCATGTCATACAAGACGATTAATATGAGGTTGCGCATGGGGAAATCAATTTCATTAATGAAATAAACAGAACAACAGAAAAGGACCAAAAAAAAAAAAAAAAAAAAACTCTGCCAAGAGTCGAACCCATAAAGTTACCCTCAAAAAAAAAGTATTTCTTCATCGTTTTATTTAATTTTCCACGACTTTATAAATAATAACAAAATTATAAATTGCGTACATCGTGTCATATATTCAAAATATCAAGTTCTCTAAGACAAACTTTATTGTATATCTCACCTTTATGATTTTTTAACACTAATCTTCTTTGCCCGTGTGTTCTGTAAACGGAGCTCTTTAACACATTCAATTGACATAACAGCCACACAGTGATCTTCCTGTTTTGATGATTGTATTTAGATTTAGCTTCAAGAAGCTTCTCTCTCCCGAGGCTACATTACAGAGCTGTTTTATGAAGTTCTAGTCTTACATGTTAATGATAAATAAATGTAACATTAAATATCATCCCAAACAATCATGCTTTCATACTCATTTTCCCCCCTTTTTAACACCATAAACAAGCATGAAGAGACTACCATTTTAAGGCAAAGAAATAAACACATGCATTCATATACACGCACTTTGACATTTTTCCACTAACCCATTTCATATAACTGGAATGATGCCACAACCAGGTATCGGCAACTGACCATGGTGTCTGTAATTCGAGACACCATTATAAACCATCAGGAGTTGAACGGATAGTTCTCTTCATAAAATAAAATAAAAATCCTGAAGCTACAGAAACTGGAATAATAAGAAAGATTTGAATTCACATACCTAGGATGCATAGTAACACCAGACGGCAGAAGAAGCAAAGACAACATCAGAATGAATAAAGCCAGAACAGCCTCTGCTAGTCTAAACAACATCTGGAAATCTTTTCAGTACAGCACACGCACCAAATTAAGATTAAATGAGAGCTGTGTACTTTCTATACTTTTGTATGGTGGCGAATGCTGGAGAGTTAACAGAAAAGGATATGTCGAAATCATCCTCTTCATACACAACTTGCCTAGGGGAATTGTTTGGTCGAATACCATCACCAACGAAGAACTGCTTACTCGGCGTAATCAAAAAGACAAGCAAACTATCAAAGCTGGCCGGCGCTGGAATTGGGTTGGCCATTTCCTCAGAAGAGACCTCGACGCCATCACAAGAACTGCTATGCTATGGATCCAGAGGAAAGGTGAAAGAGAGGCCGAGCAAAAACAACTTGGCCGAGAACTGTTGAGGCCGACATGCAAAGCTTGAACCTGATCTGGAGCACCACACGAAGGAAATTCGCCGACCAAGCAAAGTGGAGACAGTTTGTTGTTGCCCTACAAGACGCCACCAGGCCGCCACGGCCACTGACTGCTTTGACAGTGGCTAAGAATACAATAAGAAGAGGAATTGCTATAAGTAAACTTTGAAATGCTGTTAATCAGTGGGGAATTGAAGCATTTTAATGGGGATGCTACAAGCAGGTAGAAAAACTGGCTTTAATGCCTCCAGTTCTTCACAATGCATGTAGCAAATTATGTCAGCTGATTTTATTGTTGAAATGTGTTCGTTATCCTGCTCTAGTTTACATGTGTCAATGCCCTGCACAGGGCTCTTCTAGGTGTGGCGCCTGATTCAGGGGAATCCGCGGAATAGGCCTAAATCCGGCCCTCACAAGGAGAGAAGAAAATGGACGGCGTGACATGGGACAACACTGATAAACAGTACTTTGGGCAGGAAGTTGTGGAAAAACAAGTTCACCTACGCCACCAGGCATAGTAATTGAAAAAAGAAGAAAATATACAATAGAGTTAATAGTGTGTGCTACTTTCAGTGGATCGACATTCTTTACAGTGGGATATTTATGGGGGAAAAGGGAGATAATAATATCATCTGTTGCACTTGATGTAGAAATTAGTCAGGCAAGGTCAAGTAAAAGGTCTCGATCAAGATGAATAGTCAATAAAATGCAGCACATTAGTAAAAGTTAGTTCATTATCAAAATAGTCTCATGTGTCAATGAGTGACATCTCTGTGATGAGGAACATGACTATCATTATAATTTTCCTAGGCGCTCGTTACGGAGACTGGGGTCATCACTATAGCTGGACCGCATCAAGCTGTCACATGCTCTTGCAGCAGTGGATTATGCGGCTATTTGTTTGACTTGGTGAGGTTGTGAGTCCCATTCACGATCTCATATTATTAGTCGCCTTGTACCGCATTTTGTGTTCTTATTATTACATAAATAAACAATAAGCACAAAGTGTTGCGCTTAATTTAACACCATGAGCTGACAAGTAAATCAAATTTTTAGAGGTCCGTACTTTGGTGTCGTAGTCTTGACATTAATATCGTACTCCGATACAATATCGATTGATATGCTAGCGAAACAAAACTGAAAGTCCCTATCGCTTTATAAAAAATCATCAACCTCTGTCAGAATCTGTCTGAAATGGTCTAAAGAGTCCTTTTGGCGGGGCAGGTGCTGACGAAGATGATTGTGAACTGCCAATTTTTGTGGCCGTAGGAACGTGTATCTGTGGACTACCTCGCCTTACAATTGAGTCAACAGACGACAGTCCAGACTGATGAAACTGTGACAAGGAACTTGAGTGCGTAAATGAAATACCCGCGTTTGAAGCGGCAACTGCCGCTAGTCTAGCTGAGTCCAATGATGCCATGAAGTGTGAAGGTGTCAGATGCTGAGTGGTAAGCGCTGAAGAGGTCTGAGCGGCTAGTAGAGACATGGCCGCAGGGTCTAAGGGCGAACGTAAAAGTGGATTTGATGAAGTTGGAAAGCCATGGTGCGCCCCGGGGTGAGAGTTCATTCCAAATCCTCCTAACCCGTTTGACCTAAAATATGCGTTCGTTAGATTACCCAAAAACTCTGAGGATGTTACTGGCGTGGGTCGGACTGTTGGAGACATTTGAAGTTGGGGCGAAGACGGAAAACTTGAAGGAGACCGAGCCAGAGGTACGCCTGGTGGAGCGTAACATCCTAGCGCTGATGGTGGAGGTGGCATCCCGTACGGGAATGATGCTGCAGCGGCGGCGAGGTAAGCGTAGAGATGAGGGTCGGCTATTCCATACGGCCATGCTAAAGCCATGCGCTGTCGCTTGTCCTTCATACGTCTATTCTGGAACCATACCTTGGAAGAGGTGAGAAAATAATTGGTTATGGTGATTTGACTGCAATAAAAATGAAGTAATTTACGTAATATTAATAATGATTGTGGTACTTTTGCGATGCTGTGGATGGTGATATGAAATATATATTTACACTAAAGGTAATTCTATAGCATATAGTACCGTGGGGGGAGTAAAGCTTTCACCTTTCTTGGTTTCAGCTTTATGAGGAGGGGTGTTCAGTTTCCTTCCTCGCTTATGTCCTCCCTAACTCAAGAGCAGTAACGTATCCATTGTAACAGCTAGGCAGACTGTAGCGTGACGCGACGTGATTTAGAACCCGGCCGTTTTGCCTGGCGAAGCAGGCGTTCTAACCACCCATTTAACACCTATTAAGAGTACATCCTGGTCTTTCTTATTTTCAAGACCTGAGATGAATTCTTCAAAAAAAAAAAAAAAAAAAAAAGGTAGGTGGTGGGTGAAGGATCACAGAGGGTGATGTGGTCAGCATCACGCCGGCCGCCTTAACCTTCCCAGAGTTGTTCTGCTACTCAATTCACGAGGCTGTGTCGACCCTGGTGCCGTTTGCGGTCTAAAAATAATCCCACATCAAGTGGGGATCGAACCATGGACCATCGAGATGAATTCTTAGGTGAATCTTAAATCCCGTGTTAACTGATCTTCATCATCAGTCCTTTGTGCGCTGAAGGGGACATGATGCTGAATGGAGCATTTTCTGTTCGATTCTGAGCTCGTCTCACCTACTACTTTGTCTCACTTACTACTTTGTCTCACCTATGATCTTTTGTTTTACTTTAACGGTTATCTGTCACGTGGTTTTATGTTTGTCATTCATTCGTTGTACTTGACGTCCTGCTCATTGCTATTTTTGACAGTACAGTAGACCTCCATTTATCCGAACCCCATGGGACCGAGCATCGTTCGGATAATCAAATGTTCGGATAATTGGATTACATAATGTATCGAGTACATGTACACATATTTCTAAAAATAATTAACCATCACAAGGAAAATATACTATAAAACATATTTACTTGTACTGTAATAATAATACCCACACTGTATTAGATCACTGTATCACCAAAATCTTTTATTACACTGCAGTGCATGTACTACTTGTATTAATTTTTTTTGTTAAGAAAGAGAAATGTTTTCAAAATAACATTACAAACGATTCAAAACCAGGCGCAACTTACGTATATATGTACTTGCACAGATGTAGCCCACTATTTAAAATAATGAGGAATCCTCTTTTGCACCAAACTGGATAGTCTCCTTTTGGCTGCTAAGTCCTGCATTCTCTTCAACAGCAGAAGCTGTGTAGGACAGCTGTCATCTTCTTGCTCGTACCAAGCCATCGTTGTTTCTAGTGCTATAAAGACCTCTTCAGGACTTGGTCGACGTTTTGGTTTTTCTTCATAATCTACAAGTACATCATGTACTTCTGAGGAGTCTTCATCATCGGTCACTACATGTATTTGGTTTTCTTCTTGCACAAAAGACAAAATTTCTTCGTCATTCAAAAACTGAAAACCAGAATCATTATCATCTTCTAGCCACATGTATGCATCATCTTTGTCACAGTCCGAAAATCCGGGCATTGCTTGAAACAGTTCCACAATTTCATTTATACAATCATCATTTGTGTCCACTGCAGTAGTTTCATTTCCTTCTTTTTTCCCAAGCAATCTACTCCAAGCCTTGTTGAGATTATCTTGTGACAGGGTGGTCCAAGCATCAGCTAACATATAGCAGCAGTCTTTGAGATTAAGCTTTTTAGAAAACGCCACCACACTTTCTTCATCTTCAGCCAACAATAAACGACGCAGGACTTCCTTCTTGTACATCTTTTTAAGCTTTGCTATAACACCCTGATCCATTGGTTGAATCAGTGCTGTTACATTGTGAGGCAGAAAAATTACTTTAAAATTTGCATCAACTGCATTCAATGTATCCGTCTCTGGATGAGATGGTGCATTGTCCAGTAGAAGAATTACTTTTCCAGTTTTCTTTTCTTGTTCTCTCAACCTCTTCACATTTGGGATGAACTGGTTTGTATACCTGTCATGAAATATTCTAATCCACATATATAAATTATTAGGTAAATATGAAGCCTAACAAATAAAATTAATAAAGAGAAGAGCAATGGTAAAATAACAGTGCTGTCACAAGGAATGTACTCGAAATCCCCCTTGTTTTCTGCTTCGTCTGCAAATTGTAACGCTTTCACGTTGATATAAAAGCTTACTGTATATTACCCGCCTTCTTCAATGAAACGTGTGCTGCATTTCTAAGAAAAACATTGAGAGACTGCGTAATGACCTAAATTAATCCTAACATTAATTATATTACGTTACCAAAACGAACGAACAGATGGACAAAAGGATAGCGAGAGGGGAGGGCTGAAAATCAGGAACGCATGCAACACGCGACGCGCGATATACAAATGCTGGCATCACGCGTGTAAGTCTACAAGCACTAACTTTTTCAGACGGACAGTGATAAAATACACTACCCTTTCCCAGAGTTAGGTTTATAAATCATAACAGACTCTTATTAGAAAAGATAACAATAGATGGGTTTACGTTTGAACACATAACAGTACCCAGACAGCACATCTTCCAAACAGGAGGTAGAAGAAATTGCATATTTTGAACGCAGCCACGTAGCTCCTTTAAATTAGTATTTTTGGGTTCCTTAGGGCTTGCTGACAAATAATATGTAAAACGTTACGCAAATAGTCCAGGAATTAATAAATTATACCCAAAATAAAATATTGGGGGTGCCTGACAGCATAAAATCATTTCTGCTCATAAGATTTTTTTTTAACGTGTTTGAAAAAAATTTACGTTACAGAAATAGCCTACCATGTAAACTCCAAATTGATTGGAGCGCAACAAATGAAAGCCTAACCACGATTGGTCGGGCTATAAATACTATCTTGGTTGTTAGGGGAAACGGGGAAAGGTAACATTTTTTCAAACACTTGTCGAAACGTGGCTCATTGGCCAGTCTCGCTGATATACACACTTGGGAGCGTTAGTTCGAGACCACTTGTTTAAAATAGCTTGATAAAGCATCAGTGCGTTGAAGCCAGCATATATTTGGCTAAATAAAAGCCTGGAAGATAAGCAGAAGGAAATTTGTGCCAGTTTGTGCCAGAATTCATTGCTAATCAACGTATCTGTGTTATTCGTATGAATTGTGGTAAGCTTGAACCATTTAATATCTTTTAATGAAAATTGAATGTGAATTGTTGATTTATGCCTGTATATATATGTGTAGTTCAGTGGCAAACGTGAGGTAAAGCCTAAAATGCTCCAGCCTGAACAGAGGGTGTCGGAGAGAAGTAAAACGGCATGGAATGGCCAAACAGTACACTGACACCTGGATGATTGACTAGAAATAAATAATGCTGGAAGTGCAGAGGCGTAGTAACCATTAAGGATGGTAATGCTGGTATAGAGTATTTCAGATGAAGCTGACTGTTGGCCTAACGCTCTGAACGCAATGTTTGTGCTGTATTGTGATCAGTGTAAAAGAGAATATAAATTAGTTATGAAGTAGAAGGTACATCCTTCTTGATTTCAGGGACAGTGGTCTTGATGGTACTGAGCAGCATCTGGTCAGAGATTTGCTGAATCCAGAGTCGGACAGCATACTCCTTGGTCTTTTTAGCTATCAGTGAGGTGTCTCCTGAGCCCAGAGGAGAATTCGAGCAGAGGAGTCCTTTCCTGCCGCCATCACTCAAGATAAGCAGAGTTGGCCAGCTGAGCTCAACATTATGTCCCCTCATCTTGAAATAACTTTATAAAAATACTATTCAGAGGGGAATTTACTTGTCTTAAAATCAGGAACTGTGAACATCTCCAATACTGGTCCCTAAAGACAAACTATTGAAGTCATGATGACAAATACCAACAGAGCTTGAACAAAACAAAACCAGTATTACCTCATTTTACTACTACACAACTGACACACATAGAACATTTGTAATAATATATGTCACTACAATATTCATATTAAATACATTCTGTACATAACTTGTAATTTAAATTGATTGTGATTCCTGGTTCCCTTGTAGTTGAATCAGGACACATATTCATTCATGCTAGTAATGAATACATATTGTTATTTGAACCGTTACGAGTGACTTCTTTAAGATATTCTCATAGAGTGTTATATGTATGTGAGTGTCACAGTGTTGTTAAGAGTAGTGGATTAAATTAAATTGTTTATCTGTCTGTTGTTGTGACTTACACTTCACCATACTCATACCCTAGACACATAACGTAGCATCACACTATTTCAGAATAATTCTGACTGAGATATATAGATATGTGGTAGCAAGTAAGGTTATCTATAATACACTGCTCTTAATAGATATAGATACCTTCACAGCTGATCTCAGTCAGTACACTAAGTTCCCTATAAGTATTTATAACATCCCACTTCACCACAATACCAATCAAGAAATATTTCACTATTCATCCAAGCACTCTTCTGTGCTTTGTAACACAATGGGAGGCCTGTCACATTCTTTAAACAACGTGGTTTTTTGGCTTTGCCGATCATTAGCACCGGTAAACGATGACTTCCACTGGCATTCGCGGCTACCAAAATTGTTACTCTCTCTTTGCACTTTTTAAACCCAGGGGCAGCTGCTTCGCGCTGAGATGCAAGTGATTTTTGAGGCAATGATTTCCAGTATAAGCCAGTCTCATCGGCATTATACACATCATCGAGTGAATAACCTTCTTCTTCCAAAAAAGCCAAGAATGTTTCTTTAAAATTTTTAGCGGCAGTTGCATCGCTAGATAAAGATTCCCCTTGGATCTCCAATTCTCGTATGTCATGACGAGATTTAAAGTTTCTTAACCATCCCTGGCTAGCCTTAAAGTCAGGAGGACAGTCAAGTTGATTGTTGAACTGAAGTGCCTTTTCACACAATAGAGAACCAGAGATAGTTTCCCCTTTGCTTCTTCTTTGCACAAACCATATATACAAAGCCTCTTCCAATTTCAAATCTTTCGCATGTCTCATGGTTTACGTTTCTTCGGCCCATTTTCACTATCCAATTTCGATGCAAAACTCATAATTTTATCCTTGTTACTTTTGATGTCAGAGACGGTAGCTTTCCCAACACTGAAATTCCTCGCAAGTGAAGACACAGTTTCACCTTTTCCTAGTCTCTTGATAATTTCTGTTTTCGTTTCAATTGACAAAACATTGCGGTTCCTTTTATATGCTTTAGGCCTTCTGGAAGATGCCATATTGCACAGAGAAATACTTGCACACCAAAATTATTCTGCTGTAGTAGCAGACACAATTATTTTAAGTTGAACTGTCTGTTTAGCCAGTGTTCTGCCTAGAACGCACACGTACACTAGATTGGTAAACCAGATATTAACTGACTTTATGATCTAACTGAGTTCCTGTACGTAAGCGACCGACCATTAGCCCATTCCATCCTCTACAAATTGTTCGCACACATTTGAAGCTTGCAGCATCAAAAGATTCAAAAATAAAGTCTAACATGACTGGTGGCGCCTGATTTTATTTTCTCGAAAAAGTGTTCGGATAATTGGATGTTCGGATAATTGGGGTTCGGATAAATGGAGTTCTACTGTATGTATATTTTTGTATTTTGTTGTTCATTTTAAATTTATTTTTTTACAATGTTTTTATTGTGTGCTTTCTTTCATTTTTTATATTTAACAAGTTTATCTGATAAATAAAAGCTTATTCTAATGATACACAATACACTTAAGTAAAGTTAGTTGCTTATCCTTTACAGGACGTGGCAATCAACCCCAGTTTTTATTGGCTGTTTGTGATTTTTCTAGGCAATTTTTTTCATTCAGTAGTTTGCCATTGCTTTCTGAACGGTACGGCGCTTATACCATTGTAAAAAATCCACACAAAGCGATCTGCTACCAAACCGCCTGCAGCAGGTTTCGAACCTGGTATATCTGGATTATGAAACTGCGTTCATATCCATTAGGCCACAGACGCCGACACACTTCTTGTTATTAAATAACAAGAAGGAAATAAATTCCCGTATCCACGTTCTCATTGACATAAATACGACTGACTCCAGTTTGCTCACCTTTATTGTAGCTTCCGGGAGATTCAATGAAGCAGCTAGTTCACACCTCTTGGGTCGGGACACGTAGTTTTCTTTGAGAAATTCCTTTTCCAGACGACCAATCTGCTCTCTGGTAAAAGCTGTTCTGTAACGCCGAACTTGACTTTCATCAAGGCTGGAATCTCCTACAAAAGATAAGGCGTAGTTGTTTAAAAGGAAGAAAATTTTTAAAGCGTCTAATCTGCTCTGTGACGACAGCAGTTCTGTAACGTCGAACCTGATTCTCGTCAAGACTAGAATGGCTTACTTAAGAAAAACAGATAATTTTATAAAGAAAATCTACTACATGGTAAAAGCTGGTTCTGTAACATCAAACTTTGTTTTCATCAACGCTGGAATCTCCTACAAGAGGAAATGAACGTAATTTTTTAAAGAGAAAAAACGTTTTAAGGAAACTTTTAAAACATTCTGCTCAATGGTAAAAGCTGTTCTGTAACGTCCAACTTTGTTCTCATCAAGGCTGGAATCTCCTACAAGAGAAAAAGAACGTAATTTGTTAGAGGAAAACGATTTACGGCAACTATGAAAACATTCAGTCTGCTCAATGGTACAAGTAAATAAATAAATATTACACGCATAAAGGTAAGTTTCATGCGCTCATGAGAAAAAAAGATGCAGAAAACTAGACAACAGAAAAACAACAGAAGTGAGTGTCTTACCAGAAAATCCAACCCAGGACCTTCCTCCCGGCCAGCTAGTCACCACTAGTGTGATTCACTTCTGTAGCTAGGCGTGGGTGCCGTTCGGAAGGTACAGGGTTCGATTCTCCGGTAAGCCACTCACTTCTGTTGTTTTTCTGTTGTCTAGTTTTCTGTTTCTTTATTTCTCACGAGCGCCTGAAACACGTGACCTTTATGTGTGTAATATTTATTTATTTTCTGTTTACAGGCCTCGGGTTTCCCCTCTTTGTTTCAATGGTAAAAGCTGTTCTGTGACGTCAGACTTGATTTTCTCCAAGGTTAGAATCTCTTACAAGAGAAAAAGACCGTACTTTGTAAATGGGAGAACCGTTTTACGGCATCCATCTGGTATGTAGTAAAAGCTGTTCTGTAACATATATAGAACTTGGTTCCTCAAAGTTAGAATCTCGTACAAGAAACAAAAAAGAGTTTAAAAAGAATAAAATTTTGAAAGCATCTGTTCTCATCACGGCTGGGATCTCCTACATGAGAAACCGCTTTAATTTTTAAAAGAAAGACAAATTTTGAAGCATCCAATCTGCTTTTTATAAAGGCAGTTCTATAGTGCCAAACTTGATTTTCATCAAGTTTATAATCGGCTACAAGAGAAGAAAAAGGAACATAATTTTTAAGGAATCCCACTCTGCTCTGTGGTAAAGGTAGTTATTTAACGTCAAACTTGACTCTAATTAAGCTTAGAATCTCTAACAAGAGAAAAAGGGTATACTTTTTAAAACAGGAATAACATTTATAAGGCGACCAATCTGCTCTCTACCGGAAGACTTGGCATGTGTTTGTTGTAGGCCTATGCTCCTTGGTGAGCTAAAGGGTATTGAATCTGCTCTCTGGTAAAATACAGCAATATCTTGGACAACGTTTAATGTACCTTATGGGAAGCCTTAATGTCAAGTCAGTCCTATTGTATGGCTCTGAAACATGGAGAACAACAACCAAACATATATAAACGGGCGCTTGCGTAGAACAGAAGGATTGACATGGTATGACAAAGTCACAAATGTGGAACTGATGACAAGAGCCAGACAAGTACCAGTGGAACAAGAGTTGAGAAGAAGACGCTGGCGATAGATAGGACACACATTATAGGAAACTTGTTGATAGCATTACAAGGCAGTCCTTGTTCTGAAATCCCCAGGGAAAGAGAGGCAGAGGTAGGCCAAAAAACACATGGAGAAGAGAATTAGATACAGAAGTGAAAATGAATAAGAAAACATGGAAAGAACTTGAGCGGACGGCACGTGATATGAGGACTAGGCATGTGTTTGTTGAAGGCCTATGCTACCTGGGGAACTAAAGGGTATTGATTGATGGGATACTGTAAGCTCGAGGCCAACACTACTGTGTCTGTGGCTACCTTCTCTATTTATGTATTATTTACTTCTGGATTTTTGTTACTATTCTGTTTCTTTGCAGCCCTCGCTTGTCTCTACCAGCCATTACTGATTATTATTACACGAGTGTACTGTAAAAGTCCGTCATAAGACGGGAATTAAATTCAAAAGCACCAATACCTAACGGCAATTTTACTTATTCAAAAGTATTTAAAATAAACCACTGTGCATCACCACAGTACACGAACTACGTAGCAGCAGCGAGGATCCCAATGTGTGTATACGGGATCACACATTCTATGAATATTTTTGTGCACATCGTCATTTGCACATTCTTTAGTAAGTGTTACTATTATCGGGAGAGTACATATAAGGGAAAAAATACAATTAATGTCTAACTGTCAACCAAAGTTGCATCCCTTAGCGTTACGCACTGACAGAAAAAGCTGGGATTTTATATATAGGATTTTTTCACTCGTTTCTTTTCTTTATTTCGTGTCTTCTTCTTCTTCTACATTCATGCTCGCCACCTCAAACCCGGATCTACGCCAGAAGCCATTTTGCCTTCGGCATTCATTGACAGTTACACTACTGTCACCTTCGGGTCGTTTCATTTTAAAATAATTTTTTTGTAATTTATTTAATGCTTGCTTTATTTCTTGTATGTTTTCGTTCTTTTGTTCCTGATAAGATGTGTAGCCATTACGTGGGGAAGTTTCTCTGCCTTTTGTCTTAGTAAGCCGCATCACTTATTTTCGTTAACTTCACTTCTCTGTTAAATGTAGTTCTGTAACGACGAACTTTATTCTCATTAATGTTGGAATCTCATACGGGAGACGACAGAACATCGGTGGTAATTTTTTTCAGCAAACGAAATTCAAAATTTAGCCAGTGTCGTATCATTATTAATAATGAAATTATCAATATGTTTCGAACCCAATACCTTTACATGGATAAGACAGTGCTCTAACCACTCACTCGTTTTAGCAGAATGAGTTTCAGTTCTAAGTCTCAACTGGTCTTTATTTTCATACACATTGATCAGCCGTCCTCTAACTGAATATCTCACGTCTATACGCTAACTCGTTTACGCTTCGCAATACTCCAATATTCTTTGGTAACGGTCAAAGAGTTATCGATTAACATCTGTACCACGCCGTTCAGAGATCAAGAAATGTATGTACATTTAACTAATTGCGGCGCGGCACGGTTCATTACATTGTTCTCCCAAAGACCATCTGGTGCGCCCGTTTTGTTAGTCAAATTTCTTCATTTCTGCACTGTTTACACTTATACAGAAGCAACATATTTGTTGCAAATAAGACCAAGAACACTTCAAATAATGTTTCTGTGAATTTACAGCGATGTTATTTACTGTTTGTTTCTAAACATGGGCAACTGTACAATAAACTGGCACCCATTTTGATGTTTTGGTAAAACTTGAAAACTATCAGGAATAGCAATAGTTAACAATGTTTCAGAAACTATTGAAAAACATCATTTAAAACTGTGAATGTGCACGTGCTGGTATTGACGGAGTACTGTAAGAAGGGCTATACAACAAAGCTCGAAATCAGACGAATATGATGGAGTTGGAATGGACGTATCCTAGGAACTAATAATAACAGTAGTACAGTAAACCCCCAGTCTTACACTGTTCGATTTGCACTCTGTTTTATATGGATACTTATATGGATATTTATATGGATACTTATATGGATACTTATATGGATACAACACTGTTTTTGTTATGTTATGCCATATATTTGTTACACGCGTTACTAATTCGCTCTTACGCTAAGCGTTAAACTCCACAGCTGGCAGGAATATAACTGTCACATGCTCATCAAGTTCATTCAGGGCGGTCGGGTAGCCAAGAAGCGTTGTCAGTGCTAGCATAAGGAAGCATGAGCTCAAAACTGAATGCAGTGCTATTGTAATCAGTAACATGGAACAAGGTCTTAATTGCTACAAGATGTTTCCTGGAGAGAAAAATGTGGCACACCAAAACAGGCTCGATCTGTTCTGTATTAAAACTTTCCTCGAATATCTTCTGCCCTCATTGACCAAACAGCCGCGCCTTCTTCATATGGAGCCAGATAACTTTTTCAACACCAACAAAACATTCTGCTAACCCAGTGTTTCTCAACCTTTTTGTGTTCACGGCACACTTTTCAATTTTCTATTTAAAAAAATGCGGCACACCTATCTGACTTCGCGCCTAGAAAATTTTTTTTTCATACAAACCTGGTGCTCCTAATGCGATGCTTGTGCTTGATGCTTTTGAGTAATTTCTTGGATGTTAAGGCGTATTTGAGATAAGCAAATTCTTATTTCATCTTCAACACAGAGAAGTGTTTCCTTTTTTTTTTTCATTTAATGCTTGTAACTGTTGAAAATTCCAACTCACATAAATATGACGTAGAAAACTGCATCTAAATAATTAAAGCTCGTTTTGCAATAACAGAATACTCGTCTTTAACAGAAATCCAGAATGCGACCAGTGGTATCTCAGTAAATTAATATGAAACAAATATAAAGGTATGTTATCAGGCACTCGCAGGAAATAAAGAAGTAGAACACCAGACAACAGAAAAACAACAGACATGAGTGGCTTACCCAGGATTTGAACACTGGACCTTCCGTGCGACAACCCCGCCTAGCCATGCAAGCGAATCACACTATCCGCTCTGCCATCTACGCATCATCAAAAAATGATGTTTCAATGGCAGGTCAATAGTGCGAACCACAATACACGACACCAGAAGTCCTCCATGGGCAGTTCAGCCTATTAATGACGCAATCACTTCTGTTGTATTTCTATCAAGCAGTATAGAATGTTTGTACAATACCAAACCTACCCACTATCCTGTTCTCACTGTTCTAGTCTACTATCATTTACTGGACACAGTATTAAGGTCCTAAGGGTCTTGTTGGATTCGGCCTATACTGCTTGATAGAAATACAACAGAAGTGATTGCGTCATTAATAGGCTGAACTGCCCATGGAGGACTTCTGGTGTCGTGTATTGTGGTTCGCACTATTGACCTGCCATTGAAACATCATTTTTTGATGATGCGTAGATGGCAGAGCGGATAGTATGATTCGCTTGCATGGCTAGGCGGGGTTGTCGCACGGAAGGTCCAGTGTTCAAATCCTGGGTAAGCCACTCATGTCTGTTGTTTTTCTGTTGTCTGGTGTTCTACTTCTTTATTTCCTGCGAGTGCCTGATAACATACCTTTATATTTGTTTCATATTAATTTACTGTTTACAGGCCTCAGGTTTCCCTCCCTTATTTGTAATACAGTGGTATCTCAGAGCGTTTCATTTTACGACTGCGATCAGTTGAAATAGTTTTATATTACATGATAACTAAAAATATACTTCATTTAGTAAATATACAAAATATTTGCCGCACACTTTGATAGGCGCAGCGGCACACCGCTTGAGAAACACTGTGCTAACCAGTCGTCTGATGATAAAGACAGCTCCGCGGTGACAACTGTAGCCACAAACGACAGACTTAGCAGCGATTAAAGTCATATAATATTTGATATATGTTTTGTAAGTACAGTACATACATAATATTTCGTTTCTGCTGATAATTACTTGTAGTTTGTAAATTGTTAACTATTTAGTTGTTTTTTAAAATCACTTTAAAAAAAAAATTTTATACAGCCTTCAGGACCTTGGAAACTAATTACTTTCATTCATTCATAACCCTCCACTCCCAAAGGAGCATAGGCCTTCAACAAACACATGCCAAGTCCTCCTGTCACGTGCCATCATCTCAAGTTCTTTCCACGTTCTCCTCATCATTTTCACCTCTGTTTCCAGCTCTCTTCTCCATGTGCTTCTTGGTCTACCTCTGCTTCTCTTGCCCTGGGGGTTCCAGAACAAGGACTGCCTTGTAATGCTATCAACAGGTTTCCTCAGTGTGTGTCCTATCCATCGCCATCGTCTTCTTCTCATATCTTGTTCCACTGGCACTTGTCTAGTTCTTGTCATCAGTTCCACGTTGGTAACCTTGTCATACCATTTTAATCCCTCTATTCTACGCAAGCACCCATTTATGAAAGTCTGTAGCTTTTTGGTTGTCTTTGTTGTTCTCCATGTCTCAGAGCCATACAATAGGACTGACTTCACAATTTTATTTTCTTTATTTGACTTGTCCATGTTTGTTGAAGTTTTTTGTGGTTTACATTTTTTACAGGATGGGGTAACCGGCCCCATGCCCAACCCTCCTTAGTCGCTTTCTACGACATGCTTGGCAGGGAACAGTGTTACTATTCTTTGCTCCCCTTTCGGGCCCCGGTAACACGCACTTTGACTTCTATTAAATGTTATGGGAAATCAATTTTGATTTTGCGCTTTTTCGGAAAGCGCTCGACTGTTCAAGAACGAAGCAACAGCGCTATGCGAGGGATCACTGTATTTTTTTTAATTAAAGGCCAGACAGACAGCAGTGAACTTTGTGAGAAGAAGTGATATGGGAAGACGGGCCTTGAGAAAGAAAGCCTGAGGTTGAAGAAGCATTAAAGAAGGGTGTTAATCATTTATTGGTTCCCCGTTTGCTCTTTATGAAGCCTGGAACCACCATTGCAGACGATCCCCCTTGTAGGAAGCATGTATCAAAACATGCACGCGGTCTTACACTGGTGGTTTCTGTAGGAATTATTTTAAGATAATGAGGTTAACAGCGCCATGCTCAACCTCGTTAGTCGCCTCTTACGACATGGTCAGTATTTATTTTCGTCTCATCAGAGATCCTAGTGTTAAATATATGGAGGTGAAAAGGGGAGGAGGAGGAATGGCTACGTGATGGTCATTATCCAGCACTCCACTAAAGCCAAAATCACTAAGTGATGCAGATATTAAACATGTCAATTAACAACGTCAGATAACCCCCTACTTCACCGGTCACTTCACGACGCACAAACCACCAAGGCTGTGGACGTAAACGGTAGTTCATGGTACTGGCATCTCACATACACAAGAAATGATGTCAAGGTCGATGACGTAGCATTAATCCCCGTTGAGCACATGTAAGAGGTGATGAAAATGAGAAAATTACCAAGATAAGTGGATCGCATCAGGCTTGGAGTGTTCATAAAAATTATATGAGATAGCGCTGAATAATATGGCGTCGCGACAACACATTACCCACGCCAATGACCCTGCTAATCTTACTGATGTGGTCGCATTGTAAATAAGCAGTAAATTATTCTCCTTCAAGGGAAGTTAAAGACTCAGAATGGATATTTAAAGATAAAAAAGGTAATTCAATAACAGAAACTGCCGCAGGGGAATGAAGTGTTAGAGACTTCACCATACTAGATCCATCTTTATTTTTGAGGTGGGAGGACCAGTTCCCTTCCTGACTGACTGTCGTGAAGAGCAGAGTTAGGTACCCATTTACAGCTGGGTAGATTGGCACGTGACGATACCCGGTTTGATCCCGGAACAGTGTAACTATTCCGCGATAGGAAAGCGCTCTAACCATCTAGCCAATCGAAAGCTCCGTGGATGTATAAAGGAACTAAAAATAATGCATTGTGATGACAGTTTAAGGTAGTGGTTCTTAACCTGTGGTCAATGGACTCCTTGGAGGTTCCATGAATGGATTATAAGGAGTGTTTGTACATCTTCTTTTCTTTGATCCTTAGCCGCCGACCGTCAAAGCAGTCAGTGGCCATCACGCCTAGTGGCGTCTTGTAGGGCAACAACAAATTGATTCCACTTTGCTCGGTCGGTGGCCATCCTTCGTACAGTGCCCCAACTCTGGTTCATTTTTAGCATCTCAGCCTCCACAGTCCTCCGCCAGGTTGTTTTTGGTCGGCCTCTCTTTCGTTTTCCTTCAGAGGTCCAAAGCATAGCTGTTCTTGTGAGGGCATCGGGGTCTCTTCTGAGGACATGGCCAACCCAGCTCCAGCGTCTGCCAGCTATGATGGTGTGCATGTCCTCTTGCTTGCTCTGAGTAAGCAGATCTTGGTTGGTGATGGTATTCGGCCAAAAGATTCGGTGAATTTTTCTTAGGCATGTTGTGTGAAAAGAGGACAATTTCGACATTTCCTTCTCTGTAACTCTCCAGCATTCTGCACCACAGAGAAGCACAGAAAGCACACAGCTCTGATATAATCTTAATTTTGTGGTGTGTACATAACATAACATTTTTATCTAAAATTTTAAATTATGCTTTTATATACATTTTTTAATAAGAACGGGTCTATAGCCTACATGGAAAGTCAAAGTAGTCAATAGCACAAAAATCTTAAGAAACTCTGACTGAAATAAAGCATGTTCGCTGCATCAGGTAAATAGCATATGTCGTGATTTTAAAAATGCACATTTATTAGTAGTCATACCCAGCTAATACGGCGTGTTTGGGACGAAAATCGTGAAGCGAAAATCGGAGAAAAGCAAAGAATAACCTTTGTTTAGCTTATAAATGCATATAGGGTGCCTAAAAGTCTAAACAACATGCTTACAATATCATATATATTAATGCGCAATAAAGCTAAGCCTATAATAACAATACGACAAGTAAAACGAATACAGCTAGGCGTAACAAAAAGCTAGTAAAGTAAAAGTAAAGTAAAGTAAAAGTAAAGTAAAAGTAAAATAAAAGTAAAGTACAGCAAAGTAAAATAAAGTAAAGTACAGCAAAGTAAAATAAAGTAAAGTACAGCAAAGTAAAGTAAAGTACAGCAAAATAAAGTAAAGTAAAGTACAGCAAAGTAAAGTAAAGTACAGCAAAGTAAAGTAAAGTACAGCACAGTAAAGTAAAGCAAAGTAAAGTAAAGTACAGCAAAGTAAAGTAAAGTACAGCAAAGTAAAGTACAGCAAAGTAAAATAAAGTAAAGTACAGCAAAGTAAAGTAAAGTACAGCAAAATAAAGTAAAGTAAAGTACAGCAAAGTAAAGTAAAGTACAGCAAAGTAAAGTAAAGTACAGCACAGTAAAGTAAAGCAAAGTAAAGTAAAGTACAGCAAAGTAAAGTAAAGTACAGCAAAGTAAAGTAAAGTACAGCAAAGTAAAGTAAAGTAAAGTACAGCAAAGTAAAGTAAAGTACAGCAAAGTAAAGTAAAGTAAAGTAAAGTACAGCAAAGTAAAGTAAAGTACAGCAAAGTAAAGTGAAGTACAGCAAAGTAAAATGAAGTAAAATAAAGTAAAGTAAAGATGTTTATTTCACAAATCAAATACAAAGTAGGAAAAAATATTTACACTCATAAATTGTTCAACTAACATGTACAAATGTTAATATTGCAGCCTGCGTAACTTTGAATCAATAAAGTAATTGTAGAAAGGCTGAAGGAGATAGTATAGCCTGGTCTTCAAAGATTCTTATTCCTTTTGATGGTGGAGACTTTGATGGAGATCTTACAGGGGTTGCTGGCGACGTGGTAGGTTCTGAAACGTTAGGGAGCTGAGGCCTAACTGTTGCTGTCGAATGTTGTGATGGCTGTACTTTCTTGAAGGAAAGCAATGACGTTTGCCTTATGGATTATTTTCTCCTTTCCTTTAGGATTTCTCAACTTGGTTTAGTAGGCTTGCATTCACTTTTGAAATTCTTTCAAAATTAGGATCTATCTTCTCAAAAACTGCCATCTCCTTCTCTATAAAGTTGATTCCTTCTATTTCCTTCATATTCATTTCCCAAGGTACAGCATTAGGATCGGTCTCCTCTTCTCTAACAGCCTTTTCTGTTCTTCAGTCACAAGCAGATCTTCATTAGTTAGGGCCTCGTCATGAGGAAAATCGCCGAATGAGCGAGACAGGCGCTGAAAATTGTAAAGAATATGATTGAAACTCGCCGTAATACCGAAGCGCCGAAAAGCGGTTATGGCAGTATTTTTAATGTTACGTTTGATCGGACAGCTGGGACCCCAAGATGCAGCAATAGTGAATGCAGTCAGCGACTCATAGCTTGACTGCCTGCGTCAGGACCAGCGAACCAGAGCTGGTCAAGACCGTGCTCCACCTCCACGTGGTGGTCCTGGAAACAGTCTGCAGCAGTGCAGGCTGGCTGAGCGAGCATGGATCGAAATGGGAAGGCAAACCCGGTCCTTAAAAAATGCCGTGCAGAAGTCGGATGTGTCGACCGAAAGGTGCAGATATCACAGCTTAGGCGCAAACAGACACAACGCAACCATCGTCCTTTTCAGGGCGAACGAAGAAGAAGAAGAAGATCGGACAGCTGATAAAAAGTATATTCCTACCAAGTCTTTGCAATCAGTGTCACACATGGTCCTTGGGCAAAGCACATGAGAGAAAAATCAAATCTTGTGAAATGAGATGCTTAAGAAAAGCCATTGATCTTACCAGGAGAGACAGAATGAGAAATGAGGACATTGGAAATAAATTGTAGGAGCTACATTCTGCATATATACAACAGGTAAAGGTACTCCCATAGCAGGTACTGCCGTAGGGGAATAAAGTGTTGGAGACTTCCCCATACTAGGTCCAGCATCGAAGTGGGGGTGACCAGTTCCCTTCCTCGCTGCCTCTTCCTTCCCTACCTCAAAGTCAGGTACCCGTTTACAGCTGGGTAGGCTGGAGCGGGTCGGTACTGTGATTCGAACCTGGCACCTTGCCGCGAGAGCCCAGCGCTCTAACAACTCTGTCAATCGGACGCTAATGTGTGTGTGTGTGTGTATATATATATATATATATATATATATATATATATATATATATATATATAGAGAGAGAGAGAGAGAGAGAGAGAGAGAGAGAGAATTACGTTGTTTGGCCATCTCATGAGAATAGAGTCTGATAAAATACCACTGACCAACGGGCTGATCACCCGTTTGCCAGTCACTTCGATTACGGAAACAACGGCAGATGGGTTGATTTGCCGTTGCCCTAAAGACGCCATTAGGCGTGATGGGAAACAATGACAAAGAAAACCTATCTGCTGTTGCCCTAAGACGCCACTAGGCGTAATGGCCACTGACTGCTTTGACGGTCGGTGGCTAAGGATGGAAGAAGAAGAAGAAGAAAATACCACTGCAGGCCTACAGTAGAAGATCTGGTTTCAGTGCACGGGGAAGGCCAAGAGGCAAATGGATAAAGAACATCACAGAAAACCTCTACCAACACGGACTCTCAGAGAGCTAGAGCGACACTTGGCTTAAGTGCGCAAACTTCAGCTCACCAATATGCTTCGCGGCATCAGTGGAACAAAAAAAGTAAGTGTCACATTTAATCAGGGGCAGACTTGCAGTGATCTAGACCCCCGGGCAATAAGGGTCAGTGGCCCCCCAAAAACCCATCCGATATAAATTACTGGTTCTGTGTATATCGAGTAGGTCCCCCTGTTGCTGTATGACCCCTGTGGCTGTCCGATTACCCCACTGCTCAGACCGCCCCTGCATTGAATAACCATCGTGCTCACACAGCATTTGTCACTGGGATTTACCAGAGTGACACCAGCGATCTCTCGTTTGCTGCGCATATAATTATTAATATGTCATGCATTTAGCTAAGTTCTTACTGGTTTTTTGTTCGCTTCTCCCTGATAAACGTCTTAATGTAGGTTTTATGTCTTTAGGAATTTTGTTACTTTTTTAACGTCCCTGATCAACCCACAAGCAATGTCTTTCAGCTATATTAGACCGCATGTCAAAATATGTTTGATAATATGACCTCTCGGAAATCGGACACTTTAGAAATATGTATAATAGAATCATTATGCTAAGTATATTAACCAGTACCAGAGCAATAATCCAGTAACAGAGCGCACAACCTAGTAACATACCACACAACGCAGCTACAGAGCAAACAACCCAGTTACAGAGCACATAGCCCAGTAACAGAGCACATAACCAAGTAACAGTGCACATAGCCCAGTTACAGAACACACAACTCGGTAACAGAGCACACAACAAAGCGTAAAAACGAAAAAAGTCGTAACCGGAACAATAACCATTGAAGCAGAAACATTAGGCCTAAAACCAACAACGGGAATTTGTATCGGAAGGTAACCCCAACAAGAATACTCTTTAAATATTTTTTAATGTTCGTAGCAATCATAGATGATTTATTTCAGCTGTATCAACTTTTGTACTTTACAGCATCGCAGTGTAGATAGTTGCAATTTAATGAACGATGCCAGACTTAGATAACCACGCAAGACCACTTACTCCTCATTAACTTATTGTGATCCATAATTATTTTCATTGCGTCCCTTTGGTTGTTAAGTTCGCGTGAGAGCTGCTGAAGACTGTCAAAACTGCTCATCGAGGGTACGCGAAATGCGTTACTGGGAATTTGTTTCCTGTTGCGCAAAAATGACACTTACTTATTATCGTGGGACATTCCCCTCCCCCGATAATCCAAGCTTTTTCCAGACCAGTGATTCCCGAACTTACAAAAATCGCATACCCCTCTTAAGTGTAGTCATTTTGGAGTACTCTCGTTCGAAGATAAACTGGGGGCAGTTTTTATAAGACTATTCTTTTTTACGCTAGCCCATAATGTCAATATAATTTATACGATATATACTATATATGGAAATACTCATTTTAAGCAGCTGATTAAAAACGTATGTAATATTAATAAAAACCAACCGTTGCAAGCGATCTTTGTCCTCTCAAGACTGTGTGTGGTCCCGGCTTTCGGGTCCTCCCAGTAAAGTAGAGGCAGTGATATGTGTCTGTGTCCGATAACGTCATTTGACAGTGGTTGAGGCTCGGTCGCTGCTACGCCATTGATGAACAGACCCGTGTTCTATCGAGACTGTTTGGTCCCGGGTCCGGGTCCTCCCAGTTCAGGTGGGCCGGAGCTGGTTTCTTCTTGGTAATGCAGCTCGGCAGTGATAGAGGCTCGGCACTGGCTGTGCCGTCCCCTCGATACGTCTTGTCTCGGAGATATAACCCCCTTTGCAGGGTAGAGAACGACTCTTCTCGTGGCATTGCACCCTCGCCACCCGAAGAGAAGTTCCCTGGGGTTGCAATAAAGCCCACTGGTGGCTGGCCTCTTTGCCAGACACTACTGTCTTTGGAGGTATGACCCCCTTTGCAGGGTAGAGAGATATCAAACCTCGGGGCAGTACACACACGCCAAAGTGGGCCTGGTGTACTCTGTTTGGAGTCTAGGATGCTCCCTGGGGTTGAAAGAAAGCCCGAAACACACCCACTACTCGTCTGCTACCGTGTGGGATGCACGGCGGGTTGCGGTACCATCGCCTGGTGTCACGATTGGTGGCTTCCCGGCCGTGTGGCAACACGGACCATGTGCAGAGGGCGGCGGTGGCTGTGCCACCGCCTCGCCAGGCAGTCTGCACAACGGGTAACTGGCTCAAGGGTATGAACGAGTGTATAACTCGTCCCCTAAAGGGCAAAAGAGTGAATAACTCGCGCCCTGGGATTGAAACAAACAAACAAACAATAAAAACCAACAAACATTCTGAAATGTCGGCGGATACATATAGTGAATTCGTACGTCTGAAATTAAAGTCCACTTTTTAATGTGTAAAGATATAACATTTTAAATCTTACTATCCTAGTTGTCTACTATAAAGGCAAATGTATCGCCCATAACGCAAGAACGCAATGCATTTTTGTAAATAAACACGTGTATATTTCTGCAGTCCACGATTCAAAGTTTTAATTAATTGGTTTCTGCAGCTAAAAAAAGTATGATAAGGTATAAAGAAATTCTGCCGCGTACCCGATTGAAGCCCTTTCGCGAACCCACAGAGGTACGCGTGCCATACTTTCAGAAACGCTGCTTTGGAGGAAAGGGCTTCAATCATTTCACGTCAAACTCATGCATCCTGTGCCATCTGTTGAGTGCCTTTCCATATCTTCCTTTATTTCCTTTATTACGTCGAATTTCTTTCTCCATACGTACTTTTCATCTGCCTCTATTTCTATAGCCCTGTGGGTTACAGAATGGCAACTGCCTTGTAATGCTCTCAATTACTATCCACCTTATGTCAAATCAACGTATTTTCCTCACCTTTTTTAACAAGATACTTTACAGGTGATAGATTATCACCAAATGTTTTTGCCCCAGCTGATAAAGACCCCGCTGTTTTTAATATTCTCATATTTGTTTGTGTTTTCTATATTTCTACCTCGCAAGATATAGCTATAGAATATAGCAAGATATAGCTATAGAATATAGCAAGATATAGCTATAGAATATAGCAAGATATTGCTATAGAATATAGGAAGATATAGCTATAGAATATAGCAAGATATAGCTATAGAAATACCTTACAAGGTAGCCCCATATTAAAATACTGTCGTAGGGGAGTGAAGTCTTCACTAAACTAAGTCCAGCATCGAGGTGGTGTGACCAGTTCCCTTCTTCGCTGGTTTTTCTTTCGTTATCTCAAGAGCAAAAGTCAGGAACCCATTTACAGCTGGGTAGACTGCAGCGTGACGTAACCGTGAATTGCGAGAGGCTCTTTATATGTTGAAGTTATTATGTTAGAACTTCGATATGAGATTTTTTTTTAAATAAACTTTTGCCTCGTTTCAACCTAGACACATGGTCCGTCGGTTATATTAGGGCGTATGTCCAAATATAAAAGACCGTTTCCAATTAAGTTATGTATCTCTGCTGTCCCTATTTTTTTTGGTTTAAATAAAATTATGCCTCGTTTTGGCGAGGCGCACCAAGTTCAACCTAGACGCAGCGTCCTTTGGTTATATTAGTGCGCATGTCCAAATAGAAAAGACCTCGTGGTCTACTTCAGTGATATGACTAATATAACCTTTATGCTTTTCATACTGTTTCTCTTTATATCTATATTTAGTGAGCGGTCATTTCCGGATTTTCGCTCTACGCTCGTTACGTACGTATCATCTTCATCATCATCATCGTTATCTTTTCGATCCTTATGGTACGACATTGCGCCACCACTTGCAGAAGGTGACCTTGAGGAAGCCAAAGCATAAATTCTTACAGTGGTGGTTTCAATAGCAACTGTATGTACATGATAAGAAAGCACAGCCTCATATTAGTTGCCTCAAGGGAGGGGGGTAGTAATATTCTTTATTAGTCTCAACAGACACCCCCTTTTCCCCCACCCTGAGAACTACAAGAGGCTTTTCATCGTTCTTTTCGTCCCTTATGAAGCATGGGACCCCCATTACAGCTGGTTCCCTCACACCAAGCCTGTATCAAGCAGTCGCCTGCTCTGGCAGCGGGGGTTTCCTGAAGAAATGTTATTTTAAACTATAAGGTTGCCAACCTCATGTTACACACGTATCTTATAATAATAGCCCCCCTTCAGTCATAACTGACTTGGGTAATGCGCCCCTGAGGTGACAGTCTTCAGCAGCTTTTTTTTTCTCGTGTTCTTTCAGATGGGGTCTCTTCTGTTCTGTTTGCCGTAAGAGCTTCTTTTCGCCCAATCTGTGGCGGCGCCGTAGAGAGCATCGCCATTTGGTGCGATCGGCAGCTTCATCCTCCCAGGCTGCTGGATTTATGTCCAGTTCCCTCATGTCTCTTTTGTACACATCTTTGAATCTCAGCTGCGGTCGCCCAACTGTTCTTTTGCCATTTGTCAGTTTTCCGTAGAAAATATCTTTCGGGATGCAACCATCTTCCATGCGGCAGAAATGGCCAAGACACAAATAACGGCCTACATAAATGACTTATTTATAGCTTCTGTGTTATAGCAATCTTTTTTTCTTTTTTTTTTTTTTTTTTTTCGTCTGTAAACGATGTAAATATCGAAACAACTCAGCTTTTGTCTGACATGTCAGAAACCTTTAGCAATGGACGCTAACTTCTGCCAATCTTCCCAACTCCCTCCCAAAGGCTACCACGTGGGCGATGACAGTCTTACCTAGACGTAATTTAAGCATTTCGATGACCCTTCCACCCTACCACCCTTCTTGATTCTGATATCCTCTCCAACGTGCATAAACCGTCTGGCGTTTGATTCTAGACCCAGCAGACAACAGTCCGGGGGGTCTGTATCTAATTGCTCACCGAAGATCGCACCCGTATAGCGCCGCATAATGGCGCATCAAAGAGTGCCTTCATCCAGGGGCAATCAGAAAATCATTGTGCCTAAATCTCTGAGGTAACCGTGTTTAGCCGAGGCGGAGGAGGTAGTTAGCGTCTCCCGGACGGAGCAATTTTAGTCCCATTAGGGGTAATTTCTGGGGATTCTCGTAGCTTTTATCGGAGGAAGCGTCTGGTTATTGATATGACCAAGTGCGAGTTGGAGGTAAGTTTAGATAGTCAATATCAGCGTTGCCACTCCTAGATGTATTCACCTAGATCTAGGTTGTTTTTGTTTTTGGTTCCGTCTAAGTGTCATTTTCCTTCATTAGTTGATGAATGCCAACTAGATCAACTTTCAGTTTTCGTTTCTTCGCCCAAAATAGCCCAAATTCCCCCCCCCCCCCCCACAACCCAAAAAAAACTGCCTAAGGTAGCCCAAATCGCCTAAAAGAAGTCCATAATTCAGAATCTAGGTTTATCTAGATGTTTTTGAGGTACCATCTAGGCATTTTTTCCAAATTCAGGGTGGCAACACTGGTCAATATACCAAGGAGCAACTAGAATATACAAGACCACTTTAAAAAAAAATAATGAAGGAAACCTGAGTAGTAAATAAATAAAAAAAATATCGGTAATTAACAGGCCCTCGTTGGACAGAAAGAAGAACATCAGACAACAGAAAAGAAATATAAGTGATAGTTTTACCAGGAATCAAACCAAGGATCATCCAAACGGCGCTATCGTCTTGCTTGTGACCATAAATCATAAAAGTACTCACAGTCAATTTAGCATGTAATTTTGTTTTTCTTGATTCACGTTGAATTAGGCAGATCAATGAGCTGTGTTTGAAAAGGAACAATTCAGACAAATAAAAAAACTATTTCTGTCAAATAAGCAAATAATTTGAATTTGAAATTTTTTTTTTCATTGTTATTGTTCTTTTAAAATTTCTCAAAGTATTTTTTTTAAATAAATATCGGCGGCTCTCCCAAGTCGGCGCCCAATGCCGGTTGCAATGAGCGTCACGCTCCAGCTGTAAATTGGTACATGTCTCTGCTCTTGAATTAGGGAAGACAAAGGCAGCAAGGAAGAGAACTGATCACCTCACTTCATGAAGCTGGACTTAGTATAGGTAAGTCTCTAACACCTTTATTCTAGAAGTTTTTAGTAGCCCTGACCATATACGATCATTTCTTCTACTCTGTGGAGGATTCTTGAGCACTCGATTACATAACCTGGAGGACTGGAAAAGTTTGGTTGCATAATGACACAATATATGTCTCTTGGCCAGGATTTTCGCGAATTAGTTCATAAGAGGTTATTATTAAATATACAAATATCCACCCATAACTTACTTACTTAGTCGTTCCTCTTCTACCGTGAGGTGTAGAGGTTTGGAAGAGAGAGCGCCAGACTATTCTATCAGCTGTCTTCTTCCTGGCCTGGTTCCATTCTAGTCCTCGGTCCTTCAAAGATTGTCTAATGTTGTCCTCCCAGCGGACTCTGGGTCGTCCTGGAGGTCTGGATCCCTGGCTCTTTGTTTCCCATGCTTGTCGTGGTAGCCGATCTTCTCCCATTCTGCAGACATGGCCAAACCATCTTAGTTGGGACTGTTCTATTTGGGTCTGCAGCGGGTGGGATTTTAGGCCTTAACGTATCGTCTGGTTGCGGACCATGTCTCTTCTTGTTACTTCAACCACCTTCCTCAGATACCTCATTTCTGAGGTTTCACCCATAACTTTCGTCCCTTTTATATAAATACTGGCACATCTCGAAAGAACGTACATTAACAGATTTAAATACAGCAGAAGTAGAAACAATGAAAAGTGAAGTCATGTCTCATGTTTAGAAGCGTAGGCGATCATGTCCATCCACAGATCTTTACTTTTGATGCTCCCCAACAGTTTTGTTGTTGATCTCTTCCAGTATCATAGTATCATGCTATCCATTCTCTTTCCTCTGTTTCTTATTTTCCTTTCTTTCTCTTTATTTATCCCGTGGTTTCAATGTCTTTGAGTGCTTCTCTTCTCATCACATGTCCAATGTAGACTGATAGGCTTCTTATATTTGTTACAATATGTCTTTGTTCGTTAGCATTTTTTCAAGCCTTCTTTGTTAGTTATCTTAGCAATTCATGTTATTCGTAAATTTCTTCTGAAACACCCTGTCTCTTTTGCCTCCAATGATTTTAGTATTGTACCTTTGCTCGTGTCCAGTACTCGCTTCCACGAAACAATATTGTCTCGATGTACCACTTCAGAGCCCTTTAACAGGGATTTAAATCATAGGATATTCATCATCAGCTTATATAATCTAACGCATATTGCGAAAATGGTACTCAAGAAGATGACGCAGAACAGCATCGCCTCCCCTCTCTAAACAAAAAAAAAAAAAAAAGAAAGGAAGAAATAAAAAAGGACTAAAGTTAAGGACAGAAAGAAATTTTAGCATAGCTACTGGGGGGGGGGGGGGGGGGGGGGGGGGCAGGGTGGGGGTGGGCGGCGCCCGCTGGAGTTCAAATACCAAAAAAAAATCCTTAATGTCAATTTCTTTTCTCTAAAACTTTCGTTCCACATTCAGCGCTTCAAAAGTAGCAACAACCTAATTCGATAATACTTTAATTGCTGTCGCCCGAAAACTAGCCACGATAAGAAATCTGAGCGATCCATATTGTTTCCCTACCGCTGCTGTTAACACTAAATATCCTTAAGTGTTATTGTTCTGTTAGCAGGAAGCCAAATTGGTGGTAACAAATCGAGCGTGAATTTTCTAAGAGATAATTGTTAGCCTTTTCCGTTATTGATAGCTTCGAACAACTAGCTTGATTGCACTGTTATGAAGATAATTGCAGACGTCAACAGGCTTTTCAACGGTTTCCTGCGGCGTTGCTGGCTAACAGTGATCAGTCGGGGTCACTTTGAATTTAACAGGTTTGTTCCTTCAAATTCAAGAAGTGGACAAAGGTTAGAATGGTCTCCCAGATATAGTTTTCGACTCCCCGCTGGTCCTTTCAGAGAAAATTAGATAATTTCTGGAAAGCTTTTGTGCGGAGCGAGGTATGTTTGAACTGAGAACAATTAAGTGTATCTGGGAGGTACACGTTTATGACAGTTTGTGGGCCGGGAATCTAGGCTCTTTCGGTGTCATCCTTAGGCTGACTATCTCGTGGAATGCGACGGTATGACGTGTGAACAGAATAACGATAGCTTTGTGGACCCCTATTATGTGGGGGAGGGGTAGAATTATCACACGTCGTTACAGAAGTCCGTTTACGTCCCAGACGGGCAAGGGTCATTCGCAAAACGCCAAGCTGAAGTGAACCTGGGAAATGGGACGTAGGGCAGACGAAAGATAATTATCGGTACATTGTTCCGATGGCTTGGAAAGATAAAAGTAAGTTAAATATTAAGAACGTTTCACGAGAGCACAAAAGCAAGATAAACGGAGTTGCAACTGAAAAGGTTGTCTTCAGAAAATAGATTTGACGGAAGCGTCGCAAATGGATAACAAACCCAATGTAGTCCCATGAAATTAAAAAAAACACTTGAGGAACAATTAATCAATTGTTTGCTTCTGTTTCACTTGTATTCATGAACAACTACTGCCACCAATGTGTAGTTAATGTATCGTATGTTTAGTTTAACAACTAAATAAATAGAGGAAGTTCCTAATTTACTTTTTAAATTCGAAAATGTACCCTGATAGGAAACTATACAGAGTGATACAACAGGAGAAAATCTGATCATCTGAAGTAGTCCCCCCATCGATCAAGTGTTTGGTCCCCTTAATCTCCTTTACACTCTAAGGGGGACGGGCCCACTTGCGTCATGACTCCCAAGTGTCAGCCTCCTATTTTCTTGTGCGGGGAATTGAACCCACACATTGGTTGCAGCTTTCGAATTCCTATTTTCTACCAGCTGGGGGCAATTATGAAAGTAACCCATCGTGTCTGTTGAAATACTTGGCCATTACTGTCCAGTCGGAGTTCCACAGCCCGGCCGTCTTCGAGATGCGGTTGTTCCACCCAGCCAGCACGATGCCTTTTCCGCAGTTTCGCTGAGCCTATTTTGGTGCTCGGTCTGACATTGCTGTTCGCCTTCGCCCTTGCCAGATCTATTGTAGCAGCCAACTCATTTAGTACTTTGTTGTGGCGCCATGTGTATCGCCCTTGCCCTAATGACAACGTGCAAGCTGAGAGCACATGTTCATGTGTCTGCCTCTCCTGACACAGGGGGCACTGAGCATCATCAGACGTTCCCCATCTGTCACGTAGGGTTT
The DNA here is from genome assembly GCA_024509875.1 of Oreohelix idahoensis. Classification (NCBI taxonomy): domain Eukaryota; kingdom Metazoa; phylum Mollusca; class Gastropoda; order Stylommatophora; family Oreohelicidae; genus Oreohelix; species Oreohelix idahoensis. Next base: position 59,648 of record JAMPIV010019800.1, on the reverse strand, counting down.
ATATTCATTTAATTTCCTACATCTTCTTCCTATTCTTTCACCCGAATTCTCTCTTTTATTATCTCTGTATTTCCTTTTTCCTGTATATTTTTCATCCATTCGTTTTGCGAATATTATTTTCATATAATTCGCAAACTTTACCTGTTTTCCTTTCTCTAAAACTGAGAATCGCACCTGGGTGGTATTGCGTACATGTCAGTCGCGCTGGTCGGACGATAGGCGTGAATTTACAGCATTCGCTAGACATTCGTCTGAGGGTCTCTGGTCTGGGGCGTGAAAATTCACCCGAGGGACATGGAAAGTAGACAGAGAGTCTGCATTTCAGTAAACGCATGAGGTTTTTCGTCAGGAAAAACCCGGCTTAGCGTGAAAATCCACTCCGCACTGCAGACGGTGGTCTGAGATTTGCAACTCATGCAAGCCCACGGCCACTGATGGCTGTTTACGTCACGCGATAAGCCCGATCGTGTCTCAAGTCCGTGGCCAGATCATTATTTACTTGGCTCACACTTTGAAAAACGAGTGTTGCTCGTTCGGCAGTCTGGATTCAAATGGCACGGTCTGTGGTTGAGCTCAATCATTATAATCTGGTGCGATGATCGAGGAATGTAGCACTATATCATTCAGGGAAAGCCGTCTATCGAGATCTTTTGATGCTAATACTCTCGAGTGTATTTTTCTATGCCCCTAGAATCGCCCAGGTGGGTCTTCTAATTCATGAGAATCATTTTTAAATATAACTCCACAGTCATTTGTACAGTCAAAAAGAGATGGTAAATACTGCTACTTGATTTGTGTTACTTGGTTTGGGGTTTACCAGCACCTAGTAGTAGTTTCCATACTTGTGAAGAAATAGACTGACTTTTCTGCTCTCAGAAAGTTCGTATTTATGGTGCTCGGCACCCGAGTTAAGAAATAGCTATGGACCTAGCCAGACAATTTCTGTTCGCCTTTCGCCGAAATACTTGCTAACAGATCTATTATATATATATATTTTTTGTAGCAAAGCCAACTCATTTCAGTACTTTGTTGTGGCTAACTCCGCGCAATGTGTATCGCCCTTGCCTTCCCGGAATGACAACTGGGGACTTCTTGGCAGAAGACTGTGCAAGGCCATGGCGGAATGAGAAGCTTGTGTTGTTGTCTTAGGTTACGTGTATCTGTGGGTACTCTGGCGCCATCATCTGTTCTCTTAACGGGGCCGGGCTAAACCTAGTTATAACGGGGCTATCATCCTTGCAACATTTCTTGAATTTTTATGACTATGTGTATATGTATTTTCCTTGATGTACTTTCTTTGATGCCTTTTTTCCTGATATTAAAATCAACTTAATAATAGGGGGCACTGTTCTAGCATCATCAGTTTTCCCACGTTCCCCTGTCGTCACGTGCGTGCCTGTGAGTGATCTCACAAGTTGTAGAAGATAGGTGAGAGAGAGAGAAGAATTCTTTTCGCTTTCAGAGACAGCCACTATATCAAAATCTATCATCTCACGTGTGTGGAAATTCTATTACCTTTCAATAACTCTCACTGAGTCTATCACCTATTCAAACCTATTCAGAAGGGACTAAACCTAGTCTTAATTCTCCTATCGAAAATCTACGACACCATCTCACAAGGTATGCTGACGATGGCAGGAGGTCATACATTGATCTAATAATGAAGCCGAGTCTAAGAGGTGCCATATGCCATATATCATTCCATGTCCAGGACCTTTGCAGGGCTCCTTCCCATGTAGTCCATTGGACTTGTTGGGCCTGCTGCACAGCTTTTTGCATCCTCTTCTCATTCTCAGCTCCTCGTATCTCCGGAATTACCATGCGCGTTCCCCGTTTGATGCCTTGGGCCACCAGCGGATGTCACCACGGCCAAATCCCCGTCTATTCGTCTGTGTATATCCGATTATCACCCTCAGCTTGAGTGACTCTTCCGCAGCACCAGCAGCTTCATCCACTTCCTTGCAGTTTTCAGTGTGGGCTGAATAGACAGAAATTACCTAGCTCTCGAATAATTTTTAATTTAGCGTGTTTACTATTTTAGGTAGTCCCGAAGCATAAACTGCCGTAGGGGAGTGAAGTGTTAGAGACTTCACTATACTAGGTAAAGAATCAAGAGGTGGGGTGTCCAGTTTCTTTCCTCGCTGCCTTTTCCTATTCAAGAAAAGCTTAGCTTACTCTGCTGCTCATCTCTGGAACTATCTTCCACATTATCTGAAAGATAACAACCTCAGTCCCTATTCATACAATCGTAAACTTTTCGATTACTTTATGAGTTCTGATTATCTGCCCCCCTAATGTGATTATTTTTCCGAACAAATGATATAATATCGAATGTAGGTTTAATGATGATGATAGTGTTTTTCAACATATTTTGTTTCATGGTGATACTTAGTTTGTATTTTTCAACATACTTTATTTCATGTTTATAATTAGATACTGTGAATGTGAGTATGCTAGTATTTTACGTTTATAACGTTGAATTCCTTGAACTGATGGGTAAAATGTATGTGAGAATAAATGAAATCAGTATAAAAGACGAGAGAAAGGAAGGGCAGAATGTCAGACGGGCCTGCGTGCCCAATTCTCAACCCTTTGAAAATAAAGTTCGTTCGTTCGTTCGTTCGTTCCCTAACTCAAGTGCAAAGTCAGGTACCCATCTACAGCTTTGTAGACTGAAGTTTGTCGATACAGTGAATCGAGACCAGCGTTCTAACCACTCTGTTAATCGGACGCTTGTGTGAACTGTACTGGGTAGATTTCCATGTGTTGTTTAGATTGGTATTCTGGCTTTAAAAGTGAAACTATTGGTATTCAAATCTGTATCATGTACGCTATAGAATTTATAACAATAGATAGTTGATATTGTATATTGTATAGAAAATAAAATTATGGATATTCAATATTGTATCTTGTATGAACAGTAAAAATATAGAATTTCAATATTGAATGTTATATGGAAAGTAAAACTATAGATATTCAATATTGTATCTTGTATAAAAAGTAACACTACATATTTTCAATATTGAATCCTGCATGGAAAGTAAAACTATACATATGCAATATTGTACCTTGTACGGAAAATACAATTATAGATATTCAATATTGTATCTTGTACTGACTATAAAACGAGATTTTCAATATTGTATCTTGTACACTATGTATAACAAAAGATATTTAATATTGTATCCTGTACGATAAGTAAAAGAACAGATATTACTACTGTGAAAAAGTCCAAGGCCAATGGCCTTAAAAAATGTTCTGCTGTCTCCCGCTCGGGAGATACTGTTTCAATAGATATTCAATATTGTATCTTGTACGGTAAGTAAAACTATAGATATTCAATCCTGGATCTTGTATTGAACGTGCAGCGGACAAAGTTTCAGTGTTACGTCTTGTATGGAAAGTGCAGCGGACAAAGTTTCAGTGTTATATCTTGTATGGAAAGTGCGGCGGACACAATTTCAGTGTTACATCTAGTATGGAAAGTGTGGCGGACAAAGTTTCTTGTACAGAAAGAAAGTATTATATCTTCTATGAAAAGTAAGACTGACAGATTTTAAGAGTCTTATTTGTAAACCGTGAGCCCACGAGCAGATAAAAACAAGGTGATGTTTATTTTGGCATGATTGAATTTATTTTATTAATATTCCAGTATGTTTTGTTTCTTTATTTTATTGTTTTATAAATCGAAAGAGATACAACGCCTTCGCTGTGCATATTTTGAGAAGTGGAAAGTTACTGCGCAGTGTAGCAAGTACTCAGTTGAAAACAAAAGACAGAATGCCAACGAGAGCAAAGAGTGGACACTATAGCAAGATAGCTCAACGGAAGAAAGTCAGTAAGAAAACTGATAGACAGCACTGCCCACTAGGCGCGATGAAGTAGCGCGATTACGTTCGCCAGTTGGCCAAGAGCTTAAAGACCAGCGCGGGAAAAATTCAGTGCAAGGCAAGATCAATATAGTGAGTCGGATTACAAGCGCGTGTTAATGAACGAGTAAAACTGTCACTTCTCTTTGTCGGTGTAGTTTGAACTGCGGTTCTTTTGATCTCGTTGAACCTTCTTGCCCACCCACACTCTTCATAATAGAATAATGGCATTTTATTGTTTTCCGATTTGTTGTTTTTATCAGGTAATGATGAGGGGGTAACTGTTTCTGCTTGAAGTTGGATAATTTGTATAGTCCCTTGATTTAACGTAGCGCGGGAGAAACTAATTTACAACTTAAATAATTTAAACAATAACTTATAAGAATTTAAAGTCCCAGGGCCGGCTCTTTTGGGTACGGCTGCTCGGGCGCCGATTTGAGAGACACTGAAAAGTATTTTTTTTAATAAAAAAAATATTACAGTTCTAAAAGAACAGGAAAAATGAAACAGAACATTTCACAATAACTAATTAATCTGCTTAAATGAAGCTGATCGTCTTTACATATAGCTATATTATTCATTTTTTTTCCTTTCTTCAAAAACAGCACGTTGCGCGCCTATCTATAATTCTACATGAATAAAGAAAATAAAAATAAACAAACAAAGTACGAGCAATAAGATTTTTAAAACATAAATGCATTATCTATTTATTTATTTATTGTTTTGTCAAATGCTACAGTAAACGCCAGTTGCGTAAATTACAGTGGGATCCAACTCAGTAGCATGAAATTAAGTCTCGAAACAATACATACACGATTGTACGGAATTGAGGCAGTGCTGGATTAACCATTAAGCAAAATAAACACGTGCTTACGGCACCAAAGGAAGGGGGCACCACAGAGTTTTTTTTCCCCTAACATGCCCTTAACTCTCAACTCTTTCGACTTTAGTCGATTTTTTTTTGCAATTGTCCTTATCTGCCATGTTCGACTTTAATCTGAATTTTAAAAAAAAAAGAAAGTTTTCTTCGTTATGTTATTTAAAAGTTTGAAGGTGTCAGACAGAGACCTAGAGTTCAGTGTACTGGACTGTCTTACCAACGGTTTTCTGCATTAATTTCAGTGGGGTCTGGCCTGGAAGAAATCTGAATTTTCAATCTCTTATTTCACCTTCAGCACTTATTGAGTCTTAATGGCCTGTCAGATACGCAATGGAAGGGCCGAGGTGGGCACTATAGTTGGGCTGTGCTTACAGCAGTGTTTTTCAACCTTATTGTGTTCGCGGCACACTTGCCAATTTTCTAAAAATTTTCGGCACACCTATCTGACCCCGCGCCTGAATAAAAAAAATTACAGTGCTATATACTATAGACCGGAAGGAAGGCATCAAAGAAGAGTTGGTTACCCGAAGAGCAGCAGCTGGGAGACTTTTTCGGGCCATAAATCGAGGATTCCTCAGCAAAAGAGAAGTTGGCAAGAAGACGAAGATGGCTGTATACCGCTCAACCTATGTCCCAGTCTTGACGTACGGATGCGAGCCATGGGCAATGACTACAACCTACAAAAGCCAAATCCAAACCCCAGACATGAGATATCTGAGGAAGGCGAGGAAGGTGATGTAACACGAAGAGACATGGTCCGCAACCAGATGATACGTCAAATCCTAAAAATCCAACCTCTGCAGACCCAAGTAGAACAGTCCCAACTAAGATGGTTTGGCCATGTCTGGAGAATGGGAGAAGATCGGCTAACACGACAAGCATGGGAAACTAAGAGTCGGGGATCCAGACCTTCAGGACGACCCACAGTCCGCTGGGAGGACAACGTTAGACAATCTTAAGGAATATGACTAGAATGGGACCAGGCCAGGAGATAGACAGCCGATAGTATAGTATGGCGCTCTCTCTTCCAAACCTCTACACCTCACGGTACAAGAGAAACGACTAAGTAAGTAAGTAAGTATATACTAAATTTATTACACTAATTTGTGGGTACTTTAGAATAAAAATAACTCTCAATTTGATTTTTTTTTAAATTGTTTAAAATAATTTTGAAGTATATAAATTTTTGTTCAAAGCGGTTAATAGCCCCAGTTTATTGTTGAATGAATTCAAGCTGTAAGATCAGTTTTATATAACATGATCACTAAAAATATATTTCACGTAGTAAATTTACAAAATTCTTGCGGCATACTTTAATAGGCGCGGCGGCACACTAGTGTGCCGCGGCACACCGCTTGAAAATCACTGCTTAGGGCATCAGTAGGCCTTAATTCAATTTTGATACCAACATCATAGATATCATTGAAGCACTATACAAGGACGCAAGCAGTGCTGTTTTTGCAAGCAATGACATTGGAGAATTTTTCAAAACAACTGTAGGAGTTCGCCAGGGATGTATCCTGTCACCAGTGCTCTTTAACATTTATCTAGAACATATTATGCAGGAGGCTCTCTACGATTATAAATCAACCATATCAATTGGAGGCCGACCTCTGTGTAATCTACGTTTTGCTGATGATATTGATCTGATAGCTGGAACAGAATCAGAACTTCAAGACCTTACCTCTAGACTGGAGAAAGTAACAAGAACATATGGGATGGAAATTAATATAGAAAAAAGCAAGATATTGGTGAATAGCCATAAGAAACATGTTCCGACCAACATTACGTTAAATGGGCAAACGTTAGAAGAAGTTAACACCTTTAAATATCTAGGGTCCACTATATGTAGTGATGGAAGATCAAATAAAGAAATCAAGACAAGACTTGAGATGGCCTCAGCTGCCATGACAAGGTTGAATGTGATCTGGAAAAGTAACATCAGTTTTCCTGTGAAGATCAAATTATACAAATCACTTGTATTATCTATTCTCTTGTATGGGTGTGAGGGCTGGACACTCACTGCAGATACGGAGCGAAGGATTCAGGCTTTCGAGCATAAATGTTATAGAAGAATTTTGCGCATTTGCTATAAAGAGCACAAAACAAATGTCTATGTTAGAGAGAAGATAAACACCTATGCAGGCCATCAAGAACCACTTTTGTCAATAGTGAAACGTCGAAAGCTTGCCTGGTTTGGGCATGTAACTCGTCATGACTCCCTTTCGAAAACGATCCTCCAGGGAACAGTCGAAGGTAAACGGAGAAGAGGAAGGCAAAGAAAATCCTGGGCTGATAACATCAAAGAATGGGCAGGACACGGTTTCTCCACACTTGTACGCATTGCTGAGAATAGAGAGCAGTGGAGGACCCTGTCTGCTGATGCTTCCACCATGGCACCCCTACGACCCATGACGGGTTATGGGTTGAGATGATGATGAGGCCTTAATCCGGCACTGGAGGGGGTGTCATGAGACTTCGTTAAAGCAGCGTGTAATCTTTCAACAAGTATACCATAATACCCGCCGTAAGTACTTCGGTCGGTCGGTCGGTCAGTCACATTTTGCACACCGTCATTTGTGCACTTTTTTGTATTTTCGAGAGATGTGGTGAAGTGGGATGTTATAAATATTTATAGGGGACTTAGTGTACTGACTGAGATCAGCTGTGAGGTATCTATATCTAATAAGAGTAGTGTATTATAGATAACCTTACTTGCTGCCACATATATATATATCTCAGTCAGAATTATTCTGGAATAGTGTGATGACTACGTTGTATGTCTAGGGTATGTGTATGATGAAGTGTAAGTCACAACAACAGACAGATAAACAATTTAATTTAATCCACTACTCTTGACAACACTGTGACACTCACATACATATAACAATCTACAAAGATATCTTAAAAGAGTCACTGATAAACTTTCAAATAACAATATGTATTCATTACTGGCATGAATGAATATGTGTCCTGATTCAACTACAAGGGAACCAGGAATCACAATCAATTTAAATTACAAGTTATGTACAGAATGTATGAATATTGTAGTGACATATATTATTACAAATGTTCTATGTGTGTCAGTTGTGTAGTAGTAAAATGAGGTAATACTGGTTTTGTTTTGTTCAAGCTCTGTTGGTATTTGTCATCATGACTTCAATAGTTTGTCTTTAGGGACCAGTATTGGAGATGTTCACAGTTCCTGATTTTAAGACAAGTAAATTCCCCTCTTAATGTTAATTTTAAAAAGTCAGTTCAAGATGAGGGGACATAATGTTGAGCTCAGCTGGCCAACTCTGCTTATCTTGAGTGATGGCGGCAGGAGAGGACTCCTCTGCTCGAATTCTCCTCTGGGCTCAGGAGACACCTCACTGATAGCTAAAAAGACCAAGGAGTATGCTGTCCGACACTGGATTCAGCAAATCTCTGACCAGATGCTGCTCAGTACCATCAAGACCACTGTCCCTGAAATCAAGAAGGATGTACCTTCTACTTCATAACTAATTTATATTTTCTTTTTACACTGATCACAATACATCACAAACATTGCGTTCAGAGCGTTAGGCCAACAGTCAGCTTCATCTGAAATACTTTATACCAGCATTACCATCCTTAAGGGTCACTACGCCTCTGCACTTCCAGCATTATTTCTTTCTAGTCAATCATCCAGGTGTCAGTGTACTGTTTGGCCATTCCATGCCGTTTTACTTCTCTCCGACACCCTCTGTTCAGGCTGGAGCATTTTAGGCTTTACCTCACGTTTGCCACTGAACTACACATATATATACAGGCATAAATCAACAATTCACATTCAATTTTCATTAAAAGATATTAAATGGTTCAAGCTTACCACAATTCATACGAATAACACAGATACGTTGATTAGCAATGAATTCTGGCACAAACTGGCACAAATTTCCATCTGCTTATCTTCCAGGCTTTTATTGAGCCAAATATAAGCTGGCTTCAACGCACTGATGCTTTATCAAGTGTATTTAAACAAGTGGTTTCGAACTAACGCTCCCAAGTGTGTATATCAGCGAGACTGGCCAATGAGCCACGTTTCGACAAGTGTTTGAAAAAATGTTATCTTTTCCCGTCTCCCCTAACAACCAAGATAGTATTTATAGCCCGACCAATCGTGGTTAGGCTTTCATTTGTTGCGCTCCAATCAATTTGAAGTTTACATGGTAGGCTATTTCTGTAACGTAAATTTTTTTCAAACACGTTAAAAAAAAATCTTATGAGCAGAAATGATTTTATGCTGTCAGGCACCCCCAATATTTTATTTTGGGTATAATTTATTAATTCCTGGACTATATGCGTAACGTTTTACATATTATTTGTCAGCAAGCCCTAAGGAACCCAAAAATACTAATTTAAAGGAGCTACGTGGCTGCGTTCAAAATATGCAATTTCTTCTACCTCCTGTTTCGAAGATGTGCTGTCTGGGTACTGTTATGTTTTCAACCGTAAACCCATCTAATGTTATCTTTTCTAATAAGAGTTTTTTTATGATTTATAAACCTAACTCTGGGAAAGGGTAGTGTATTTTATCACTGTCCGTCTGAAAAAGTTAGTGCTTGTAGACTTACACGCGTGATGCCAGCATTTGTATATCGCGCGTCGCGTGTTGCATGCGTTCCTGATTTTCAGCCCTCCCCTCTCGCTATCCTTTTGTCCATCTGTTCGTTCGTTTTGGTAACGCAGTATAATTAATGTTAGGATTAATTTAGGTCATTACGCAGTACGTCTCAATGTTTTTCTTAGAAATGCAGCACACGTTCATTGAAGAAGGCGGGTAATAATACAGTAAGCTTTTATATCAACGTGAAAGCGTTACAATTTGCAGACGAAGCAGAAAACAAGGGGGATTTCGAGTACATTCTTTGTGACAGCACTGTTATTTTTCCATTGCTCTTCTCTTTATTAATTTTATTTGTTAGGCTTCATATTTACCTAATAATTTATATATGTGGATTAGAATATTTCATGACACCTCCCCTCTTAAAACAGACATTATATGTCAGTCCTTTATTCTATATACACATATAGAAATTTATTATTATTTCTGGGGTTTACGGTGATTCTCATCACACGGATGGCGGCTTAAAAAATCCGCTCCCAGATTGGTTTTTCCAGATATATTAAAATTCCCAATGTTAAAATTATATGGAGCCAGAAGCAAAGACCATCGGAGTAACCTAGAGTTCTCATGCTTAGCCTGTGCTAAAAACGATAAAGGTTTGTGGTCAGTTTGCAACTTAAATGCCTTCCCATATAGATAAATATTGAATTTCTTTATTGCCCATATTACTGCAAGACATTCTTTTTCGCTAGTTGAGTAGTTGATTTCAGCTTTATTCAACTTTCTGCTAGCATATGCCACTGGGCTTAATTCCCCATCCAATGCATCTGATTTCTGTAGTAGAGTTGCACCTAACCCAATATTACTTGCATCCGTCCTTACTATGAATTCTTGACTTAAGTCAGGTAATTTCAAAATGGGTTTACTTGTGAGCTTTTCCTTCAATTCTTGGTAAGTCATTTCACATTGTGGTGTCCATGTAATGCGATCTGGAAGTCCTTTACGTGTCAATTCAGTTAACGGTGCACATATGGAATTAAAGTTTTTGATATACTTCTGGTAGAAACCACATAATGAGACAAAGGATCTCACGTCCTTCTTGGTTTGTGGTCTCGGGGCTTTCTGTAGTTTCTCTAAGTTCTTTGGGTCAGGGGTCATGTTTCCCTGATAAACTGTGTGTCCCCAAAATTCCAATTCTTTACATCCAACGCAACATTTGGTTGGTCGGGCTGTTAAATTTGCCTCCCTAAGTCGATCAAACAGCATGTTCAGAGAGTCAATGTGTTCCTCAAATGTTTCTGTTGCTATAAGGATATCATCCATAAAATTTGTTATACAGGGATTATTCAGAGGATCCAATAATTTTCTCATCATTCTAGAGAAGACACTAGGCGCATTCTTCAATCCAAATGGTAATCTATTAAACTCATAGTGTCCTTCTGAGGTACTAAAAGCTAGGTATGGTCTAACCTCAGGCTTTACTGGAATCTGATAGTATCCTTTACTCAGATCCACTTTTGAGAAATATTTAGCTTTATTTAGTCTGGCAAACAGCTGATTTGTATCCGGCAATGGATCCACCTGTCCTTCTGTAATAGCATTCAGTCTCCTGTAATCTATACAGAGTCTATGTTCTCCAGAGGGCTTCCTTAAGAGTACAACACCGGAACTATACGAAGACTCACTGTGCGAAATAATTCCTTCCTTCAATAGACAGTCTATCTCTTCCTTCAAAGCTTTTTCCTTAGCAAACGGAATCGAATATGGTTTCATACAGACAGGTGTGGAGTCTATGAGTTTCATATCATATTCCAATAGGTTTGTATGCCATGGTCGGTCTGTTAACACCTCTGCATGATTATTTAGAACCTGTTGCACTCTCTCTTTCTGAGTTTTCGTTAAATGTGTACTGATTTTCACCTGTGCTGCTGTCTCACAGGGGTGTAATGGATATTCAAATGATGAAAGTGGTTCCTTTTTCATCTCCATGGCGATGGACAAGGTCAACACGTGTGTCTCTTCCTGATGTTCTCTTTCCAAATATTTCTTCAGGAGATTCACATGATAGATTTTTTCTTTCCCCTTCTTATCTATCTTATAATTTGTTCTAGACACCTTCTCTAGAACTGTATATGGACCCTGCCATCCAATTTGTACCTTATTCTGACTCCCGGGCAAAAGAAGCAGTACCTTCTCTCCCACAGCCAAATTTCTGTCTTTCGCCTTCCTGTTATAATAGGCAGCATGTTTCTTCCTGGCTTGTTTCAAATTTTCATTGGCAAGTTTCCAGCCAGTTTTTAACCGAGTGGTCAGCTCATTCACATATTGGTATGAAGATGTAATGTTTTCCTCTGCCTTTTCATCAGTCCACGTTCTTAACAAAGCTACATATGGACCTTTAATTGCGTGGACCTATTTGTCCATGCACCGGTATGGTCTCTTCCACTTGAAGCTTTATAGTGATGATTTTTCCTCCCAGAATTATCATTCACAAAACGACCGCTACCAATTTTTCTTTTGGGGCTTTCTCCCCACTTAAAATTCTTGATGAGAGATTTCCTCTCTACATCCTCTTCCGCCAGTTTGTTTAAGTCCGATTGAGGGATTGTCGGCTTATCCTGGGGTAAGACATCTTTTTGCACTCTCCGCATAGTGGCCATTGTAAAACAGTTAAGTGAAGCTTGTCCGTGAAAAGGGGCTTCCCATTCCATTTGGTCCACTTTATCAAATCTATTTTTCCTTTTATTGTCAGGCCTGATTTTGCCCCATGGCGTGTCCAGGTCCTGATCCATGTTCCCACTTGTGGGTGTTCCCTCATGTGCTATGCTACACCTTTCTACAAAGTTCTCAATGTCCCATCTTGCTTTGGGCCAATAATAATTGTGAGCCACCTTTTGAATGATGTTACCTATCTTCTCATGGTCCCCATCTGGTTTCACATGTAGGCTCCTTATTAAGTCTGCCCTATATCTTTTAGGAAGTACCAGCTGTCCCTGACCTTTGGATCTAGCTCCAGTCTTCCTATACATCAACTTGTTTTTCATGTAAAAATCTCCCTTGCCTGGAGTTGTATGACAAGTTGACAATTTTCTGAAACAAGGCTTGAGTGTTTTATCCCCAGCATGTGCCTTCCTCATCTCTTCTGGAGTGGTATCTAACATAATATCCTCCTCCTGTCTTGAGGTCGACCTGACCTGAAGGGTTGCCATATACACAGGTTTCCTTCTGCAACGGTCAGTGTCATGATTGTCCATCTGACAATTCTTACACCACCTTTTTCCTTGGTTGAAAGATTTTCTTTCATTATATTTCCTTTCATCGAATTGTGGGAATTTATTTTTATTGTCATACCGTGGCCTATCAAATTGGTGCTTACCTTTATTTTGATCCCTAGGATCAAATTTATTAAAGTTCTGTGGTGCCCTAAAGTTATCCACCTGTTTCTTTTTATTACCTGTTACCTCTGCTTGAGCTGCTTGATACCTTTCAGCAACATTTAGCAACTCATCCAGCCTCTCTGCACCTTGTTCCATGAGAAACTTTCTCAGGTCTGGAGCCATGGACTCTCTTAGTTGCTCTATAAGGACCTTTTCCTTAAGATCTTGGGTTTTCCCCAGAGAAGTCCATTTCTCCAAGTATGTCTCTATTCGTGCAGAGAACTGGTGATAGGTTTCACCTGACAGTAGTTTAGCATTCCTAAATTTTTTCCTATAAAATTCTGCATTCTTTTCATACCTTAACACAAGAGCCTGCTTTAGCATGTCATAATTTTCCTGATCACCTCTGCTCATTTTTGCAAAAACTTCATAAGCTGCCCCACGAAGTCCCTGAGATAACTTTAAGCTCCACCTTTCTCTCTCTAACCCATACGTGGTAGCTAATAGTTCGTACCTATTTATATAGCTCTCAATATCATCGTCTTTCTCAACAAAATGATCTAAATGAAAATTCATAGCTGAGATTGAGGCTCCTTGAGTAACCGTAGCATCAGAGGCAAAGGGACTGGCACCATTTTCAGGAGCATGGCCTTGAAACTCAAACTCCCTTAGTCGTAACTCATGTTCCCTTTGTAATCTTTTATCTTCTGCTTCCCTTTCTGCAGCTAATTTCCTCTCTTCCCTTTCTGCAGCCAATTTCTTCTCTTCCCTTTCTGCAGCCAATCGTTTGTCTTCTCTTTCTGCCTCCAATTTCTTAGCCTCTTTGTCAGCCTCAATCTGCAACCTCTTAGTCTCAGCCTCAGCTTGCAACCTCTTAGTCTCAGCCTCAGCTTCAAACCTTCTTTTTTTTCTAATCTTCTTTCTTCGCGTTCAATAAATTTGTCACATTCCGTTGTGACATAGGCAACCATAACTTGCCCATCTAATCCTAACTCTTTTGCAGTCTGCACCGCAGCAGATCGAAATTTGGCCAGGTCCGCCATTGTCTATCAGGTAAATTTTTATAATGTCTACCCAACAATTCAATTTCTAACTATATATCTAATGGACAACACAGGCACCGTGAGCTCAACCTTATTTAATTCCACCCAAGGATACCTTTTAATTCTTATATTCCCTGAAGTGAATTATCCCCAATATTTTTAATAGTTAAAGATTCAAAATCCCAAGAGCGAGACCCCAATATATGTGGTGAAGTGGGATGTTATAAATACTTATAGGGAACTTAGTGTACTGACTGAGATCGGCTGTGAAGGTATCTATATCTATTAAGAGTAGTGTATTATAGATAACCTTACTTGCTACCACATATCTATATATCTCAGTCAGAATTATTCTGGAATAGTGTGATGCTACGTTATGTGTCTAGGGTATGAGTATGGTGAAGTGTAAGTCACAACAACAGACAGATAAACAATTTAATTTAATCCACTACTCTTGACAACACTGTGACACTCACATACATATAACAATCTACAAAGATATCTTAAAAGAGTCACTGATAAACTTTCAAATAACAATATGTATTCATTACTGGCATGAATGAATATGTGTCCTGATTCAACTACAAGGGAACCAGGAATCACAAGCAATTTAAATTACAAGTTATGTACAGAATGTATTTAATATGAATATTGTAGTGACATATATTATTACAAATGTTCTATGTGTGTCAGTTGTGTAGTAGTAAAATGAGGTAATACTGGTTTTGTTTTGTTCAAGCTCTGTTGGTATTTGTCATCATGACTTCAATAGTTTGTCTTTAGGGACCAGTATTGGAGATGTTCACAGTTCCTGATTTTAAGACAAGTAAATTCCCCTCTTAATTTTAATTTTAAAAAGTCAGTTCAAGATGAGGGGACATAATGTTGAGCTCAGCTGGCCAACTCTGCTTATCTTGAGTGATGGCGGCAGGAGAGGACTCCTCTGCTCGAATTCTCCTCTGGGCTCTGGAGACACCTCACTGATAGCTAAAAGGACCAAGGAGTATGCTGTCCGACACTGGATTCAGCAAATCTCTGACCAGATGCTGCTCAGTACCATCAAGACCACTGTCCCTGAAATCAAGAAGGATGTACCTTCTACTTCATAACTAATTTATATTTTCTTTTTACACTGATCACAATACATCACAAACATTGCGTTCAGAGCGTTAGGCCAACAGTCAGCTTCATCTGAAATACTTTATACCAGCATTACCATCCTTAATGGTCACTACGCCTCTGCACTTCCAGCATTATTTCTGTCTAATCAATCATCCAGGTGTCAGTGTTCTGTTTGGCCATTCCATGCCGTTTTACTTCTCTCCGACACCCTCTGTTCAGGCTGGAGCATTTTAGGCTTTACCTCACGTTTGCCACTGAACTACACATATATATACAGGCATAAATCAACAATTCACATTCAATTTTCATTAAAAGATATTAAATGGTTCAAGCTTACCACAATTCATACGAATAACACAGATACGTTGATTAGCAATGAATTCTGGCACAAACTGGCACAAATTTCCATCTGCTTATCTTCCAGGCTTTTATTGAGCCAAATATAAGCTGGCTTCAACGCACTGATGCTTTATCAAGTGTATTTAAACAAGTGGTTTCGAACTAACGCTCCCAAGTGTGTATATCAGCGAGACTGGCCAATGAGCCACGTTTCGACAAGTGTTTGAAAAAATGTTATCTTTTCCCGTCTCCCCTAACAACCAAGATAGTATTTATAGCCCGACCAATCGTGGTTAGGCTTTCATTTGTTGCGCTCCAATCAATTTGAAGTTTACATGGTAGGCTATTTCTGTAACGTAAATTTTTTTTCAAACACGTTAAAAAAAAATCTTATGAGCAGAAATGATTTTATGCTGTCAGGCACCCCCAATATTTTATTTTGGGTATAATTTATTAATTCCTGGACTATTTGCGTAACGTTTTACATATTATTTGTCAGCAAGCCCTAAGGAACCCAAAAATACTAATTTAAAGGAGCTACGTGGCTGCGTTCAAAATATGCAATTTCTTCTACCTCCTGTTTCGAAGATATGCTGTCTGGGTACTGTTATGTGTTCAAACGTAAACCCATCTAATGTTATCTTTTCTAATAAGAGTTTTTTATGATTTATAAACCTAACTCTGGGAAAGGGTAGTGTATTTTATCACTGTCCGTCTGAAAAAGTTAGTGCTTGTAGACTTACACGCGTGATGCCAGCATTTGTATATCGCGCGTCGCGTGTTGCATGCGTTCCTGATTTTCAGCCCTCCCCTCTCGCTATCCTTTTGTCCATCTGTTCGTTCGTTTTGGTAACGTAATATAATTAATGTTAGGATTAATTTAGGTCATTACGCAGTACGTCTCAATGTTTTTCTTAGAAATGCAGCACACGTTTCATTGAAGAAGGCGGGTAATAATACAGTAAGCTTTTATATCAACGTGAAAGCGTTACAATTTGCAGACGAAGCAGAAAACAAGGGGGATTTCGAGTACATTCTTTGTGACAGCACTGTCATTTTACCATTGCTCTTCTCTTTATTAATTTTATTTGTTAGGCTTCATATTTACCTAATAATTTATATATGTGGATTAGAATATTTCATGACAAGAGAGTACATTAACTTTCAACCACAGCTAAGGGGATGCAACTGTGGTTGAAAGTTAAATAATAATTGTATTGTTTCCCCTTATATGTACTCACCCGAAAATAAAAAAAGTGCGCAAATGAAGGTGTGCATGAACAGTTTGATTATGGAAAAAAGCCAACAACACGATTGATAAACAGTACATTAACTGGAGTTTCGTCATACTTCAAACATTGTTCTCAGAGGCAGTAAGTCGACGATGGCTTTTCAGAGGCAGTAAATCGACCAGAGCAAGATTTTAAAAGATGCACGAACAATTACGAGAAATGTTGTCATAAAAGAAATGTTAGTTATTTAGTCATTTTCCACATGTCATTTAGGTAAGGTTACTCCATGTCTTCATATTTAATACATCCGTATAATTTTCACTATAAATATTTAATGACGGTCGTCTGCAATGAAATGACCACAGTAGTGATAGTACCCATACATGTAACAGAAACAACACACTATAATTAATAACCTGTCAATGTTGACGGGGTTATTGCTAGCATATAGATGTGTGCGTGTGTGTGTGTGTTTGCGCGCGCATTAAGAAGTATGTAGGCAGCAGTGGATAATTTACTTCTTAAATGTAAGCGTGTATTCGGCACGTTATGTACAATTTGTTCAACCTATTAGAACGTCTTTTAATAAGTCTGTAACTTTATAAACAAATAATTTGCAAATTTTCCAACTCTGTGTCCTTTCAATAACTGACTTATAACTTTTGTTAAGTTTGTAACCTTTTAATAACTTAACTACAATTTTGTATGTCTATAGCATAGTTACAACTTTTGCTAGTCTTTAAAGTTTACATAACATATTTATAACTTCTGCACGTCTTAAACCCTCAAAGATGTTTACAAGAGAGACATGAAGACGCTGGACACAAATCCAGAATCCTGGGACGATGAAGCTGCCCATCGCACCAAGTGGCAATGCTCCCTACGGCGCCACCTCAGATTGGGCGAAAAGAAGCTCTCATAATAAGCAGAAGAGAATATTACACGCCGAAAGGAACACCAGACAAACAAACAAAAAAACAGCTGGAGGCTATTGGGGGGGACGCCGTATTATCGTAGTCAGGTATGACAGAAAGGGGCTACTGCTAACATTTCAGTAACGTATTTACAACTTGTGCAAGTATATAACATTAAAATAAGGTATTTTCAACTTTTGATCGTCTGTAACATTTTAATTTGCATTGTTTGCAGGTCCGCATCCCTTCAATAAGGTAATAACAACTTTCGCAAGTCTGTAATTTGTTTTAAATAACTTAACTGCAACACTTGTAAATCTGTAACCATTTTCACTATGTATTTCCAACTTGTGCAAGTCCGTAACCGATTAGAAAAAACATTACGAAAGCCTTTAGTCCTGACTGAAATAGAAACGAATCGCACCAGACCGTGGTCCTTTATACATTACGTAAGGAAGATGACACGTGGGCGCCTGGTCGGCAGACTGTCGGATGGATAGGCCTCTACAATATGGAGATGAAACTGACGTGACAATAAACGAAAGATGAAAGACAACAAAAACAAAATGAAACGGGGAATTTCCGGTAAAAGGAGAAATAAAAACATTGTAGAGTTAGTAATAACAATTACTTTGATTCAAAGCCGGTTCGTCATTCGGGGACGAGAAAACCAAATTTTACAAAGACAGGGGAGGCGGTAATGTAAGGTATCTGTGGACTTGAGCTCACAGCTTCAGTGTACAACGAGAGCTCTCATACCAAGACAAATAGTTGTGAGCAAGAAAACACAAGAAGTCCTTTTACTCCGAGGTACGCCTACGTTAAGATATAGGTTCGAATCCTGAATTCATTGTGTCTCATAATAACGGTCAAATAAGTTTTCGTAACTGTTGTGTATGTCATTGTGGTTTTATTCACCTGGCAAGTGACAAATGTCGAGGTGCTGTCACGTGCTGGCTTAAAAGCACGTATACACTGCTTAGAGAGCACAGACTACGCCAGGGTGCTAGGCCATGTCCGACGCATGGAAGATGGTCGCATCCCAAAAGATATCTTTTACGGACATCTGACAGGTGGAAAAAGAACAGTTGAGCGACCGTAGCTGAGATTCAAAGATGTGTCCAAGAGATACACGAGGGCACTGGACATACATCCAGCTACCTGGGAGGATGACGCCTCCGCTCGCACCAAGTGGCGATGCGCTCTACGGCGACACCCCATATTGGGCGAAAAGAAGCTCTCACGGAAAGCAGGAAAAAAACGTAGAAAAGAACACCAGGAAAATAAGCAGCTGACGGCTGTCACCTCAGGGGTGCATTTCCATAGTCAGTTGTGACTGAAGGGGCTATTATTATTATTCACATGGATTAAATATTTGTTAAAATGCAGGTCTGTCTTTGTTTTAAATAATTTCAGATCAGACCACGTGTAGACTGCACACCGGAAACTGGTTTCCAGTGATCTCCAATACATGACGAGATAAAAGCAGAAATCAAAAGTAGCTTAAAAAATAAAAAGTACAGCATAGAAATCACCAACAGTTACATATAAAACAGTAGCACACTATTCCTTACCAAGAAGACACCAGGAAGTAATTTTTCAGACTGAGCCTGTCACTACAGACTCAAATTTCATATGTTCAAAACCTGATGTCGTCGCGCTTCAGTCTCAGTCAATCAGTCAATATCTTTTAGCTCTCCAAGGAGCAAAGGTTTTCAGCAAACACGAGCCATATCCTCCTGTCTCGAGCCATCAGTTCAAGTTCTTTCTTCGTCTACCTCATCATTTTCACTTCTCTCTCCAGCTCTATTCTCCGTGTGTTTTTTTTGGTACTCTGATAGACTCTTTCCCGTCCATGGTGAAGTCTGCAACAGTTCACTCCCCTTCAGTAATATCTGCTATTGGTCCACATTTACCTAACTACAACGCAGTGCGACAGTTATGCAGATGAGCAGTAGTGGAAAAATATAAAAGTGTAGAGTGTAGACATTCTATAGAACAAACAAGACAATTTAGATCCCAATAGTAAAACCTAATAATAAAAGGAGGGCGTCCTGCATGGAGGCCGTAAGGAGGCAACCCCTCCATCAAACAAAGGCACAACAGGGCAATCACCTGTTTGTCTTAAAAACCAGATTACGCGAGACAGCCGATAGAATAGTATGGCGCTCTCTCTTACAAACCTCTACACCTCACGGTAGAAGAGGAACCACTAAGTAAGTAAGTAAGTAATAAGAAGCAAAATCGCTCTTAAATACTATGTCAAAGAGAGTGTACAGAAACAATAAATCTATCAGATAATCTTCATCGTGATCACCACCCTTCTGCTCCCACAGAAGCATAGGCTTTCAACAAACTTATGCCACGTCTTCCTGTCACGTGCCATCAGCTCAAGGTCTTTCGATGTCTTCTTCATACCGTTCATGTCTGCCTCCAGTTCTCTTCTCCATGTGTTCCTTGGTCTACCTCTACCTCTCTTACTTTGATGATTCCAGAACATGTACTGCCCTGTAAGGCTGTCAACAGGTTTAACACAGACTCTTTTCGGCTTTCTCTGTGTTGCGTCATTCGCTTCCTTACCAGAGTACCCCCTTCTGTCTTGGATGGCTTAATTGACTTCGTTGAAGCTTTTTTTTTTTTTTTCAGTTTTAAGAATTTTCTACAAATGGGGGGTAACAGGTTCCCTTGTTCAACCCGCCTTAGTCGTCTCTTACAACACACATGACAGGTTGCAGTGTTACTGTTCTTTGCTGCCCTTTCGGGCAATAACAGACAATATGTATGAGGTTTTACAGTTGTCTCAGATGACATACCAGAGAAAGTATAGTTAGAAAATATACTGACCACCTCATGATTACCATATTATTTTGACATATTACATATAATATGCGGGGAAATGCAGCGGATTACATATTACAAGTAGCGGTTACAACATGCTGATAACAAATTGTAATTCGAGGTCAGGAACTTCTAGCCAGTTAAAGTGTATCATTATCATCAGTATAATTTTTTTATTTATTGTTTTTTGCATGAAGCCATCAAAGGGAATTGTCGGTTTGAGGAGAATTTTTGTTTGTCTAGTTACGTTACGTGGTATAGGAGAATTTTTATTTGTCTAGTTACATTACGTGGTATAGGAGAATTTTTATTTGTCTAGTTACATTACGTGGTATAGGAGAATTTTTATTTGTCTAGTTACATTACGTGGTATAGGAGAATTTTTATTTGTCTAGTTACATTACGGGGTATGGGAGAATTTGTATTTGTCTAGTTACATTACGTGGTACAGGAGAATTTTTATTTGTCTAGTTACATTACGTGGTATAGGAGAATTTTTGTCTAGTTACATTACGTGGTATAGGAGAATTTAAACAATCTAAGATACTCAAAGTGATGTAAAAAAGACTAGCTATAGAAAAATTCCAATTGAGAAAAAGGAAAAACAAAAAAAACAGCTGAAGCAAGCAATAACATTCAAGTATAAACGAGCAACAGAAACAATGAAAAAAATTTACAGTGTAAAAGCAAATGGGAAGCAGCAAATGAATTCAAATGGTGTAAAGAGAAACTGAAACAATCGAACTAATTCCCATAGTGTAAATGAGCGCGTGCAGCAACTAAGGACATTCAACTGGTGTAAATGAGCCTTCTAAGTACCTAAGGAAATACAGATAGTCTAAGTGAAAGATTCAAATACTGTAAATGAGAAACTGAAGATACTACACAAATTCAAGTGGTGTAAATGAGAAACTGAAGCAACTAATGAGATTCAAATGGTGTAAGTGGGAAATTAACATGGAATAAATGAGTAACTGATACAACTACAGAAATTCGAATGGTGTAAGTGGGAAATTCAAATGGAATAAATGGGTAACTGACGCAATTACATAATTTCGAATGGTGTAAATGAGTAACTGACGCAACTACAGAAATTTGAATAGTGTGAGTGGGAAATTCAAATGGAGTAAATAAGCCTTATAAGCAATTAAGGACATTCAAATAGTGTAAATAGGCAATTCAAATGGTGTAAATGAGTAACTAGAGCAACTTCAGAAATTCCAATGGTGTAAATGAGAAACTAGAGCAACTTCAGAAATTTCAATGGTGTAAATGGGAAACTGAAGCAATTACAAAAATTCAAATGGTGTAAATGAGAAACTAGAGCAACTTCAGAAATTCAAATGGTGTAAATGAGAAACTGAAGCAACTTCAGAAATTCAAAGTGTAAATGAGAAACTGAAGCAATTACAAAAATTCAAATGGTGTAAATGAAAAACTGATGCAACTTCAGAAATTCAAATAGTTTAAATGATAAGCTGAAGCAATTACAAAAATTCAAATGGTGTAAATGAAGCACTGAAGCAATTTCGGAAATTCAAAGTGTAAATGAGAAACTGAAGCAATTACAAAAATTCAAATGGTGTAAATGAGAAACTGAAGCAACTTCAGAAATTCAAATGGTGTAAATGAGAAACTGAAGCAATTACAAAAATTCAAATGGTGTAAATGAGAAACTGAAGCAAGTACAAAAATTCAAATGGTGTAAATGAGAAACTGAAGCAAGTACAAAAAATCAAATGGTGTAAATGAGAAACTGAAGCAATTACAAAAATTCAAATGGTGTAAATGAGAAACTGAAGCAATTTCAAAAATTCATACGGTGTAAATGAGAAACTAGAAGAGGTACGGAAATTCGAATGGTGTAAATAAGCCTTTTAAGCAACTAAAGACATTCAAATAGTGTAAGTGTGAAATCCAACTGGTGTAAACGAGTAACTAGAGCAGCCGAACAAATTCACATAGTGCAAAAGACAAACGAACGAACGAACGAACTTTATTTTCAAAGGGTTGAGAATTGGGCTCGCAGGCCCGTCTGACATTCTGCCCTTCCTTTCTCTCGTCTTTTATACTGACACACGAGGAAAGCAAAGATATTTCAAATTATGTAAAGGGGCAACTGAAACAAGGAAATGCAAATAAAGAGCAATCGGCAAAAAGGCATTCAAATGGCGTAAGGCTACGCATAAAGCGACCAAAGAAATTCAATAGCAGAAACGTGCAACGGAAGCAACCAAATAAACTCAAAAGGTACAAATATCTACTGAAACAACCAAATTGATTCATTTCCTTGTGAAGAGCAACTGAAAAACGGAAAGGAGTTCAAACAATGTACTAAACTGATCATACAACGTCTTTGCTTTTAAGGACATTCATAAAGGCCATATTAGAAGAACTGCCTCAAAGATGCCCGATATATGAAGAACAAAGAAAGCACACATGGCCATCACCTGTACCATTCCTGGAAAAACTCTATGGACTTGATTTATTTTGATCTCCATATATTTCCTAATGCAATGAAAGTTCATCCTGCCAATTTTTTTTTTCTTTTTATTCTGATGGTCATAAGCAGCTCTAAAACAAAATCCATGGTGATATCACGAGAAGAAAGAAGATATCAGATTAAGCTGGTAGAACAGGTCCTGGAGCAAGTCGACCACTTTAAATACCTCGAAGCTATCATAGACCAAAAGGGAGGCATCAAAGAAGAGTTGGCCACTCGAAAAGCAGCAGCTGTGAGATTTTTTCAGGCCATAAATCGAGGATTCCTCAGCAAGAGAGAGGTTGGTAAGAAAACGAAGATGACTGTATACCGCTCCACCTATGTCCCAGTCTTGACATATGGATGCGAGTCATGGGCAATGACTACAACCCACAAAAGCCAGATCCAAACTTCAGAAATGAGGTATCTGAGGAAGGTGGTTGAAGTAACAAGAAGAGACATGGTCCGCAACCAGACGATACGTCAAGGCCTAAAATCCCACCCCCTGCAGACCCAAGTAGAACAGTCCCAACTAAGATGGTTTGGCCATGTCTGCAGAATGGGAGAAGATCGGCTACCATGACAAGTATGGGAAACAAAGAGCCAGGGATCCAGACCCCCAAGACGACCCAGAGTCCGCTGGGACGACAACATTAGACAATCTTTGAAGGACCGAGGACTAGAATAGAACCAGTCCAGGAGGAAGACAGCTGATAGGATAGTCTGGCGCTCTCTCTTCCAAACCTCTACACCTCACGGTAGAAAGGGAACGACTAAGTAAATAAGTATTCTGATATCGCTGTATATCCTTCCAACGTTAATGGATGTCATAGGTATATACTAAGATGAACACATAGAGAAGAGAGGCAATGTGACTGAAGAGAACTATAGATTATATAAGAGCGGAGAGACAAAGAACGTGACAGGCAGGCGAGTTGAAACAAAGTGTATTATCATTATTTGCACACGCACTTAAGAAAGCTAACGGCTAACAGTGCGGGGGCGGCCCACGCCGGGTGATAGCCAGGAAGGGGGTGCCATCGGACACTATTTACTTGCATGTGTGCTTTTTTTTTTTTTTTTTGGAGAGGGGGTTGGTGGAGGTTGCCAAAGGTAGGATCAGTCCCGGATGCCAAATACTTTTGGGACGCCTCTGACCTCTAGGATTGAATGATTCTGTTGGAGATGTAGACATTTTTTTTTACAGCGTGTTGAGAAGGTCATACTGACATTCATTGTGGGATTTGTGGGACTAAATAACCCTATTTATTTATTATTGTTCTTTCTGTTTTACGATATTAAAATGTCTTTTGTTATCAGTGATGTTGAGTGTGATGTCGTGCAAACCCATTATCCCATGAGTCTTTATTTGATTTCTTCTTCTTCTTCCTCGTTTGCCTTCAGACTTCCACATTTATAACTCTAATAAAGGCAGTAGTCAACTCAAGGTTCCCGACATCTCCAAACAGTTTTTCGTTGACAGAAGTGGGTTGTTGCCATATGCTACTCCGTTCATTACTGTAGGTTGGGCAGTACTGCAGCAGGTGTTCGACTGTCATCGGGCTGGTACCGCAGGTGCAGAGATCTGTTGCACCAATTTTGTATTTGTGGTATAGATGGTATCTCAATCTGTTGTGTCCAGTCCGTAGCCGAAAAATGATGACCTGTTCTTTCCTGGATAGTTGATGATATGCGTCATTTTTCAAATGGCCAGGTGCTCTCTTTCCCATTTGGACTTGAATGTAACCTTTATAGTAGTCTCTGCCATCTTTACTTGATTTGACTTCTGTTTTTATCTTCTTAGAAAGATCTTGCTTAATTTTGATAATAACTTAAGGCTTCAGTTGAAGATAAATTATTTAAAATGCTATGTCTTAACGACATTTCTGTATTAAATGTAGGAGTAACAATGAGAACAGACAAGGGGGGACATTTATGTTAGTGTGTGTGTATGTGTGTGTGTGTGTATGTGTGGCAATCTAGGGATGCAGATAAATGTTCATCATCATCAGCTCCCATATCCAAAATGAAAGACAGCTGTAATGGATCACCAACGTCTTCTGTCTCTTGTCTTGATGGCGAACTCTGATAAACTTTTTCCTGTCCATGTCTTGATGTTATCTTCCTACTTATAGCGTTGTCTTCTACTCTATCATAGTTTGTCTTCAACTGTATCATAGATTGTCTTCTATCATAGTTTGTCTTCTACACTATCATAGTTTGTCTTCTACTCTATCATAGTTTGTCTTCTATCATAGTTTGTCTTCAACTCTATCATAACTTGTCCTCTACACTATCATAGTTTGTCTTCAACTCTATCATAGTTTGTCTTCTATCATAGTTTGTCTTCAACTCTATCATAACTTGTCTTCTACACTATCATAGCTTGTCTTCAACTCTATCATAGTTTGTCTTCTATCATAGTTTGTCTTCAACTCTATCATAACTTGTCTTCTACACTATCATAGTTTGTCTTCAACTCTATCATAGTTTGTCTTCTATCATAGTTTGTCTTCTACTCTATCATAGTTTGTCTTCTATCATAGTTTGTCTTCAACTCTATCATAACTTGTCTTCTACACTATCATAGTTTGTCTTCAACTCTATCATAGTTTGTCTTCTATCATAGTTTGTCTTCTACTCTATCATAGTTTGTCTTCTATCATAGTTTGTCTTCTATCATAGTTTGTCTTCTATCATAGTTTGTCTTCTATCATAGTTTTCAGCGAGATGTTATGTCCTTTTACATGGCCAAAATATTTTAGCTGTCTAATTTTTATCTCATTCATTAATTCTCTTTTAATTCCTAGCTT
Organism: Oreohelix idahoensis; assembly: GCA_024509875.1. Taxonomy (NCBI): domain Eukaryota; kingdom Metazoa; phylum Mollusca; class Gastropoda; order Stylommatophora; family Oreohelicidae; genus Oreohelix; species Oreohelix idahoensis. The sequence continues at coordinate 34,148 of JAMPIV010019800.1, read as the reverse complement.
TTCTATGACCTCTTTATATGTTATCTTCGACTTCAGTGAGATGCACCCCATTCCTCTATGTATCCACATTAAAAGAGCATCAATTCATTCTTCTATCTTGTCCATTGTCCAAGTTTCTACACGTAAACAGTAATAAAGAATGTATAAAACTTTTGATAATTCTCGGTTTTAATTTGTTAGTTGAAGGTTCAGTTTATCGTAAATACCTCGTAGATGAAAATCAGGATTGGAAAGCATTCAATGAATTATCAGACAAAATAGATCAGTCGCACCCAAACCGTTTTTATGTTTGGAAAAACACTATATCTCGCACATAGAAAAAAAAATAATCTCAAACTGCCCCATGTAGCTCCCGGGGCTCTGATAAGGCGAATAAAGAATAGGACAACTGCTCCATCGGGCAGTGGCGTCAATAGAGGGGGTGCGGTCCGCACCCAGTGACACCATCAGAGGGGGTGACACCAAAATGGCTGTCTATAATATTTGTGTGCAGTGTTTCTTCAGAATTTTATTATTTTTTATAAAAAAATATTTAAGCTGTGCGTAAGATATTGTAATTTAAAGGTGTAATTTTAATATTGCTAGTTGTTTATGTCACAACTATTGCCATTACATTCAGTGATATACGGGAATTACGATTTGCGAGTAACATTAGTACAAAAAACATTACTAAGGATTATGTATGGTCTGGTACGGGAGGAGGTCCTTAGGGGTGACACCATGAGTAACCGCACTGGGTGACACCAACCATAGTGACGCCACTGCCCTCGGGCAATGCTAAGGGACGACTAATATAAGGCTTGAGTATGGAGCTGGCAACATCATCATGCTTAACAGATTGCTACAGAAAACACAGCTGCTAGATTAGATAATTTCTCTGATGCAGGCTTCCTGTTAGGGGACAGTTGCAATGGCGAGGGAAGAAAGCAATGCCAGTTTTAAGTTGTACGAAGCCCTGGGCAAGTGTGAAAATTGCGATGCGCCTTTTAAATAAAATACTGTTGTATCGACAAACATATATTTGTGGACAAGGCTTGTAAAAGAGTGAGGTCCTAGGCGAAAGCCTGAAAACCTAAAACCGCCACTGGAAGAAGGACATATAGGCCCTATTGCTAAGGCCTCGGGAATACTATCAATTTAAATTATATGTTAAAACAAGGGAGACTAAAGAAAAGAAGAATATATATACATACACATATACACATAATCTGAAAAAAAATTGAAGAGTAGCCTACTATAGACACACACAAGGAAGGTCAAGAAGACACGGAAAGAACTTGAACAGATAGGCCAATACGAACGTTCTTACCACTTGACCTAATTAAAGGCCTGTACGCCCACTTCACAGGGAGCTGACCAGAAGATATAGACAGAAAGAAAGAAAACAGGAAATAACGTAACAGGCAAAAAAATCTATTGCCTTTAACAAGGCATTAAAGATGCTCTCAGAAAAATGTAGGTCTAGGTCAGCTAGTAAAAAAAACAAAACCCAGAAAACATTCAAGTAAATGGGAAATAATGAAGTGACCGTAATCTATATAAGCTAGCGGGGAACGGAAATTTTGAATATACTTGTATTTAGAATTTAAAAAAAAAAATAATAATAAATTGAACAATTCAGGAAATTGGAATTGATATTATTATCAATAGTAAAAAGATTTGATTTTAGAAAAACGAGCCTGCAATAAATAGAAGAATGTTTGAACTTTAGATATGTTTTAACATAATTGTGTTAATAAATTAAAATTAGAGAATTAACACTAAAAATTAGAATTAAATAACACAAAACTGGTAACCATATCTTTGGATCAATAATTACAAATATCACTATGTGTTAGCAGCCTTCAGACAGTCAATACAAAATAAATAATAAATCACGAATTGTAAAGCTTTAAAAAAAATTACCTTTACATAAATTAATAAACTAGAGAATACCAAAATATTTGTTAAACAACATAATAATCATATCAACAACAAACAAACAACAAAATAAAATAAAATAAAAACCCGCAGTTCCTATCTCACAAAGAAAAGAGAAAATTACTGGACATGTAATGCTGACTACAACACAACAAATATTTCAACTGACGACAAAATTAATGCAGCCCTCTAGAAAGAAAGCAAATACACACGACATTTATAAACACAACAACAATACCTCTAGACCCAGCCCCCAGCTGCTGTGATTTCTTCAGACTACGATCTACCTCGTCGCCATCGTCCATAACGTCATAACTCTTGGGACCGTCATCATCGTCGTTAGATGATATTCTAATGTCATCGTCGTCATAGTTTTTGGTAATATCATCGTCTGAAGGAGTCCCCGCACCCTCCGACCTGTCCAAGCTGTTGGCGCTGTCATTAAGTCCGCTGTCTGTGCTCTGATTGTGTACCATGTCACCTCTGGGATGCATCTGACGAATGTTATGATTATTACAGAAGGCTATATTGTTCATATTTTCAGGTACAGTAACACCTGTAGCTTTACCTGTCATTGAAGAACGCTTAGGTGTAAAGTCTTTGCAGGTAGGTAGTAGATCCAGTTCTGATCCTGTGTATAATTGATCGATGTCCTCGCGTTGAAATTGAAACCGCAGCTGATGATGATAAATATAAGAACGATCGTTGATGATGCTGTTGCTGAAGTGGTTGTGGAGATTTCTGTCGATGTCCATCGGTGATCTGATGTGTTCTAACCCAGAATGCTTGCCACAAGATCATCACTGCATTTACACATTTGTCGAGCTTCCAAAAGTCTCACATTTAGACTTGCCTTTCCGTAAAGCCACGAAAGCGCGAAATTCCAGATGTACTAAATTGTAATTTGGAATAAAAATAAGCTAAATTTTTATATGAGCATACCAGAAGAAAACTGATATCCAAGCAACGTTTAGAAGACCTTAATTTTGGAATAATTATTAGCCTATTCAGTTTTGAGCGCAAGTTTTCTCAGAGCAAAACTTCAAAATAAACTTAGCTAAAGATTAACTAAGATGAAACAAGAATATTCTGTGCTTTTGTTTTTAATCTGAAAAAAGCCTTATATAATGTGTTCTTTGAATGTTCCAAAAGTAGCATGGAGGCCTGTATCAGTTTATCAGTATTAGAAGTTCTGCACACAATTTTACCGAAGTCGCCGCTTTGAAAACCGCCATGCGTGTATTGGCGAATGCAGTCTTACTGACTGAATCTTCCACTGAAATGACTACAGTATGTAATAACATAAGTTCTCAACAACTGTGCACAATTTCTCCGTCTTCGGGAAGATTATTTATAGGCTAACAATAGAACTGTTAAAAAATAACACAACTAGCGACTGAATCCTGTTACATGTCCAAACTGAATAGCGCATAAAATGAATACCACAGAGGTCGCCTCAAGATTCTACATCAGTGCAAGGTAATAGCGAGCAGACGACTTTGCTTTTTTTTTTTTTTTTTATCAGGGAGAATTAAATATATTATATATTGCCGAAGCTGTCCAAGCTGTTGGTCCATTCAGCCAATAAACTGCAGAAAATCGTTCAAACCAGTCGGAAACAGCGGGTCCTAGCGTGGAGAAATCGTTCTCGATAAGCAAGGGGAGGCGACTAAAACTTGTAGGCGGAGCTAACTGCCAGTGGTTGCGCAAGGCGTTGTCTACTGAAAGATGATTGGATACGGACCACGCTGCCTTTCGGTTGAAAGGTTTAGGACTGATGGAGAAGACGAACGCAACCAATCATAACCGCCCACACCTGTTTCGTTGAAAATGGCTTTTCATTTTCTGCGTGAACCATGTTGTTACTTCCTCCGGATATTACGAAGCCAGATTTTACCGAATGATTGCAAACATTCATCTCCTCAATCCCGGGAATGAATTCACAGAGGGACAAATCTGCGATAAGGACAAGAATAGAAGAGGACGAGAGGCATCGCAGCGACCGAATACCACTTTTCCAGAGTTAAGAATTATGACTCCCTTGAGGTCTGATCCAACTCTTGAAGACCTGAAATGAGTTTAGATTGCTATTTGCCGGCAATTGATGTCGCCATTTGGTTAAAGCCTGACGGAGAGCGATATCTTGCGGCCAACAAATCACAAATAAAACAAGTATAAACACCCAATCAAAATATCTGTATTACGAGTTTGAATTTTTAAGGATATCAAAGTTAATTGTATTATTACTATGTAGCAGGTTTACTGCACTAAAACAATAATTTAATGATATTAAATTCTACAGAAGAATATTACAAAAGAAAGTAATCAGACCACAAGAGGATGACCCTAAGAAACTGGTTACGAAGATGAATAATAGAAACTCACATTTTCGTTATCTCATTAGACACAGGGGCCCCTATTAGTTCTAGGAGACAAAAAAAAACGAATATTATTACTGCTCTTCCAGACATGCCGTACTAGGCGATTAATATAAAGTTGCGCATGGAACTGGCAACCTCATCCTGTAAAGTACATTGATAGATAAACCATCACTGGTAGAGAAACCATCACTGGTAGAGTACGTAAATGCTTAATGTAGGATTCCTGTAAAGTACATTGATAGAGGAACCATCACTGGTAGAGTACGTAAATGCTTAATGTAGGATTCCTGTAAAGTACATTGATAGAGGAACCATCACTGGTAGAAAACGTAAATGCTTAATGTAGTATTCCTGTAAAGTGGTAGAGTACGTAAATGCTTAATGTAGGATTCCTGTAAAGAGGTAATTTTAAAAAAAAAATATTAGATTTGCTTTCTTTTGACGAAGCAGGCTGCTTTCAGTCTAGAGACATGGTGCGTCGGTTAGGGGGCCGGTCACAAATAACGTAACGCATACAGAAAAATAAAGGGGGGGGGGGGGGGCGTTACCGAGATGTTACGCTTTGGTGCGGGAGGTTCTGAAATGTTGTGGGGTTTTTGTTACGCACATGTTACAGGGGGGCTGAAAATGTAAAAGATTGCGTTACGTAATTTGTGAACAGCCCCTTATATTAGATCGTAAGTCCAAATATAGTAAATAAATAAATGAAGGTAATCAACAGGTACTCGTTGGACATAAAGGATGACACTAGACAACAGAAAAGAAAATATAAGTGATAGGCTTACCGGGAATCGAACCTAGGACCAACCAAACGGCGCCATCGCCTTGCTGAGACAGTACATCGTGAAAGGACGCTCAGCCAAGTTGGCACTCCTGTTCCAAATATAGAGGGCCTTGTGGTCAGACTGCAGTGTTGGGTCACAAGCTATATAATGAACAAAAAGGAACATGATGATGATTAGATATGGGAGAATAGATATATTTTCAAAAGCTGCCGGAATTTAGAGTAACAGATGACGACAGAGAAGGTCAAGGTTTAACAAATATAGGACAGTCATTCATTCGTTTTCCATTTCTGTCTCCTAGGAAGCATGAAGCCGACCCCCCCCCCCTCCCCCACTGCAGCTGATCTACTTACAGGAAACATGCACCAAATAATTCATCCGCTCTTGCAGTCGTTGTTTCTGTAGACATTTATTTTACACCATGAGGCGACCAACCCCCGGCACAACCTTATATAAGTCGCCTCAAACGACTATACCACATCTCAGCTTTGTGAAGTATTACCGGTTCCTTTCCTCGCTGCCTTTGCCTTACCTAACTTAAGAGCAGAGTCAGGTACCCATTTACAGCTGGATAGACTCGAGCTTGACGCTACCTGGATTTGAACTCGGAAACTTTGCATTGAGAAGCAAGCGCTCTAACCACTCTGCCATTCGACTTGACTTCATCTTTCCCTAATCATCTGCGCTTAATTTCTGCATCTGTCCTGGCGTTATGATTGTATAGCTCTTGGTAGCTCTCGGTGGTCCTTGGCTGCTCTTGGTAGCTCTTGGTAGCTGCTGGTAGCTCTTGGTAGCTCGTGGTAGCTCGTGGTATCTCTCGGTAGCCAATTAATGGGAAATATCTATCTATTAATAGTGAGTATAAAGCACATAAACGACAGAAGCAGCTGGTGTTAGATGAAACACACACTCAGAGTAAGTGTACTGCTCTTTGAAGCATACCATACAACGCGACTAATATAAGGTTACACATGTGGGAGGCAACCTCATCATCCTATATATAAAATCTCAGCTTTTTCTGTCAGTACGTAACGCTAAGGGATGCAACTGTGGTTGAAAGTTAGACATTAATTGTATTCTTTCCCTTAAATGAACTCTCCCGAAAATAGTAACACTTACCAAAGAAGAATGCGCAAATGACGGTGTGCACAAAAATATATTTATAGAATGTGTGATCACGTATACGCACATTGGGATCCTCGCTGCTGCTACGTAGTTCGTGTACTGTGGTGATGCACAGTGGTTTTTTAAATATACTTTTGAATAAGTAAAATAGCCGTTAGGTATTGGTGCTTTTGAATTTAATTCCCGTCTTATGACGGGCTTTTACACTAGTGAGTAAATAAATAGCTACATAAGCCATCACTGCTGGAGTACGTAAATGCTTACTGCAGGATTCCCGTGAAGTGCCCAGATGCAAAGAGGGGGGGGGGGGGGGGGGGGGAGAGAGAAGAGAGATTCATGCCCCAAAAGGAACAGAAAGAAAAATAATGATTAGACAGATGAGAATAGATACATTTTTGTCAAAAACTGTCGGGGAGGAGTGTCGGGGAGGAGTATCGGGGAGGAGTGTAGCAGAGGAAGTGTTTAGTATTACACGACAGTCCTTGTTATGGAACCCCCCGCGTAAAAGAAATTGAAGAAAGCTGAAAATAAATTTTAAAAAAAACACACACACACGAAGATGAGAATCTCAGACATCCTCAAATAAAAACAAATATATCATGTGAAGAATTTAAACAGTTGGCACAAGGCAAGGCGGTTTGGAATTTTTTATTGGGATCCTATGCTAGACGCACAGACAGATAGACAGACGACAGATGGACGAAGGGATGTACGTATGGGCGGGTGAATAGATAGATAGATAGATAGATAGATAGATAGATAGATAGATAGATAGATAGATAGATAGATAGATAGATAGATAGATAGATAGATAGATAGATAGATAGATAGATAGAAAAATAGGTAGATAAATAGATAGATAGATATGTAGGTAGACAGACAGACAGACAGACAGACAGATAGATAGACAGATAGTTAGATAGATAGATAGATAGATAGATAGATAGATAGATAGATAGATAGATAGATAGATAGATAGATAGATAGATAGATAGATAGATAGATAGATAGATAGATAGATAGATAGATAGATAGATAGATAGATAGATAGATAGATAGATATATAGATAGATAGATAGATAGATAGATTTTTAAAAACTTTAAAAGATGCAGAAATGAACATTTAAAACCAAAATACGTTTCTGAATGGTTAAAATTATTGCTTCATGCTGTAATATGACGTAAATTCCCGAATCTTTTGGCTGAATACCATCACCAACAAGGAACTACTTACTCGGAGTAACCAAAACAACATGCACACCATCACTGCTGGCAGACGCTGGAGTTGGGTTGATGACGTCCTTAGAAGAGACCCCGATACCATCACAAGTACAACAATTCTATGGACCCCTGCAGGAAAGAGAAAGAGAGGCTGACTAAAAACAACTTGGCAGAGAGACCGAGATGCAAAGAATGAACCAGAGCTGGGGTACTGTAAGAAGGATGGCCGCCGACGGAACAAAGTGAAAGCAGTTTGTTGCTGCCCCTACAAGACGCCACCAGGCAGTGATGGCCATTGACTACTTTGACAGTCGGCGGCTAAGGATCAAAGAAGAATGACGTAAATGTCCATCTAAGCAGAATTTCAGAATAAGTGGAAGTACTTGAGATGGGCCCCAGTGACTTCTTCTTATCTGGACTGCACTATAATATCGAATGTAGGGTTCCAGCGATGATTTTTTTTTTTTTTTTTTTACTTTTCAGCGTATTTTATTTCTTGATTACAATTAGATACTGTGAATGTGAGTATACAGTTATGTTACTTTTATAAAGTTACATTCTTTGAAATGAATATATGTGGTAAAGTGGGATGATATAAATATTTATAGGGACTTAGTGTACTGACTGAGATCAGCTGTGAAGGTATCTGTATCTAATATGTGTAGTGTTTTACAGATAACCTTACTTACTGCCACATATTTATATCTCAGTCAGAATTATTCTGGAATATTGTGTTGGCAACGTTATATGTCTAGGGTTATGCAAATGATGAAGTGTAAGTCACCACAACAACAACAGATAAACAATTTAATTATTCCACCACACTTGACAATACTGTGACACTCACAAACAGTCAACACTCTAGAAGACTATCTTAAAAGATTCAATGATAAATTTCATATATGTACATATGTATTGATTTTCTCTACAATAGTGATCCTGATTCAACTACACAGTGAACCAGGCAATATAATAACATGTAATTTCAAATATTATGTACACAGATATAAATGTGGTCTTTGCATTGACATACAATATTAGTATTCTATGTGTGTGAGTTGTGATGTGGTAATATGAGGTAATACTGGTTTTGTTCTTCAAGATAGATTCTTATTAGACATCATGACTGCATGTGCTTGTGTATGTTGGAACTAGTATTGGAGATGGTCTCAGTTCCGAACATTAAAACAATTAATTGCCCCTCTTTAATTAAGTTAATGTCATTTACGAGGTGTACATAGTGTTGAGCTCTTTTGGCCACAGTGGGCTTAACTTTCGTGATGGCGGCAGGCAAGGACTCCTCTGCTCGACTATACACTGTTTCTGAAGACACCTCACTGGTTACTATAGGGACCCAAGAGTATGCTGTCAGCCTCTGGATTCAGCAAACGCTCAGACCAGGTGCGGCTTCAATACTAGGACCACAGTCCCTGAAACAAGAAGGATGTACCTCCTACTTCAGAACTAATTTATACTATCTGGCTAGACTGAGCACAATACATCACAAACACAGAGTTCAGAGCTTTATTTTTACTGCTATCTTCTTCTGAAGCAGTTTACTCCAGTATTAACCTCCTTAATGGTTACTACGCCTCTGCACTTTCAGCTAAAAGTCCTTCCATATCATAAGGTAGGTGTCAGTGTACTATCTGGTAATTCCATGTAGTGTTACTTTTCTCCGACACCTTCTGTTCAGGTTGGAGCACTATATATATATATATTATAGGCCTTGCCTCTTGTTCGCTACTGAACTGCACATATATACAGACATAAATTATCAATGTACATTCAATTTTCATTAAAAAGAGATCAAATATTTCAATTCATGGAAATAAACACAGATACGTTGACTAGCAATGAATTCTGGCACAAATACTGGCACAAATTCCCATCTGCTTATGTTCCAGGCTTTTATTTAGCAAAAATATGAGCTGGCTTCAACGCACTGTTGCTTTATCAAGCTTATTTGAACTAGTGGTCTCGAACTAACGCTATCAATTAACTATATTAACCGACCTAACCAATCAGGCCATCTCTACCCAATCGTTTGAAAAAAAGTACTCTTACTTCCGTCTCCCTTGACAACAAAAGATAGCATTTATAGTCCGACTAATCGTGTTTAGCCTTACATATCATTCCATCCAATCAATTCAAATGTAACTTGTGGCCTATTTCCGTACAATGGTGGTTTAAAATTCTTTCACTGAGCGATTCTGATGTTTTTGGGGCTGTCTGACACCCTCACTATTTTCTTTTGCCTATAATTTATTAATTCCTGGACTATTTGCGTAACACTTAACATATTCTTTGTTAGCAAGTCTTAAGGAATCCAAATATATAAGTTTAATGGAGCTAAGTGGCTGCGTTCAAAATATGTATTTTCTAGGATAGTCGTGTAGTTGTTTTTTTTATTTTTTATGTTAGAACCGCCACCTGTCCTGCTGTACTGTCAGACTAATGTCAGGATTTCGGACATAAAACAGTAGAATGTCAGGTTTCCCCAATAAGCGTTTTTCAGGTTTTTTAAAACCTAACTCTGGGAAGGGTAGTGTTTTTATCACTGTCCGTCTGAAATAAAGTTAGTGCATGTGGCCTTACACGCGTGTTAGGGGTGGCATTAATATAGCGAGACGCGTGTTTAGTGTTGCCATTGTTGCTTGTGTTGCTGCCTTCAGCCCTCCCTTCTTTCTATCTGAGTCCATCTGTTCGTTCGTTTTGGTAACGTAGTATAATTAATGTTAGGATTAATTTAGGTCATTACGCAGTGTGCCTCTCAATGTTTTTTCTTAGAAATGCAATACCCGTTTTAATGTGTTGTGGAAACGCTTGTATTTATGCAGTGGCTTATATTTAACGTGGAAACGTTACAATTTGCAGACGAAGCATAAAACAAAGGGGATTTCGAGTACTGTCATTGTGACAGCACTGTTCTTTACCATTCTTCTTCCTTTTATAGAATTTATTTGTTAGGCTTTACATTTACTTTTAATTTATATATGTGGATTAGAATTTCTCACGACAAATCCTCCCCCTCTTAAAACAGACGTTATATGTCAGTCTATAATTCTATATACACATAGAGAAAATTTTTATTATTATTATTTCTGGGGCTTACGGTGATTCTCATCACACGGATGGCGGCTTAAAAAATCCGCTCCCAGATTTGTTTTTCCACTTATATACTCTATGCAAAACTCATAGGGCTGGATCAATAAAGACCAACGGAGTAAACGAGAGTTCTCATGCCTAGCCTGTGCCAGAAACGACAAAGGTTTGTGATCCGTTTGCAACTTAAATGCCTTCCCATACAGATAAATATTGAATTTCTTTATCGCCCATATTACTGCAAGACATTCTTTTTCGCTAGTTGAGTAGTTGGTTTCAGCTTTATTCAACTTTCTGCTAGCATATGCCACTGGGCTTAGTTCCCCATCCAATGCATCTGATTTCTGTAGCAGAGTTGCACCTAACCCAATATTACTGGCATCAGTCCTTACTGCAAACTACCTGACTTAAGTCAGGAAGTTTCAAAATAGGTTTACTTGTGAGCTTTTCCTTCAATTCTTGGTAAGCCATTTCACATTGTGGTGTCCATGTAATTCGATCTGGGTGTCCTTTACGTGTCAACTCCGTTAACGGTGCACATATGGAATTAAAGTTTTTGATATACTTTTGGTAGAAACCACATAATGAGACAAAGGATCTCACGTCTTTCTTGGTTTGTGGCCTCGGGGCTTTCTTTAGTTTCTCTAAATTTTTTGGGTCAGGGGTCATGTTTCCCTGATAAACTGTGTGTCCCAAAAAATCCAATTCTTTACATCCAACGCAACATTTGGTTGGTCGGGCTGTTAAATTCGCTTCCCTAAGTCGATTAAACAGCATGTTCAGAGAGTCAATGTGTTCCTCAAATGTTTCTGTTGCTATAAGGATATCATCCATGAAATTTGTAATGCATGGGTTATTCAGAGGGTCCAATAATTTTCTCATCATTCTAGAGAATACACTAGGTGCATTCTTCAATCCAAAGGGCAATCTGTTAAACTCATAGTGTCCTTCTGAGGTACTAAAAGCTAGGTATGGTCTAACCTCAGGCTTTACTGGAATCTGATAGTATCCTTTACTCAGATCCACTTTTGAGAAATATTTAGCTTTATTTAGCCTGGCAAACAACTGATTTGTATCCGGCAATGGATCCACCTGTCCTTCTGTAATAGCATTCAGTCTCCTGTAATCTATACAGAGTCTATGTTCTCCAGAGGGTTTCCTTAAAAGTACAACACTGGAACTATACGAGGATTCACTGTGTGAAATAATTCCTTCCTTCAACAAATAGTCTATCTCTTCCTTCAAAGCTTTCTCCTTAGCAAAAGGAATCAAATAAGGCTTCATACAGACAGGTGTGGGGTCTATCAGTTTCATATCATATTCCAATAAGTTTGTATGCCCCGGTCGGTCTGTTAACACCTCTGTATGATTATCTAGAACCTGTTGCACTCTCTCTTTCTGATTTTCCGTTAAATGTGTACTGATTTTCACCTGTGCCGCTGTCTCACAGGGGTGTAATGGATATTCAAATGATGAAAGTGGTTCCTTCTTCATCTCTATTGCAATGGACAAGGTTAGCAAGTGTGTCTCTTCCTGATGTTCTCTTTCCAAATATTTCTTCAGGAGATTCACATGATAGATTTTTTCTTTCCCCTTCTTATCTATCTTATAATTGGTTCTAGACACCTTCTCTAGAACTGTATATGGACCTTGCCATCTAATTTGTAACTTATTCTGATTTCCGGGCAAAAGAAGCAGTACCTTCTCTCCCACAGCCAAATCTCTGTCTTTTGCCTTCCTGTTATAATAAGCAGCATGTTTCTTCCTGGCTTGTTTCAAATTTTCATTGGCAAGTTTCCAGCCAGTTTTTAAACGAGTGGTCAGCTCATTCACATATTGGTATGAGGATGTAATATTTTCCTCTCCCTTTTCATCCGTCCACGTTCGTAACAGAGCTTCAAGTGGACCTTTTATTGGCCTTCCAAACAATAATGTTGCCGGGGCCATACCGGTTGAACTATGGGGTACCTCCCGATAAGCAAAGAGGGCGGCGTGAAGGTACTGGTCCCATGTATCTGGTTTTTCGTGTGCCAACTTTCTCAGGATTGACATCAAGGTGCCATTAAACCGTTCCACTTGGCCGTTCCCTTGGGGATGATACACACTACAATGGTAGTGTTTGGCCTGGAAGATCCTGAAAACTTCTTCAGTTAGTTTCCCCTTGAACTGAGAGCCATTATCAGTCAAGATTTGATTGGGAAAACCTAACCTTGTGAAAATTGTGAGTAATGCCTCTGCCACATGTTTAGAATCAATCGATGACAGGGCTACCGCCTCTCCCCACATAGAACAAGTGTCCACCAGAGTCAGAATGTAGCTGTTCCTTCTCTTAGTTCGAGTGAGAGGTCCCACAAGATCCACGGCAACTCTCTCAAAGGGTGTTCCCACTATGGGCATTTCTCCCAGAGTTGCTGGTGCAGTCCAATGCTTAGGTGCTACTCGTTGGCACTCTGGACAGGATTTTACATATCGTTTGATATCTTCAGTTATTCCTGGCCAGAAATAGTGACAAGCTATTCGCTGTCCTGTTGCGCTGATCCCCATATGACCACTGAAGGGAATCGCGTGCCCTAGTTCCAACACTTTAGTCCTATATGAAGTGGGAAGGACCAGCTGTCCGTGACCATTGGATTCAGATCCAGCCTTCCTATAAATCAGTTTGTTCTTCATATAGAATTCTCCCTTGCCTGGAGGTGTATGTGATTTGGGCAACTTCTTGAAACACGGCTTGAGTGTTTTGTCCTCCGCCTGTGCCTTCCTCATCTCATCTGGATGAGTATTTATTGGATTATCCTCCTCCTTTTTAGACTGTGATCTGGTCTGCACTGTTGCCAATATCACAGGTCTCTTGGGATTCCCAAGAAGACATATCTACACCCCAATATCAGAGGGTAGATTGGCTCATTTATCACTGCTGCTTTTATGATTCCTTCCACATATCGCGTTTTCACCTTTATCCGGGCGACGGGAAGTGTCATGGTAGCTACATCCTTGGTTGCAGTTTGAATCTCCACTGTTTCTGTGGTGTATTGATCCGCCTGCACCAGGTGAGAACTCACAACGGAATCGTAATCTAAACCGGTATCATATAAACATCTTATAGTGACACCATTACAGATGACATCTTCACACACTGGGGGGGGGTATGGTTCCTGTAGTTCTGCAGGTTTGACCTTTTTTTCCTTTTTCCCCGATGTCATAGCAGCACAATGAGGAGGTTTCCTTCTACAATGGTCAGTGTCATGATTGTTCATCTTACAATTCTTACACCACCTTTTCCCTTGGTTGAAGGATTTTCTTTCATCATATTTCCTTTCATCGAATTGTGGGTTTTTATTTTTATTTTCATACCGTGGCCTATCAAATTGGTGCTTACCTTTGTTTTGATCCCTATGATCAAATTTATTAAAGTTCTGTGGTGCCCTAAAATTATCCACCTGTTTCTTTTTATTACCTGATACTTCTGCTTGGCGCTTGATACCTTTCTGCAACATTTAGCAACTCACCCAGTCTCTCTGCACCTTGTTCCATGAGAAACTTTCTCAGGTCTGGAGCCATGGACTCTCTTAATTGTTCTATAAGGATCATTTCCTTAAGATCTTGGGTTTTCCCCAGAGAAGTCCATTTCTCCAAGTATGTCTCTATCCGTGCAGAGAACTGGTGATAGGTTTCACCTGACAGTAGTTTAGCATTCCTAAATTTTTTTCTGTAAAATTCTGCGTTCTTCTCATATCTTAACAAAAGAGCCTGCTTTAGCATGTCATAATTTTCCTGATCATCTCTGTGCATTTTGGCAAAAACTTCATAAGCTGCCCCACGAAGTCCTTGAGATAACTTTAAGCTCCACCTTTCTCTCTCTAACCCATATGTGGTAGCTAATAATTCGTATCTATTTATATAGCTCTCAATATCATCGTCTTTCTCAACAAAATGATCTAAATGAAAGTTCATAGCTGAGGTTGAGGCTCCCTGAGTAGCAGTAGCATCAGAGGCAAAGGGACTGGCACCATTTTCAGGAGCATGGCCTTGAAACTCAAACTCCCTTAGTCGTAACTCATGTTCCCTTTGTAATCTCTTCTCCTCCTTTTCTGCTTCCCTCTCTGCAGTCAATCTTCTTTCGTCTGCTTCCCTTTCTGCAGCTAATCTTCTTTCTTCTGCTTCCCTTTCTGCAGCTAACTTCTTCTCTTCCCTTTCTGCAGCTAATTTCTTCTCTTCCCTTTCTGCAGCCTGTCTTCTTTCCTCGGCTTCCAATGCTTTAGCCTCTTTGTCAGCCTCAATCTGCAACCTCTTAGCCTCAGCCTCAATCTGCAACCTCTTAATTTATTTTTCAGCTTCTAACCTTCTTTCGGCCTCAAACCTTCTTTCTTCGCGTTCAATAAATTTGTCACATTCAGTAGTGACATAGGTAATCATAACTTGCCCATCTAATCCCAACTCTTTTGCAGTCTGTACCGCCGCAGATCGAAATTTGGCTAGGTCCGCCATTTTATATCAGGTAATTAAATAAAATATCTAACTAAACAATATAATCTGTAATTATATATCCAATAGACAAAACAGGCACCAAGAGCTCAACCTTATTAAATTCCACCCAAGGATACATTTTAACTTTGTACATTCCCTGAAGTGAATTACCCCCAATATTTATACTAGTAAGAGATTCAAAATCCCGGACCGGACCCAATATATGTGGTAAAGTGGGATGATATAAATATTTATAGGGACTTAGTGTACTGACTGAGATCAGCTGTGAAGGTATCTGTATCTAATATGTGTAGTGTTTTACAGATAACCTTACTTACTGCCACATATTTATATCTCAGTCAGAATTATTCTGGAATATTGTGTTGGCAACGTTATATGTCTAGGGTTATGCAAATGATGAAGTGTAAGTCACCACAACAACAACAGATAAACAATTTAATTATTCCACCACACTTGACAATACTGTGACACTCACAAACAGTCAACACTCTAGAAGACTATCTTAAAAGATTCAATGATAAATTTCATATATGTACATATGTATTGATTTTCTCTACAATAGTGATCCTGATTCAACTACACAGTGAACCAGGCAATATAATAACATGTAATTTCAAATATTATGTACACAGATATAAATGTGGTCTTTGCATTGACATACAATATTAGTATTCTGTGTGTGTGAGTTGTGATGTGGTAATATGAGGTAATACTGGTTTTGTTCTTCAAGATAGATTCTTATTAGACATCATGACTGCATGTGCTTGTGTATGTTGGAACTAGTATTGGAGATGGTCTCAGTTCCGAACATTAAAACAATTAATTGCCCCTCTTTAATTAAGTTAGTGTCATTTACGAGGGGTACATAGTGTTGAGCTCTTTTGGCCACAGTGGGCTTAACTTTCGTGATGGCGGCAGGCAAGGACTCCTCTGCTCGACTATACACTGTTTCTGAAGACACCTCACTGGTTACTATAGGGACCCAAGAGTATGCTGTCAGCCTCTGGATTCAGAACTCGCTCAGACCAGGTGCGGCTTCAATACTAGGACCACAGTCCCTGAAACAAGAAGGATGTACCTCCTACTTCAGAACTAATTTATACTATCTGGCTAGACTGAGCACAATACATCACAAACACAGAGTTCAGAGCTTTATTTTTACTGCTATCTTCTTCTGAAGCAGTTTACTCCAGTATTAACCTCCTTAATGGTTACTACGCCTCTGCACTTTCAGCTTAAAGTCCTTCCATATCATAAGGTAGGTGTCAGTGTACTATCTGGTAATTCCATGTAGTGTTACTTTTCTCCGACACCTTCTGTTCAGGTTGGAGCACTATATATATATATTATAGGCCTTGCCTCTTGTTCGCTACTGAACTGCACATATATACAGACATAAATTATCAATGTACATTCAATTTTCATTAAAAAGAGATCAAATATTTCAGCCTACCACAATTCATGGAAATAAACACAGATACGTTGACTAGCAATGAATTCTGGCACAAATACTGGCACAAATTCCCATCTGCTTATGTTCCAGGCTTTTATTTAGCAAAAATATGAGCTGGCTTCAACGCACTGTTGCTTTATCAAGCTTATTTGAACTAGTGGTCTCGAACTAACGCTATCAATTAACTATATTAACCGACCTAACCAATCAGGCCATCTCTACCCAATCGTTTGAAAAAAAGTACTCTTACTTCCGTCTCCCTTGACAACAAAAGATAGCATTTATAGTCCGACTAATCGTGTTTAGCCTTACATATCATTCCATCCAATCAATTCAAATGTAACTTGTGGCCTATTTCCGTACAATGGTGGTTTAAAATTCTTTCACTGAGCGATTCTGATGTTTTTGGGGCTGTCTGACACCCTCACTACTTTCTTTTGCCTATAATTTATTAATTCCTGGACTATTTGCGTAACACTTAACATATTCTTTGTTAGCAAGTCTTAAGGAATCCAAATATATAAGTTTAATGGAGCTAAGTGGCTGCGTTCAAAATATGTATTTTCTAGGATAGTCGTGTAGTTGTTTTTTTTTTTTTTTTATGTTAGAACCGCCACCTGTCCTGCTGTACTGTCAGACTAATGTCAGGATTTCGGACATAAAACAGTAGAATGTCAGGTTTCCCCAATAAGCGTTTCTCAGGTTTTAAAACCTAACTCTGGGAAGGGTAGTGTTTTTATCACTGTCCGTCTGAAATAAAGTTAGTGCATGTGGCCTTACACGCGTGTTAGGGGTGGCATTAATATAGCGAGACGCGTGTTTAGTGTTGCTTGTGTTGCTGCCTTCAGCCCTCCCTTCTTTCTATCTGAGTCCATCTGTTCGTTCGTTTTGGTAACGTAGTATAATTAATGTTAGGATTAATTTAGGTCATTACGCAGTGTGCCTCTCAATGTTTTTCTTAGAAATGCAATACCCGTTTTAATGTGTTGTGAAAACGCTTGTATTTATGCAGTGGCTTATATTTAACGTGGAAACGTTACAATTTGCAGACGAAGCATAAAACAAAGGGGATTTCGAGTACTGTCATTGTGACAGCACTGTTCTTTACCATTCTTCTTCCTTTGATAGAATTTATTTGTTAGGCTTTACATTTACTTTTAATTTATATATGTGGATTAGAATTTCTCACGACAATGTGTAAAATTTATGTGAGGATAATTCAGCATAAAATATGAGATCAAGGAAGGGGAGAATGCTAGAGCGGCCTGCGTGTTCAATTCTCAACCATTTGAAAATAAATTTCGTTCGTTCGTTCAGTCATTCCGGATGTCACAATATATTCCAGTTTTCATGCAAACGAAAAGAAATATTCAAATGCAGCAGAATGCTTACTTTTAACATGCGCAGCAAGTTTCCTTTGCGTGCTGCCTTCTTACAGACATGTTCAGTACCCTACGTATAATAATAATAGCCCCTTCAGTCATAACTGACTATAAGAATGCGCCCCTGAGGTGACAACCCTCAGCTGCTTATTTTCCTGGTGTTCCTTTCAAAGTTTTCTCATCTCTTCTGCTTGTTGTGTGAGCTTCTTTTCGCCCAATCTGAGGTGGCGCAGTAGATAGCATGGGTTAGTGTTTATGATGTTCTTAACATTCGTGTGTAAAAACCACATCTCTGTAAGGTCAAGGTCAAGGAACCCGTTACACACCCATTGAGGCATATTGGGAATATGGTGTTAGGCCCATATTATCTTGAACGTCGGCCCACTAGGGGTGATGTTGTCGGCATCACGCCGGCCGCCTTAACCTTCCCAGAGTTGCTCTGGTACCCATTTGGGGCTGGGTCGACCCAGGAGCCGTTTGTGGCCTAAAAATATTCCCACCTCATCTGGGGATCGAACCATAGACCACTGCGCTAGGAAGCCAGTGCACTAACCACTATGCTACCGCGGCTCCTACATCTCTGTGGATTTCAGCAATTTTCTTGATTGTTTACTGATTGTCCATGACTCACTTCCATTTGACAGGATTGGCTCAGTATAGCGCTGAAGAACTCTCTTGCTCATTTTTTTTTTATTGATTCAAATGCCTTCAATAAAATACTTCTCATTTTCTGGACCGCCGCTTGTGTCTGGTATTCTAACACTCAAATCTGAGACGCATCTTCCATCCGATGTTATCAACGTGGTGACACATCTGCAGCCGCCCTTTTCTTTGAGATAACCAGTACTTCTATCAGTTGTGCAAATTCAGAAATAGACCAACAGCACCAGAGTAAGACCTTAGAATAGTAGCGACCGGCTAAGGGAGGACAGCTCAGTATACAATGCATCAAGGGGATGACAGATATTTTAAGAAACACAACATGACACCCACTAAAACCCACTGAACTCGACACCAATTAAAGCTACCTTTAATATTTCGTCAGTTGAACAGTAGAAAAAAAAAAGGAGAAATGTAGAAATAACCTATCCTGAAGTCCATACGACTCGACAGTTTAGAGCAGTGGTTCCCAAAGTGGGCGGTACCGCCCCCCTGTGGGCTTTGGAAGGATCCAAGGGGGCGATACGGAAACAAGGGGCCATAGGGGGGCGTTCAATAGTAAACAGTGGGCGTTTAGTAGTAAGGGGGTTCAGGATTTGACAAGCTAAATTCAGTACGTGCGGGGGAGAAAGGAATTGTGGATTTGAGAGACAACATCAGTAAAGCGGGGACGTTGTGGATGGTTGTATTACTAGGATCATTAAGCGAGGCATAGTTTCGTCCATGCGTGTCATTCTGAGCTCAGGTAACCATCGCTGACCATAAACGTTAATCAGGAATCGCTAGGAAAAGGGGTTAACCAAACACCTATTGTCCATTCGTTCACTCCTGAAGAAAGAGAAATGATCCGTCCCGATGGTATAGGCGAAATTAGATACCTGCTGGTGATTCAGAAAGTACTAACTTTGCTTTGGTGCGAAATTTATTGCCTCAGTATTTGCGGGGGCTAGATATTCGCAGATTGGTAATAAATAAGAGAAAAGGTGGAGCAAATTTTTAACGGTACTTGGCAGTAGAATAGAAATCAGTCTTTGAACCTCTGAACCAGCTTTTCTACCTTACATTGAGACTTTCATAAATCGATTGGCGCGATGAACGTTTCCCGTCTATTTCAACTTTGCGCTGGCTATGAGCAAAACCAAAAAACTTTCTCAGCTTTTCTTGTGAACAGTGGTTTCAAATAAGCGTGTACCGGGTATCAAACAATTTCAGCCTGTCGATAAGGTAAATTTTCATACTTACATTTTTTCTTTATTTGCACAGAGCTAGCATCAGTTTTACTAATATTAATTATTAATTAAGCAGATACATTTTGATACAGATTTGCCGTATATTAAATATTGCTGTTCAATCCATTATATTACATCCTTTTAATTTGTTACTGGGATCTCCACACTCTGTAGTTAGGCTACTGTCTCCCAATTTTTAAATCTGAAGACCTATCAATATAGTGCGCTATTTTATATTGTGTTCATATTAAATAACTATTATTATACTTTATGAAATTATTATTGGGTTACTTCAGTGTTGGTGTGGCTGTTACTAATTGTGTTTTTTTTCTTCTGATTGTTGTATTTTTCTAATTTATTTATGGCTGTGGTTAAGAAACTTTATAAAATAGAAGAGTAAACTTATAAGAACATCTGTGTCAACATTTTTGTAAAGCTACTTTTAAATCAGTTTTTGTTGTTTACTCGACATACATTTTTCTATCTGCAAAATTGTAAATATCAATTCTTTGTTTCAGAATTCAAAACAAATATGGCAAAAGCAGAACAAACCAAAAAGAAGTGCAGACAATACAGCGTGGAATATCTGAAATATGGATTTATTCCAGCACTAAATAACCAACAACTTCTAATGTATCTATTATGTGATAGGGGCTTTTCAAATGAGACGATGAAACCTTCCAGACTACTTGAACATTTGAAAAAAATTCACCCTGATAAAACAGATAAAAGTTTGACATATTTTCAGTCAATTCGTGAAAACTTTCAGAAACGTAAAACTGTCCGTGACATGTTTGGTAATTTTACACACAGACAACATCTTGTCGCAAAAAATCTAAGTGATCGGCTTCACAAATCATTAAATACTGGTATCACAGCGATTAACAAAATTAAGTCCCATACTCTCAATTCTCGACTATTTCGAGAGCTTTGTACTGAGAATGATGAACGGTTTGAACGTTTGCTGATGCACATAGAAGTCAGGTGGCTCTCAAAAGGAAATTGTCTGAGACGCTTTTGTCTTTTTGAAACTGTATTAGAATTCTTCAAAGACTCTCATGCTTCGCTCAGTACAGAACTAACGAATATCAAGTATGACATTGCACATTTGTCAGATTTTTTCACAAAGTTTAACGAAATAAATCTACAACTGCAAGGAAATGATATTAATCTTATAAAAGTCAAATCTGTCGTCTCCACGTTTCTGGCCAAATTAACGCTGTTCAAACGAAATATTGGCAGTCGGGAGTTTATCCAATTTCCCAGCCTCTTAGAGTTGGAAGAGAAAGACAAAATAGTGCAAGAGAAACTGATATCGCTTCAAAATAACGTTGAGCTTAAGCCAATGTTCAAAAAATCGTATCAAGACTTTTTGTTGCAGAAAGAAATCTCTGAACTCTATCCTGCAGTGTGGGGAAAGGTTAAGATATTCTGTATTGCCTTTCCAACATCATAATTAGTAGAGCGTGTTTTCAGCGTGGTTGATCAACTTCTTTCGAAGCACAGAAACAGACTGCAGATTACTGAACGTGGGGATCTGAGACTCCTTCTAAGTAACATTCAGCCTGATTTTCAGAAGATGATATCACTACACCAGGCACATCCATCTCACTGAAGTTAAAAATGAAGTAAGTTTGTTACTAATTTACTTTTGCATACTGCTGTTTGTTTTACTGCATTAAGTAATTAAGTTTTTCTTTTTAAATTAAGTTAATAAACAAGCGTATCTGTAGCTTTATATTAGAATGTGATAAATTGAGCAATTAGTTGTTACTGTATTAACAGTTGCTCTTATTTTTCACTCTTTACATTGTTTTATGTACTGTGGGGAAATGCAGGGGGGCGCTGGGGACATGCTCTGGGAGCCAAGGGGGCGGTGACCATAAAAAGTTTGGGAAACACTGGTTTAGAGCCTTTTTTCCTACCATCATTATCATCATCACCATCATAATCATCACCTTCAACATCGTCACCATCATTATCACCACCATCATCATGACCATCATCATGACCATCATCATCATTATTACCATCATCACCATCATTATTACCATCATCATCACCATCATCATCACTATCATGATCATCACCATTATCATGATCATCACCATCACCATTACCATCTTCAGTGTCATCATCACGATCATCATTACCATCATCATCATTACCATCATCACCATCACCATGACTATCATCACTGCCTTCATCATCATTATCATCACCATCATCATCATTATTACCATCATCACCATCATCACCCTCATTATTACCATCATCATCATCATCACCATCATCATGACCATCATCACCACCATCATCATCATTATTACCATCATCACCACCAACATCATCATTATTACCATCATCATCATCATTATTACCATCATCATCACCATCATCATCATGACCATCATCACCACCATCATCATCATTATTACTATCATCACCGCCATCATCATCATCACCATCATTATTACCATTGTCATCATTACATCATCACCATCATCATCACCACCATCATCACCATCATTATTACCTTTATCATCATCATCATTATCATCATCATCACCCTTATCATTACCATCATCATCATGACCATCAATACCACCATCATCATCAATCATCATCCTGTTTGTTTCTTATGGAGCATCATGCTACCACTGCATGCTGGCCCACTTCCCGGAAGCCTGCAGCGAAGTATTCATATCTTTTCCAGTAGTGGGTTCTGTAGCTACCTCCACACCTCACGGCTGATGGGGAACGACTAAGTAAGTAAATATGGATTATATAGCAACCTCCACACCTCACGGCTGATGGGGAACGACTAAGTAAGTAAGTAAGGATTATGTAGCAACCTCCACAACTCACGGCTGATGGGGAACGACTAAGTAAGTAAGGAAGGATTATGTAGCAGCTTCCACGCCTCACGGCTGATGGGGAACGACTAAGTAAGTAAGTAAGGATTATGTAGCAACCTCCACACCTCACGGCTGATTGGGAACGACTAAGTAAGTAAGTAAGGATTATGTAGCAACCTCCACACCTCACGGCTGATGGGGAACGACTAAGTAAGTAAGTAAGGTTTATGTAGCAACCTCCACACCTCACGGCTGATGGGGAACGACTAAGTAAGTAAGTAAGGATTATGTAGCAACCTCCACACCTCACGGCTGATGGGGAACGACTAAGTATGTAAGTAAGGATTATGTAGCAACCTCCACACTTCACGGCTGATGGGGAACGACTAAGTAAGTAAGTAAGGATTATGTAGAACCTCCACACCTCACTGCTGATGGAGAACGACTAAGTAAGTAAGTAAGGATTATGTAGAAACCTCCACACCTCACGGCTGAAGGGAAAGGACTAAGTAAGTAAGTAAGGATTATGTAGCAACCTCCACACCTCACGGCAGAAGGGGAACGACTAAGTAAGTAAGTAAGGATTATGTAGCAACCTCCACACCTCACGACAGAAGGGGAACGTTTAAGTAAGTAAGTAAGGATTATGTAGCAACCTCCACACCTCACGGCAGAAGGGGAACGACTAAGTAAGTAAGTAAGGATTATGTAGCAACCTCCACACCTCACGGCAGAAGGGGAACGACTAAGTAAGTAAGTAAGGATTATGTAGCAATTTGATTTACATAATTAGATTGCCAGTCCCATACTTAACCTCATATTAAGTCGCCTCCTACGACATGCGTAATGGAGGCGTAGCCATGGTCTTTCTTTGTCTCCTAGAAGTCTACCAGGACATACCTGGGACCCTTCAAACTATAATTGCTAGAAGAAATTGCGCCGGTGGACACTCACTGTGGGGTCTGAGGGGGGCCTTATCTACGGCAGTAGAAAGAAATGAAAAAAAAAAAAAATGGAAAATGTCGGATTAGGACCTAGAGACCCTTGTAACTTTAAAAATAAAACTCACGAACGCACACATTTTTATTTGAACATTATTTTTGTATATACTTTTTTTTTGTTTCTTGTCGTTAGGTCAGAATATCACCTCTAAGAATAACCGAAGGAATAATGTACTTCTCTTCTAGTCCATATTTCTAAAAATCTAAACGTATAATTTCCCCACTTAACCGACATTCCTTCAATATTAAATCTACACTTTCGCATTATGTGCTCGTTTTAAATATGTGAATAAGTGCTTGAAAAACTCGCCAGAGATCAGTCAGTACACTTTATATGATATTCACAGCCGCTCCATTGAATCTATTTAAATTCGTGACAAGTTATTGCGAGCCGCAATACTCGTGCCGTCTTCCTGTTTACCAGTCCATAAATATAGAAAAAAGGCATTACAACTTTCTTCACAGGATTACCATTGTCGAAGGACGGTAGTTTGAAGTGAAAAGAACACGTTTTCATGAATACGGTATTTAAGAGCTATGATTGGTTCATTTGGTCCTGTTTGAAGTTAGGGCATTGGATTTGAGATATGCTATAAACATCCTGACAATGCCGCATTAGTTTAGCGAGGAGAGGGTGAGGGCAGATTTGAGGAAGAGGGATTTAATACTGTAAAGCGCTTTTAGATACTTTCGAATCGTTTATTTTGTTTATGCATAAAGGTGGGCATTACAGTTTTCTATCAGTAGTATTCTGTGACTTATTTTCGTGCTAATAATTTCTTTATCCAAGTGGGTTATATTTCCTTTAGGGAATAAATATTTTATTACCTTTAACTATTCTAGTATGCTGTCTACAGTTATACTCATTCCTTCTATATTTTCTGTTTGAAACAGTTCTTGAGTTAGTATTTTGAAGTCTTCATGCACTAAAAAGGCAACACGACCCCCTCTACCCTAACTTTAAATTTTGATTATTTTGTATCCTTAGTAGTTCAGTGTTTGCTTGGGGCTCAGGCGCAGGGTTGCCAGATGAAAACTGTGGAAAAAAAAGCCAAACAACGACACACAAAAAAAGCTAAAAGTAAAGCCAAATAGTACTTTAAAAAAAAAAAAAGCCAGATTTGTGGAATTTTGCTTCAAAAAAGCCAAATTGGCAACCCTGCTCAGGTGGGTTTCTTATATTGCAAATAATGGTTTTGACTCTTTAAATTGTCCCACGAGACATATTTGGTTCTCCTCGGCAGCCTTACAGTTCCACTCTACTACTTAGATCTTCTTGTCTCATTAGTCTTCATTTTTAAAGGTTTGAGGAAGAGGGACTTAAAATCGTAAAGCGTTTTTAGGCACTGTTGGTGATTTACAAGTGGAAAGCCTAGAAGAGAAATAGTTCGAAAGTTTTGGATTGTTTCAGCATAATTTTTTTCAGTTTATAATTTTTTGTCAAACAAAGACAATATTTGTGGCAACGAAATGTTTGCATAGAAACAGGTTTGGATTACGGCCTTCAAGGGCCCTAAGCACTGAAAATATTATAGTATCTCTCATCCCCCACCTTCTGCTTCTACATCTTGTCAATACAGCAATACAAAATTAATACGTATTTATTGTTTGAATTGAAATAATAGTTGATGATAAGAACACGTTTCCATGAATAAGGTATTAAAGAGATATGATTGGTTCATACGGTATTAAAGAGCTATGATTGGTTCATTTGGTCATGCATGAAGCCAGGGCACTGGTTTTTAGACATACTAAAAACATCCTGACAATGCCCAAATATAACCAACAGATATAACCAATGTTTAGGTTAAACGGAGCGCGCCTCGTCAACGGTGCATGTCCAAATAGAATAGACCTTGCGGTCTGACTGATACGTGTGACGAGTTGTTTCTGTTGCAACTTCTTTTATATGATGAGATAGCCAGCCACTTGCACATCTTTGTTCGGCATGCCTGAGGGTGTAATAGACCTATTCTGCATTTGTCTGTTCAGAGGCCCCCCCCCCCCCCCCCACCCCCCTGTCGTAAATTTATTTGAGAGAGTTCTTAGAAAATAGTGGTCCCGTTTAGAGGGAAGCAGGTGAATGCGCAGTGAAAGAAAGGGTTAGAAAGTAAATAGTTGATTCACAGAGTGCTGGGGAGAGTAAGGACAGACTCTATACGACAATCGTTTTCTCTCACTCTACTCCTTAAACTCTCCCGAACAAACAATTATTTGCCAGTTTCCAAACACACATACGCTCACGCCCATTTGGTGCTTCAAACACACGGACGTACGTGAATACAAACTACGAATATAACAAGTATGGGGTAAATTTGGGCTTGGGCCTTCCAACACAATACTAGAAGTTTTACGTGTTTATTTATCATTAAAATCAGATCACAACATTTATCAAAATACAGGAATAATCAATAGTTACAGCAAAATACGAATAACAAGATGGGGGTGGGGGGGGGAGGAGGGGGGTTGAAGAATGGTGTCAACTATGCCCTTCCCGCTTGAATAGACAAAGAAAAACAACCCCAGTTCAAAGACAGGTGTTTTATCAGAATAGATAATGTAACCCAACCCAAAAATTAAATTTACTTCAAAAAAGAGAGGTGTTACAATACTAGGTCTGGTGGTGAAAAAAATCCGATCGTTCTCAAACGTGTTTCCCTTTACTAAGCAGATATAAGGGAGGGGAAATAACAGAGTTTAGAAATCCCGCTTAAAGGACAATGCAACACATACAGTAAAAGGTATTTATCAGGTAAAGCAAATGAACAAGGTTTGCAAAATAAATCACATTCATTCATGCACGCTCGTGATGGCCAGCACTCAGTCTCTCACACACACTTACCGATCGTGGAATCTGGCACTTCATAGAATATACACAACAGCAGCTTTAACACTTGACATAATTGTAGCAAAATCTGCGAGAATAATCGCTCATTTCAGTAGAATTTTAGTCAAAAAAGGATAATAAATACAACAGCCCTATTGTGTCTGACGGTGATGCTCTCACACGCCAGCATAGCGCTGAATTTTGTGCCATGGAACGGCTTAGAACCGATCCCCCCGTTTAAACCTACTCGCGTTCCTTGTGACGTACATTTTTAACATTTTGCCCGATTTGATAGAGACTGTGGCAAGACTTACAATTAACGCTTTGGCGGAAGTGTGCCGCCAAATAACTATCTGAATTAACGTATTCTGTCAACTTTAACGCAAAAATTAGTAGTGATCCTTACTTTTTTTGGTAGTGTTACACGATACAATACAAATTATTAACTTACTTACTTACTTACTTAGTCGTTCCCCTTCTACCGTGAGGTGTAGAGGTTTGGAAGAGAGAGCGCCAGACTATTCTATCGGCTGTCTTCCTCCGGGCCTGGTTCCATTCTAGTCCTCGGTCCTTCAAAGATTGTCTAATGTTGTCCTCCCAGCGGACTCTGGGTCGTCCTCGGGGTCTGGATCCTTGGCTCTTTGTTTCCCTGCTTGTCGTGGTAACCGATCTTCTCCCATTCTGCAGACATGGCCAAACCATCTTAGTTGGGACTGTTCTACTTGGGTCTGTAGGGGGTGGCATTTTAGGCCTTGACGTATCGTCTGGTTGCGTACCATGTCTCTTCTTGTTACTTCAACCACCTTCCTCAGATACCTCATTTCTGAGGTTTGGATCTGGCTTTTATGGGTTGTAGTCATTGCCCATGACTCGCATCCATATGTCAAGACTGGGACATAGGTGGAGCGGTATACAACCATCTTCGTTTTCTTACCAACCTCTCTCTTGCTGAGGAATCCTCGATTTATGGCCTGAAAAAGTCTCCCAGCTGCTGCTTTTCGAGTGGCCAACTCTTCTTTGATGCCTCCCTTTCGGTCTATAATAGCTCCGAGGTATTTAAAGTGGTCGACCTGCTCCAGGACCTGTTCTCCCAGCTTAATCTGATGTCTTCTTTCTTCTCGTGATATCACCATGGATTTTGTTTTAGAGCTGCTTATGACCATCCCTCTCTTCTCCAGCTCTTCCTTCCAGACTTGCAGGTTGGATTGGAGATGTGCCTCTGATTTAGCAATCAGGGCAACATCATCAGCAAATGCCAGCTCTGAAATATAGACCTGTCTCATCTTCCAGTACCCCACTGAATAATTTCTTGTTCTCTCCTTACATGCCTTGATGACATCGTCCATAAGGAGTATGAAGAGGTAAGGTGATAGGATATCACCTTGTCTTACACCAGTGGTGGTCCTGAACTCTTCTGACTTATGGTTTGCTGTCCTCACATAATTTCTGCAAGACTTGTAGAAGCTCTGTATAGCATGAATCAGAGGTGCTGGAATATTCTTCCTTGCCAAACAGTCCCAAAGTTTGCTCCAAGGGACCCTGTCAAACGCCTTTTCCAGATCTATGAAACAAAGATGGATCTCACTCTTATACTCAAGGGCCTTTTCACTCAGCTGTCTGAGTGTGAAGATTAGGTCTTGAGTACTTCGGTTTGCTCGGAATCCGCACTGGACCTCATCCAATTGTGGCTCAGCTAGGCGTCGGAGTCTCTGCTCTAGGATTCTAGAGTAGATTTTTCCAGGGACACTGAGAAGGGATATGCCTCTATGGTTTCCACACTGTCGATTGTCACCCTTTTTGAAAATTGGTGTTATGATGGCGATCTCCCAATCCTTTGGTATGGTCTTGTTGCACCATGCTGCCTGTAGGACCCTTAAGAGTAACAGGTCGCCTGATGCTCCCATGTACTTAACCATTTCTGGTGTTATACCATCATGCCCTGCTGCTTTGCCCATCTTGATTTTCTCCAGTGCTGCCTTCAGTTCTTCCATCTTTATGTCATCTTCATCACCATTGGTTTCCTCTTCTGTGCTAGTGGTTATCATTTCTGATGTTTGACCTTGCTCACCATCAAGGAGTTCTGAGAAATATTCTTTCCATCTTTCCATTACTTCCTTCGGGGCAGTAAGCAATTTGCCTTGCTTGTCCTTTATAAATTTGAGAGGGCATTGTTTTTTCCTTTCTCATGTTCTTTAGGGTCTTATAGAACAATTTCTGGTTTTCTTGTGCATCTTTTTCTAGCTTTTCTCCAAATTCTTCCCAGGACTTCTGTTTTGCTGCTAGCACTTTGTTCTTTACTTCTGTTCTGAGTGTCACATATTCTCTATATTTTTCCATTTGTCCTGTTGTGTTTTTAGCTCCTAAGTATTGTTTCCATGCCATTTTCTTCTCTCTTATTTTCTCTTTGACTTCCTCTGTCCACCAAGGTGTCCTCTTTCTCTTGTTCCCAAGTCGGACTTCACCACATGCTTCTGCAGCAGCTGTCTTTATGATATCCTTGAATTTAATCCAGAGGGTTTCCAAGTCATCAGGTTGTTCTTCTGTGTTGCTCACCGCTGCAGCAATAAGCCCCTGATATCTGGTCTTAATTTCTGGCTCTCTCAGCTTGTAGGTCCTAATGCTCATTTCTCCTGCTCGTTTACTTGG
Organism: Oreohelix idahoensis; assembly: GCA_024509875.1. Lineage (NCBI taxonomy): Eukaryota > Metazoa > Mollusca > Gastropoda > Stylommatophora > Oreohelicidae > Oreohelix > Oreohelix idahoensis. The sequence continues at coordinate 5,070 of JAMPIV010019800.1, read as the reverse complement.
TTTCTTGCGTGATGTTGAGCAGTTCCTAGGCTGAGCAACTCTTTCAGTTGTTCGTTTGATTGTTAGCAGGTAGTGATCACTTCCAATCTCTGGCCCCCTCCAGACTCTTGCATCTCGGACATATTTGAATGAGCTTCTCCGAACAATGGCATAGTCGATCACTGACTTCTCATTCTTTGTTGGTTCACATCTAGTGTATGCATGTATGCGCTTATGGGGGAACTTTGTGTTTGTAATGATCAGATTCTGCTCACTGCAGAATCTAAGGAGTCGCTTTCCATTGTCATTGAGAGTATCTTCTCCATATCTTCCGATAACTCCACCCCATCTAGCATGGTCATTTCCAACTCTGGCATTAAAATCTCCGAGCATGATAACTTCATCTAGGCAGTCATCCACTGTCCTTTGAAGCAGCTCGAAGAATTCCTCCTTGACCTCTGCTCTCTCATCCTCATTTGGCCCATACACTATGACCAGGTTGACTATGGTTTCTCCTTCTTTTAGTTTCACAACCATAATGCGCTCTGAGACAAAGTTCCACCCCTTGATACTATCTTTTTGATTTTGGGCCACAATGCAACCCACACCCCCTTTAGCTCTTTCGGATATGGGTACACCACTGTAGAGCAGCGTGTTGCCATTGAGATCCATGACTCCTTGTCCTTTTTTCTTTGTTTCCGTTATAGCCAGGATTTCTAGTTTTGCTTTCCTCATCTCTTACACCAGCTCCTCTTCCTTCCCATTTATACTTCTTGTGTTCCATGTTCCATAAGTCGTAGTCCGTAGTCCGTTCCAGTTCGTCGCCTTTAGAATCAGTCCGGTTTTCTCTCTTGTGTTACTCGCAATCGTGGTTTAAAGAAACAGGTGATTGGCCTGTTGTGCCTTTGCATGGTGGAGGGGCTGCTTCCTTACGGCCTCCATGCAGGCCGCCCTCCTCCTTTTTCATCCGGGCTTGGGACCGGCATTGGCGGAGTTCAAATTATTAACGCCAATTCTTAACCTGCCGCGCACAACCCCGCTTCGCTGACACAGTCTGCCATGCATATATATACACGCTGGAACAACTCTAGCAGAGGCAAACACGCAGACAATTTTATTGCCTCCTCGCGGTAGCATTTCTGACGTAACTAAAACAAGTTAGTTATTTGAAAAATACTTGCCAGCGAGATGAAGGAGAGGAAAGATGGCGGTCTTGTGCAAAATTTTAGTTGACGATTGACTATGACAAAAATTAAAAATTTAAACCATTATGAAACTGCCCATAAAAATTATATGGTAGTATAACGTATAGTTCACTGAGCAAGAATGTACTTTAAATAATATGATAGTCCCAGTATTAGAGATGTTATTGAGAAAATACTAATGTCTACGGACGCTCGACCAGACAGACTGTCGTTCCTGCTTTGTTTTTTTTTTTAACGTTAGTGGGGACGCGAGTTTGAAAAAGAGGCAGGGAGGTACATTCAAATTCGCTTGGGTAAAAAGAGTATGAACGGAAAAGAGGAGCGGTAGGAAAAATGTAATCCTAAACGAAACATCTTTTTGTATTGGGCATAACTAAAGCAGACTGGCCAATCGACTACCAGACGCGGAAATTGTTTGCAATTATTTTGTTTTTTCATAAAAACTGCATTTGAATTCAAGTAGTCGGACGTTTTGATTGGCCAGTGCTAGTAAATATTAGCAAAAGGCTTTGATTTTTCATTGCCAGTCAAACTAAAATTTTCATTCAGATACGCTGAGAAACAGCTGTGTTAACTTTAAACTTAAATAAATAAGAAATTCACAGTCTGTGCAGTTCGGAGGAAGCTGAGGCCATTTCTTCTAAAGTCAGCGTCATTTGTTTATATTTTCTTGAATTGTGGCTCTATTTCCTGTTGCCAGCTGGTGACAGGAAACCTGCTGAGTACGAATAACACCATCCAGTCTCCAACCAGTCGTTTATGCTGTCAAAGATAACAGTAGGAGCTTTGGCGGGTGGTGAAATTGAGACTTTCTGCAACGACACATTGTAATATCTTTCAACAAGGAATCCCAGGTGATGTGTTAAACATCTGGGCATAACTGACATTTTCTTGTACGAAACACTAGTATTGCGAAACAATACTCAGGACGTTTATGGGGTAGGATGAAACTACAGCCCTCATATACAGTGACTCTCCCTTTAGATGAATAAAGTGAAATCTATGAATATTTCCTACAGGAAAGACATATATAAATATATATTAACTTTTTAGTTATTGGGCAAATTGCCTCAAAAATTTTAATTGTTCTTTTCTGTAAACTATCTTGTCCTCCTTTTCAAAGATTTGGCTGGATAGGCAAAATAAAGTGTATAGAAAAAAATTTATTTCAAAGAAAAACTTAACTACTAGTTTTATTCTCTTCTTTATAGAAACTTAAAGTTGTTTTATTCTGTTTGTGTACCATCATTACATTTCTTCCCTAGACAACCTAGCTTAAAACCATACACCATCATACACTAGAGGGCCCTCCCAAAAAGAATAGTGACCGTGTGAGATCTAGGGAGGTAGCGTTAGGTTCCTGCACATAATTACATCATCATCATTTATAGAGTCATGGGCCTACATGTGCTTGAGACCTCACACGGTTACTGCAGACACCGTTTTATTCTTTTAGGATTTCAATCATAACCTCTCCACAGCAAAATCAAACTTTGCTACAATATTAAACAAATGTACTTTCCTTGCGTTTCTAGCCCCAGATTAGCGGATTTTGTGTTGCACAGATATGCTCGAGAATCGCTAGAAAATGAAGCCTCAGTGTTCTGTAGGTTTTATATCAAAAGGTTTCTTAGGATGGCACAGTCACAGAACGGGGGTGTGGAATTAGTGTGGTCTCAGGTATTATTCCACCGCTGGTGGTAGACAATATTCTTCCTAGCGTGATGACCCGAAAAAACTGACCAGTGTTCTTAAATGGGTTTTATCCTTATTTCCATCAGTAGACGACAGTAAAATTATATGTATTAGGTTTTCTGGCAATGTTCTGCTCCAGTTTTATCTCTTAACAGACAATGTTTATTTTAAAACGTCTTGCGGGTTGCTTTGTTTCTGGAAAAAACTTCAGTTAGCTGGATCCCAACATAGGATCGCCACAAGAGTTAATTTTAAAAATGTTTATGTAATGACTGAGGTAGAACCGAGTCTGGACCTCTCTTTATAATTTATTCTTTGCTGGGAACGCAAAGGTTGTATGATCTTTCTATAGGAAAAGATAGAAACAACATGAACAACATAAATTTCCAATATTAATTATCTTAACTGGCGACGTGATAAATTTACAGTCAAAAACTATTTTAAAAGCTACTCGCGTCTTTTAATTATATATAAATTCAAGAAAAACTCCCGCGAGTCTAATCAGTTAAAACACACACAATCTATATATATACAGAACAAAACTGTATTAAATAGTTAAAAATCTTTTAACGGCTTCCAAAATTAATTTAGGCATCTAGTTGTATTGGGAATTAACTTATAGCTAGTGGTTAGTGCACTGGCTTCCTAGCGCAGTGGTCTATGGTTCGATCCCCAGATGAGGCGGAAAAATTTTTAGGCCACAAACGGCTCCTGGGTCGACCCAGCCCCAAATGGGTACCAGAGCTACTCTGGGAAGGTTAAGGCGGCCGGCGTGATGCCGACCACATCACCCCCCGTGTGCCGACGGTCAAGATAATATGGGCCTAACACCATATTCCCAATATGCCTCAATGGGCGTGTAACGGGTTCCTTTACCTTTACCTTTTATATCATTTAGTTTACAACTGGAACTTTGAAATGGGTTTATTTAATAAGTTTAAATTAACACGCAAATCCAGTGAACTAAAATGAAACCACTTGACCCCTGATCACTTTAACAAATATATCATACGTCCTGCACAGAAACAGATAAGCACACTCCAATATAGCCGGGCAATTTCAGATGAAATCTAGCAGGATTCAACTATACGCTAGTGTATTTTAAAATCTCTTGCAGAAAACGAATGATAAAAATGCATTTCTTCAGGGTTTCTATATTTTAGTAACTGGAATGTAAGATTAGGGGGACATGTAAAAATCTAACACACTTTCTTGAACTCAGGAGAAAATCGAGATTCTAGCCGCCGTTCACGTCGTCGATTACTTACTTCCTGACCGGCTCGTTTCTCCTGATCGTCTTAGTCTTCGAGCGCTTCAGCGCTCTCCTCTGGTTAACACGGAGATGCGAAATGCCGCTGAGACGCTGCTTCGTCTGCTTTGTGGGGACCACTACTGCCTTTGATCTTATCCCGCTTAACTCGTTTGATTCTGGCACTGCCCTACTAGGCATGGGGGACAGGCAAGGTGGGGACATAACGGCTTATAATCGCTCTAGCGATTGCGGTAGGCGTGGTTTAACCTCCCCTTAAATCAATGCGATTCTCTGAATGCACGGAAGATAGCAGTCTACATATTAAGTAGCAAACGTGTTGACAATCTACGTGGAAAAGTTGCATGATAATGAGTCCACGTTTCTGTTGTGCATTGCTAATGAGCACAGGTGATGAGAATTCCCCGTTGACGAAAAGTTCCTACCAACGAATACTGATGTTATACAAAGGGGACGTATCATTCCTCTAACAATTTCAGGGGTACCGTACTGATGTTATGAGAGGGTTCTTACATCCATCTAACAATTCAGGAGAACAGCTGAAGTTGTCCGTCACACCCCCTCAGAAACTAAATACGGGATCATAACTACTGTACCTACTCTTCCTTATTAAAACTGTTTTGGTTTTCATATTTCTCATAAAAATATTCAATTTTGCACAGTCGTTCGGTAGCAACCCCAAAATTACTGTGGGAATGAAAATAAAATGTTACCTTATAAACTTTATTAAATAAATAATGAAGAAAACTGCGTCCCGTGGATAGTAAAATAAATAATTAAATACTTACTTATTTACTATCCACAGGACTAAGGTTTCCTTCATTATTTAATTTAAAGTTCACCCATCCGTGACTTCAACCTACCCGTCTATTCTTTGTTATTCATCTATCTTCATACACATTACTGGACAAGTACCTTTCG